>BTPG01000001.1:229549814-229684814 GCA_036245525.1 Semisulcospira habei | reverse complement strand
TTCAATTCCAAGAAAACTAACACTGCGTTATTTAAGGTACCATTACGCATACACATGAAGACACATTTCAGCACCATTTGTGTTTGTTATACCTTGTCGACACACCTAATGAACTTTAACAGCAGTTTGGACACGCACCAAAAGCACACGCGTAATCGCACTTATTTATTATGTGCAGCCGTTAGCGTGTCAATCTATTTTTAGCTGTTTCTCGCACTGAAAGCGCTGTATTTATAGAACAGAGTGGAGATATTGTCAGGTTACTTGATATTAAGACGACGTGTGCCGAACTGGATTCCCCTGTGTCTAAATGAACGATTGCTAGACCTGTGTGTAGCGTTTCGTAGCCATCTGTTACAGAAGAGTTTCTTTGAACGGTTATTGGCGGAAGTGGGCTTTTAAAGCCGAAAACACAACAAAATCCCGCAAATTCTAATACAGTTTAATGTGCGCTGAATACGTAATTAACACTAATTAACTGTCAGATAATTAGGACAAAGTTACTCCTTTATTATAACTGCGTGCTGGTCTGTGATTTTGGACCGTACGGTCCAAAATCACAGACCAGCACAACTAGTCTTCCTACGTTTCCTGCCGACCTTATCTTAATGCCAGCAGCATGAAATGCCCAACAAAGAAAGAAACACGCTTAGAAAGTCAAGTAAAGCACAGATAAGTGAAATGTCATAACATCCCAAGCCCAGTATGTCTATTTGGAAAAAAAAGTGAACAACCGGCATGAATTCAGCTAACGACAAAACGCCCCAAAATCACCACGAAACAGAAACGTGGTCGCCATCGAAAAACAAAGAGTGGTAACAAAAACGTGCTATGCACGTTCTGATTAAACCTTTGTATTCAGTACCTTAAGTACGCGCAATTTGAATTTGTTTAATGTTTGTAATTATTGCGATTTCTATCATCATTTCACAATCTGAAAACGCACTGTCTATACAATTATCTTTTTGTCATCCCAAACAGATTTGAAAACAAAAACACATCATGAAAGAACTGTACATCGAAATCAAGATGAAATGTCCGGCCGTTGCGTTGAAATTTATGTGATAAGTGTTTCTTTTTGAACGATACTGTAGTGCGGGCAATCAAAAGACAAAACATATCAGTTTGAGTACTCGGCGATATTACTTCCTAAAACTTTACGCTGTAAATTTGAAGAAAAAGGTTGTTGATTCAAAGCAAGCTCGTGAAGTGTGCACTTGAAGCGTGAACAGGCTAACTATTCTTATGTGCAAATGTAAAAATCACTGAACACGACGAAAAGAGAAGTTTTCCATTTTTTGTCACGTTATTTTGTTTGGTCACGCGCGCTTCCGTCAAACATAAAACGATCATATAATCTATCGGGAAAAAAATGATGTATATTTCCATTTAACTCATTACATCCTGAGGCTGATTTGTAAAAAAATTGCTTAATGTATTATGCAGGTTGCATTACAGATCGGGAGACAGATCAGCCATTCTAGTTCAAAGGTGCTGCAAGAATAGCTTGGCGCCTCAGGCGCCAAGCTATCCTGGCACCGCCCTTGAAAGTCAAATTTATTTCAAGCAGTTGTGTCAGGATGAAAAGGGTTAAAGTCATGAAACGTTTCGAAACAGCGAATGACTGAAGGCACTAGGTTCGATACAGAGGCATCATTTACAAAAGCAATTCCGCCTGGTAGATATTTGAATGGCCATTTGAATATACCGCTTGTATGGTGACAAACACACTGGCCAAATCTACTGCTTTGCATTGTCCTGTGAAAGAAGTTCCCTTGGTGATCACGTGATTGACGAGGTCGCCGTATCCGTCCGCGGTGCCGGCATACAGGGCGTATGTGACGTCACGGGTGATTTGGAACACGCTATGCCAATCCAAGTGCAGCTGCCCGCCAGTCAGTGCAGCTGTGGCTGCCTGTCCTGTTGGTAAAAACAAATACAGTAAATATTCTCATTTGCCTGATACTGCCTGTGAACGCTAAAAGCTGGCGGCAAATTATAACCACGGCTCAGTACCCTTTAAATCCCAGAACAAAATCACTTCTATTCTATGGAATGGAAGTCATTTAGTTTGGGGAGTCAACGGGTGAACGAGACTGATATATCACACATACAAAAATGTTAACAATTCATAGCATCTCTTTTAAAAATATTAGTTTTGACACAAGGAACTAAATGACTTCCAAGTTATCGAATGAAAGTCATTTAGTTTTGGAGTCAAAAGGTGAAAGGTATATAACAAACAGACAATCAATTCATGAGATCTTCAGAAATGTTATTAGCACGCCTTATCATAAAGCTGCGTTAAAAGTCTATTTTAATGTGATCTGCTCCAGGCAGGGATCTGACTTCTAAAATTCGCCGATACAACGGATACAATTGCCTCAGTAAGACGTTTCTACCCTTGTTTTCACAATTCCTGTGATGAGGCACTCGTACCAGAGTTTTTCACTGCCTTTTAAGTGCAACGGAGGAAACTATTCTGCGTGCAAAGGAGAATAAGAGCAGATAAGTCTTGCATTTCATGATACTAAAACTTCATAACGTAAGTTACCCGTTTGTCCAACAATATTGTAAGACAGACTAAGAACATTTGTATATGAGATATTGTGATCTATTAACCCTTAACTGCCTGGAGTAGGCCGTTTTAGTTAAAATGTCGTTAAACATTAGACTTTTCTGTTTTGCTTCTCAGTAGGGAGAGTTCGCCATGCGCGAAGGGGATTGTATTAACACGCGACACCTTGGTGTGACTAACAGCATGACACCGACAGAATGCATTTTTTTTTTGCACCAAAAATGGGTGATTATTTGTGATTTTGGACCTTTCACAGGGTCGTTCCTAAATCACTGTCTAGCACACGAACATGGTCGACATTGTGTTTCATGAATATGTGTGTGAGCCTGTGATGTAGAACCATTACGCCAACAGCTGTATGGTCGAAAATCGTAAACCAGCACATACACATGGCCGATACTACTTCTTCGCCATTTTGCCCTTCGCGCACAGGCATCTGATACTATAGACTTTCAGCGTCAACAACAAATGCGCAACCGGTTACAAAGTACATGCTTGTTGCTAAAGTATGAGAACGATCGTCTAGCCCAGTACTCCCGCCGTGAGACAATAAGGATTTCTGGACTTGCTGAGACGCCGAACGAGAACCTCCAGGATAAGGTGTTTAAGGTGTTCAGCGACTGTAGGGTGACAGTTGGAGACGAAGATATTTCCACCATGCACCACACAGGCAAGCCTACAGCCAGTACTGTCCTCTTCATCTCCAGGAGAAAAAAGAAGGAGGTCATGGTCGCCAAGAAATCTCTGTATAACAAAGCCGAATACAAGAAAAAGGTCTTTCTTAATGACGACCTGACGCCCCTGAGACCTAGGCTCCTCACGTACGTGAAGAAGACCGAAGTTGTTGAGAAGGCCTGGACCACTGAAGGGAAAATTTTCTGCACTAAAAAGAAACCGCCTGGTGCCCCATCAGACCGTGACAAACCCGTCTGCGTGGAATCTCCTGACGATCTTTTTAAGTTGGGACAGACAGGTGTTACTTTGAAGCTCTGGGTTTGTCTTCTCTGGTATTTGCATAGGACACCCGCGGGGCGTCATTAAACCTGCCAGCGCATCAACCCTGCAACCACAAAAACTTACCTCACATGATTCACATGATTCACTAATATATGTACACACTACAGGTGACTCGATGATTACAGACGACTCAGACGACTCAACTCTTACATCATTTTCGTGGGGCAATCAGCTACTAGCAGTCAATTCTGACAAGATGGTTGTACCATACAGTGGTGGTATTGGTATTGATGATCAGTTTCGGTGCCACGATGCAAACGGTGCTAATGACACAGATGTTTGCCCGTCAGCTTATCTGTTGACTGCCTCTGTCCTGATTTTGGAGTGGTACGGTTCAGTGGTGCGGATGCTGTTCTTGAAATGGCGCCTGCGTCAAGGCATCCTGTCACTCTGGAGTCGGGGCGGCGTCAGTTGGGGAAAATCATGTATTACGTGTTGGTGACATTGTTTTGGATCGACATAGCGTGGCTTCAGATGATTATGATAGCGTGCTTGTCCGTCCGGCTCCCCCATTGACCGCCCCAGTCCCTTTTCTTGGAGTGGCACGGTGCTGTGGTGCTGACACTGTTACTGAAATAACGGTTGCGGCGCCGCAGCACCCTGTTGCTCTGAAGTTGGTGACGGGGGCGGTAGCGGCGGAGGTGTGCCGTGGAACGGATATTGTTACAAGTGAAAAAAGTGGTGTGAAAAATTGCAATCTGTCAATAGTTAACTCCCTCTTCACTGTCTCCGCCCCTGATTCTAGATTGGCACGGTCTTGTGGTATGGGTGCGGCTACCAAAATAGCCGCGCCTGCCCCACGACACCTGCCGTGCTGCCGGTGGCGGGGCTGGCGGACACAGTAGCCGCGGCCGAGAATGATCGCGATGCATTATCATGTGATGATGAGATTCTGACCCGAAACTATGTGATTTCTGATTAAAGTGTTTCTTAAAAACCTATAAACGTACCAGTCAGCAATGCAAGGGTACACTATTCGCCAGAGCAGACGACAGGCTCGACAGACATTGACTACTCCCTTGCTCTTGAACCCACAACGGACCCCACCCTCAATAGCCAGCTCGAATGCTCTACAATGTCTTCAAGCAATGGCAATGTGGAGGACAATAGAGCCTGTGTTCGAGATGTCGATGCGTTCGGCGAGCTATCTTTCCTATCGCTGAATGTGTGTGGGTTGTCATCTAAATTGTTATACCCAGATTTCGTTGATTTCATCAGTAAATATGATGTGGTTTGCCTAAGTGAAACGAAATTGCCTGACGTTGACGAAATCGATGTGCCAGGCTTTTTTTTTTTCCCGTAATCGATAACAGTACGGCCGCAAATCAGGAGGTATTTGTGTTCTAGTCAGATATCAGCTTGCGAATATTGTCACGATATTTCAGATGAAAGCACGTAACCAAATTGCAAGCAGTACTCATGATCATCTTTACAAGTTCGTCGATGTTAATATTCTTGATGATGTTTTGCTGCTAAAATTGACATATCCGCACACTTCAGATATATTTGCCCCCAGAAGGCTCACCATATGTTAATCTGAATTTTTTCACTCAGCTTGAAGAATGCCTTGTTGAACTAAAAGTTAACGTGAATAAGTTGTGTCTTATGGGTGATTTGAATGCACGTACAGGAAATCTTGATGACACATATCTAGAGGATGTAGAAGATGACATAGATGCATTTGTTACATGTAACCTGCAGCCATTTACAAAGTTACCAAAACGTACCAATATTGATGCAAAAGCAAATAAAATGGGCTTCAAGTTGATTGATTTATGTAAATCAATAGACATGGCTATTGTCAATGGCCGTGATGGATTTGATGTGTCTACTGGGAAGGCCACATGTAAGAATTATGCTGTCTGCTCCCGATCACTTTTTCAAGAGATAAAAGAATTCAAGGTACTAGACTTTTGCGAATTGTATTCAGATATCCACTGTCCTATAACTATGACTATGTACCTAAGTAGAATGAATAATTTGTACAATGACATATATAAGGATATAAAGGATGATTCTAATGTTGAAAATAAGCCAGCAACCACTCATAAAGGAGCACGCCCTAAATGGAAGCCAGAATTTAGTGGTTGTTTCATTGAAAATTTATGCGAGGCTAGAAT
This sequence comes from Semisulcospira habei, assembly GCA_036245525.1. Classification (NCBI taxonomy): domain Eukaryota; kingdom Metazoa; phylum Mollusca; class Gastropoda; family Semisulcospiridae; genus Semisulcospira; species Semisulcospira habei. Next base: position 229,679,099 of record BTPG01000001.1, on the reverse strand, counting down.
TAATCAACTTAAAGGCATACACAAGGATTTACAGTCTAGTGAAGTCATCACCCAAGAATACATAGACTTAGCTACGAAGGAAGCAGCTGACATTATGATCAGTAGTGCCACCTTTATTGGTTCTTTGAAAGTTGAGACAGGTTGTAACCCTAGAGCTCGCATTAAGCATTCACACACAAAAAAAGATTTCCCCTGGTTTAACAACATTTGTAAGGACAAAAGAAAGAGCTATCAGAAGGCGAAGAAGCTTAATAGTAAATTTAGAAATGCCCAATCCTTGAAACCCAATCGGTTGCAGCCAGGCAGTACAAAAACAAATAAGATTACAATTTAAGGCTTACAAATCCAAACTTGCTCAAAAATTGAGGAGTCTCAGAAGCAAGGATCCAAAAGCTTATTGGAGGATAATAAATGGCAATGCTTCTGAAAGGAGTAGTGGTATGACTAATCTCTCAAGCCAAATTTTTTTTATGACTACTTTAGAAAGCTCAATACTGAGTCAGAAGAAACATTACAGGAACAGACTGTAGAGCCTGATTCAAATGCAGTTAATAATGATGCACTTAGTGCTTCATTTACTATTGATGAAGTTAAAAAATGTATTTGTGCTCTAAAGTCTAACAAGGCTTGTGGTGATGACAAAATTACTAATGAATTTCTTAAGGCGTTGCAAGGGAAAATGGTGAAAACCTTCACATCATTGTTTAACCTGGTATTAAAAGCTGGTAAAGCTCCCACTGAGTGGACAACTGGAATTATACTACCAATTTATAAACAAAAAGGCGACAAACAGGACCCTAAAGTTTGGAAAACTCTTTACCAGTGCTCTCAACTCAAGGTTAGCCTCATTTATCAATGACAATCACGTATTAGGAGAAGAACAGGCAGGCTTTAGACCTGGTTACTCAACTTCAGACCATATTTTTACCCTTACTTGTATGATTGATTTTTTATTATGAAAAAAAAGAAAAGAAAAGAAGAAACTTTATTGTACATTTGTTGAGTTTGCGAAAGCGTTTGACCAGATTAATAGGTCTTTTTTAATGCAAAAGTTAATAAATACAGGTGTTAATGGACAAATATTTTCGGTTATCCAAAATATGTATGCCAGAGCTAAATCTTATGTCAGGGTAGGAAGCAGTTGTACAGATAGTTTTTTTGTGCAGTGTCGGTGTTAGGCAAGGTGAACATTTATCGCCGCTTCTTTTTTGCCATATTTTTAAATGATATGTACTCATTTATATCAAACGACAGTAGGTCTTATAAGCTTCCAACACGATGCCCAAAATGTTAACCTGGACGTAAATGATTGTGATGCCCTGCTTAAAATGTACATTTTGCTGCATGCTGATGACACAGTCGTGTGCTCTGAGTCTGTAAAAGGTTTGCAGGCTGCCCTTGATGCACTGTCTGAATATTGCTGTAACTGGCACATTAATGTAAATATTGACAAGACTAAAGTAATTGTCTTTTCAAAGGGTAGGATACGCAAAAAACCAACCTTCACTTTTAACAAAAGAAATTTGGAGGTAGTCTATGACTACAAATATCTTGGGCTGAAATTTAACTACAATAATAAATTTACAATTGCACAAAAAGAATTACATGTTAGTGCAACAAGAGCAATGTTTGCACTCCTCAAGAAAAGCAAAAAGCTTTTGCTTCCTCTAGAAATGCAAATTGATCTTTTTGACCGGCTAGTGTCGCCAATACTGTTGTATGGCAGTGAAATATGGTGCCCATCTATGTCAGCCTCAAAATTACAACTAAGGTATTATAAGATAGTGCTTGGCATAAGGAAATCTACAGCCACCTTATTTATCTATGGGGAACTTTGAAAATTTCCTATGGAATTACATGCCAAGGATGCTGTGCTTTTGGTATAGGATTGTTACGAATAGTAATAAGTGCAAATTTTCTGTTGTCATGTACAGATTTTTGCTGAAGCTGTTTGAGGAGAGAAAATTTGAGTCTGCTTTTATAAAGTCTGTCAAGATTAATTTGGAAGAACTCGGCCTCAGTGGAATTTGGATTAATCAGAATAATTTAGATTATGGTTACACATGGTATAAAGAAAAGATTAAGCGTTGCCTCCAGGACCGGTATATTCAACAGTGGTATGTTGATGTGGAGTCATCCGAATGTTGTTATAATTGTAGAATGTTCAAGAAAAAGTCTGGTATGGATGACTACATTTTTAAATTACCTGAAAACCAAGCAAAATCAATGTTACACTTTAGAACACTTAATCACTCTCTACCTGTACAGTCACTCAGATACAGAGGGATTAGTAGAGAAAATAGAGTATGTGATAAATGTAACAGTGGGGACATTGGGGATGAATTCCATTATTTATTTTGCTGCCCTTACTTTGCTGAAAAGCGTAAACTGTGTTTAAAAAATACTATTACAGCAGACCAAATGCAGTCAGATTTGAACAGCTACTTACTTGCTTCAGCAAAACTGTCCTATTGAAATTAGCTCATTTAACAAAGTTAATACTGAAGGAATCTTAACGTCCAAATTGGGTAGCTATTTCATGTTCCCTTCCCCGTACTCACACACTAGTTTTTATGGCTTGTCAGATTATACCATATGTATGTACGGGTTTGTATAGGCGCCAAACTGTCCTTTCTACCACCCTTGAACTATCGTGGTCGTGCCATATCTTGCTGAGGTGTGTCGCGGGCAGGATGAGTTAAAACTGACTGAAGCTCGCATCTACACTAGTCCTTTTTAGACTGACTTACTTTGGATTATTTTTTATTTTTTCCTCGCGCTCACTGTCAACCAGGTTGTGTGGCTTATTTATCATTAAGTCAGAATTGCTATACAACAAACGGGAGGTGAAAGTGTGTGCGTCACGTGGAGTGCATCTTGTTTTTTTTGTTGTTGTTTTTATTTATTTATTTATTTATTTATTTTTTTTTTTTTTGGGGGGGGAGGTTAGTCATGGCTAACGCCTCGAACTTTCAGGATGTACTCTGCGTGAGGCGTATACTTTCATTTCCTGTCTGTTACACACACACACACACACACACACACACACACACACACACACACACACACACACACACACACACACACACACGCATGCACACACACAAACACACACAAAATGATCTTATCGGCGTATGATCTATGATATATGTCAATTGTTTGTGCTGTTGAAAGTCCATGTGTTGTATTTTTGATATTAATAATCTAACGCATACCTTCGTCTCAATGTTAATGTTATATTTATTTCTTGAGCACAGTTTATGTTTGTGTTTTTGTCATTTCTCTCATGCCCCCAGTGGGTCCGAGATTGAATAAATGAAACTGAAACTGATACGCCAACTGACCTGTTATAACCGGCCAGTCGCCGTCTACTCTCACTAGCGTGGACACCACGTCTGACGTCATATTCCTGAAGTTGACCGCCCGGACCTGTGCCGTGATGACTTCGTGTGGAAGGTGGCTGGCCACATGCTCGAGGACTACCGAAGTCTTGTAGGCATCCAGGGCAGACCATTCACCAAGGGGAGATAACTCGTACAGGAAACGATACTGGAACTGAGATATGGTTGGATCGTCCACACCGCGCCAGCAGAACTGGAGGCTGGAATTAGTGGATCGGACCACGGGATCCGGGCCGTCATAGGGTGACATGAGGACATCATTAGAAAGGGACCGGACCACAGCCTGGAAACAGAAATGAATTTCGCAGACGTAAATACTTGGAAATTAATAAATGGTTGGTAAATACAATTCATTATGTCTATTGATATCCCATAATCACAGTCGAATTAAAGAATTACTTGTGTCTGAATATATACTTTATTCTTTGTGTTACGACAGGGTTAGGAAATCTCTTTAACCCTTTCCCCGCCACAGTACGTACATTGTTGTTTTTGAAATTCTGTTCTCTCAACGACCGGGAGCCAAAACTGTAAAAGAAGCATTAGAACAAATTGGTCTCAGCAAGAGGCATAGATCCTCATGAGCCCTCGCAACTGCGAGGACTCATGAGGATCTATATCTCTTGCAGTAGTGTGGTGTCCATTTTTTCTAGGCAATGAAGGGGTTAAGGTAAAAAAAAAAACACAAGGGGCCAACATCACGAGGAAGCTAGTATTTTCGGTACTAACTATACAAATATATTACTGCCCAGTTGTACCTCTGACACGTCCGGGGCACGCAGCAAAATGTCTGCTGGTTCTGAAGTCACGGTAGCGTGGATCTGCACTCCGTTGACGCAGCTGACCGTGGCGCGGACGTTGGCTCCGTGGTGAGGTTGTTTCAGATGCCACTGACACTGGCCTGGAGTCACGTGCGTGGTTTGTTGAGTTGTGGAGTTAAACGTGCTTTGACCTTCTGCAACACCAAAGTACGACACTATTTTCGTGAAAAGCGATATCATATTTGCAACCCAATGCATGAAAGTAGATTTGAAATATCTACCTAGCTACAGGCATTTCGTATTTTAGTCATCAGACATTGCAAATTATGATCAGTCCTCTATGATCCTTCAATGGTGCTTACATAATAGTTTGCCGTCTCGAGGGCTAAGGGCTCATTGTGTCAAGCCAACGTTTCTTTCCGTAGACCAGACCAGCATTTTTAGCTCATTAAAGACATAAACAACCGTTTATAGGAAGTCGGTGGACCTAGATTAGAGTCCTCAATTTTTGTCATATTATTTACTTGCATTTTTGCATATAGCTAGTTTGGAGAAAGACATTGGATGACTTCGTTAGCCAGCTTTGTATCCTTTCAACTTCTTTAGTAAAAATTAATTTTTTTCAGAAAGAATTAAAACACTAAAAACCTTTGCTTCTACAGAAAATCAGACAGTGGCGGTGACGTAAGAGAGGGATCTCTGTCACCACGCAGACACTGACATAATACTCTAAATATGACGTCATTCTCTCTCGCGCGCGCGGCTCTCTCTCTCTCTCTCTCTCTCTCTCTCTCTCTCTCTCTCTCTCTCTCTCTCTCTTAGGCCACGGCCCATCTGTTTCCACTTTTTGTGAACTGAAGTTCATAACGTGGAACATTGAAGGTCTGGCACCAAAACTATATGATAACGATTTCGTCTCTTTTGTCTCATTTTTTGATTTTGTTTGTTTGGTCGAAACATTTTTGATTGATTTGACCACTACCATTTTTGCCTCTCATATTAGCTTTGTTGCTCCGGCCAGGAAATTGAGCAGCCAGGGACGAGCGTCTGGTGGTGTTGTGTTGCTTGTGAGAAAATGCCTAGCTTCTTTTGTAAAGCGTGTTGATGTTTTTTATGACAACATCGTCTGTGTTGAAATTTCACGTAAGCTTTTTAACGTAGGGAAGGATATTGTGCTTATTTGCGCGTATCTTCCCCCGTGTGACTCTCCTGCTTACCATACCAGCGATTTTGATGATGGCATTTCTCTACTAGAGCAGTGCATGCTGGATATTACACAGAAAATGCCGGAAGCTCAGTTTATAATTTGTGGGGATCTTAACGCTAGAACAGCTGCTGACAGTCCTGCCAGTATTGACCTGGCATCTCCTGGTTGTCAGGTAAATACTGGTATGATAACTGATTACACCTGTGATGTTCACCATAGACAGTCAAAGGACAACGTTGTAAATGTCTATGGTACTTCCTTGCTACAGTTGTGTGCAGGGTTCGATCTCATACTGAATGGGGCATGTGACGGGGATATACCTGGCCACTATACTTTCATTTCCCAGCAAGGCTGTAGTGTAATCGATTATTTCATCATGTCCAGTTCAGTAGCGTTTTTGTGCAAAAAGTTAAATGTAGAAGAAAAGATTGATTCTTGTCATATGCCTGTCACATGCCACATGCAGTGTATTGTTGACACGCCCACTCTCCGGCGTCCTGACCCCGTTTTTGTGCACAAACTGAAATGGTCGGATGACTTGCTCGGCCAATTTCGTGAAGCACTGCACTCTGCAGAAGTAGGTAAACTCATGCAGGATGCAGAAACCATGATCACTACAAATATTGATTCTTCTGTTGACATGTTTTATTCAGGTCTTAGCCGTGCTGCTGCCTGTATGCAGAAAAAAATCCGTGTTGACAAGACAGGGCATAGTCGTAACTGGTTTGATAAAGATTGTAAAAACAAACGTGCAGAGGTTAGAAAAAGCTTGAGAGTTTTTAAGCATTTTGGCCTTTCTGCTGACCGAACGGATTTGTGGAAAAGAGAAGAGATTATAAAAAGCTGTTAAAAAGTAAACAAAAATGTCATAAAATACAGATGAGGAAGGAGTTAGAGAATAACATAACCGATTCGCGTACTTTTTTGGGAACAATTAAGAAATTATCTTCAAACAGGGCTTTTTGCGGAGCAATTTCCGAATAGCAATGGTTTGTGCACTTCAAGAAAGTTTTTGGTGCTGATCAAATTGACGACTCAAATGGGGATGGTAATTTATTCAGTAGTTCTGACATGTCAACAGATGAAAACTTAGACGCAGATATTTCAGTAGAGGAAGTGAATGAGGCCATTAAGCACCTAAAAAATAATAAAGCTGCTGGTCCTGATGGTCTCATTCCTGAAGTCTTTAAGCATGCCTCTGATGTGATTGTTGCATTTCTTGTGAAGCTGTTTAATCACATTTTCTCCACAGGCCTGTACCCTGAGTCTTGGTCAGAAGGGATTATCCAGCCTATCCATAAAAAGGGCAATATGGATGTACCTGATAATTACCGTGGCATTTCACTACTCGCTGTTTGTAGTAAACTTTATAGTTTCATTTTAAATAAGCGTTTGACCGATTGGTCCGAAAGTCATGATGTGCTAGGAGAAGTGCAGGCTGGGTTCAGAAGAGATCACTCTACTATTGATCACATCTTCACTCTATTTTCTATGATTCAACGATATTTTACCCGCAATAAAAAATTGTACGTTGCTTTTATAGATTTTCAGAAAGCTTTCGACTATATATCACGTTCTAAATTATGGACAGTTCTTAAGAAAAAGGGCGTTAATGGCAGGATGCTGCAAGCATTTCAATGTATGTACAAAGTGGTCAAAGCTCGCGTAAGGTGCGGCCAAAGTGTGACTGATCTCTTCCTCTGCCCTAGAGGCTTGAAGCAGGGGGAGATAACCTCGCCCGCACTTTTCTCCTTGTTTATTAATGAAATTGCCACTGAAATTATGAATAATGGAAAACATGGTGTTCAGCTTCTTCCAGACTTAGTTGAAGTTTTTATTTTATTGTTTGCAGATGACGTAGTACTTGTGTCAGACACACCACGTGGTCTGCAAAATCAGCTTGATATTTTGATTAAAAATGTCTGACATTCGTGTTAAAGGCTTCTGGCTTATGCAAGCCAGTAATGTCTGGGCCAGGAAAGACCGTGAAACATTTTTGATTAATAAACTGGGCACTGTGGCGCCACTCGGGATGAATATGAAAGATTAACTTTTTTAACCTTGCCTGTGTCTTTTTTATCTGCTAACTGTCATTTATCTTACTGAGTCGCTTCTGTATGACTACTCACTAACCAGATAGGTGAGGCTGGCGCTGATTGATATGTACTTTGTGACTCCCATGGGGACTTTTTCAGCGCTGGCCGTACGTTTAGTTGGATCCCTTGTCGGGCGCCTGGTCGCCGGTCCTTGGATTTATGCGCGGGTGTAGGGGGCGATCGTGTGCATTCCCTTGGGGATGTATGTGGTCGTCTTGTTCGCATGCCTGTGGGCTGGTGGGTGCCTGTTGGGTGGGGCTGGTGGCTCTGGTTGTTTGCCTTCCCCCTGCACCCTCCCTTTTTTTTCTCCCCCCTTTCTCTCTCTCTCTCTCTCTCTCTCTCTCTCTCTCTCTCTCTCTCTCTCTCTTCCCTTTCCTCCTCCCCTTCCCCCGCCCCTTTTGTCTTTCTCACCCCCCACACCCGTTTTTTTTTTTTTTGAGTTACCCTTGAAGATGGTTTCACAACTACCTACTCTCCTCTTACACCATTATTCTCTTACTGAATTTGATTATTTGCTTCGTTTCATTGATATTCCTTGTTGTGTACCATGCTAAATGCTGGGTTTTTTTTCCCGGGGTTCTCCCGTTTTTCCCCGAGGTAGTCCTCAACTTGATGGTGATATAAAGTTTGCCTTCGGGTTGGTGTTTAGCAGGCTTTGTGTATTAGACACTCAGCCCACTTCGTGCTCAAGGGTACTCCCCGTTCGTTCTCTCTCTCTCTCTCTCTTTCTCTCTCCCCTCCCCCTCTCTCTCTCTCTCTCTCTCTCGCTGTCTCTCTCTCTCTCTCTCTCTCTCTCTCTCTCTCTCTCTCTCTCTCTCTCTCTCTCTCTCTCTCTCTCCCCGGCCTCACACACGCGCATTTACTTTTGCTCGCTCCTGCGCGCGCTTACACACACTCTTGTCTCTCGTGTTTAGTTTCTCTCGGAGTCTTTCTCTTACGATTTTTTTCTTTGACGTCATTTTTACTTTTGTTCTTCCTTTTCTTTTCTGTTTTGTTTTTATCTTTATTTTATTTTTACGTCACCTTCAGTTGCCACATTCCTTCTGCATATGAAGATAAGTAGCGGCTAATGTCTCTGTTTGTTTGCCTATTTTGACAAAGGGTATTTACCCGAAATATTAATAAATTGTGTTGTACCGTTTTTTCTAAGCGTGTTTCTTTCTCCGTTGGGTACTTCGTTGTATTTATAGAACGGAGTGCAGTCATTGTCAGGTTATTTAATATAAAGACGGCGTGTGCTGAACTGGATTGTCCTGTGTCTAATTGAACCATAGCTAGACCTGTGTGTAGCGTTTCGTAACCGTCTGTTACAGAAGTGTATCATTGAACAGTTACGGCTGTAGTGGGCCTTCAAGTGGGTGGCTAAGAGAGCCTCCGAGCATATTGTAATTGGATGTCTCATTAAAGACATAAAACACCGTTTATAGAAAGTCGGTGGACCCAGATTAGAGTCCGCAATTTTGATTATAGGGACTTGAAATTTTGGATATGGCTTATTTGTAGAAAGACATTGGATGAATTCGTTAGCACGCTTTGTACCTCTTAATCTTTTCGAAAATAAAAGTCCAATGCGGAAAAAATGTCATAAGTGACACTCCTTGATTTCATCAGAAGAATCAAACAGTAATGGGTAGACCATCGAAAACCGATGATGTCGTCATTGTGCATGACTTCTATTTGTGGATGCGGGTGTGACTGGCCAAGCCAATCCTGGAGCCACACCTGCGAGTGCAATGGGGGTACTATAACGTAGCTGTGGGGAGAGTCGACGCCGTCTTTCTGCGAGCTCTGGTACTAATGATCTGTTCGCGCCGATTGTGCTCAAAGAGCGTGCAGGCTTTCCTGGTGGCGGCACGCCAGCCAGATCTGTCTTGTCCCTGCGCTTCAAGTTCTTTTACCGGAAGACGCAGTACTTGAAGCTGTCTTTTATGCAGTCTTTGAAGCGTTTCTTTTGCCGTCCTTGCTTTCTGTGGCCTTTTGAGGGTGCACCATACAGGAGTTGGCGTGGCATGCGAGAATCATCCATGCGTAGTCCTGTCCAGCGAAGTTGTGTCTTTAAGCTCAAGGCTTCAACACTCTCTAAGCAAGCATTGTCCAGGACTTCCAGGTTTGTCACCTTGCCTTGCCATTTGATACCCATGAGTGACAGCAGGGATCTCATGTGGAAACGTTCAAGCTGCTTCAGGTGCATTCTGTACAGCGTCCATCACTCACAGCTGTAGAGGAGGCTGGGAAGGACTACTGCCTTGTAGACTTTGATCTTGTTGGAGAGCTTGACGTTGTTGTTATTCAAAACACGAGTGCGCAGACGACCCGGGCTTGGCTGGTGTTGCTGATGCGAGCTGCGATTTTCTTGTCGATAGTACCGTCAGAAGAGATGATGCTCCCCAGGCATCTGAACTGGTCGACAATCTTCAGCTCGGTGCCTTCAATATACACTTTGGGTGGGAGTGCTCCTGTGCCTGGGGTTGGTTGGTACAGGACCTCGGTCTTGTTGAGTCTGATGGTGAGGCCAAACAGTCGAGAGGCTTCCGAGAACCTGTTGACGATGGTCTGGAGCCATCAGCGCACAGTCATCGGCAAACAGCGCCTCAAGGATCAGTCTCTCGATGGTCTTAGTTCTGGCGTTCAGTCGACGGAGGTCGAAGAGAGAGCCGTTTAGTCTGTACTTCAAGTACACTCCATTCTCAAGGTCGCGTACTGCATTGGTCAGGACACACGTAAAAAAAAAAGATTGAACGTCACAAGGGCAAGAACACAACCTTGTTTTACACCGTTTGAAATGTCGAAGGGTGCGGATGTGTCGCCGTTTGACTGGACATCTCCTACCATTCCATCATGGAATAGTCGGATGATGTTGGTGAACTTCCTGGGGCAGCCGAACTTTGCGAGGATGACCCAGAGCGCTTCTCTGTTCACGGTGTCGAATGCTTTGGTCAGGTCTATGAAGTCGGCGTAGAGGTCCATGTGCTGCTCAATGCTTTTCTCCTGGATCTGTCTCACAGAAGGCAGGAAGGCAGGTTCAGCAGATTTGAGAAGTGTCGACTGTGCTGCGGCCGTGTCTGAAGCAGCACTGAACCTCTGGAAGTGCTTCCTCAGATACAGAGCTGATCAGGCGGTTGAGGATGACTCTCGCGAGGATCGTGCCAGCAATGGATAAGAGTGAGATCCCTCGGTAATTGGCACAGTCTGCTTTGCTGCCATGTTCTTGAACAGGGAGACGATTGTAGCATCTCTAAATTCCAGTGGCATGTTCTCCTCTGCCCAGATGCGTGTCAGAATGTTGAGGAAAGCATCAAGGGTCTCAAGTTCAGCTGCTTTGAAGAGCTCTGCGGGGATGCCGTCCATGCCTGTAGCCTTGCCGGAGCTAGTCTGGTTGATCGCTTTCTTGACCTCGTCCAGGGTGGGCGGGAGGTCAAGGTCATCCAGTGTCGGCTTATGGGGAATCGTGACCAGGGCCGCGGGGTCGACAGCGGAAGGCAGGTTCAGCAGATTTGAGAAGTGTTCTTTGAAGCGCTCAGTGTTGCTGCTTTTGTCCTTCAGCAAGGTGAAGCCGTCAGAAGAAAAGAGAGGGGTTGTAGGGCCGTAGACAGCTTTCAAAGCGCTGAAAAACTCCTTGAAGTTGTTGGACTCAGCAAAGTGTTGAAGTTCTTTTGCCTTGCTGTCCCACCAGGTGTCTGCATGTTGCGGAGCTCTCTCTGGGCTTTTCTCTGAAAGTGTTTGAAGCGGTCTTTTTTAGACATGGAGTTGATGTAATTCTGCCACTCGATGAACGCACTGCACTTTTGCTCCAGTAGCTTGTTGATCTCTTTATTGTTCTCATCGAACCAGTCCTGGTGTACCCTCTGCTTGGGTCCAAGCACATCTTTGGCAGACTCCATCACCATCCCCTTGAACTGGTTCCACATTTCAGTTGGGTTGCCTGTCAGCTGTCCATGGGCAGTTAGCAGGTCATCAAGGTGGGACTGGAAGTCTTGTCTGACGTCCGGAAGCTTCAGCTTGGCCAGGCTGAATGAAGTTCGGGTGAGCTTCGGCCTCTTCCTGTGTGCTAGTGCAATGTGCAGGTTGAGGACAGACCGCACCAGCCGATGGTCGGTCCAGCAATAGGCTCCTCTCATGGCTGTGGTGGTTCTGACCTCGCGAATATCCCGCTGGCGGACAATGACATAGTCTATGAGATGCCACTGCTTTGACCTGGGATGCATCCATGTTGTCTTGTACTTACTAGCCAGCCTGAAGAGGGTTTTGGTGATGGCGAGTCCATTCTCAGCGCTCAATGTCAGCAGCAGCAGCAGGCCATTGCTGTTCATCTTGCTCAGTCCGTGTGTGCCCATCACTCATTCCCAGCAGTCACATTCGCGCCTAACTCGAGCATTGAAGTCACCAAGCACGATGAGTTTGTCACTTGCAGGAGTGGACTTCAGGAGGGAGTCGAGGCTCTCATAGAACGCCTCCTTGTCGTCATCGCCGTTGGTGAGTGTCGGAGCATAGGCGCTGATGATAGTGACATGTCGGGTGTGGGAGATGGGGAAACGGAGCTTCATCACTCGCACGCTGATGCCAGTGGGAAGAGAAGGCAGCTGTCGGAAGAGCGTGGTGCGGATGGCGAAGCCAACTCCGTGTATCCTGTCCTCGTTCCCAGCTTTGCCCTTTTAGAAAAAAGTGTACCCACCCTCAGGTTCACAGATCGAGCCTTCGTCAGCAAATCTGGTTTCACTAAGAGCCCGAATGTCGATCTTATATCTCGCCAGCTCCCTGGTTATGAGGGCTGTTCTTCTGTGCGGTCTCTGCGTCTGATCTCTGTCCAACAGGGATCATACGTTCCAGGTACCGAGAATAAGTTTCTTTCTTTGTTTTTCTTTTCGACCGCTTAAGGGTTAAACCGCCAGCCGCAGTGAGCTGACCGGTTTGGTGTAGGGCAGGCAATGTTTGGAACACCTTTTCTAGTTCCCTCCCTTACTAGGGTGAGCAGTGCTGCCCTAAAGAGGGCTGCTCAGTCGCCTGGGATGCTGCCGAACTTCCCTGCTGCCCGTGGTACAGGGAAGAGCGACCACTGGCCCACAGGCCGCCTACGTGCAGGTTCGGAGCTCAGTAGTAACCTCAACCTGTCGGTTCGCCCGTTCCCCATCGCCGCAGGGCTTCTGGAGAAGGCAGAAGAAAAAAAAGAAGATGAAGAAGCAGATATGGTGAAGGTGAAGATTTATGCACAAAACCTGCGCGTGAAGGAGATTTTGGTGGAGAAGCTGTTGCGCTGGAGCAACCCCACCCTCTCGGCCGCAGAAATCAAGAGTCCAGTGGCACGATGAGACGTTACAACTGGTAACGTCCTTGGCTGCAGTGGATGGCCACGTCTTCGTCTGTGCTCTGACATGCCCTTTGCACTCAACAGTGCACTGCTGACCCGCCCTCTTGGCCGTTGAACCCTAGACTGAGTTTCCTCCGCCCAGTCGGTCGGTGACAGACTTTGCACGCTGACGAGCAAGTGCTGCCTCACCAAGGGTTTGAGACCCCCGGTTTCCCCTCACTTGGTTTAGCCAGCCAGTCGAAGCTGCTGCCCGTGGTGTGGCCGCTGCGCATGCTGCAGCTACATGGAGCCACAAGCTAGAGTTGAGTGTCAAAGTGGGAACCTATACTGGTGGACTACTCTCTAACCTTCGAGAGACGACTTGTCCCTCCATTATAGGTGAAACCCCGCTCCTTGAATACTCCGGACACCACAGTGACGGTGACGTAAAAGCACCAAACGCGTCAGTGTTTTATATAATGTTCCTAATTGACGCAAATCACCACGACTTCAGTGTTTTACATGTGTATGAGCTGACGCGATGTTCTTCTTCATTTATTTTTGTATGATATTTGCAAACGTATTGTGGAAAAGGTGGAATATACATCAGTGCAAGCTCATACAGAAGAGGCTTTGTGGGCGTGAATCATTCCACTTATTCTTCAAAATGGCTGTGGCTACGCCAGCCCACAGAACGTATAACCGGTAGGAAGCGCCGTGTGTCTGCCGTCTGTGTTTGTGTGTGCCATTCTGCCGTGCGGATCAGGCGGGGGAAGGGGGGTGGGGTGGGGTGGGGGATGAAAGGGAAATACTGAATGAGTTCGTAATCCAGCGTTGTACCTCTTCAACTTTTTCAATAATAATTAATTCATTTTTGCAAGTTTTGGAGCCACTATTTACTCCCATCAAACATTCAGCGCTGGAATAGGCTGTGTGGAACAAAACAGTCAACTCTGGTAAAGCGTGCCTTTCGGATGAGTGACGTAAAATTCGTCACAATGTACACGGCGTCGTGAGACCAGCGATGCCATGACGTGAAGCTTATAGTGACGTCATTTTGCTGCTCGTGCTATTCTTCACACGGCAAATAAAAACCTTAATGTGATTGCAGATGACTTACAACAGAGCCTTGATGAGGTGTCCGCTTGGTGTGAACGTAACTCGATGAGTATCCATCCAGCAAAAACTAAGTCAATAGTAATTGCGACACGCCAAAAGCACCAATTAAGCCCCCTTTCACTTGATTTGTCCTTCGAAGGCAATTCTATTGAGCAAGTGTCTGAACACCGCCTCCTTGGAATTATCATAGATGATCAGCTCAAATGGCAGGCACACACACATAAAGTGTGTAAAACTGTTTCAAGAAATATTTTCCTGCTGTCCAAACTGAAGCACTTCACTGACTTTGAAACCAGAAAATTATTTTATTATGCACATATTCAGTCCCACATTAATTATGCTTCGACGGTGTGGGATGGCTGCAGAGATGTACATTTAAAAAGACTGAACTCCTTACACAGAAGAGCAGCGAAATTAATTTTACCTGATCCTACTTTGACAACGGATGATAAGATTTACAAAGCGGGACTTCTTTCTCTCAGAAAGCAGTTTGCATTCAACAAAGGTGTTCTCCTTTTTAAGATTCGGAATGACAACACTCCGGAATATCTAACCCAGCTGCTAGTCCGGTCACAGTCCCGCTATGGCGATACAAAAAGCCTATATGTAGTACCCAAAACCAGAATAGACTTATTTAAAACCAGTCTAGCATTCTCGGGGGCGACTTTGTGGAATTCGCTTCCATCCCACACGAAGACCACTCCAACGGTATCATGTTTCAAGAAAAGTCTTTTTAAACATTTATCTTCGCAGCCATAACTATCTTCAAGCTTTGCTTTCTATACGTAGATATCATTGTAGTAATGTACCCATTCTACTGCTGTGTATGCATAGTGCTGCTGTGTTGTTGCTTCCCCCCCCCCCCCTTACTATTGCTCCAACTCCCCCAACACACCGTAGGCGTTCGTCCTATACATGTATTAATGTAATGTAATTGTTGTGTTGTAGATGTAGCAACGGCAGATTTGAAAAATGGCATTGCCTCTGGCATTGTTAATATCTTTACCGTTGTAAAATAAAGATTCATTGATTCATTGATTCATTCATTGATTCTTCTTCAGAATTCCTGTCGCTACTCCAGCCCACAGAGCGTACTAGTGGCGGGAAGCGCTGTGTGTCCGTCTTTATTTGTGTGCGCCGGCGTGTGTGTTGGCTTAGAGAGGAGGAAAATGGATCAGAAGGATACGCTGAAAAATTTTAAAATTCTAAATGTTCCTAAAAGAAAAACGCACGTGAGCTCCAAACAATACGGTAGACTTTGGGATGAAATCCTCATTTTGTTTTATTGTAAACCGCTGTTTATTTTTTCTGTTCTACTTTGGGTGCAAACAAATTGAAACTGCCCCGTCTGTTAATACAAGCCGTCAAAGTAAGAAACGTGAACAGCTCCACGAGCTTGCCATTAATGGTACATTGTATAATAATAATGGTGTGACAGCACTCAATCCGGACCAGAGGGGTGACTGCCAAGCTTGTAAAATGCAACGTGCTCACGGACGACGCTCAAACATTTTACTACGAGTAGTAATATGCTTTTTTTCTCAGCCTTTCGTGAGCGCGTAAACATTTCACTCCTGGTAAGTCAGTCTTTCTTTAGCGTTTTCTTTCTTTCATAGACTACTTTCTGAACTGGACTGGAAGGATTTGCGTGTAAGGGAGTTGGTGATATCTGCTCTGTGAAGGCAAAAGAATTAACGCCCATTTTTGTGGAAAGTTAGATTGTAATCATATTACAATGAAAATCTTGCTTTTGAAACAGAATAGACTTGCTGTCTTTTGCATTCACAAGGCACACCTGACCAGATCTTACCAAGGTAACATAGACAGATGGCAACTCCACTTTCTTCATCCACTGCCGTCCACTCGGCATCCACCCAGACGTCTCTCCCGTGACCCTCTCCTTCGTACCGCAGCGTGACCCTGACTTCTGTTATTTCGGGCGGCGTTCTGTCCATGGTGACAGGACGTGATATGAAGCGTGACCGAAGTCCTGCGTGATTCTCAGAGATGACAGTGGCGTATAATGCCATGCCGTGTTGAACCGTCACCTCCACTGCAGCGTGACCGCTGTGACCTCGAGGGGTCAAAGGGTGAACCTGAAGGCCACCTGGGGTTGTGCCGATGCCGACCTGCATGGTGCGAATCTGGGATTCTGGGTCGCAAACGCGTGCACAGACTGATACGGCAAACTCGGATATCTGATGAACTGTGACAGCGTCATTCTCCGAGACCACTGACTCTGAACACCGGTAAACTTCAGCGGAAAGTATCGCCCCTGGGTCAGCTTCCACCACGACTGACAGAGTCACATTTTGTGAGGAATCAGTCTCGGGCAGAAGCAACACGTACTCGGCCGCTGCGTTGCCCGCCTTGGTGTACTTGAAATTAAGAGTCATTTTTAGTTGTTCAACACTAATGAGTCCTTCAGCTCCAGGCTCCAGACCCGTGGCGGCGATAAGCACTCTGATCAGTTCGTCCCTCACTGGGTGGCCAATGACAAACTCACTGTGGTAAGTGTCAAAGAGAAAAGAGTCTGTCCGTGTGTACGTCATGGGCTGTGTGTCTAGAAGCCTGTACTGTCTGCACGTGATGCCTTCAGGCGGGGTGGTGTCGATCAGGATGGGGGATGACGTGGCAGGCTCACTCTCCAGGCCCGCAGCGTCTACTGCCTTCACCACAATCTGGTAACTAAATCAGAAGTATTTTATTGCAGTACACGATTTGATGTCATTAAGAATAAAATAGAAACGGTGTCGTTATTGTCATAAATGTTTCAACGCTATCGAAATATTTAGCATGATAACCCTTTGGATTACAATAGTGTTTTTTGTCGCATCAGCAGGAATCATCGCAACAAAAACCGCCATCGACAGTCAAAGGGTTAAAATATCGTCTTGTATATACTGTGCAGCCTAAAGAAACACAAACTCAAGCAGCGCCCCCCCCCCCTCCCCCCGTCCACCCCCCCTTCAAACAAAAGCTTCAGAGCCTTCTAAAAAATGACAAACTCTTATTAATCCCGTTCTGCAAGCACCATGAGCCATAAAGGGGGGTAATCGCTTTTTGTTCTGTCCCAGAAACAAAGTTACCTATGCTTATCTCGAATCTGGAAATTAGTGAAGGTGAAACTGTTTCCAATAAATCTCAGAACTGTAAAAGGTTGGTTGGTTGTTTCATTGCTTAAAGCGATCTGCTCTGGCAAATTTTGACTGTTAAAATTCGCCGATACAACGAGTTATCAATGTTGTCTTGCCTCAGCTGAGACATTTCTTTCCTTCGTTTCACAGTCCATGAGTAGGCACATGTGCCTGAGGTCTACCACTGCCCTTTTGAACTCTCTTGTGTACAAGGGACAAGAACACCAGAAAGGTTTTCAATTTTACGACATTCAAGCTTCATATTTTAAGTCAGCCCCTTTGTCCAGCGTTACTGAAGGACACACTATGAACATCTATACAACAGAAATTGCAAACTATTAGGCTTTTATTGCCTGGAGTAGATGGCTTTAACGTCCCGACAGAAACAACCTAGTAAGAGGTCATCGGGCCGACGTCGGCCGCAGTTGGCCCGTGCACAGCCCGATAGCCTTCGCTTACTGGGAAAGACATGCTCAGGACATAAACAACCCTTCCCCAGAAACAAAGAAATACCTGTGAATGTGCTGGAGCCTGAGACCAGTGAAGGTGTAAGTATTGCTGAAACCGACGTCTGTAAAAGGCAAGACCGGCGTGGCGGGGTCCCCCACATCATACACAGCCGCACGGTACGACGCCACGCCTGACTCTCTGTCATGAAACCCGTGCCACGACGCCATCACTCTCCCGGTGGCGGACTGGGCCTCGCGGTTGGTGTGGTCGTCGCTTGTAAACGCTACGCCGGCGACAGGCGGTGTGACGTCAACGGTGACGCCGTCAGAAGTGGCTGTCGTCATCAGGCCTATGCTGTTAACGGCACGCACGGTGACGTAATAACGGGTGCCTTCCTCCAGACCGTCGGTGGGGATGGGAAAGGTTGTGTTGAGGCCAACGTTCGTGGGTCTGATGAAATCGTCAGCTGCAACATGAAAAGTCGAGGGATTTCTCGCAGTGATAACCACGAACTCTTTTGATGACAATAGGAACAGATTTTAGGATAAATTTACCGAGCAAAGCGGCAGCTGACCCGTGCTTGATGTACGCGGGCCAGCTGCGTCCGCGGTCGGCACGAGGACCTTTTTCACACAAGGTAGAAATTAAACTATAGAGTGTATAACAGACTTGAAGAAGGTTTACCTAAACAGAGTACAACATTAAAAAAATGTAACGTCATATAGTAGGAGAGAAACTACGAGTGCATTAAATACGAGTACAACATGAACTCATTGTGTCCCATGTACGAAATCCTCACATTTTGGAGTTGTCCTGTGAGGACTGCATTACAATTCAGGAGACAGATCGACATTGATAGTTCAAGGGTGGTGCCAGAATAGCTTGGCGCCTATAGGCGCAAGCTATTCTGGCATCACCCTTGAACTATCATGGTCGTGCCATATCATGCTGTGGTGTGTCGGGACTGAATGAGTTTTAAAAACCCCCACAAAAACAGCACATCAAAATGACTAGCAATCAGATTTTATACATATCTTATTCACGTGCCATAATTTGACGCCTCCGTGCACAATTGCTTTAAAACGTAGTCACGCATACGATCATTTCAGCCATCTCTCCGACTGCCATGTCAGCGTTGTAACTCTCCATAATCAGTCACAGAACCAGAGCATGCTTACTCAGCTTACTCAGCGACGCGATACCCACCAATGGTCCATGTAGAAAATATGCGCTGGTCCTTTGATTTTGGGGCTTACAGTTGTCACCCTTAAGGTCCAAAATTACAGACTAGCAGACATATTAGCACTGCAGCTGACGAACGCTCAAACGGACTGTAATCCAAGAGCAGCGCGCGAATTTGCACTGTATAAAGCAATTGAAACACAAATTTGCACCCTACTGCAGCGAGCGTATGAAACACACATTTGCACACTATGGTATCGCGGCCAATGAGCTATAAATTAAAAACACGGCATGCCGAAATATCTCACCCTGCGGCGCAGTTCCTACCCACACGTCGTAGCGCGTGATTCTGCTCTCCTGCTCCCGGAACACGTTGGTCCAGCACGCTGTGACGTAATCTTCTGTGGTGACGTAATCCATATCGTGTGAACAGTCCCCATTGGACTCCCGAACAGCGCCAGCCCGAGCCACACGCGGGGCGGTGTGATCCACCGTTATAGGGTCGGAGGTAAAGGTGACACGCTGGTCATGTGGCAGCCAGACGCGCACACGCATGACATAGCGAAAGCCGGTGACCAGCACGCGTTTCCCGGGCAGGCAGAAGACTCCAGCCATGGTACGTGCAACATCGTGCCAAACAGAGTTATCCCCGCTGAAGTCCAGGCCCTCGTTGAAGCTCGTGTTGGCCAGACCGAAGCTGACTTCAAATCTGGAAACGGAAGACAGTAACTGGGGATTGGACAGTCGCCAGTGTCCCTCCAAACATTTCGCTGACGCGGTGTACTCGTGAGGTCCCGACGACCCGCCGATGTAAGAAACGACATTCAATCCTAGCAGAGAAGGATCAGAGGGTTCAACGTCCTGACAGGTAGTCACCTGACACACCTGACCTACTGCGGCGCACGTGCATTCGCCGGTACAATAAGCCGCTCTGCACGAGTGACGCACAGACACTAGGGACCCGGATGTTCCAGTGGCATCGTCTATTAACACTTCAAACTCCATGCGAGATATGGGGCTGCGGAGTCCTACACTGTTTTCCGCCCACACGTTGATGTGGATGACATCTCCTGACGCGAGATCTTCATGGAGCATCAAATTGACACGCTGGCTGTGACTGCTAATGTCGTGAAGGACTAGTGTCTGTCCTGAAAGTTCATCTCCATTGTAGCTCCTCCCCGCACTCACGAAATACCTAACAACGCCTGACTCTACGTCAGTAAAACCTTGCCAAGTCACGTTGACATGAATTGTTAAATTCCCCGAACTTGTTAATGTCTTCTTGACCCAGGTGAGGGGGGATTGTAACGTTCCCACTGTGGGTGGCGTGGAGTCGATCAGCAGCGTTTGTGACGTGAGTGTTGTACACAGGCCGGCAGCGTTACACGCAGTGACAGCGACCCAGTGGCGGTCACCATCTGTTAGCAGGTGGTTCTCATCAAAGGGTAGGGTGATCTGGACAGTAAACACGACATCCAATCAATTAGGACGATGAGACCCTCACAGTAAGCAAAGAGTATTTGGGTTGAATCGGAAATTAACAGCCATCGCACCGATCCCAGTAAGAAAAGATCCTGGGCCGACATTGGTCACTGCCCAAATACATTTGCATATTGGGATATGCGTGGGCCAAACGCGCCTGTCCTTGGGCCAATTATCTTTTACTGACTAGGAGTGTATAATGGCTTCATCGAACCAAAATCAACTCGAACTTCAACGAATATATAATTATGCTAATAAACTGCAGTGACAACATTTGAAATGATTCAGATGCGTGCTGTCAAATTCGTTACTGTTCATTTTTAAAGAACAAAAACGACAACCCGCCCATGCGATAATTAGCTTTAATGCATGGAACTAAGTGAGCTACATTATTATTAAACAAAAACTGTTACTGGTAGAACTTTACACTGAACAAAATTTTAAACAGTAAGCAGTTACCCCGGTTTCAGCAGTAACGGTAATGGGATCAGTCACCAAGTGGCCGGTCAGTTGACTACGGATGTCCACGGTGTAGCTGATCACTGAGCTATCAGGATCCTGAAATTCCCACATTAGTCGAAGGACGGAGCAATCCCATTGGCTGTCAACGGGGCTGTCATCTTGTAGGCTGATGAAAAATGGCGCACGAGTGATTTCAGGCGGCGTAGTGTCGACTGAAACAAAATTATCAGTAGTCTGAAGAACATAGATCTTTGTTTTTCTGATCACGCGTCGTCTAGGCGCCACCTGAGAGAGACACTAGCATCCCTCGACAACAAACTGAACTCCGGCCCGAAACTGGAACTTTAGAGAACGACATTATTCAGATCAATTGGTCAGATATTACTGCATTTAAACGAACAACAACAGCGGGCGGAGCTATCCCGACAAAGAAGACTCTTCAAAATAATCTGATGCATCTTTGTTGATCAACGAAAATCCATCCTGTTGGTGCCTCCTTAAAGGTCCCTTCAATGATGAGAAAAAGAGAACACGACCTGAAAATAAGAAACAGATCCTCATGTCCTTTTTAGTTGCAGGGAATCTAGAGGATCCATGTCTTTTTCTGACACCACACTTCGTACCCATGATCTTTTGACTACTAGTATTCGTTAGCGTTGAATTAACGATCTCAGAAAAAAAAACATCTGCGACCACTGGTAGTGTTCGAAGGGGTTAATGTGCTGGACAAACTTACCGACAAAGCTGTCTGAAACACCAACAGCAGTCATGCCCAGAGGGTTTCGGGCCCGCACGGTCACAAACAGGGGCGTGGCAACCGGAAGTGTCAGTCCCGCCTTGGCAGCTGCACGTGACAGCAGGGTCTGGGTGCTGGCGACGACGTCACAAGTTGCGGGCGTACGACCGACGCACCAGGAGAAGTCGTGGATCCCGGACTGAGGATCGGAAAAGCCGGTCCAGTGGACGGGGAGGGAGGAGCTGCACACAACGTAAGCAGCCAGATACGTGTGTTCAAGTCTGTGGCTTTTTGTCTTTTGGTTGAGGGCCGTAAGGAAGAAAATCACAGGCCATCACACGCATTATATATGATATTGTAAGTAAAACAAGTAATTTGTGTCCGCTGATTGTGAGTAATATCGAAATGCCTTTAAATGCTACTGACTATATCGCTCGACGGAAACAATGAGTAGTTACGCGTCTTCTCCGTCGAACGGTATCCTCAGAAGTAGTCAAGGGGTTAAAGGACAAAATATTAACCCATAAATCCCTGACATGCTACAATAAGATGTTGATCAACCACGATCGCTTAAGGGTTTGGTCAGAATGGCTTGGCGCCTGTAAGCGCTAAGCTATTTCGACATCACCCATGAACTATCATGGTTGGTCTTTCTCCAGAACTGTGACGTAGTCATCAAAAGATACCTAAAACAAATGATAATTTCGTCCTCATGATGTAATGAGTTAATACAAGTCTGCCTCAGTATTTTGTCAAATCTGGAAGCCATGATGCCAGCGTTGTTCACGTTCGCGCGAATATTTGGTGCTGAATTTATGAGGGCTGAAGAAGGGAAAACATCCAGTAAGCACAAACTTCTAGGGCTAACGTTGGTCTTAGTTGGCCCGCGCACGGCTGTGCGCGACTGACATAAGGCTGAAGTCGGCCTTAAGATTGTTGCGGTATCGATCGAGGCTGACCTGTGCTAGATGGTAAGGTGCTGGCAACCTACTTTTGTCCGAGAAACCTGCTGTGTCGTCCATCGAGCCCCACCGTGACAGTGCCGGCGACTGGCGGCGAGTTGTCGAAGGTGATACTGTCGGAAATTGCCAGGCGACATAACCTCGCCTTGTTGCAGGCCTCAACTGTAGCGTAGTACTTCCGGCCTTGTTCAAAATTTCGCTTCCATGCAAAAGCTGAAATGCAAATATTAGACATTAAGTCATCACAAAGAGGACTGAAAGTATACAGCGAACCTTCTTTTAGGCTGAGACGATGAATCCTATACAAACGTAAATCAACGTAAAATCCGTATTATCTGAACAAGGTTTACATTTGCCTTTTCCTTCTGGTCTGGTCACTGTTTAAAAAAAAACATGTTACTATTTTTTCTGGTTTTATAATGTAAAGACTCATTCACCTGAATGCAGATGTTTAAATATTTCAATTAGTCATGTAAAAAGGACTGCCCTTGTCTATCCAGTTGATCATTTTTGCTTTTGTTCACAGACGAAGAAACTATGGAAAACGTTCTGCGGATTAAGTCTCGATGTCGTAACGTTTCTAATAAATGTATATAATACCCGAAACAGCTGCTATGTGTACTCACAGGTCTGTCGTCCAACGTAGACAAATGACTCTAAGTCGGTCTGTTCCGGCTGTGTGCCGAGTCCCACCCTGTAGTAGTCCAGACCGGAGTGGGGATCCGCAAAACCTGACCAGTACACACCGTATACCCCGACATCCGCACTGTAGGCTCTGTGATCCTTCTCACAAGAGAAAAGAAGACAATGAAATACACCGAAGCCTGCAGACGGAACAGTATAAAACAAGACAGCCAAGTATTTCCAGGGTGCACAAGACTCATCTAAAGAAACACACATTTGCGTAATTTCTCATCCAGATCCATTGCATTAAAAAAAAAAAAACATTTATCTGCGTAATTTAACCCCTCAATGTCAGTGTCGAAAAATGTAGTAGTGAATGTCCAGTCTATCCAATAACCACAGATACAAAGTGGTATTAGCAAGAGGCATAGATCCTCACGAGCCCCCGCCACTGCGCCGGCTCATGAGGATCTATGTCTCTTGCAGCTGGATCCTGTTCAGTTTTTCTCGGCAGTGATGAGATTCAAGACAAGGTGTTTCATGAGACCATAACACTTCAAACACATTATTGGATGATTTTGTTCTTATTGTTCCCTCGTCCACACAATTTCCTTTATGGGACTAAACAAGTTTACTGAATTGATTTGAACTGAATTAAACTGAACACTTGATCGAAGATAAATTAAACATACTGAAACCACTCACGTTGATGTTAGCAGCGCTGCTGAAGACCATACCCAAATCTGGAGGGGAGCTATCCACTATGAATGGGTCTGACTGGGTCAGTGTCGTCAGTCCCGCTCCATTTGTCACCTACACACATATTATCGATGGTTATACCGATAAGACAAATGAGCAACGTTTCAAAGGCATTAACCAGATAATGCTGTGAATGCTAAAGTTCGCCAATAAATTGGGGTTCGAGGTTTGTCCGATGTCAGTTCGACCAATGCAGTGCCAGCCTTAGCTAGCATTAATTTGTATCTGTCGAACTGTACCATAGTAATTTTGTGTAACGGGAGTTTAGGCATAACTAAATTTACATGCATTCATAATAAAGCGACTATTTGAAACGGGTTTCACCTCAGAATAGACATGTTTAGATTTCTCTTTGAAGTCGTGCGTATGTGCCATGGTTACCTTCAGCAATGCGACATAAGTGTGCCCATCCACAAGGCCTGAGGTACTTGGCATCAGTACTGAGTTGCCCTCGCAAGACTGGAAAGGCATCACTTCCTGGCCGGTCTCCGACATGATCGCAACCTGTCAATAAATTATGCTGTCATCGCAATCTGTCATCGCAATGCTTGGGTTCATATTATTTACAATCCTAAAATACACGTATAAGTAGTGCATGTTTTTCCTGTCCTCACAATTCTTAGGTCTATTTGACACGCACAAAGCAGACGAGTAAACTCCCTTATTGCTGACATAATTCAGTCGAAACATAAACTATATATACGAGTATTGTCAGTATTGCCTTTCTGTGTGGCGCAATGGGTATCTCAGTGAGCTTCTTTTGAAGCAGATAGTATCTGATTCTGGCTAGAGTAACGTGAAATGGCTGATCAAAACTTAATTGGTTTACAGTTTTTGACTTGAAAATATTTCATAATTTACATCTGCCCAGTTACGCACTTCTATCTACAACACTTCCGTCTAACTGTAAAAAGATTGCGTAAATTTGATATTTGATAACAGATATATTCTGAATGCTTTATACTTACATCCGCTGATACAATACCGCTCTCTTTGTCCTCAACGTCTTCCCATCGAACTCCCAACTCTTGACTGGAAATAAATCCGCGCTGAGTTACCGCCCCTACCATCAGGAGACCGACACTAGGGCGTGTGCTGTCGAGGATGATTGGCCGGGACCAAGCTTGTGTCACGTGACCCACCCGGTCCTCCGCTATCATAGAAAGAAAGGCCGAGGTTGAACCTTCCCTACCTAACCTGAACACCGTGATATAAGGCGGCGTTTGCCTGTTCTTGTGGTGCTCCTATTGTTGAAACGGCAGCAAAAACGAATTAAACATAATTCTTTAGATAACAAAAGTCCTGTCGCATAAAAAAAGAAATGAAATGAAGATGAGGATTTCATCTCAAAGTCTACCGTATTGTTTGGAGCTCGCATGCGTTTATTTTTCAGGAACATGAAGAGTTGTTCATATTTTTAGGCTTATCGCGCTGATATTTCTAAGCCAACCTCTGATCAACACACACGTCGGCGCACACAAATAAAGACGGACACACAGCACTTCAGTCCCGCCATTAGTACGCTCTGTGGGCTCGTGTAGCGACAGGAATCCATCTCCTTATACTCTAACCTACCCTCTGATCCACACACACTGGCACACAGAAATAAAGACGGACACACGGCGATTCCTGCCACTCGTAAGCTCTGTAGTAGCTATTCTAAAGAAGAATAATATCACGAGCAGGTAAATGACGTCACTTCAAGCTTCACGTCATGGCATTATTAGTCCCACGACGCCGTGTTCATAGTGACGACTCCATGTTATACGTCACTCATCGCAGTACTAACATTTGACGTATTAGAGGATCAAACTTGGCAATTTTCTTGCTGATTTTTACACCTAGGGCTTACAGGTCACAATTTGACCTAATCTTACCCCAGAGCCGGGACAAACAGCAGGCTTATGCAAAGAACTGTTTATGAAAAATCATGCGGGTATTAATGAGAAGATATTTGTTTTTCGTAAAAGAAAAATTAGAGTAATATGTTAGCTATTTTACAAATGACTCCGAAAATGTGGTGCAGAAAATTGTATGATTTTCACACCTAGGGCATATAATACCGTATATAAAAATCATGCGATCATTAATAAGAAGATTGTTTGGATCAACCGGTGTTTTGTTAAACGGTCATTTTCTCGCCAATGAGCATCTTAATAAAAAACAACATAAAAAAAAACGCCTCGTGATTATTCTTTTAGGGACAACATTCTACAATTTCAAGCTTGTCCGTCCTCAAACGCGGGCTCTAGTCGCTGTCTCACACACACACACACACACACACACACACACACACACACACACACACACACACACACACACACACACACACACACACACACACACACACACACACACGCGCGCGCGCGCGCGCGTGCGGCGCTGGGCGCCATAAAGACGTTCTCTAGCAAGGTTGCGTAGCTAGATGTGACGTCATTTTTATCATTTTTATCTTGTTACTTCTTTGCAAAAAGATTTTACCCACACGCCAAAAACGTCATGTGCATTCTCCGGAATGCGCTCCGACCAGCCTCATTTCAAAGTCTACCGTATTTTCAATACGGTAGACAAAAATTGGTGTGCACACGGCTTACCTTTGACAGTTGCGACGCATGCAGTACTAGAGGAGATGCTGAGTTGTGTAAACGTCCAGGTTGTTCTCTGACCCACGGACACAAATTGTGCGATGTCTTCTGCTCCTTTGTAACTTCCTGCACAGAACACACGTGTATAGCCATAAGGTCATAAAATCACAGATCAGCACACAAGTTAAAACAAAAATACGTATTAAAAAGGTCTGGATTCAACTCTCACAAAAGCCAAAGTAGATGTGAGGGTTACAAATTTAGATTATGCACCATTATTACTTTTTCGCGGAACAATACTGGCGACCAGCTTCGCACCAGCTATAATAGATCTGTAACTTGTCTTGATAAAATATTTCCCACAGGTCAAAGACGTTTATTAAAATGACAAAATTGTTGCATTTACTTTCTTGAAATTATGTTTACGAAAGATTAAATTTTTTATAGGTAGTCATCAAACTTGAATAACGAGGTAAAATGCGTGAGCAACACAATCATTCAAATCATGTTTTGTATTAATATTCATAAATGCCTTTTGATTAAACCATTACCTAGCGCAACAGAAAAGTTCAACGTTATGCCATTCAGAAACACAGGCAAGCCTGTTTCCACGTCAGTAAACCCGCTCCACGTAACGAGCAGACCGCCTGTGTTAGCCAGGAAACCACTTTCTGCGTTCTGAATCGTGACAGAACCTGCATCTGGGGGGGTATCATCTATCACAACACCGTCCCCACACACATCCGCCCCATTCTCGTGGCCACCCTGCAATATTCCGGGTGTTGCAGGGGACAAGATGGCGCATATGTAGTACACGTGCCCGTCCTGAAGATGGGATTGGTCCCCAGGGAAAATCACTTTCCCGTCGCTGGTGGTTCTCGTCAGTACACAGTCCGCATCACTCGCACAGTCTCCGTCCTCGGGGACTCTCTGCTTTCCCTTCATCAGGAACCACTGTACGGTTCTGTCACCACCGTTGGTCACAATGGCGGACAGTGCGACACTACTTTCGGCAAAGTCAAGGTCAAGATCGAAAAGGTACAGTAAATTACTCCCAAGATGGCGACTATTAAGATAGCGGTCAAGGTTCGTGTGTTGGAAAGTAGACAGCGGAAGTTCAATCAGGCTGAAGGGGTCCGTTTGCTGAGTGGGTGAAAGGTGGACCATCAGCTGACATGCGGGATTTCCGGACATCCACGGGAACAGCGGCAAGACACAGGCGTATAGGCTACCTTTGTTTCTGTCGACGCGGAAATCGTTCAGAACCTGAAAATGTATTAGATTCGGTCAAAAATGCCAACAATATTTCTAAATATTTCTATCTTCTTCCTCCGCCCCCAAAGTCTGTACATACCGATATTAAGCAGCGCAATTGTAATTGTCTATTATTTCTAGCTCGTATACCTTCCCCTGCAGCCACTGCGGTCGAACCTGCCTGTCTCGGATTGGCCTCCGCAGCCACGAACAAGCCTGCAGACGTCATGGGCAACTCCTATAAAATCTTCGTTCGCGAAGTCAAGCCAAGAGATACCAAGCGCGCACCAAGGAGTCCCTGCTATGTTAAAAACGTGTAGGAGTCGTGGCGCGGCGCTAAAAGACCAAACTTTTAAAAAAGAAAGGAAGGAACCAAAAATGCTACCTATACCTGGCGGTCCTATGCCATCATAAACTGATGTAAAAAGTTTTAGTCAATGCACAAGACACTGACAGTTACTGCGATGTGAAAGATTTCCGAGCTCCCGCCATTGTGTCCACGAGTTTGTAGATAAATAGATTCCACGTCATTAGCACATAATGATGGTAAAAAGAAAACATTTATGTCGCTGACGTTATATTCTTATAGTCTGTATATAATTCTTTGACGTCTCATTCTATATATTATTCTTTGAAGACACTGTACCCTTTGAGAAGGCTCTCTTCGGGGAGAAAAAGGAAAATGATAAGCGATTCGGTACCATCGTTTTTTTTTTGTTTTTTTTAACCCATGGCAGTGTGCGGCGTAGATAAATACATCACGTGCTCAAAATGGAGGTTTCTTTGTGTCTAACGACGAACACGAATCACCCCCAAGAAACGGATTTGCTAACGTTTTAGTGCGCTCCATTAGATCTATGGGGAAATCTGATTTTCTGATGGCCTAAGGATACAAAATGTCTTATGCGTCACCGCCATTATGTCCGGTAAGTTTGTGCGTCACCGATTTTGAATGAATGGAATCGGAACCTCAGTTCCTGAGCACCCCTCCCCCTCCCTCCCCCCCCAAAAAAAAAAAAAAGAAAACAAACAAAACCCAACAACCCCCCCCCCCAACAACAAACAAACAAACAAACAAACAAACAAACAAACAAACAAACAAACAAACAAACGGGGTTAATAAGCAGTCTTTCGTTTCATCCATGGCCAATGTAATTAAGTCTTTAAAAAAGTGTCTGTTTTGAGGCATATACACAACACAGTCACAGAAAGACCGATTGCTGGTTCGGTGGCACTATTAAAATTTTGTTTCGAGCAGCGCGTGGGAACAGCATGATCGATGTCATTTCACAAGCCAAGCGTTATGAACTATATATTTTGGACCACTAGTTGAATTTCTTACTTACCTCAAGAACTGTGCAGTTTTCGGCCTGCTGAACATGCCAGACAGCTGAAGAAGTCGTTCCGCTTCTATCCTCCGACACGGTCCATCGGAAAACGCAAGGAAATTTGCCTGGGTGGGTAGACGCAAGGAGCGGTGGGGAAATGTTCGCTGTTATTTCAACCTTCATGCCGTCTGAGGAATAAGCGTGAATGATTGCCCGGTCAAATGTCACAACCCGTTTGCTGTCGTCAAAAACTACTGGTTCAGACTTACCGCCATGAAGACAGCCATTATCAAAACAAGCAGATACAGACGACGTGTAGGTGTGACCAGGGAATATGCTTTCTCCATAAAACTCTAGTTTCTCGGTTACAGACGCAGCATACTTCTCGGACACGAGACATTGCAGTTCTCTGTACTTCTGCTTTTTCGGAGCGGTTGCAACGCATGTTTCGTCAGTGACAGTAACGTGCACGTTTTTCAACAGACTTGACCAGGGTCCGGATATTTCCCACGTGACTGTCATGCGACCATCAGACGGAGGCAGCAGCAATGAATCTTTGACACAGTTTATGATATCGACAGTTGCGTTTACTGGTATCTTCGAAGGCAGAAAAGCTGTGACATTTTCTGACTTTATTACAGTCTGGTATCCACGCAGAGTAGTCTGTATCACTATGGCTTCCTGGAATGCCACGTCCGGAACAAAGGGTGTAAACTTTAAAAACAGTATGTCGCCGACGTGAATCGGCACACTGGATATAAGACTCAGCAGTAGTGTTGCGTTTTGACTGACTATGGTGGATCCGATCAGGTCGCTCCTCCCACAACCCTTGCCGTTGAACACCATCAGATTGTTGCTAGGGTCGTGTTTTGGAATCAGCGTGAAGCCGTCTGAAGATGCCACGGTTGTTCCTCCTGAGTCAGATGCCCTCACCAGAGAGAAGAGTTTGGTGTAGACCGGGAGAGAGCTGGAGTTAACGCACACGGGACTGCGCTTGTCTGACACGATGAAGAACTGGACCATGTCATCCTTCTCTGGTGTTGTTCCAATCCCTACCTCCACTGTCACCTCTTCAGCTCGATAGATCCCGTACCACGCGATGCAGATTTCGTTTATTTCTGTGACAACATCGACGTCGCTTGAATACTCCATAGCAGTTTGTTTCGCGGAAGGAACACTTGACGAAGAGGTAACTTCTACACTGTAAGGTTCTGACGATCCATTATCGGCTGTAGGTTTTGTAAAAGACGGCAGTGAAGTGACTTTTTCTACCGTCCCTTCTGGAATAGCGGTATTTTCAGATAATGTAGTGTCTGGGGTTTCAGCCGTTACTGACGATGATGTATCAACGGGGAAAGCTGTTGTCAAACGTATTACATCTATTACAGTGGCGTGGCTAGGGGGAGAGTGAGCGGGTAGCCGTACCGATGACGTATTGACAGTGGTCACGTGACCCGCAGCGTTGATCACGTGTAGCTGGAAAAAAAAGGAACGGCCAGATTCGGTGTCATATTTTTGCAGCGCGCTGATTGGATAGCGGACACATCCGGCGACAATATCGTCCTTACAGCGAGCGAGGGCTGAGTCTGGGTTAGTGAGGAACGGCGTTACAAATTGTTCCGTGAAACCTAACCTGTAAATAACCTCCAGATCCACCCCGTCTGGTTGTTCAGGGTCTGTGAACGTTTTGTTAGTCCATGTTACGACCGCGAAACCCTCTTTAACAGCGGTTGTCAGAGGCTGCATCACTTCCGGTGGTGTGATGTCAATGATGACGGGTCCTAACGTGACCAGTACGTCCAGTCCAGCCTTGCTGACCGCCCGCAGAAAGATGTAAAAAAGGTCACCGTGACCCAGCCCCGAGTGCAGCACGTGATACGAGGTGTGTCCGTGTGTGGGGGTAAAGGCCATGAGATCTGGAGCGTCAGCCGTCGTCCTGTCTCCGCCGATACCAATGTAGTATTCCTCCATCTGGCTCTCCTCGTCATAACCCACCCAGGACAAGCGCAGGTAGTCGGAGGGCAGCACAGTGAAGTCATCCTCTGTCATTACGGGCAATCTCAAACACAAGTCCGCAGAGACTTCATCTTCCAAGCTTGTGTTAGAAGCCACAGGCAGGTACTCTGCGCCAACGGGCTGACGATTTGAGCAAAGTTGAAAACACGCTGCGCCCTGAGTAAGTCTTGTTCTTGTCATGTTACTATTAACCAGACAGGTCTGGTTAGTGTGCGTGCAGGCGATAGCTCGTCCTCTGCGAGCGTGCGTTAGGGACACGCTCAGTAAGGCAGGCGGAGTTGTGTCGTACGTGATACCATCAGAACAGGAAGCAGTAGACGGCTCCATGGCTCCGTTGTAGGCAACCACGCTGACGTAGTAATGACCTGTAACGAGGATGAATATAAAGGGTCTATGAGTATATTGTATTTCTAATAACAGTAAAATACCAGTAAACCTACTTGTCACAATGATCCTGTAACAGAGCGATAGCGGAATTTATCTGGTCAGTTTACTGCCCAAGATGACTGTAACATACACACACACACACACACACACACACACACACACACACACACACACACACACACACACACACACACACACACCCACACGCACACGCACGCACACACACACACACACACGCACAACCACGACCAAGATAACAGGAGACAACTAAAAACAACAAACACATTTTAAAACTGCACAACTGTCTTACTTATTTGAAAATTTTAGAACGTTGGACGCTGAGTAGTGTTTATGTAATATATATTGCGTATCTCTCTATTTAATGTCTCGTAGCCGCGTGGAAAAAAATTTCATTTTGTGACAATAAGTATCACAACACCCTAAGCTGCATGCACAGTGGGTTTGTTTAAATATGCACGAATTCATGCGTGGTCCGTTTACCCTGGTGTGGGAACGTGAGTGTCACATCGCTTCCCTCCACAACAGTGGCGCTTGCATACCCCTCGACTTCGTCTGTAGCGAGACAGCGCTCAGCCAGCACCACGCGGTACAGCAGGATACCGCTCTCGTGGTCCTGGAAACCATGCCAACGCACGTGCACCACGTCACTGCTCGTGAAGTCCATCTCCGCCTGGTCGTCCTCTCCCTGTCCCTCCAGCACCACGCCTGCAAGGAATTTGGTTGGAATTTTATCCCACACTTTGAATTGAAAAAAACAACAACAACACTGTTGTCATTTCAGTATACGAGTTTATTATGCAACAGGTCATATTTAAATGTTACACCAGCCACATCAGTCAGACTACTCAATAGCACACATCGGTCTACAAAAGGTTTGGGCATAAGAGGGCACTTTCTCATAAGAGCAGTTAGCGATGAAATGCATCATTGAAACACAAAAAGAAAGTTCCATAGTGAAGTTTAGTCAAGACTGTTTTTGGTGGGTGATCGTAAAATAAAACTACCTGGCCTACATGTGTTGCACATTCAGAAGATATATTGTGCCTGCCACACCGCTTAAGTCAGAGAAAACCTAAGTCCTCGGCGTAAAACTCCAACGCCACGTTCCTTCCGCTTTCTTATTGATACGTTGGCTGCTAGGGTGGAAGGTGGATAAATCAAATCACAAAACAATCAAACAATCAAATAATGTGTCATTTAAACGTAATGATCAGTAATGTATTTAATACCATCAAATACGTAACATTTAATCGTATCAATTAACAATATGTTACAATACAATCTAATATAGTAGCATTTTAACATAATCAACAATGTATATGATAACGTAACATTCAAACTGAAAATAACAACAAAAAACCCAAACAATTGAGAGTGCATGTACTTGCGCATTTCTGCTCTCTCAGATCCAAGTATTTGTATAATAAACACCCATCTGCGACGGCGACGAGTCTACCTATAGCGGGGATCTGCGGTGCTCAAGGGTTTTCCTTATTTAGAGACAGCAGTGCCACCCCCATAGCGGCCATCTGCCGTGGTAGAGGGTTCACCTATGTATGTGCCACCACATAGCAGCCATCTGCGGTGGCAGAGGGTTCACCTATGTATTGACAGCGGTGCCACCCCCATAGCGGCCATCTGTGGTGGCAGAGGGTTCACCTATGTATTGACAGCGGTGCCACCCCCATAGCGGCCATCTGCTGTGGCAGAGGGTTCACCTATGTAATGACAGCGGTGCCACCCCCATAGCGGCCATCTGCGGTGGCAGAGGGTTCATCTATGTATTGACAGCGGTGCCACCCCCATAGCGGCCATCTGCGGTGGCAGAGGGTTCATCTATGTATTGACAGCGGTGCCACCCCCATAGCGGCCATCTGTGGTGGCAGAGGGTTCACCTATGTATTGACAGCGGTGCCACTCCCATAGCGGCCATCTGCTGTGGCAGAGGGTTCACCTATGTAATGACAGCGGTGCCACCCCCATAGCGGCCATCTGCGGTGGCAGAGGGTTCATCTATGTATTGACAGCGGTGCCACCCCCATAGCGGCCATATGCGGTGGCAGAGGAATCACCTATGTAATGACAGCGGTGCCACCCCCGTAGCGGCCATCTGTGGTGGCAGAGGGTTCACCTATTGACAGCGGTGCCACCCCATAGCGGCCATCTGCGGTGGCAGAGGGTTCACCTATTGACAGCGGTGCCACCCCATAGCGGCCATCTGCGGTGGCAGAGGGTTCACCTATGTGTAGCCAAGCGGGCGTTGGTTACGCATTAGTACGTAAAGTATAATTTTAATATTTTATAATTCGTGCTGTAATGTTGCAATTTTGTTTCTTGTTTTCTCCCTCTTACCATCCGTTTACCTGTTGTCAGTTACTTGCCACTGCCTTTCAGCCTTCTCATATATTGTCTACCCTCAAGTTGAGTTTTAATCTGGCTATTGTTTCCCCTCTCACCATCTGCCTTGCATAGTGCCTGTCAGGGTAAGTAACTCTGCAGTCCTATGCAGGGACTCTTGCTACGTAGTTGTCTGCCCCTTGCCTTTCTTGGTGACCAGTTGAGAGGGCGCTGCAACACTGCTTGTTTTAGTTAGCCAATGAGATATGTTCCACATTTAATTAGTAGCCAATCGTTTTAAAGTGTTGAGCCTCTTTGTCCACTCTGAGGTATGTGGTAATTTTGAACTGAACCGGTCATTCTTCCTTCACCTGGCCAAGTGATCGGTTATAGTCTTCTGTCCCGTGACAATGTAAACCTGCATCCTTTGTTACACCTTTGTGACTGGCTGTTTCAACACGGGATTGATTTGTGAAACACTTGGAACCTGAATTTACCTCAAGTACTATTACTTTTCTGTTTATTGCTGATGTATCTGTGTGTGATTTGTGCCGCTTTTTGTATTGTTTAGTCTTTGTCTTGATCTTGAACTTACTTCACTTTGGAGACAATTGCCAGTGTAGTGATGTTTCTATGATCAGTGTGTGAACTATGTTTTCTTTGTTTGCACAACGGCTTAGTTAGATTTGATGCATTGTTGGTTGCATTTCATGATGCCTATGATGTGGCTAGTTATGGATTCACATTTAAGATGTGGTTTCTGATGCATGTAATTCTTAGCCGCGGAAAATAAGATTTACATGCATATTATTTGTGCAGAAGTGATACGCTATTGCTAGGTACACTCTGGGTTGAAACAGATCCACTTGCGGTTGAAAGAGACCCTTATTTTGAAGGTGCATGTGTGTATAGTTGATTTTGATATTGTGTTTGCCATGTGCGCTTTGTCTATTGTCTTTGTCTACATCCCCACCCCTCTCGCCATTATGTGTTAATAAAAGTCTCCATGGCGCTGATGCGAAGGCGCGGTTATGTTCTGTTCTTTGTTTGTATCTCTCTCTACCCCCACCCCCCGCTCCCCTTCCGCCATTGTGTGTTCCTGAAAGTTACCAAGGCGTCGGGGCGGAGCTGTTAGTATATTCAGTTGTTTCTATACTGATTAACTTTCAGGTTTAGTGCTAACCACTATGTTAGTCTAGAAGATGCCTCTGATACTTCTTTCAAACGTCCACATAATTTGTTTCAGCGGTTTTTAGTTCTCTGATGCATACAGATTAATGACACTCTGTCATCCTTGAGCATTTTCTAATTAAATTAATTAAAGAAAAAATAGAACTCGCTGTTTGGTTTTAACCAAGACGCTCAGCATCTGCACGACGCATACAATCTCATGAGCTTCCAGTCTACGTCTCTTGCTGACTCTCGCCGTGTATGCGAGCAGACTCTGAAAGTGACCATTGACGCGCAGTTCCTGGGTCGGCGGGGATGGACTACTGATAAACCTATCGCGATCACCCCAAAAAGAAACACATCTCTTGCAGTTGATACTGATGTATACGTAATAAAACTTTGGCAGGCTTTATGTTGTTTCGGGTCTTGATCGCGATTCGTGTCTCGTCAAACAACTTCAACAAGATATAACACATAATCTGACTTAAGCTGATCGAATTTCAACTCGTCGTCAGACCGGGTTTTAATGTGCGTAAATGCCAGTGCAAGCCTTCATTATGTTTTTCGGAGAAAAAAAAACGAACACCGCCTAACTGAAAGAGATAAAGATCTTCATAAATCCCCGGATGGCTCGAGTTACTCAGGGTTTAATTACCGAAGATTTTAGACCACTAGCAGTGAATGGTCAGCACATTAACATTGTTCCAGAGTACATCGCTTTTGGACATTTTTTTATGGATTTTTTTTCACGCCAACACGCAATACAAACCGGTAAGTACCTGTTTAAATTCTTTTGATTGTACTTCCTACAGATGATTTAAGGGTTAACCAGTAGAGTTTTAACGGCCGAACGTGACTAATGATTAGTGGCACGGCCAGTCTGATCATCATGCAGTTTCGTTAATCTTTCCAGGATATTCTATTTACTTTTCGTTCAAAGTACTTCTTCTAATTCCGTTTTCTTTTGTCGTTGTTAATATTATAAGGATAGGAGATGTGTCATTAATTTTTAGCCCCGCAGCGCGGCACTGGCCGCGCCCCGGGCCGTCCCGGACTAGGTCGAGATAGTTATCAGTCTAAGTCTCAGTTCCGCCATTATTTGTTAGTTAGGCCTATATTATCTATGTCATGTTGTAAAATGTACTAAATGATGCTGATTTTAATTTGCGTTGTAAAAGCAAATCTTTTGTTGGAAGTCATACATCGGGTATCATGGAAGTAGGAGACAAAATACACACATGTGCGAGATGGTAAAGCTATGTTGAAAAAAGTAATTAATCCCATAATGGTCATAAGTTCATAATCGTGTTTTTTGGGTACTTTTCAGGTCTAAAGCACAAACTGCCGTAACGGACAGAAATGTGACAAAAACACGGAGAGAAGCTACGCAGAGGTAAGAAATAGTGTGTGTGCGTGCTAGCGTACGTGCGGGTGTGCGCGCGGGCAGGCATGCACGGTGTGTGTGTGTATGTGTAATATGTTGAATCATTTTAGCAACTTTGTTTTCTTTTGTTTGTTTTTAACAGAAAATCACCGAGAAAGTCCTGATGAAGAAGTGTTATTTCCGACAACGTCATCTTCATATCCGTGCCAGCAGCCCACACACGCTCAAACCACCAAAATGAGGCCCAGATAGAATTATTAAAATAATCCAGTCAAGCAAACGAAGACAAGATGACCTGCATGAAGAACTTGAACAGATGCTCACCACTCGTGACACAGTCTTCATACACTGTCACCGTGATTGCGTGTCTACTTTCACGTCTTCTCTTCACATCACGCTCCATCTGAAACGCAAGAGTGTGACTATCCCAAATCTGAAACCATCATCACCTCCCCAAAAGTCAGACGATCTCATGTTCAACTGTTTGCTTTTCACAAACATTGTCTTTTTCTGTGGAGAGGAATGCCTGCTTATAATCAAGGATCCAAAGAATCCTGACAGAGTCAGAAATGCATTTGTGTGCAGAACGGCAGACGGTGGGTCATACAAAGATTTTAAGGAGGCCATTGTCGAAGCTTGCAGAAAAAGAAATGATAAATGGGCACAAGAAGTACATGTTCGACTGCAAGGTGTCCTAACAGATCTACACGCTGCAGAAGGGCGGTACCATAACGACTGCAGAGTCAAGTTTATGGCACCAAGATTTGTGGATGCTTCACTAAAACAGAAACTGGCCGTCGAAGAAAGAAATGTCCCATTTGAAAAAAATCACAGCGAACATGAAAGAAAACCAAACATCTGTGTGGACGTCTGTTGGACTGCACTATGACTATAAAAAAAATGTCGGAACAAGGTTATCGAGACCACAGCTTCTGCAAGGGCTAACCGCACATTTCCAGGAGGATCTTGCGCTTTTCTGCAGCAAGGGACTCGCCAACATCCTCATATTTTGTGACACGGCTTGAGGTCTTGTCAAGCTGGATAAAGATGAGGAGGATGACTTCTCTGGAAAAGTAGCAAGAGTAGTTGTGCAAGAGAGCAAAGAGTTTGCTCCATGCAAAAACAGCTACAGAACCAGAGCTGACATGGAGACAATAAGCAATGAAATGAAGTGAGCCCCACCCTCATGACACTTCTGTCTAAAGTGTCAGGCAAACTGAACTGCCATTCTCATTGGCAACATGATCATTGCGTCCATTACGAATACATCTACCCCTTTTAGAAATTGCTCTGGGTGTGATTATACGGGAGAAGCACCTTCTTCAAAGCATGTACGACTTTGGGGTCACTTGTTCAAATGATGAAGTGATCAGATTCAACTCACAAACCAGATAGGTGAGGCTAGCGCTTATAGAATTGCACACACACCAAGGGGAATTACTCAGGGAATGGGAGTATTCAATAACTCCATTTTAGGGATGTAGATAATCGTCTTGTTCTATACCTGCGTATTTTTCTGTGAGCTGGTGATTGGGTGCCTGATATGCGGGGGCAGGGGATCTAACTGTTTTTCTGTCCAGCGCTAAGTAATTCCCCTTGATATATGATCAGATTCAAGGCGTCAGCAGCAGCACATACGAAACATGAAAGCGACCATAAAGCAATGCTCGATTTCAGCAAAGCTCTAGTGCAGGCGGTAGCCGATAACTTTGACGCAAGTATCTCATCTCTAAATGGCCTTAAGTCTACACACGCATTTGCTTTGCTTCCAACACAAAGTCAGTCAAGTGTCGTGGATTCTGACAGATATGAAGAAGAGATCAAACGAATCAACAAAAATGATCTGAAAAATGCAGTAACTGCAATGACTACGATTCACGTCTACAAAGGACCAAAACAAAACCTGCAATGCCACCAGCAGCATCAACACGTCCACTGAAGGATTTTGGCAAGTCAGAACATATCAATCAGAAGAGCAAATGACTTGGACTTTACTTTCTTCAAATGAATGGCAGAAAACAACTACACACCTGAATTTGCGGGTTTCAATACAAAGCACGCACACGAGCAAGACCATGCAGTGAAACCAGCAACTAAAACTGTGTACAGACCCGTGATTGACATGGTACCTTCAGATCCCACAACAATGATGACTTCGATGTTTGAAGCTTCAAAATTCACAAGGCAGTCAGGACAGAGTTTCGCCGTCTTCACAGCAGCTCTATAGAGTAATGATCAATGTAATCTGGGTGCACCCGGAAATGTTCAGTGATTTTATTCAATGCTTTGGTGGAATGCACATGCTTATGAGTTTCGTCGGATGCATTGACACATTAATGGCGAACTCTGGTCTTGAGGAGGTCATAAAAGCTGCCTTTGGCGGTGTCCCAAACATGCTCAGCGGAAAGAAGATTCCTCAGAATTGCAGAGCACTGAGAATCGTGACGGAAGAACTGCTCCATGAAATTCTGTTTGGGCCAGATGAGTACAATGAGCTCATGAACCTGCATGAAAATGTGTCAGCCAGAAGCAGAACTACGAGACTGTGTTTAGACTGTCTTATCAAGCCCGTCCTCATTAGCATGCTCTTTGTGAGGGCTGAATGACCTGGCCTGGTCATTTTATGACTGGCCATTGCATATATGGGCAATTGCCGCCATGATACCTTACTTTTTTGCTGCTGCTCATTGGAACTATACTTACTTACTTACTTACGCCTGTCACCCCTCCCAGGGTATAGGCGTCGACGGGAGACCTCCAGCGACTCCTGTCCTGTGCTTCTCCTTCGATTTTACTCCAGGTGGATCCCAGTCTCTTGATGTTTGCTTGCAGGTCTCGACGCCAGGTGTTTCTCGGCCTGCCTCTTTTCCTCTTTCCCTGCCCCTGCCTAGTGATACTGGAAACTGGCTTTCTCAGACTGTGACCAATCCATCCCCATCTTCTTCGTCCAATTTCATTCTCTGCTGTTATCTGCTCTGTTCTCTCTCAGAGTCTGACGTTGCTGATCTTCTCTGGCCAGTGGATTTTCAAGATTCTTCTAAGGCAACTGTTTATGAAGATCTGTACTCTGTTGACTGTGGCTTTTGTCAACCTCCAAGTCTCTGCTCCATATAGGAGAACTGATTTTCCGTTTGAGTTGAAAATCTGGACTTTGGTGTGTTGTGACAGCTCTCTGGAAATCCACACTTTTTTTTCAGCTGGAGAAAGGCTGCTCTGGCTTTACCGATTCGTGCTCTGACATCTGCATCAGTGCCACCTTTTTTTGTCGACGATGCTCCCGAGATAGGTGAAGGACTCCACCTCCTCCAACGGGATGCCAGCAAGCAAGACTGGTTCTTCCCTGCTTGCGTTCAGCCTCATTGTCTTTGTTTTCTGTTTGTGGATGGTGAGGCCCACTTGGGACGAGATGTCAGCAAGCCTCGTGGTCTTGTCCTGCATTTGTTGATGAGTTTGGGACAGTAAAGCCAACTCGTCTGCAAAATCGAGGTCGTCAAGCTGTGTCCACAGTGTCCACTGTATTCCGCTTCTTCTCTGCTCTGTGGTCCTTTTCATGACCCAGTCTATGGCCAGTAGGAAGAGGAACGGAGACAGCAAACGCCCCTGCCTGACGCCGGTTCTGACCTGGAGCACCCTGGTGAACTGCCCTTCATGGATCACGCGACATGTCATGACATCGTAGCTGCTCTTCATCAGGCAGACGAGTTTTGTGGGTACACCGTAGTGTCGTAGAAGTTTCCACAGAGTCTCTCGGTCCACACTGTCAAATGCTTTCTCGTAATTCACAAAGTTGACGTACAGCGGGGAGCTCTACTCCAGAGACTGCTCCACGATGATGCGGAGAGTGGCAATCTGGTCTGTACATGATCGTTTTTTTCCTAAATCCTGCTTTGCTTAT
The DNA here is from genome assembly GCA_036245525.1 of Semisulcospira habei. Taxonomy (NCBI): domain Eukaryota; kingdom Metazoa; phylum Mollusca; class Gastropoda; family Semisulcospiridae; genus Semisulcospira; species Semisulcospira habei. Next base: position 229,639,060 of record BTPG01000001.1, on the reverse strand, counting down.
CTCTCAGCTGGGGGTCGACGGAGCTCTTCATTCTCTCCAGGATGATCCTGTTGAAGACCTTTCCTGGTACTGACAGCAAGGTGATTCCTCTGTAGTTGGAACACTTGCTGAGGTGGCCTTTCTTGGGAAGCTTGATTAGTACCCCTCCTTCCAGTCAGCCGGCATCACCTCCTTTTCCCAGATCTTTCCAAACAGTGGGTACAGCATCTCTACTGTTGTTTCTAGGTCTGCTTTCAGAGCCTCCGCTGGGATGCCATCTGGCCCTGCTGCTTTGCCGTTCTTCAAAAATGCCACTGCTCTTCTGATCTCTTCCCGGCTAGGTCTGTCACAGCTGATGGTAGGTCAGTCTCTGCTGGCTGGATGTCTGGGGGGTCGGGTGGGGTGGGTCAGCAACTCTTCAAAATACTCGGCCCATCTTTCGAGTTGGTCTGCTCTGTCTGCAATAGGCCTATTGCAGACAGACTAATAAAAGACAAAGACGGCAAGCCTATTGCATTGTCATTGGAACTATGCCGCTACTCATTGGAACTATACGAGGTATATCCTGTACTACCTAAGGTCTATGGAGCGTCTGCCGAAGAACATATTGGACAGGTTTCTCCGAGGAGAGCATGTGATGCGCCACAACTCTGGAATGACATTTGGTCTGACTTGTTCATCGAAACAATTTTCATGAGATATGGGCACGGTCCAGGTGGCTTGATCAGCATCAAGCTCAACCCTGGGGCGCAGAACAGATGGGCACTCAGTCTCCATACATGCAGTCAGCTCATCAGAGACATTGCTAAAATGCGAGAACAGAACACTGCATCACAGAATGTGACTGTTCACAAACTAGAGATGCAAGCCCGAATACAGTCTGATGGAAAAGACAGAGAAGAAATCCGAAAGAAACTTCAAGCCTTCATCAACCCACTTACTTCAGATGACACCCAAGCAATGGAATTGTCAACATTGCGACGGGAATGATATCCAGCTAGAACGTCAATGTTGATAGAGCTCTTGAGTTGGGAATTTTACAAATGCAAGATTAACTCCTTCAGTATATCATCTAAATCATATATCCTGGTTTCTGTCACAAAATGAGCACTCTGTGTGGCGTAGAGCATGTTGAACGTCATTTTTAATGTTTCGGCGGCCATCTAGGCGGTCATCTTATCAAACAACAGAAAAAAGCTTATTCCTTTTAATGTCACCTAAATCATATTTCCTGTTTATTTCATTAAAATATAGCTCTCTAAGTTGCATGGAACATGTTTTATGGCATTTTTTATAGCTTGGCAGCCATCTTTTGCGGCCATCTTAAATATATAAAAATGCTCAACAGTGACAGAGTGTCATCAATTGGATCTGTAATCTATGGGTACCAAAGAGTTAAAACCGCTTAGAACAATTATGAAGGTTTTTTTTTTTTTAGGTTATACTAAAAATCATAAAATGACAACCAGACTATGTGGGGAGTTGTGCGAGAGCGACATAGTCATGTCATGTTTGTTTTGTATTGTCAGGGATGTTCACGTGTTATTTTATTATTTATTTATTTATTTTATTTTGATTTTCAGCTATTATGTTTGTGACGTGTATTCCTGATTTTCCTGTGATTTTGTTGTGTTCAATTGCGTTCTGCGGATGTTAAATTCCTCGTACAATGTGTTGGCGTTCTGATCTGATGTTCGTGATGTAATAGGACTCGTTTGTTGATGTATTCGAGTGGTTTGTCTGTATCGTCCATTATCGATGAGTGCGTAGCAGTTGATAATGTTGTTTAGGTTTCAGTGTTTGTGCAGATAATAATAATAATCATAATCATAATAATCATAATGAGAATTTATATAGCGCTTAATCTTAATAAAAGCTCTAAGCGCTTAATAATCTGTACACAAAAATAAAAATACAATGACATGCACATAACAAACAAAACACAATACTCGAACACACCACTTTTACAATGAACTAAACAACAATGCATACATAATGTATTCTCATTAACATTCAGTCTAAGACAAGGAGAATTACTGAACTACAACTAAGGCATCAACCACTGGCAGTTACTCAGTAAAGCTTGAAGAGGTGAGTTTTCAAAGAGTTTGAAGTCAGAGACAGACTCACTGTTTCTGACTTGAAGAGTAAGTGTATTCCATAACACTGGGGCTTGATAAACAAAAGTGCGCCGTCGAAATGTTTTAGATGTGTTTGTATTTCGATTGTCTCTCTTGTGGACGTGTGTAGCCGAGTGTTAATGTGTTATGGTGATGTGTTGTATTTAAATGAAGTATGTTGATTGCCGTGGTGTGTTATATTCGGTTATCCGACGTCGGCCCAACAGCTCAGAATGTTGATACAACTCGGAGTTGTCTTGCTGACCTGAAGTGGGCGGAGACTCGTCCACAAGAAAATCCATGTGATACGTCGTTCTGAGCGCCGCCTGGTTGGTCACGTTGACGGTGAGGTAGTACTCACGATGGTGGAGACCCTGTCTGTTTGTCTGGGCCAGTCTGTTGAATGTTAAAGTGTACTCGTACAGCTCGCACTGTCCGACCGTGGGGCAGTAGCAGTGTTCTTCTTGCGCGCATTGCGTCTGTAAAAAAACACATGTACCTAAATGCCGGGCAAGTATTCATTAAGCAAAGGCCATCAGACCGACGTGGGCCACAGTCGGCCCGCGCACGAATGTGCGCGGGCCGACTGCGGCCCACGTCAAAACAATGACCTTTGGCGTACTCCTCTTCATCGCCACCCCCACCCCCCTCCCCACCCACCTTCCCCAATACTTGTTAGTGTACACTCTATCAGCCTTTGCCTTTTGTCAGTCATTGAACAGTACACGCCGATAAGTAAGTTAGACAATCGGCCAGACGGCTACCAATCAGTGACGTAACATTTGGTCAGTTTATTAACACATTCTGACCCAGGACCGAAATTCACAAATTTTGAAGTTGTCCTATGAAGGACTGTATTACAATTGTAGAGACAGATCCGGCATGATAGTTCAAGGGTGGTGCCAGAATAGCTTGGCGCCTAGCTATTCTGGCACCACCCTTGAACTATCATGCTTGATCTATGTCTTGCTGTTGTGTGTCGGGGCTGAATGAGTTAATAAATCAGTTCTGTAACAGATTTTACGAAAACTTATGAATCGGAAATAAGACTACCTTATTCATTCGTTGGACAGCCACGGCACCGCTGCCTGCATCTCTCAGGCCGTCTCGAGTGCCTACAGCCCAAGTCAATGTCTGAATACCGCTGTGTGGATCAGAAGCCTGCACCACCACGACCATTGTCGACAGGTCTGTGGTGTTGTGCACGTAGAGCCCGTCCCGCCCAAACCTGCCGCGCAGTCCCACGACACTGACACTGGGACCCGTGTGATCGATACTCACGTGTACACTGTCCTCCTGTATACACACAGAATGATAGACATTACCTACACACAGTCCCACTACACTTACACTGGTGCTCGTGTGGTCGATACTCACTCGTGCACAGCTCTCCTCCATGGACACAACAAAAATGTATATGGTCAATCCATATAATAATTATGCTTGACCTTTGTGACTTAAACTTATTTGCAGATCACGGAAAGTCGCAAGTGATCAAGTGTTCAACGTAAGTAAAAGGTTGGATTTTGTAAAAGGAAATGCATATTTTCTCAAATGTATGCATGTTTGACACATTTGTCAGCCTCCCAAAATCCTTGATCATTGCGACTAGTAATTAGTATGCATAGAGAGGTCCCAGCATCACCTACCTTTGTGCTACATTTGATTAAACAGATTGCAAAATTATGTAAGGAAAATTCGCATTTTCACACATCGGCCGAACTCGGTGTGCAAATCAGTATGCTTAGCATGCCTGACAACTGTGCGCGTCATCTTGAAGTGATGTAGCGACATAAACTTGGTTTTTGACATATCTGTTTTATTCTCTTTACTATCACTAGACGCAAATATTGCTCTGAAATCTTTCCTAATTCAGTTCCAAAGAACCCCAAACATCAAATACATATATGTCAGTTGTGTCAGCATGAGCCAAAATCGCCATGAGCCCCCGCGATCGCGCAAGGCTCATGAGGATCTATTGTCTTGCAGATGAATCCTATTGAGAGTTTATCAGCTGTGAAGGGTTAAGTGCAATAATAATTTTAAAAAATTGGCAAAAATCGGGCCTGTGGTTTCAGAGATATTGCCTGCACGAAGGCTCACACAAATATGGCCTCTGCGATCTTCACCCTACAGGTCGTGAATTCATTCTGTTAAAAACATCACCTATGAGGGTAGGACATCTTTCCCTAAAAATTCAGAGCAAATCAGTACAGGGGTTCCAGAGGTATTCTCTACTCAATAATCTGCAAGAAAGATATTTCGGGGTGTTTTTGTTTTCATCACGCCTGACATTCTTGTACCGGAAATAAGGTTTACTGAAGTAGCTCTATATTACTGCACAGGCGGAATTTGGAAAAGTTATTCCGTTTTGCCGGGAGCAAGGTGTTTCATAATAGGCACTGTTTCATAGTAGGGGCTCCTCCCCTACGTATTTTCATAACATTCGAAACAACAGCCAACCTATGCTGACTGCACTGTTCACAGGCTGGGTGCAAATGAAGCAGCAGTTACTGCAAAGTCTGTTTTTGACTGAATGAAGTGTATGGCGCGTTCGTACTGAGAAAAGTGATTTGGGGAAGAAGTTCTCCTAGCGAGTACATTATCACTGAGACGGGTGTCAGGTTGACGCTTCTTATCACGCGTTGTCTTAGTAAAGGGGGCAGAGGTGAAAAAGCGAATAGACCTCGGTCAATGACAAAAAATGTAAAGAGTCGTAAAGAAAACAAATATACTAATGGTCGAAACTTAAGGGCCACCCCACTTTTTTGTGCCATTGTTTATCGTCGCAAGTACTATAATAAAATACAATGTTCTTTCGATCCAAATGGGTTAAAAGTTGGTATTAGAGAGTCCACTGTACAGGGAACAATAGACAATAATTCATCAATTTCCACGAACGTGTCAAATGCACGTGAAACATCGTCATTTTTTTTGTGAAAAGCTGTGCGATATTGGCAAGCGTACCAAAGGCAGGCAGGTGGAAAAACCCAGTAATGTCGTGATGCACGTGCTAAAGGGGTCAGTCGTGGACACTGTCACTTTCCTAAGCATGCCACCACGTAGAAGTCTAACGCCAGTAGATCAAGGCCGGGCGCTAGCATGGCTGCAGGATGGAATTTCCGGACGAGAAGTTGGGAGACGTCTTGGGGTGTCCCATTCAGTGATCCAGAGGCTGCTGGCACGATTCCAAGAAACTGGAAGGGCAGAACGACGACCCTGCTCAGGACGCCCGCGCTGCACCAGCAGAAGGGAAGGTAGATACCTCTGTATGGCGGCTCCGCGCGACCGAACTTCACGTCAACCACTCTGCGACGTCAACTGATGCAAGTTGCAAACGTTAACGTCAGCAGAAGCACAGTCTGCCGACGTCTGCGCGAAATTGGCCTGACTTCATGCAGAGCAGCAGTGAGAATACCCCTCACTCCAGCTCATCGCAGAGCCCGGGTTGCTTGGTGTCGTCAACATGTGAGATGGAACAGACTCCAGTGGACTCAGGTTTTGTTTACTGATGAGTCACGGTTCACTGTGTCCTTCAACGATGGCAGGGTGAAGGTCTGGAGACGCCAGGGCGAGCGATTGACGAATGGATGCGTCCAGGAGGTGGATCGCTACGGAGGAGGCTCAATCATGGGCTGGGAGGGTTCAGCAGGGAGGGCAGGACCTTCCTCCACGTCATCCGAGGCACCCTGCGCTATGGGGACGAGATTGTGCAGCCCCTAATCCAGCCAGATCTCCAAGCCATAGGTGACAATGCTGTTCTGCAGGACGACAACGCTCGACTTCATCGCGACCGTGTCGTGGATGAGTACCTTAAGCAACGGGGCATCATGAAGATGGAGTGGCCAGCTCGTTCACCTGATCTGGCTCCCATCGAGCACCTCTTGGACGTGTTGGGATAACGTGTAGTCAGCAACCATCCCGCACCTCAAGGCGTCCCCCAGCTGACTCAAGTTCCTGCATCAAGAGTGGGAAACGATCCCACAACATGTTCTCCGAACCCTGGTGAACTCCATGCGTCAACGCTGTATTGAATGCTTGACTGCAAACGGTGGGTACACTCGCTACTGACAGGACAAGTCTTGTGTGACTTTTCAAATGAGGGGTGGGTGAAATTCTAACGTACTGCTGTTGTTAGAATTGTTTGATTTACTAAAAACGTAAACTAAATTGTTACTGAATAAATTAACAAAGCACTGACTCCAAGTATTGTTACATTATTTGTGTGTTGTTGTCGGTGCGTCTGCGATGAAAAGTGGCCCTTAAGTTTTGACCATTAGTATACATATATGTATATGTACAACAAACCAAGGGGAATCACTCAGCGCTGGACAGACGAACAGTTAGATCCCCTGCCCCCGCCTATCAGGCACCCATTCGCCAGCCCACAGAGAAATACGCAGGTATAGAACAAGACGATCATCTACATCCCTAAGGGTTGTTCTATACCTGCGTATTTCTCTGTGGGCTGGCGAATGGGTGCCTGATAGGCGGGGGCAGGGGATCTAACTGTTCGTCTGTCCAGCGCTGAGTGATTCCCCTTGGTTTGTTGTACAATTCTGCCAGCGCTAGCCTCACCTATCTGGTTTGTGAGTATATATGTATATGTTTTCTTTCCGACTATGTACACTGTTTCTCATATATGTCTTCGTATTATGTCTTTACACTTTTACTCATTGGTCTAACTCTTTTGGCATGTTTTCCCTTGTCAGCAGTTATCAAGACAACAGGAAGCTTCTTATCATTCGTCTCTCAAGCTACGTTCTCGCCAAATAAAACGGACTTCCGCGAAACACACTGCTTCAGGTTTCTGAGTACGAATACTCCTAACATTCGTTCGCTCAGAGGGCATGGCACAAAACAAGGCATTATTAACAATTTAGGGGTTACATAAGAAGAAAACATGTCGGTGTATTATATTACTCTTAGTACCAGTTTCATTAAAAACTAAAAATGTGATAATTTAGATAAGATAATAGACAGAAAAGCGAAAACGCAGACACTCGTTTGGCTGATCGTAGGGTTAAAATGACGCAGACACAAAAAGCTAGATAAATAAAAAACGAAAAATCTACATGCATGCGTTATGTACTACCTAACTTACGTATTTGATAAAAAAAGTAACTGAAAATGTGATAAGTTAGACAATACTTTTCTTCGGAAATTTGAAGCGTAATCACGGTTAGTGTAAAATTCCTGGAAAGGGAGTAATTCAAAAGCACAGAGTGTTGTGTCACAAGAATATTGGTTCCTAGCTAAGGATACTTTTAAGGCGGTAAGTTTCGTGTTTATATATATTTTACATCTACCTACAATTAAAGACAAAAATAATTGTGTCACGAGATAGTGCTAGTGGTTCTTGTCGCATCTTGGGACCTCAGCCACTTTCACCTCCCTAACTGCCACTGGCCCCTCTAGGCGACGAGAATCCCTGACAAAGCCTAACTCGTGATACAATTATAATTTGTCTCTTACCTTGGTACTGCCCATGATGTCTGTGGCACGAATGGTGAAGTTGTAGGTCTGGCCGTCCGCAAGACTCGTGTTCAGACAAAACAATTGTGCATATAGATTTTGCACTTGCACGAAGGGAGATATCGATCTTTCATCAGCCTTCCAGGATATCTACAATTAAAGAAGCAGACTATATACATTGTTTAGTTTAAATAAGATGTAGTAGATCACAATGGAACAACTAAGTAATAAAAGTGTGGATTACAAATTTCTTCTAAATTTACTTTCAGACACTAATGAAACAAAAAATAGTCCTTACAAAAACACAACACGTAAAGAGTCACCGTGACGAAACAAATAATATGCTATACGACATACAAGCCCCTCCCGAAAATACACTTTGAGGCAAAAATTGAAAATGATCACCCCCACCCACCCCCCCCCCCCCCCCCCCCCACACACACACACTTTGGTACCGGTTTCAGGCCACTTTACAAATTTCAAATACAAGCGATCAAAAATCTCTGTAACTTCAGTAGCTGAACTGGCCCTTTGTCTGTCTTGTATTGTCTTTGTCTTAAATGGCGTAAATCCGTGTCTGTTACCTGAGTGTGTGTGTTGGGTTTCAGTTCGCGGCGCTTTGAGTCGATTTGCCCAAAAATTGAGAAATAGCGCCTATATAATAATATTATTATTATTATTATTATTATTATTATTATTATTATTATTATTATTATTATTATTATTATTATAAAAGACACAAAGTTAAAAATTACAACTAAATAAAATTCCAGCTAAAGATTCCAACGTTTCGAATATGTTTTAGAGATATCACTGCACGACAGAAAAAAATTCATGCCAGCCGGTGTCCGTCTACACGAAAAACCATTAAACGATTAGGGCTAGACGTCTTTCCTCTGCAACGAAGGTGATTTCAAAGACGGAGTAACGAATGTGATCGCAACAAATTTGAATTCAGCAGGCATAGAACTCTCGACCTTTTGGTGTGTGAATCGAAAGCTGTACTGTTGCCGCCGTTCATACATGCAATGATACAGCCTATAATTACCTCAAATTTGACCACTCCGTTCACGTTATCAGTACCGTGGATCGACAACAATCCAGAGATCTGGTCATAGTCGCCACTAATCGCTCGGGCCGTGTCGCTTGACACCGGCAGTAGGAAGTTGTTGTGGATCATCTCACTGTTGTAGAACCGGTCCTTCCAACTCACACATAGGCCACTGTAAATGTTTGTCTGCCAGGAAAGATTTGTTCTGCCGAAAAGCAAGGTGAATATATCTATAGAATTGAGTGCTGTGAGCTTGAAGGCAAGACAATCACTAGCAGAGGAACCAAGTTTTCAACGATCGGTCACTTCATAAAATCACATCCAGAAAATGAACATATCTAATTTGTAAAAAAATATAGACATTTCCCGGGAGGTGCAGTTCACAGAGAAGCAAAACATAACAACACTTGATGTTTGCAATAACATTGTCCGCAGCAGCAATGAAATTTTAAATCCAAGTCAATAACTGCCGTAACAAATCAAAATGCTAGAAGCAAAGATCTTCATCAGCCCATGCAGACGCGCAGCTGATGAGGATCTGTTCCTTTCGCTGGTCTCTCCTATATTTGTGTGCTTTGGGCAGGCGATGCTATTTGGAAGGGAATATGTCGTCGTTTTAATGTCATCATTTCAAGCCGCTTGCAGTGAGGTAATACTGATAAAATATGGTGGTGTTTGTAAAATTTCAGTCTCACCCTGCCGTGGTGACCTTCAAAGCAGCTGACGTCCGCAGCTGCACAGACGAGGAGTTATCATACAGCACCAGACGTCTGGCGTAGCCCACGTTCCCCGCGTGATCATGCACTTCCAGCAGGACGGCGTACAGACGGGACGTGGACTGGTCTGGCAGGTGCATCGTGAAATTATACGGACCTCCGGTCAAGTTGTCCGCAGCTGGCCACTCCATTGAATAGTAGCCGATGGAGCCGTCCTGTTTCAAAAGCAACAATAGCGTGCGTGTGTGTGTGCGCGAGCACGTGTATGTATGTTTGTGTATGTATGTGTGTGTGTGTGTGTGTGTCTTTGCTCGCTTGTTCGTTTTGTTATTTGTTGATGGTTTTCTTTTTTTTTTTTTTGCAAGAGTTTGAATTACATGTGTATGAGTTAGTCAGTTATTTGGGTTTAACGCCGAGCAGACAAGATGCAAATATATCTTAAAAATATTTCATGCTAAAATGTCGCACGGGTCTTTAAAGAAAACGTCTACAGACTCTCAAAAAGTCAAAATAATGAATTGACATAGTCTATAAATGCTCAAATCTTATTTAAAATATTGCATTCTCTCGGAAAAATTAAGATTTTTTCCCCGGGGAAACATCCCAGAACAAAGCCTTCAAGGAGTCTGCTGTGAAGTGTTTATATCTTGTGTCAGTCAGATCGGCACAAGACAGCAAAAAGTGTTTAACAGAAAACTGCTCGTCGCAGGCACAACACCATGGACGCTCATCCTGTTTTAGTAAATAAGAGTGCGTAACACCCTTGTACCCAATGTGGAGCCGAGCAAGGACAGTCTTCTCACGGCGGCTGCCGCAGCGACAAGGTAGACTGTCGGACACCTTAGGAAGAGCTCATGCAGCTTGTTAGCTTCCTCTTTGTCCCACTCGGACTGCCACTCGCGGGCTATGTACGCACTAATCACAGTTTTAAAATCACAATGAACAGTCTGTGTGTCAGGAACAGGGTCATTGCGGGCATCGTTGGCAGCAAAATCTGCGATCCTGTTGCCTTCGATGTCCACATGCCCTGGTACCCAAGTAAAAATGATGTCGTAATATTCCTTCATCAAGTCTAAGTAAGACTCTCTAATCCGCACCAGCAGGGTTTGGCCTGTGCCTGCGCCATGAAGGACCTGCAGGGTCGAAAGAGTGTCAGACAGAATCAGGAAGTTCCTTTCCCTAGTACATGTGTATGATAGCTCCACAACATACACATGATTCTGTGAATAACTGTCGCTTGATCTGAGTAAATTTTGAGAAGAATATTTTCAAACAGTTTAATTGAAATTCCAGGGGAAAATGTCCTACCTGTACCGCCAAAGAAGATCCGTTTACGTCCACCTGATGCAGCTCCAGTCTGTATTTGGCAACCTGTGACACGTTTGCATGAAAACTGTTTGGTGGATAGGGGTCAGTCCACCCTTCTACTTGCACGTTGATGTGATGCTGGCGAGTGAGACGTGTTGACAGCTGCAGTGGTTGACTGCTGCAAGATGGAGTATTACCGGAACAGTGCGTGGGTTTGGTGCCATCGAACAGAAAGCAGACTCGCTTTTTCTTGCTGACTGTCTGGAAAGTATGTCGTACTTGTGCTCTGTTATGATCGTCTTGCAGATTGTAGAACCCCCCGGAGAGTGCCTCCATGTCAGCACAGAGTCTGTGACACGAGTAAGGTATTGTGAGCTATCATGTGTCCATCCATCCATGTGTCCAACGGTTCGATTACAAGCCCCACCAATACATCCGTTCATTGCGTACTGTTGAGCAGTCAGTCCATTTTCCGACATATTGATTGGTCAGCACATGAAAATTGTATGGGGTTCCCATCAGTTAGGCAATGCCTAATTACTTACCTCCTAGAACCATTGCCGCACCTGTAATGTTTAATCAGCTGGCCAATCCTAAGTTTGATATCGCGCACGCAGTTAATAACATAGGTATTCGTTGAGCACTTAGATCCCCCGCCCACTGTCGTGCAGTCACTCTATTTTCCACACTTTTACGACACTGTGATTGGTCAGCATATACAAATTGCAGGGGACAAAGCCAAATTTAACAAGAAAGGCCAGGCCCTTATGGCTCACGTGTATGGCCGATCCACACATGTCTGACAATAAGTAAAGGGATGGCTTCTGCACTAACAAAATCCATGTTTTCTCAAAATTTAAACAGTTTTCACACATCTGTGAACCCCTCGTGACCCTTGACTTTGGCGATCAGTCGACTAAATTAGGATACATAGGATACTTATCATCAGCTACCTTTGCGCCAAATTTGATTGAAACGTTTGCAAAAATGTTGATAATAACTACATTTATTGACATTTTATACACATTTGTGGACCTTTTGTGAACCTTGACCTTTTCCGAGGGTCATCCAAATTAATATGCATAGATAGGTCTTACCATCAAGTATCTCTGTAGCAAGTTTCGGTTAGACGTTGTCAATAATAATTGAGAAAAAAAAAAACATTTCTTGTCAAAAAATGGCTATTGTTTTTACCTATTTCCTGTGACCCTTGACCTTTCCGAGGGGTCATCCAAATTAGTATGCATAGATAGATCTTACCATCAGGTATCTCTGTAACAAGTTTGGGTTTGAAGTTGTGAATAGTATTTGAGGAAAAAAAACATCTTTTGTCAAAATATGGCAATTTTGGACCTCTTTCTTGAGCTCTTGTGACCCTTGACTTTTCCGAGGGATCAACAAAATTAGTATGCATAGACAGGTCTTACCATCAGGTATCTTGGGATGGCGTGATGTGACCTTTATGACATTTCACAAATCAGTCACGTTTTGTGTTTGTTGTCTGAGGTGTATTTCGGGCATGTTTAAGCCTTTATCGGCTAAGGGCTGCCTTCATCAGCGTGCTGACCCTTTTGTTTTTGTTGAGTAACCCTTTGTTAGGTTTTTATGGTACGGTTTGTTTTTGGTTCATTCTGTATTGTTCAAGTAGTTGGTGTATTCTCGCTCCCGTCACTGCCGATTGAAAGGGCTAGTGGCGAGTAGAAGATAATCAGTGTCCCCAGTCGGGACTCAACCACTGCTAATTGTATGAGCTAGTGGAGCGTAGATGGCTTCTTGGTTCAGTGTAGTTCAGTTTTGTTTCCACCACTGCCAATTGATAGGGCTAGTGGGGAGTAGAAGGGCTTCGGCTCTGTCGTGGCGCAACCACTGCTAATAGTGAGAGCTAGTGGAGATTGAGTGCGGTTGTTGCGTTTTGGTTCTTTCTCTTCCCGCAGTGCTGGTGGACGCTGCTCGAACATGGCCTGCCGGTTCAGTTTTGAAAGCTGGTGCCGTCACCTGTATTACGGCTTGTCAGTTGATGCGGGTTCGTCACGTGACTCCTCTTTTCCCTAGTTCGATTCGTGGCTGGCTGCAACGTTGGATGCGTTTGAGCGCGCCGGCCGGCTTGGTCCAGAAATGGCGTTGTGTGCAGTAATTCCGCCGTATACTGTCTTATAGTCCATAAGCTAGGAAGATCTACCGTGCACCCCCCCCCACCCCCACCCCCAGTACTCAATAAGATGGGTTTCAAAGTGTTCCTTAGTATGTCCTGAGATGTTTAAGCCATGTTCCCCGAAAATCCTTAGGAACACACCAGAGATATAGCCGATGGCGCAAGGGTACCCCCATTCACGCTCTTCGCAAGTGCTAAAATGAGGTTGAGAAACATTTTCCTCTAAATATATCAGAATTCATTCCAGAAGCCCAAATCAGGCAATATTATGTCAAGGCACACGTTCTGCAGCCTCTGCAAAAAACAGAATGAAAACATATTCAATCTCTGGCTCACAGTGAAGGTATTTGTGCACCCAGTAAACGACCATTTCCGCAAAATCGGAAAAAAAGACAAAAATAATGTGTCAGATGCCTTCAGACATTTTCTATAGCACTGACAGTCCATTTTCAGGTTTATATCATTAAAACAGGATGTCACAATTATTATAAACTTGACTAGGTGACGCTGTGATCACTGAGTGCCACAGTGGTTGATTTTGTATCCCTACCCCCAAGTTTTAAAAATACACAAAATTAATTAGAAAAAAATTACTTAAGTTATTCCATTTTATTTTGACCTCCCTTTACCTATTAAGTTTCAATAATGTGAGCATAAAGTGCAAGAAAATAAGGAAAGTCGGCATCCTTTACGGTATGTTAGGGGTGAATGATAGCTTTTTCCCATTTAAAATTGCCAAATTGAGAAACGTACGTTGTTTCTGATGCCCTCAGAAATTTTGTATACAACTGATAGGTCTTTTTTAGGCTTTATTGGTTAGGATAAAGTACCAGAGTTACTCCCAACCTGATTTTATGATGCTGTGATGCATTTAGGGGCCACAGTGGCTGAATCTGCTGCCCTACCCCCATTTTACCAGTATGCAAAGGAACTAAAAATGATCATATTTGCTCTAACATTTGCTCCTCGCTTTAAATATTTTTGTTGCCAGTTTTCTTAACAAAATATGCATATTGAGCATAAACATTTGTGATCATTTCATTAATTTCAAAGTGACCCATCAATTTAATTGTAATTCCTTTTATTTAAGGCATGCTTAACAAGGGCTGCCGCTGAAGCTTCTATCGTCTGCACATTCAGCACTCTTGTCAAACTCGGGGAAGGTGTACCTCAGGAAGATGTTGTGTCTGATGCTGTTTTTGGTCTACATTAATGACATCAGTACAACAGTACCAAGGTTCGTCTCGAACATCCTCCATGCGGATGACTTTGCAGTGTGGAGCGCAGCAGAACATCAAAAAATAGCATCCTCCAGAATACAGGATGCTGCCAATAGAGTCAGCAGCTGGACTGAAAGAGGCTACTCAAACTGAGCTAGACCATCTCTTTCAATCAGACGGAAGAGGTCACCTCAAAACTGGAGACCTTCCAGTACCAAAAACAGACAGGCCAACTTTACTGGCAACAAATTCACGTGGAGGCCTCACATCGAAGCCACGGAAGCTAGAGCTGCAAAACAAAAAGTCTCTGATGAAGAAACTGGTGGGGACCACATTGGCGCAAATTACAGCATCCTGGCACAAGCAAACACCTGCTCGGTCAGACCAGTTGTGCGGTACCAAGATACATCGACAACATGAAACACTGCCTGCAAAACCCAAAAAGCTAGGCTTGACAAGATGCAGAACATGGGTCATTCTCATGATACAGTGACATTCTTAGAGCCATTTGGAGCACCCCAATTTAGGAAATGGAGGACATTGGAGCCACTGGAATGCAGAATAGCACACACAATGAAGAGACTTACTAAACACCAACAACATGGGAGACTACAGGAGCAGACCAAAAACGCCCAAGTCTGAACCGCCAACTTAAGGTCCTGCAAAGGGCTAAAACTGACGTCCTGGAACCAAGCCCAAAGATGTGTGAACAGCTCCCTTCAGATACCTGGACATCTCGAAAGAGCCTTCAAGACAACATAAACAATGTTCCCGGACTTTTTTCCGAAGGTTGCGGCACTGCACAAAGCCATCGTGCTGGAGGTTGTGCACAAGCACTCCCTCACAGCAGCTGTGATACCACACAAGATGCCGTGCGGAATGAAGGAAGTGACGTGTACATCTGTTGTGCAGACTGCACTACTACCTCCCTCTCCTTACCAGCTGGCGGCAGCAGCTCCAACTATCATACAGATCTGCAGGTGCTCAACACAGCAGCAGAGCACTAGCTAGGGAAAGGCAGTAGCTTGATCCACTGATCTCACCAGGAAGCTTCAAGATAGACTGGATGCCCTGTCCACAAAATAGTGCTGCAGTGGATTCCTGTGCATTCTGGACTAGCTGGGAATGGAGACACTACAACAACAAAGTGATTGGCAACAGCAGAATGGCGGCTGCAGCCCAGGGGCAGATGACATCAACAAGCTGAACAGGGAGAGCCAGGCCACCATCTTTCATCTACGCACTGATTACTCTGGACTGGGTCCATACAGAAAAGCAGGAACGTTTCACAAACCCAAACTGAAGCCTGAAGGTTTAGACACTTTAATCAGATCATTCTGTATCAGCAATTATTTGAAGCTTCCGTGCCTAATGCATGAAGAGATACCAAAATAAAAGAACGCTTAGCGAATGGCGGACTTCGGTAGAAGCGTAAACAACCAATCAGAATGTTCAGCAGAAAGGCCATGCAGTCACTTTATGATCAGAGCTAAAGATAGCTCACTTGCAACAAGCGTCAGCATGATCGTTTTCAATGGAATAGTCACAAATTGGGGGAGAAAAAAAAGAAGTAGACAAAAGTTTGCCAGCACATTGTCATTTTTACAAACTTTCACAGACTTTAAGGAAAAGGACTGAAATTGACAGACTTTCCAGGGCCCTGAAAAACCTTGTCATTTTTTAACAACTTTCACAAATGTTCACAGATCATAAGGACCCTGCTGGACTCGCCTCGTGAGACTGGGTCATGCAGAAACAGCCCTGTGCGAATTTGGCGTAGAAAATCAGTCTCCTTAGCACATTCTCCAAACATGTCCATACAGAGAAGCGGTCTGCTGGCAGTTCTGACCAGAAGACACGCCCCTGTACACCAAACTCTGAAAACATGCTGCCTAGCTCTTGACAGCTCGCTTATTGGCAGCCAGAACAATATAAGATTTAAAGACGGCCTTAAAAAAAATTGAATGTTGCAGAAGGTGGAAGTGGAGATCTCGTGGTCGACATGTGGAAACTAAGTATTTGATAACATTGTTTTGGCTATTAGGAACCATGAAACTTTATTACGCATATTCATATTTACACATTTCTAGATGAAAATAAATGAAAGGGAAAGGGGAGACCTTACTAGACCCGCCTTACGCTAGGTAAAATATCACCTAAAAGACCAGCCAGTTAAAAATAGTTACAATTAAATGGATGGGTTACATTGAAATTAATGAAATGATCACAACTTTTTATGCTCAATATGCATACTTTAAATTAAAAAAAAACTGGCAACAAAAAATATTTAAGAGTATGACGTAAGCAATTTTTTATGATTATTTTGCGTTACTTTGCGTACTGGTAAAATGGGGGTAGGGCAGCAGATTCAGCCACTGTGGCCCCTAAATGCATCACAGCATCACAAAATCAGGTTGGGAGTAACTGTGGTACTCTATCCTAACCAATGAAATGTAACAAAGACCTATCGGTTGTATACAAAATTTCTGAGGGCATCGGAAACAACGTATGTTTCCCAATTATTTGGCAATTTTAAATGGGAAAAAGCTATCATTCACCACAAATGTACCGTAAAGGATGCCGACTTTCCTTATTTTCTTGCACTTTATTCTCTCACATTATTGAAACTTAATAGGTAAAGAGAGGTCAAAATGAAATGGAATAACTTTAGTAATTTTTTTCTAATTAATTTTGTGTATTTTTACAACTTGGGGGTAGGGATACAAAATCAACCACTGTGGCACTCACAGTGATCACAGCATCACCTAGTCAAGTTTATAATAATTGTGACATCCTGTTTTAATGATGTAAGCCTGAAAATGGACTGCCAGCGCTATAGAAAATGTCTGAAGGCATCTGACACATTATTTTTGTCTTTTTTTCCGATTTCGCGGAAATGGGCGTTTGCTGGGTGCACAAATACCTTCACTGTGAGCCAGAGATTGAATATGTTTTCATTCTGTTTTTTGCAGAGGCTGCAGAACGTGTGCCTTAACATAATATTGCCTGATTTGGGCTTCTGGAATGAATTCTGATTTATTTAGAGGAAAATGTTTCTCAACCTCATTTTAGCACCTGCGAAGAGCGTGAATGGGGGTACCCTTGCGCCATCGGCTATATCTCTGGTGTGTTCCTAAGGATTTTCGGGGAACATGGCTTAAACATCTCAGGACATACTAAGGAACACTTTGAAACCCATCTTATTGAGTACTAAGGGGGGGGGGGTGCACGGTAGACCTTCCTAGCTTATGGACTATAAGACAGTATACGGCGGAATTGCTGCACGGTAGACCTTCCTAGCTTATGGACTATTATGTTGTGCCATCTTAAGGATCCGTAGTTCTGCCTTCCTTATGTGTAGGAAGGTAGTGGGGTTCACTCTGTTGTTGCTGTACCTCTCGCATTCCGTCAGCCTGTCAGGCAACGATTTAGTCTCAATGGGCTCAAGTTGCTTTTTGGCGGGAATCCGTCTGCTCCTGCCGAGATTGCATTCCTGTCGCGTGATGTACCTCGGATGTTTGTAATTAAAATTGGTCAGTTTCGTCTCTCTGTGTTGTTTTGTCACCTGTTTGTTCTTCGTTGTTCGTGAGCGGTGCCAGTTTCGAGGTGATGGGTAGGTCTCCCAGGTTTTTGTGTTTTTTGTAGACAATCATGGGAGGTGTCGTGAAGATCTCTTTGTAGCCCTGGTCGTTTGTGATCAGTTTCCAATGTTTCCTGAGTGCTCTAGCGAGCCCTTTCGTTTTGGGGTTATCAGTTCTTGGTGACCAGTACGAGAGGTGGTGACTGGTGTTTTTTCTTTTCCTTTTCTTTCTTGTAGGAGAGTCCGTCGGGGTGTGTTGTTCACCTCCGCTGAGAGTTCCGTTAGTGTCGCTATGCTGTATTGTCTTGCTGTTAATATTTCGTGGAAGAAGGATGTTTGTTGCTGTCTTATTTCCTCATCTGAGCAGTTCCGTGTAATGCGAAGCGTTTCTCCTTTCACAAGTCCGTTAAAAACTGCCTGCGGGTGCGCTGATTTTCGGTGTAAGTATTGGAATGTCTCGGTTGGTTTTCTGTACATTCTGACATCAAAGCGCTTGGATTTCTCAAATTTTGTTCCTTTGTAGATTGTGATGTCAAGGAAAGTTTCCTCGTTCTCACAGATTTGGTGTGTGAAGCTGACTCCTTCTGTGTGTGCGTTTGCTAGCGTGAAAAGGCTGTTGATTTCTTCATTCGATCCCCGGATAAAGATGATCCCATCATCTCTGTATCGTTTGTGCTGTATGATGGCATCCTTGTGTGGGTAGTTGTTGATGACTTCGTCCATAATTCGTGCCATTAGTAGGTCACTGCATGAGGGGGATGGGACTTGGCCGCACTCAGTCTCCACTAGCTCTCACTATTAGCAGTGGTAGCGCCACGACAGAGCAGCCCTTCTACTCCCCACTAGCCCTACCAATTAGCAGTGGTGGAAACAAAACTGAACTACACTGAATCAAGAAGCCATCTACGCTCCACTAACTCATACAATTAGCAGTGGTTGAGTCCCGACTGGCGATACTGATTATCTTCTACTCGCCACTAGCCCTTTCAATCGGCAGTGACGGTAGCAAGAATACACCAACTACTTGAACAATACAGAATGAACCAAAAACAAACCGTACCATAAAAATCTAACAAAGATTTACTCAACAAAAACAAAAGGGTCAGCACTCTGATGAAGGCAACCCTTAGCCAATAAAGGCTTAAACATGCCCGAAATACACCTCAGACAACAAAACGTGACTGATTTGTGAAATGTCATAAGGGTATACGGCTAGTCACATCAAGCCATCACATAGTGGTGTGCAATGTACAGACACCTTGTTACCAAAAAAGAAAACTGAACCGGCAGGCCATGTTCGATCATCGTCCACCAGCACTGCGGGAAGAGAACTGAAGAACCAAAACACAAGAACGCCGCACTCTCCACTAACTCTCACTATTAGCAGTGGGAGCGCCTCGACAGAGCAGCTCTTCTACTCCCCACCAGTCCCACCAATAGGCAGTGTTGGAAACAAAACTGAACTACAACCAAGAAGCCATCTACGCAACACTAGCTCATACAATAAGCAGTGGCTGCGCCCCGACTGATATTATCTTCTACTCGCCACTAACCCTTTCAATTGGCAGTGACGTTAGCGGCGAGAATACATCAACTACTTGAACAATACAGAATGAACCAAAAACAAACTACCATAAAAACCTAACAAAGGTTTACTCAACAAAAACAAAAGGGTCAGCACGCTGATGAAGGCAGCCCTTTGCCAAAACTAAAGGCTTAAACATGCCCAAAATACACCTGAGACAAAAAACACAAAACGTGACTGATTTGTGAAATGTCATAATGGTATACGGCTGGTCACATCAAGCCATCACATAGTGGTGTGCGATGTACAGACACCTTGTTACCCCCCCAAAAAAGAAAAACTGAACCGGTAGGCCATGTTTGAGCAGCGTCCACCAGCACTGCGGGAAGAGAAAGAACCAAAACACAACAACCGCACTCAGTCTCCACTAACTCTCACTATTAGCAGTGGTAGCGCCACGACAGAGCAGCCCTTCTACTCCCCACTAGCCCTACCAATTGGCAGTGGTGGAAACAAAACTGAACTACACTGAACCAAGAAGCCATCTACGCTCTACTAGCTCATACAATTAGCAGTGGTTGAGCCCCGACTGGCGATACTGATTATCTTCTACTCGCCACTAGCCCTTTTCAATCGGCAGTGACGGTAACAAGAATACACCAATTACTTGAACAATACAGAATGAACCAAAAACAAACCGTACCATAAAAACCTAACAAAGGTTTACTCAACAAAAACAAAAGGGTCAGCACGCTAATGAAGGCAACCCTTAGCCAATAAAGGCTTAAACACGCCCGAAATAAACCTCATACAACAAACACAAAACGTGACCGATTTGTGAAATGTCATAAGGGTATACGGTTGGTCACATCAAGGCATCACATAGTGGTTTGCAATGTACAGACACCTTGTTACCAAAAAAACAAATATGGGGGTACAGAACCGGTAATAGCATTGTAGCAAATAACAGAAACCTTGTCTACAATTCTTTGCGATTAAGGCAGCCAGTGCAGGTCAACAAGAAAGGGTGTGTTATAGATAGAAAGATGGACAGTAGACGCCCACCCATCTAATAAACGAAAGATTTATTTGATCCTCTAGGTAATCAGACCAACTCACTCGACCAAATACCTCCAACAGCTTTATCTGCCTAGCCGTATTATTTCCATTCCAGAAATAATTCAAGCTACGTTTTTTGATCAGCTGTCAACCCGCGATTATTAAGGCAGATCCCCCCCCCCTCCCCACCTGTATTAACAATGCCCACACACTTAAGCAAAGTTATTTCGGCTATTAATCTCCATTGTCTCTATCAGCGCACCACCTTTCAATACAAAATAAAACGCAGCCAAACACATTATGGAACCTACCGTGTTACACACACACACACACACACACACACTGCACACACACACACACACACACACACTGCACACACACACACAAACACACACACACACGCACACTGCACACACACACTGCACACACACACACACACACACACACACACACACACACACACACACACACACACACACACACAGACATACACATGCTGGAGAGATACTTTCCCTTTGACTGTGTGTAACAGATACCGCCCACATGGTTCAGTCATTGTGGTTACGTTATCATGTTACACTGAGACACACACCGTCCTCTCAGTGACCCCTGTACAAAAGCTGAGCAAAGCTATGACATGTTCTGCTCTACTGATTATTAGAAGTAGAGAAACCTCCACTTCCTTCCTCTGAGAACATAAAAACCATGTTTTATTTTACAAAAGGCTTAAATTGTCAGTAGCTCATGCCCTCACAAATTTTCATGAACCACTGTTTTTATAGGGTTTTAGTCAACTGTAAAGATTTCTGAATTCTACGCATAGCAGCTAACCTAAATACTGTGATAATCTGAAACACAGGCAAGACAGAGAAGCCTACAAGCGTATTGTACAACTGTACATACCTGAATATAAACGGGGCACACACACACACACACACTATTTTCTCAATGAGATATTTTTTTCGGGAAATTGCGGTGCGATTTGTGACAGTGTGAAGTAACACATTCACCAACGCCAAGGGCATTTAAAAAATAGTGTGTTACAGGCTTACTACCTCTGAGTACGTAAAAACCAGAGTTTTTTTGCTAGATACTTAGATTCTCAGGAGCCTATGTCTTTGTAAAGAAGTACCCAATGGACAAAGAAACACGCTTAGAAAAGACAGGTACAACACAATTTATTAATATTTCGGGTAAATACCCTTTGTCAAAATAGACAAACAAACAAACAGAGAGATTAGCAGCTACTTATCTTCATTCACAGAAAGAATGTGGCAACTCACATTCTTTCTGCGAACGAAGATAAGTAGCGGCTAATCTCTCTGTTTGTTTGTTTGTCTATTTTGACAAAGGGTATTTACCCGAAATATTAATAAATTGTGTTGTACCCGTCTTTCCTAAGCATGTTTCTTTCTCCGCTGGGTACTTCTGTGCATTTTACATGCTTGGCAGTCACCTTTTTGGTCTGGATTGCTTATGTCTTTGTAGGCTTAGATTCTTAAGATTTTTTTTTAGTCAGATCCTGAAGAGCCCTGATTTCATAGGATTTCAGCCAAACCTTAAATACATAAAATAACCTACCTTTCTTTGGGACTGCGAAGTGGTCGAGGGGTTAGTTTGCTGGTAAAGTGAGGACAGATATTATGCGCAAGGTATCTTCTTCACTGTGCCGGAGTTCGTTTCTCGGTCTCGGCGACCAGTTGACACTCTACACTATGAGGGCTTTCACAGGTGAACGCGCAACCAATGAAGCATTGCATTAACTTCCAAGCGTGTTCACCTTTGTGCTGTACTGTATTCTTTCAATGTGTAGTGTACTGACCATCAGTGACCACCGAGACTGCATTGGCAGTGCAACTGACTGAAAAACATGCGATTACTAATGAGAAGATTTTTTTTCGTAATAACAGATTTAATTGTTTTAAGATTAACACAAATAATTCGTGAAATTAATCCCGAAAACGTAATAGTATATATTTTTCAAAAGATATTTAAATATCACGCAAAACGTTCTAGAGGTACAAAGCTGTTAACGAACTCATTCAATATGTCCCTTTTATCTAGGTATAGGCAAAATATCTAGTAAAAATAAGAAAAAGTACAGACTCCAGTGTGGATCAGCCGGTTTTTGTGAAATGGCCATTTTCTCGCCAATGAGCTACTTAAAAAAAAAACATTAAAAAATACAGAGAAGATAAAAGAGAGAGCCCTGCGACACCTATGTCAGTAATACCGTATTGATACTTCTAAATCAGGGTAAATTACATACGTAATTACGCTAATGACACCTATGTCAGTAATACCGTATCGATAGTTTTAAATCAGGGTAAATTACATACGCTACTTTTAAGAATTTCCAATCTCCCGTTATCCCAATTCTCAGTGCAAAGAATGTATCTGATTTACCGCTAAATGCCCTCTTAACAAACTGCGTAATACACCCCCCCCCCCCCCCTTAAACGTCACCACCCACCTACCTCCGCACTCAGCCATACAATGTCACAATAAACAATAGGCAAGCACGCGGCGACAGTGAGCTGATTCACTACTAAACAAACTGCGTAATACACCCCCCCCCACCCCTTAAACATCACCACCCACCACCCACCGCACTCAACCATACAATGCCACAATAAACAATAGACAATGACATGGCGACACAGTGCGCTGATTCATCACTACATGTCCTCTAAACAAACTGCGTAATACATCCCCCCCCCCCCCTTAAACGTCACCACCCACTGACCTACTTTCGCACTCCACCATACAATTGACATGGCGACACAATCATCAGTGCCTCCAGGAAATATATACATAACCTCAGACTGGTTCTGAAAAACAACCACCTTCATTCAGGTGCGTTATAATTAGTCTGAAAAATTTATAGGGCCTACAATTTATATTTTCATGTCGGGGACGAGATCACTTTTTGAAACCGTTAACAAAAATTTTTTGAAAAATATATCGTTATGCACCGAACTTGTCTCGGTATTCACCCCACTTGACTCGATATGTACCAGACCAAACACAATATTCATAAGGAATTTTTAATTTTTTTCAATATGTACCAGACCCTACACAATATTCAAAAAGAAATTTATAATTTTTTAAATTATGTGTTCACTATATGGTTTACTTCATTATATTCAAATAGGCAGCGGCTCCACATGCCCACAATTTTTTTTTTCTTACACAGAGAGAGCCCCGTCATAAATTCAGTAATTATATACATTACCCCTCACTCAGTTAGATCTGTGTTTATAAGAACATAACAAGCATTGACTAAAGATTGTGGGCGGGGGAAAAAACCCACTCTATGTATAAACACCATGAAGTCTTCACAGACACAGAGCCAAAATGAGTTTGCAACCTGTTGGAAAACAGAGAAAGATTTAAGATAAGGCCCTTCTTGTGAGTAGACTGAAGGGTGTTTACTGTTGACTTCTGCGCAGGCCAGCCCTAACAGGACTTGTGACACATGCACTGACAAAGGTTGGTGTGTGGCTAGTTTTGCCTGAAAGATTTTACAGTCGTCTGTGTTGAAAGCAAGATGTGTTTTGCTAGGAAGGATTTATGTGTTTTGTTAAGAATCATCTTGTAAACCAAAAGATAAGTTTTGTTTTAATCATATTGCAGACAGTAGACTAAGTGGTTACTTGTATTAAAATTATATTTTGTATTAAAATGGACTTAATGACGCATGACCCACATTGCGGCTCATTTGTTGGTGCGACGAGCTGCGGGAAGACTGAATTTGTTCTTAACCTCTTGCAAACAAGATACCTTCATCATTTCAAAAACATTGTAATATTTTGTCCTACAATCAAACACAACAAAGCTTATCACAACCGTTCGTTCATTTGGACTGACAACAACATTTACATAGTTGATCCTGAAAAGAAACTGAATGATTACCTGCTATATTTTTACAAGCAATTTGAAGGACAGCCAACCCTGTTCATAGTTGATGACTGCTCTGCAAATAAGGATATTGTTAAGAAGAGAAACACACTGGCAGAACTGGCCTTTAGTGGCAGACATGCAAACATCAGTGTATGGATTCTCACTCAGAAATATAATGCTGTACTGAAAGATTTTTGTGAGCAGTTAAAGTTTATCTGTTTGTTTTACTGTAAAGATCGTGACAGCTTTGAAGACTGTCTCAGAGAAAACGATTCTTGTATTGCCTTGTCTGCTATTTCTGGCAGTCTTGTTACTTCAGTCATTTCAATTTCTTGTACCGTCGGCAACCTTGTTTGTACGTCATGAAGGGTACTAGCAAGTCTAGGTGGCAACTGTTTACTACCAACACCAAGGTAACGCTGCAGTGCTCCCTCACCACCAACACTAGTTTTAATTGAACCTAAAGCTTTAAACTTAGCGGGATTTTTTATATAAGTTAATTGTATTTTTCCTCTGTCTGTATTTAAATATAAATGACCCTTGTTATCAAGTTCAAACTGATTAGGATCCAAAACTTCTGGGCGGTCACCAACACTATCGTAAAACGAGTTTACTTTGTCTTTTAGCAGTTCGTGATACATACTAGAAGTATTTCCCATTCCAGTTACATCTGTTGCACTAGTATCAGAGACATTTATGTCATCCATTTCAAAATGGTTAAATCCTCCTGCTGCCATTGTTTTATTAATTTAATTTTTTTATTGTGCATAATAAAAATGGCACAGTCCTACGGATCAAAGTTAGACCCATACAGAAAACTACGTGAACCTTTCGGTGTTAAAGCAGTTAGACAATCGATAGTCATCACAAACAATCCAAGTACCATTGACCAAAACCAAACACTTACTGTCAAGTTTCCAAACCTAGGTCCCAGTGACGTTATTGTTCCTGGCACTGCACACCTTGCATTTAATATTGAACTTTCATCGGACACAGATGACAAAAGAACACTAGCTAACAATCTAGGTAGAGCAATTATTAAGAATATTAAAGTTAAACTTGAAGGACAGGAAGTGTTTAGTCTTGACGATGCTGATGTGTTCTACTGCTACACGGATTTGTGGCTTACACAACCAGAACGAGAGGATCGTATTTATCAAGGCATACAGTCAGATAGCATTATGAAAATTCGAATAAATGCAAGTGATAAATCGACAACAGAAGCAAAGAACCTTATTGTGGCCGAAACATATGGAAATAGGTTTTGCATTCCACTTGAGTTTGAAATCCTAATAGGACATTCGCCTTATTATCAAGGGGCACTAAATGACCGCCTGAGCTTTGAACTAACCTTTAATGACTACTCCAAAGTTATAAAATCAACGGATCTCAATGCATCATACAAGATCTCTAACATTCCTTGGAATATGAGATTGTCACACATACTGAACTAGCCAGACTCATTCAAAATCAGTACCAGTCAAGACTTCCAATTTATTATGACAGAGTGATTAGACACAGTTTATTTAATAAAAACAAAAGCGACCAGATTTGGAACATCAACTTAAACACGCCTGCTAGGTCACTGAAAGGCATTCTTATGTTATTTACTGAACCTGAAAGTCCTTACAAAAGAGATTCAGAAAAATGTTACAATCCGAAAATTACACATTATTTTATCCTGCACAATCGAAGGCCGACCTAATCAATTTTTTGCGTAGGGAATGATGGGATATCAGCACTATGATGAGATCACAAAGTATTTTGCTGGGGGAAGACTTAGAGAAAAATCAGCAAATATTGCGTGCAAAGATTTACATCTGTATGACGTAAGAATCGGTGAATACCTGACAGACAAGTAGGCACTGTGGCTAGATCTGCGTTCTACGGACGATCATTTTCTTCATGGTTCTGGCTGTATTATCGAAAACGGTAGTGACAGAATCTCAATTCAAATACAGAAAAAAGATGAAAAAGCTGAAGCAATAAATATATATTTGTATCTGATTTATGATGCGCAACTTAACATTTCTGAGTGCCGACTAGGCGCTCACATATATTAAAAGTATTTACTTAGCTTTTGAGTTGTTTCCTTTACTTTCAATGTCGTGTTATAGACTGTCAGTGTATACCGGTAGGAAGTGACTCACTGCTTTTATGTATAGACAGACAAGAGACAGACTCAGATCATTGTTTCCTGAGATAAGCTTTCACTTGCCTGACACAAACAAAAAGAGAAGGCACTGTTTTTGGCGTCCAAGTCTTTGTTTTCAACAGAGTAGATATAGTAAAAATAATAATAATAATAAGTTCAATAAAAAATCACTTACCTTTGAGCCAAGATGGGGCTGTTTCGACTTAATTAGTCTCATCAGAAAGGTCAGAAACCTTTGACAGCCCAAAAATTCCGTGGTCACCTAGTTTGTACCAAAGACCACATGTTCAAAATCCAAATGTGTGTGCTCTCGAATGTGGTTTGTGTGTGTGTAGCAAAGCACATCTTGCTTAATCACGTTTCGTTTTCAAAATGACTGAAACAGCGTGTAGCGAGTCATGACCAGCAATAAACACAGACCAACAATTTCTAAAAAATCAGCCAACACTTTCGTCAGTGCATGTGTCACCAGTCCTGTTAGGGCTGGCCTGCGCAGAAGTCAACAGTAAACACCCTTCAGTCTACTCACAAGAAGGGCCTTATCTTAAAGCTTTCTCTGTTTTCCAACAGGTTGCAAACTCATTTTGGCTCTGTGTCTGTGAAGACTTCATGGTGTTTATACATAGAGTGGGTTTTTTCCCCCGCCCACAATCTTTAGTCAATGCTTGTTATGTTCTTATAACACAGATCTAACTGAGTGAGGGGTAATGTATATAATTACTGAATTTATGACGGGGCTCTCTCTGTGTAAGAAAAAAAAATTGTGGGCGTGTGGAGCCGCTGCCTATTTGAATAATTATAATGAAGTAAACCATATAGTGAACACATAATTTAAAAAATTATAAATTTCTTTTTGAATATTGTGTAGGGTCTGGTACATATTGAAAAAAATTAAAAATTCCTTATGAATATTGTGTTTGGTCTGGTACATATCAAGTCAAGTGGGGTGAATACCGAGACAAGTTTGGTGCATAACGATATATTTTTCAAAAATTTTTTGTTAACGGTTTCAAAAAGTGATCTCGTCCCCGACATGAAAATATAAATTGTAGGCCCTATGAATTTTTCAGACTAATTATAACGCGCCTGAATGAAGGTGGTTGTTTTTCAGAAACAGTCTGAGGTTATGTATATATTTCCTGGAGGCACTGATGATTGTGTCGCCATGTCAATTGTATGGTGGAGTGCGAAAGTAGGTCAGTGGGTGGTGACGTTTAAGGGGGGGGTGGGTGTATTACGCAGTTTGTTTAGAGGACATGTAGCGATGAATCAGCGCACTGTGTCGCCGTGTCATTGTCTATTGTTTATTGTGGCATTGTATGGTTGAGTGCGGTGGGTGGTGGGTGGTGACGTTTAAGGGGGGGGGGTGTATTACGCAGTTTGTTTAGTAGTGAATCAGCTCACTGTCGCCGCGTGCTTGCCTATTGTTTATTGTGACATTGTATGGCTGAGTGCGGAGGTAGGTGGGTGGTGACGTTTAAGGGGGGGGGGGTGTATTACGCAGTTTGTTAAGAGGGCATTTAGCGGTAAATCAGGTACATTCTTTGCACTGAGAATTGGGATAACGGGAGATTGGAAATTCTTAAAAGTAGCGTATGTAATTTACCCTGATTTAAACTATCGATACGGTAATACTGACATAGGTGTCATTAGCGTAATTACGTATGTAATTTACCCTGATTTAGAAGTATCGATACGGTATTACTGACATAGGTGTCGCAGGGCTCTCTCTTTTATCTTCTCTAATACTCCCCGAGATTATTATTTTAGGGACAATATCATACAATTTGAAGCTTGTTCGTTCTCAAAAGCAGGCTCTAGTCGATGTCACACACACACACACACACACACACACACACACACACACACACACACACACACACACACACACACACACACACACACACATGGAGACAAAAGCCTCAGAGTGGGTTACCTACCATTTTATGTGAAAATGGGTTCCCATATTTCTATTTATTCTAGGGCTCTGGAATTGATGCGAATGTTTAGAACTCACCTTATAACTAAGCTCTATAACTTAAATTATTTATTTATTTATTTATTTATTTAAGCAGCAACTAGTTCTGTAAACAGCACCTTTGTAAACAGCACCAGTGGCCAAATGCACACGGACATCACGGATGATGCCACCACTGATGCGTATTATCTCCCATTGTGTGTACACCTAACGGATGACTGCAAATAAAAAATTATGGTCATGATAGCCGTCAGCTTGTCAAGGTTTCAGATGACGCTGCCACACGTATAGTCTGCTGTTTCTCTCCGAATAGTCATGGTCCTGTGTTAGATGAGTTTGTTGACAGGTGTGATAGCTCACATCTTAAACTAAGTGCTTCTAAGATCAAGGAGTTGCCTGATGATTTTAGATGGAATAGTCCCGGCCTGGTTAAGAGTTCTCTGGTTCAGTTTCTCATTTTCTCCTTTTCCGTTTTTTTTTTTATTAAATTTTTTATTTTGGATCCACATGTCATAAAAAAAAATCATTGTTCATAGTTAACAACATAGACCATATTTTGAAAATGGAATTTAAGCTGCTACAATTATTCCGGCGATGGTATAGGTGGCATAACTGTAAGACAAACAGAAAACAAGATGAGGATTTCATCCAACAGTCTACATTATTGTTTGGACCTCACATGCATTCTTCTTTTAGGAACATTTAGAGTTGTTCATATTTTTAAGCTTATCCTTCAGATCCATTTCCCTCCTCTCTAAGCCAATCTCTGATCAACACACATGCCGGCGCATACAAATAAAGACGGACATACGGCGCTTCCCGCCATTAGTACTACTCTCTGTGGGTTTGTGTAGTGACAGGAATTCTGAAGAATAATAGCATGAGCAGCAACATGACGTCATTATAAGCTTGACGTCATGGCATCGCTAGTCTCACGACGCTGTGTACACAGCGAAGCATTGATGTTTCACGTCACTCATACGAAAGGCACGCAGCCTCTTCCAGGGCTGTTTCTTCCACACAGCCTCTGCAAGGGATGACTGTTTGATGGGAGTATATGCTGGATACAAAACTTGCAAAAATGAATTAATTATTATTCCAAAAGTTGAAGAGGTGCTGACAACGCTGGAGTACAAACTCATCCAATGTCTATTTCAAAGCTAGCTATCCAAAATTTCCAAGTGAATAGAACGAAAATTACGGACTCAAATGTGGGTCAACCGACTTTCTGTAGCGATCTTCCTAAATCAAACTGTAAGAGAGAGAGAGAGAGAGAGAGAGAGAGAGAGAGAGAGAGAGAGAGAGAGAGAGAGAGAGAGAGAGAGAGAGAGAGAGAGAGAGAGATATATATATATATATATATATATATATATAGAGAGAGAGAGAGAGAGAGAGAGAGAGAGAGTTTCTTTGTGTCAAGTCATGTATAACAATGACGTGTCTGGTGCTTTGCGTCAGTTCAGCAACAATGTATAAACAGCAACAATGTATAATGTGGCTAGGGCTTTTATGTCACCGTTACTGTCTTAAGTCGAGAGTTCTTCCTGTCGACATTTTTTCTGCGATGAATTTCTTTTTTTATTTTTATTTTTTTTTATTTTTTACAAAAACATTGAATAGATGCAAAGCTGGTTAACGAACTCATCCAATATCTTTCTGGAAGCTAGCTGTATTCAAAATTTCAAATGAATGTAACACAAATTACGGACACAAATGCGGGTTAACCGACTTTGTATAAATGGCAATTTTTCTTTTTAATGAGTAAACCAATCTAAAAATGCTGAAAAGTACTTCGAGATACGTCTTGAAGGAAGCATTTTCTAAATTGTCAGTCCTGTACGCACACAGACACAGGAGGAACTCGTGTCTACACACACACACACACACACACACACACACACACACACACACACACATGAACACAAAACCCTCAGAGTGGGTTACCTACCATTTTATGTGAAAATGGGTTCCCATATTTCTATTTATTCTAGGGCTCTGGAGTTGATGCCAATGTTTAGAACTCACCTTATAACTAAGCTCTACAACTTAAAATAAAATAGACATTTTCTAGAAACAGAGCCACTGGATGGAACAAAAATGGGTTTTTACCCAAAAAGTGGGTGCCTCTCACACAAAACTGGGATTACAGTGAAAATACCTCACTAAAGATACCTTTGGTTGATTTTACTATTATGATTGTTTGAGTGGGGTTGTAAGGGGGTTGGGGGAGGGGGGGGAGAAGTGTGTGTGGGGGGGGGCGGGGGGGGGGAGAGGGGGTCATCACTTTTGGTTTATAGAGCTGCTTAATGCGCTCTTATGAATGAAAGATTTTCATTATCAGTGGAATCAGTAGGTCATTTCAGAGGCGCACACTGCACGTCGAACCACTCACAAATACTCATTTGGAGTGCACCAGATGGATCCAGTTGGCAAAGTCCCACATTCCACACTATAGGACAGCTAAGACTGAAAAGCAATCGCAGCGTTTATGGCGCGGTACAAGGTTTAAAACTAAGAAAATGTTGTTTTTAGAAGGGTGTCGGGCAAAAGTTTTTATAAAAACTGTTTTAAAACCTCTTTTAACTCAACTTTTCTTAATGTTAAAAGTGTTTTATTGTACATTACTTAACGTCCCGACAGCAACAAGGCTTTCTCAGGACGTGCCTGCACTGCTTGTGAAAAAAACAACAACTAAACAGAACATTGAATGTATGTCGCCAGCCGGTCAAATACATTAAATAAACCTAACACATGGGGCCTACATAAAGCTAAGACCATTTAGCAATACACATCCAATATCAAGAGCTACAGGCAGTGCAGACAGTAGGGAGAGTTTTAAAAAGGCAAATACAGGTGAATGGACAAAGGGCCGACAGAGACACATGCCCCAGAATAGAGAGAAAAACCCACCCTGTGGGGCTGACCAGGGTGCCCCTGGGAAATAAAAAGTAGTTAACCCCACCCAAGTCCCCCAGGGCAGACCCGGGTGGGGTTAAAAGTGTTTTAATTTACAAGCGTGTCGTAACTGTTATGCATCTATTCCAACGTATAGTGCTGGATATTTTTCCCATCCTCGCCTTCTCTCTTCGCTCAACACTCGACTTTCCAGTCCTTCCCTGAAACACCCCCAACCGGTCTGCCCTCAACACTCGACTTTCCAGTCCTTCCTTCAAACACCCCCAACCGGGTCTGCCCTGGGGGACTTTTTAGTTCCCAGGGGCACCCTGGTCAGCCCCACAGGGTGGGTTTTTCTCTATATTCCGGGGGCATGTGTTTCTGTCTACCCTTGGTCCATTCACCTGCATTTTCCTTTTTTAAACTCTCCCTACTGTCTGCGCTGCCTGTGGCTCTTGATATTCGATGTGTGTTGCTAAATGGTCTTAGCTTTATTTAGGCCCCATGTCGTAGGTTTTATTTAACCTATTGG
The DNA here is from genome assembly GCA_036245525.1 of Semisulcospira habei. Lineage (NCBI taxonomy): Eukaryota > Metazoa > Mollusca > Gastropoda > Semisulcospiridae > Semisulcospira > Semisulcospira habei. The sequence goes on along the minus strand of BTPG01000001.1, from coordinate 229,607,412 downwards.
ACCGGCTGGCGACATACATTCAATATTCTGTTGAGTTTTTGTCACTAGCAGTGCAGGCACGTCCTGAGAAAGTCTTGTTGCTCTCGGGACGTTAAGCAATGTACAATCAATCAACCTTCCTTCAAACGGACAGCATTCACACAAATAATACTTTACCATTACATCAGAAAATGGCCCATCCAAGCCTGCACTCTTTTAACTGCACCTAACGACTGACTGTAGCAGACGACGCATGAAACGACGCTGACTCTGTGACATCATTTCCATTCAATCAATTTGTGCATACAATCCAAAAGGAGATGCGGCATTGATAACATCGACAAACCTACAAAATAAAGCAACAGGTTCAACCAAAAGGTCGGGCAGGACAAAAGACAACAGCAGCCTCACCCAAAGTCTAAACGTCCTCTCTTACAATGCGCACTCATACAATCACTTCACTTCTTAGCAACCGGCGCACGAATATAATTATAGGCTAAGTCAAACTAAAACAGAAGATAGTGGCGGAAAACCCTTTAAAATATAAACAAAGAACGACGTTTCAGATCAAATAATTATTCTTCATCTGACATGGAAACAAACGTAGAAAACATATAGGCTACGTCCCTGGTGAACGTATACATGAATATCAAATCCTTTCTCCACATCACCCCAGAAGTACATTACAACTCAACACTTTTTTTAAACAAAACAACCACACCCTCAAATAACAAACCTAATTTTGTAGAAACATAAACAATTTACTTCCTGAAACAACAAAATATCCCCCCTGACCCATATCAGCTATGAAGTTATTTACATACACGCTCATTTTCAGGGTTGTGTGTGCACAACACACACACACATTGCTGGGAGGGACAAGTTTTCAAACACACTACAGGCGTGTCTGTTAAACACAAAAGTGTATGTTTTAACGCCAAAACGAGAAAAACTGACCTTTTTATTTTTTATGAATCTTTACCCCAAGACAATGCAGAAACAACCCTGAGAAAAAATGGGTGTCTGACTTGGTCACCCAGATTTTAACACCCCCCCCCCCCCATTTTTCATAAGGATGGTAAAGACAGTAACCCATTTGAGCTCTTCCGTGTACACACACACACACACACACACACACACACACACACACACACACACACACACACACACACACCATTTCCCGCCAAATGTACTTTCAACAGCGCTTTTCGGCGTAGCTATGCATGACATAATTTTTATCGTGTTACTTCTGTCCGAGTCTGATGTGTGCCCGCCTATGTTCGTCATTTGCATGCTACGGAATGTGCTCAGACCAGCCCTATCTCAAAGTCTACCGTATTATCAATATGGTAGACAAAAATAATAATAATAATAATAAAAAAATAACACCGATTCCAACTGCTGCTGTTGTTCTGAACAAAGAGGTCTAGCTTGTTATTATTGATTGTTAAGTAGCTGTGATGTCTGAAATCCAGCACATGAGTGTTGGGTGGCAAGTGCCGGTTTGTGAAGTTTGTAGTTTTTATGCTGCTAAACAGCTCTAATTTATATCTGAAATAATATTAACTTCTCAGTTACTCCTTTGAAAGTTGCCTTAATACTTTGTGATATTTGAGTTTAATGTCTCGTTTATGAGCATAGTTATTAGTTATGCGTGGATTCCCGTGTGTCCATGTGTTAGGGTGTATGTGCGCGCGCTTGCTGATGTGTTATTTTTATGCAAGTAATGTTTAATAAACTTTGACAAGTTTATTTAAGTGCAAAATTATTTGCTTTGGTCCAATTAGAATTGCCCTTATTTATGATAAATACAGTTTCTTTTACTTGACTTGATGCTCATTACGACGATGTGATAATGACGAAGATGATGATGAATGTGGTGGTGTTGATGGTGGCGTTGGTGGTGGTAGTGGCGACTTACCTTTCAGATTCCTGTAGATTTACTGACGGGATTGAAATTGTTCCTTCACAGTCATGCACTGCTCCACCAATGGCAGGCTGGTACGCACTGACAGTTTGTTGACAATACGGCGGCGCATTGAGATTCTTCTGAATCGTGTTTTGAGAACCTAAATGGTATCAAGATGAAATGGTATGAGAAAAGGCAATTAAAGTTGTGGCATAAAACCAAAGTATTGGCCCAATGTACTAAATATTTTCAGACTTTTCATTAGTACTATCCTCCACTGTTGACACACAGATAACAGCCGCTCCCGGCAAAATTCAAGAGGCAATATGGTATTCTGATGAAAGTAAGAGCCTGCGATATAACAGCTTTCGCTTAGTTCTGGGTGTGTGAAAACTTCTGGCCTGCCAGCCTCTAGAGTTTAATCGAAGTGGTCGCAGTTGTCTTTCTCTATTGTGTAGGACACGGTGACTTAGTTTATGGTCCTTGGCATTTTCAAGACAAAACAACTTGTTCCAGCCTCGGAGAGTTGGATGCCGCCCATTAACAGACGTTATCACTTTTGGACATATTTATTATAATTATGATTGATATTTTGCCCTGACTGCGCGCTCCACTGATAAAATATGAACAATGACATGGATCTATACGTTTAAACAAATGGAGAAAATGTTCCCACCAGTTCTAGAAATCTGACAAATATTGCGCTGGTCGCTTCTTATGAAAGGTCGCCCACTGCTGACTGGATTGTTTGTTGGGGATACAGTTACAGGACAAGCAATGTATTTCTTTAAGAGTCCACTGTTTTCAAGCACAGTTGTTTACATCACTTTTCCCAATGACTCAATACAGCGACACTGCCGAAGATAAAAAACCCATGTTGTTTACGAATAAAAAACAAAGGCTGAAATTGACTTTTATACTTTTATGTGGCTAAAGTATTTTGCAATTGGCATTACTTGTATTTAATCATACCTCGTAGAACAAGTAAAGTCTGTGTGTTCGTAGGTAAGCATGTTTGCATATTTTCAGTTATAACATGCAATGTTCAGAAGTTTTAAAGATGATTATGAACTTGGGTGTTTGCCCATAAAGATACCAATCTACTAGTTTACTAGGAACCGTTGTCTTTTTTTTTTTTGCTTATGTCCAGGTAATGTCTGTCTTGTTACAAAAGGACATGTATGATAACGCTATACATATCAAACAACCGTCCAAGTAAGGTTTCAGTCGATACATATTGTACTGACAATTTTACCTTTGACATACTCTCACAAACTACCAAGGACGTAACTGACAGAGGGATAGTTGGAGGTAAGCTCTTATTATTATTTTGTTTTTTATTTTTATTTATTTTTTCTTCATAAATCTCAATTTCACAAAAATGAAAATCAAAGGTCGTATTTGACCAGTGTTTTAGTGTGTTATGATACTATTGCAGTATCACAAAATTAGAATGCAATGCATCGTCAGGGTCGTGGCGGACATGTTTGTTTTCAGGTCATGAAACCATTAGAGCGATATGATTTAAATTACACGATGATACTCCTTGATAAACGAAAGTGCAATTACCAATATCAAGCCGCTGCAATCAAGATCAAGGTCACGGCGCCAATAGTTGCTCTTGGTCTCTTTAAGCAAGATCTTGAAACATTTCAATCCGTTTGTTCCAAGCATAGGAGAACAATGCATTACGATGATAGAAATTATTTCACGCAGTAGTAACGTCATTTCCGTCAAGGCCATGGTCGTGGCAGCCATGTTTGTCCCACAATGTGTATTCCTGTAGCGACCATATATGTATAGCCATTAATTCGATTTAACAGACACTTGAGGAAATGATAGTCCTGGGTGACTGAAATGACAGTTCATGGCGATGAAGAGTGTCATGATAAAAAGTCATTTAAGGTCAAGGCTGTAGCAGCCATATTTGTTCACGTCTTTCTAGACCATACATTTCTCTTCAAACCGTTTGTTATATCTGTATTTGCTTCAGATTTGGCATGATAAGCAGAATTAAGATGTAAACTGTTTGATGCAAGACATTTATTAATAGCTGTATGGTCAAGATCGTGGCAGCCATTGTGTATTAAAAAAAGTTTTTTGGAGCATATTTTCTCACACTTGTGTCCGCGCGTGTGTGGTTTGATTTTAAAGCTGCGCTAAAAACACACCTTTTTAAAGTTTATTACATCACCGATTAACATTGACTACTGAGGAATCTGTTGCAGTTTTGCTGTGGTGCCTGGAATATGTGTGTGTGTGTGTGTGTGTGTGTGTGTGTGTGTGTGTGTGTGTGTGTGTGTGTGTTTGTGTGTGTGTAATATTGTGTGCAGTTTTTGTAATTGTATTTTTGAAATTTGTAAGGCGCCTAGAACTGTACCTAAGGTTAGGCGCCATAGAAATTATTATTATTATTATTATTATTATTATTGTTGTTGTTGTATTGCAGAATTCTCACATAGAAACGTGTTTCTAAGGCTCACGACCCCCGCCCCCCCCCCTCCCCCTCTTGATTTGTTAAGCTGGTAGAGCTTTTTTAGGATACTCGCTCCATAAATAGTTATTATTATTATTATTATTATTATTATTATTATTATTTATTTATATTATTATTATTACACTTTCTGATTCTTTGTATAGCCAGCTTTCACTCCTTACACCCTTGGTTTCCGTCAATGTACAGTATTTTTCAGATGTCCACAGCTCTTTTTTGGCTGTTGGCATAAGAAGGAGGAGTCGGGGGGGTGGGGGGGGGGGGAGGGGGGTATGCGGCGGTTCCAGACTCAAACGCTGCTGTTTGCGGTGTTGCATTATCCAAAAGAAACAAACATCTCGGACATATTACAGTAACCATCCTCAAATCAAATTAGAATTCGATTTAGAGAATCGATTTAGTCCTTCAACAACGTTTCACAAAAGGACAATAAAATCATGATTGCTGTGAACTTGACCTCGAAGCAGAGGGATTAACGTTTATTTAAACGAAACCTTGTTGTCAAGAGGCACTTCATGTAAAATCGTAAATAAATCTGTCTAATTGTGTAGAAGGTAGTCGGCGTATCGTTTGGAAACTAAAAAACAGAAAAGAAAAAAGAAGAAGAAATAAAATGACTTTATCATGAAAGACAAGGTCTTTGCATAGGTTTCTTAACTTTGTCTTGTTCAAGGTTATCAACCCTTAAGCGCTTGTTTTGAATTGGTCACGTATTTTTCAGGGAACTGACTGAAAATACAGTCACTGTTGGATCTGCTATAACTTTGATTTTGAAGCAAAAGACATTTTTATGACTGTTCGTATTCTGTCTTAATATATAGTAATCATTTGAATAATTATGAAGTGGGTTTATAGAGCGCCTTACAGAAAAAAAATCTTGACTACATATTGTTTAATAAACCTAAAAAGTATGGAGACCACGACCTTGACCTTCAGGTAAATTATAGAAACCTTTCCTAAGAATCATGGTCTGTCTGGTTAAGGACTGTATAACAATTGCAAATGAAATCAACCTAGTCCACTGATTCTAGACTCAGTCTTCTGAAACATCATTACAGGTGACTTTGGACATACAAATCATGCGTTACCATGGTAACTATATTCAAATGGGCCAAACAGTGGTGTTTTTTTTTTAATTGACACTTGTAACACTGAATACTGTCTGAGATAGCTTTCATATACTTTCACAATCAGACTATCTTTGTGCAGAGTAAGAAGTCATATTGGATCATATGGCACTAGTACAAAATATGTAAAAAAGTTATAAACGCATCAGCTGGCACGTTAATTAACGAATGTATGGTTTGTGCGACCTCGGCCAAGAGAAGAGTTTTAATGTTGCATGATCAAAAGTTCCCGATCCGGTAGTATTTATGCATAATCGTACTCTTCCTGGTTAAATAAATAATGGTTTCCATCGCAACCATACGCAGAAAATACAAGGCTTATACGTGATAAAGTCTTAATCTCCTAAGTTGATGTTTAACCCGAATATACCTCTGTAGATGTAGGGTCTGCGTTTTACAAAGACAGCTCAGGTAAAATGAGCTACTCCAGGCAGTAACGGATTAATATTTTACAATATCTCCTTAATGAATGCTCTTACAATGTCTTACAATAATGGTGGACAAAAGGACTGACAAATTATGAAGTTTCAATATCGTAAAATAAAAGACTTTTCTGCTTTTCTTCTCTCTTTGTACATGGGATAGTTCCTTCCGTTACACTCAGAAAGCAGTGAAAAATCTCTGGCATGTGTGCCTAAGAAGGAGATGGTAGACAAGTCTTAGTTGAGGCAATAACTTGTATCAGCAAATGTTAGCAGTCAGAACTTGCCATGGAGCAGATCGCTTTACATAAACAGTAATAACTTGTATTTTCTCTAATACGCATTCACCCGGCATACTCATTTCGTTTTTCTATTTCAATGTTGGAAGACATCAAATTCGTCAAGAAGATTGCAACACATTGATTCTATCACGAAATAAATAAATAATTATAGTCGTAGTATGATAAACACACCAGACTCACGCACGTAAGGTTCTTTTTAAATAAACCTCATTCAGCTGCAATCCGTCACACGTGGCTTAAGGATGTAGACAATACTGGAGTAACAGTTCCAACAATATTTAATTCAGCGATGCGATATCCACACAGTGCAATTCCAAATGCACAAATACTGATACAAAGTATCTTCTGCAATGTCCACACTGCGACACAAAGTTTCTCATACACAGCATCTCTCGCAATAAACTGCGTGTCTCTACAACTGACAAAGCAAGACAATGTACATCAGCATTCACTGCAGATCTCCGTTACTGACAATGAAGCACGATATCTTGCATAACGCTCTCTCAATATCAAAGCGTTTTACGATACAATGCAATTATACAACTGAACACTGTACCGACGCTGTTACATCGCAATTTTACAACTGAACAGTGTACACAGGTGCTTCCTAGCACGACTCTTTTATAGTGGTATGTTTTCTAGAAACATTAAGCACAATCGTACAACACCACCAATCAAAACAAAACACGTATCTAAAACTCAAAGGTGCATTCCCACTGGAATATTCTGTAAATATCTGGCTACGATCTTCAACGTCTAAGTTTAGGAAAAACCGCGGCGCGCGATGACGTCGCACAAAAGTAGGCCAGACAGGTCACGACCTCGCACGCTCAAAAGAGGTAAACATACGAACAGTGCATTAGCACCAAAAGCCAAGCGACACGCTCGTAGTAAACAAATGAATCCTCGTGAGGCTTCTAGACCTTTCGTGACTCAACTCCGTGCGGCAACAGACAATCCACACCGCACTATTCATAAACGAAAGTGAAATTCTCTAAAAAGGTACGTGATTAGAAATCGTGATAGCTCAAATAAAACGTCGGATCGTTACCTACGATTTATGCACGCACGTTCTCACAAAACAACACAACCACAATCGTAACAATGTTATGATAACATAATGCAAAATCTTCGATGCCCCAGATGTGAAATTTTCTTATATTGCGATTTTCTGTCGCTGTGCCGACTTTGATAGCAAATGGTTCAAAATGCATAGTTTATACCTTTGCCGACTAGACTATTATTAAAATTGTGTAAAAGGAAAAAGTAGCCTAGATATGCTGAAGGTAATGATGCTCGTCATGTCGTCTTAAGGCCCCGCGACACGAGCCGGTTGTGCCCCGATTTTGAAGCCGATTCTGATCCGATTGCGATCGGATGACGTCAATTATCCGATCCGGTCCCAATCGGCTGGGAATCGGGTGTCTAGAACCTGCTCTATTTTTCCGGCCCGGTTGTAAGCTTCAACCAATCAGAGCGCGTCTCGCAAAGCATGTCGTTTCAGCGGTTTGCAAATGGCGGAACACGCCTGTTGTTATCAGTACCGGCCACCTTCGTTGCTGATGTTTCGCACGCCTCTTCCCGAATATGATGCAAAACTGCTGATAATGCAAGCACATCATCATCCCTGTCAAAACTAGCAACCATTTTGCAGAACAGGTACGACTTTGATCTTCGATTCAAACCGCAAGTCGGGACTTGTGTGGCAGTGCACACGTTTTTTTAGTCCGGCCCGATTACCTACCGATTGGAAACTGATCGGGAATCGGCCTCAAAACCGGGCATGTGTAGCGGGGCCTTTAAACATTATGCATGTACACAATATCATAGTGGGGTATTGTATGCATAATTTTCATAAACTATTCTCGCCTTAAATTGAGAACAACATGCCACGAACAACATTACACCACACAATAGTCACCTGAGGCAGACACCTTCACCAGTGTGATGGTGACGCCGACAACGCCAACTTTGGAGTCTGAAACGTACTGTGGACGTGTTCCTATGTTTATGTTGAGATCGGCCTTGATGGCGAAGTACAGTTCTGTCGGCTGTGTTGAGATCCACTCGTCCTGCTGACTGTCACAGTTGGTGGAATTTCCAATGGTGGAGGAATTCTTGGTGTTGCTTTGATTGTCGGTGACGGATACACGGCAAGTTGAGAGATTTGGTGGCGTGTTCACTATAACATCGTAAAATCAAAGTAAAATACGTTATGGAAAAAATAAAATATCAGAGATGTATTTATATCTGTCAACCACAGATCGGGGTGTTCTACTAAGAAAAAAACCCCAACCTCTGGTTATCTTAATTATCATAATAATAAAAATACAATTCAAGTTAGTATTTCGACGATTCAAACTAGTCCGCACGCTGACAGATGTCATCGCTTCCGAAATAGAAAAAGATGCGAGATTTTGTTGGGATCTTTACAATTATAAAAATGATTTATTTTTAATTTTTATTTTTTATTTATTTATTTATTTATTGACTTTTTTTTTTTTGGGGGGTGGGGGGGGGGGGTGGGGGGGGGTGGGGGGGTGGGGTGGGTTTGGTTGGTTGTACATTGCTAACGTCCCGACAGCAACAAGACTTTCTCAGGACGTGCCTGCACTGCTTGTGAAAAAAACCCAACTAAACATAATATTGAATATATGTCGCCAGCCGGTCTAATATGCTAAATAAACCTAAGACCATTTAAAACACAAATCCAATATCAAGAGCTACAGGCAGCGCAGACAGTAGGGAGAGTTTTAAAAAGGAAAATACAGGTGAATGGACCAAGGGTAGACAGAAACGCATGCCCCAGAATAGAGGGAAAACCCCTCCCTGTGGCGCTGACCAGGGTGACCGTGGGAACTAAAAAGTAGTTAACCCCACCCAAGTCCCCCAAGGCAGACCCGGGTGGGGGGGGGGGGGGGAGGAAGGTGGGGGGGGGGAGGAAGGTGGGGGGGGGGAGTCAGTAACATCGCAAACAATAATAAGAACGCGTTTTGTTGGAACAGTTCAAGATACAGACTCCTAATAGTATTTGTGTTACGATAGACAGAGGTTCTTACGTTCACAGCTTTGGCGTCCGTTTACAGTGACGAGTCTGAATCCCGCACGACAGACACAGTTAGAGGCCAGCTGCTGACTGCAGTCCCCGGGCCAGCAATGACTGGTTTGCCAGGCGCACAGCTCTAGAAGATACATTAGTGTAACCTCGTTGAAAAAAACAAAATGAAGATCTAATCATGTAATTGGATACAGGAATTCAGCTCATCTGCAGAATGTCAAACAAAGATATTAAGAAATAAACAAACAAATAAACAAACAAACAAAAACCCAAACAAAACACACACACACACACACACACACACACACACACACACACACGCGCGCGCACAAAAAAACTACAACCCACAAACAACAAAAAACATACATCACACAAAATGTAACGTCTGTGATGGGCCACTTCCTGGCTGCCAACAGGACAGATCAACTAGTAAATCATAAATATGTCAGTCTTCGCCTCGCTCATTGCGTCTTTTTTGTCATTTCTTTTCCTCTCCATTGTATATTAGTATACATGCTTCACACATTTTGGTCTAGATAATGTACCACGGCATATTGGCGCGCTGTTTCGCCAAGTGTATGAGCTTGTCCCTGATTTTATGAACTGCGTAGCAGCAGACCCTAGGAGACCATATCCTCCGTTGCAAGTATAGGTACATGTGGCCTTTTTTTTAAAAAATAGGCGTTGCATACTTATAGTAATAGGCTTATACATGTATATGTAGTGTTTTTTTAAAAACTCGCTACATGCAGAAACATTTCTTCTTTTTTTCACAAATTATCAGTATGTACCGAAACTGAACATACGAAATTGTGATGATGCCTCTAGAAGAATAGTACCTGTTGCACCATAAACCATACCAGATGGTTTAGACTTTCAAGTTTAAGGTGAAAGCACTGACATGCAGTGTGATTTCAAATAAATGAAAACTGAATGACTTCTTTACGTTCCCCATGATCTCAGTTCTTTACTAAGCACAATGCATAACATGCCCATGCTCTCCTAACGTTCGTTATTATCGCACAAAGTACGTAAGTATGCATTCGTATTTTTGTGTTTTGAAAAGATAGCCTCTCTTGTCTGCATCCTTAAAACCAAGTGCGGGTTTGAAGGGTTACAAACGGCCACTGATTGGAAAAGGCGGGTCATTTGTAACCGGACAGTCAAACTGAGATTTATCTGCGCTTGCGAGATTTGATTATACACCGTCATCCTAAATGCAGCACTAACATTAAAAACAACAACAACAACAACAACAAAAACCCAGAAAAACATGCAATGGTACAAATGACATTTTCTTTGGTGTTGTCGTTCTGGCAATGGTTTCTGCGCCGATAATTGCACAGCCAAGCTCTGCGTTTTCAGCAAGTCTGTTCTAAATGACTGTAGAAGGCGGGGAAGGGGGGGGGGGGTTAAAGGAGAAGTGGGGGGGGGGGGAGGAGGAGGTGGGAGGCGGGGGGGGGGGGGGGGGGTAGGCAGCGTGCCTGATATGTTGCTTCCATCCTCCAATTAACCAAACAACGGAAAGGGGAGAAAGGGTATGAAAACGGGTCGGGGGGGGGGGGGGGGGGCATGGGGGGGGGGGGGAATCAAAGGCAAGCGAGAGTACATCCTGGAAATATATCAAACATAAAAATGAAGGTATATTTTTTTTTCTCCTAAGATATTTCTTTGTTAACGATAAGTAAAAGGTGCGGAAAATCAAAGAGAACATCAGTTTGTTCCGCCATCGTACTTAAAAACAAATAGTTATGTAATTTTACCCACAGGCATGGGAACGTATTTGTGAATACACCATCTTTATAACACGGCTAGTCAGAAATAGCACACCGTGTGTTAGAGGTGGTCGATTTTTGCAAGGATCATGTGATTGTTACCTCTAGTTTATGTTTACCTTCAAGCTAAATACACACTTTTACGTGCTTTGTTGTTGTTGTTGTTGTTGTTTTGTGTGTGTGTGTGTGTGTGTGTGTGTGTGTGTGTGTGTGTGTGTGTGTGTGTGTGTGTGTGTGTTTTTCAGCCACGTTTGCACGAGTACGAGTGTGACGGGGTCACATTGACTTGCTCGGGTCAAACAATGGGTTTGAATAGTTCGAGGTTTACTGATTACGGCACCGGGGTGGTCCGTGGCGCAGCGGTAAAAGCACCTGCCACCAATGCAAGAGGTGCGAGGTTCGATTCCCGGTTTCGGCGTCGGACTTTTCTCCTCTAGTAAGTGTCGCCATTAATTCGGGCGGACCGTCGGGGGTTCTTTCTCCTGCTCTTTCCTCCCCCACGAATTTGGTATTAATTTCAGTCCACTTAATCAAATTTCAAAAATATAAAAAACGATTTAAATTTCCAAAAACTTCAGTAGCTCGCTTGAGCTTGCCCTTAGCACCACGTGAGCGTGCTTGTTGGGTTCAGTTCGCGGCTATGTCCTGCGCATTGAGTTATATTATAAACATGAGAAATGCGCCGTATAAATACTATGTATTATTATTAATGGACGGCCATAAGGATCCGAAATAGTTCAGGCGGTAAAAAAATGTCGGAGCGAAAGTGAGCGAAGGGAATAGCCGGGTTTTGGTTTGGGTACAAGGACTCGCAGTCCAGAGAAACAGACAGGTTTGCTCAATAACAAGAACGTTGAAAGGGCATGGCTAATAAAAGTGGCACAGTTGCAGAGCGGCTGAATTGATTAGTTTTCAAGTCGTACTGCACAGACAATGTTGGTCCCGGTCCTCATAACCCGCTCCGTACGGCCCTTTATTATCACTTATTACCATCAAGGGTTGTTACGTTTGTGGTTGTGTTATTCTTTCTAGAGGTAGTTACTTATTTGGATTTAACGCTGAGCAGGCAACTAAGGCCATCTCATGGCGGGATGGGTAAAAAATCTGGTCAGCCAGACTAAAAGAAAGGCCTTAAGACAAGATGTAAATATATCTTAAAAATATTTCATGCTAAAATGTCGCACAGTTCTTAAAAGAAAACGTCTACAGACTCTCCTCAAAAAGGTCAAAATAATAGAATTATCATAGTCTATGAATGCTCAAATCTTATGAAAAATATTGCACTCTCTCAGAAAACTGAAGATCTTGTCCGGGGGCACATCCCGGAACAAAACCTTCAAAGAGACTGCTCTGAATTGTTTATGTCTTGTGTCATTTAAATCGGTACACGACAGCAAAATGTGTTTAACTGAATCGCAGGCATAACACCATGGACGCTCCTCCTGTTTTAGTAAATAAGAGTGCGTAACATACGTGTGCCCGATGTGGAGCCGAGCAAGGACAGTCTCCTCACGGCTGCTGCTGCAGTGGTAAGGTAGACTGTCGGACACATTAGGAAGAGCTTCATGCAGCTTGTTGGCTTCCTCTTTGTCCCACTCGGACTGCCACTCACGGGCTATGTACGCACTAATCACTGGTCTAAAGTCACTATAAACGGTCTGTGCGTCAGGGACAGGGTCGTTGCGGCATCGTTGACAGCAGAATCTGCGATCCCGTTGCCTTCGATGCCCACATGCCCTGGGATCCTCCCCCCCCCCCCCAAAAAAAAAAAAAAAAAAAAAAAAAAAATGATGTCATAATATTCCTTCATCACGTCTGCGTAGAGCTCTTTAATCTGCACCAGCAGTGGGTGGTCTGTTCCTGCGCTCTGAAGGGCCTGCAGAGCAGAAAGAGAGTCAGACAGAATCAGGAAGTTGCTTTTCCTAGACCGATAAGCATGCCTGAGTGCCAGCAGAACCGCCTGCAGTTCTGCACTAAATACAGCTGAATGGTCTGGAAGGCGGTGCTTAAATGGGCGTCTAGGATGGCGAGAAGACACTGCGACCGCAGCCACTCTCCCATCCTCAGACTTTGACCCATCCGTATAGATACGACAATAGCCAGGAAAACTTGAAAGGAGTTCATTGAGGCTCTGTTGGTATATGACTGGTGGGGTAGAATCCTTCTTGTGGGCGTTCAAGTCCAGCAAGATATCAGGAACTGATAATAGCCAGGGTGGAGTGATGTGTTGCAGAGATTGCGAAACTCTGTCCAGGTCCACTCCGGCCGCCTGCAGATGAGGTCGGACACGAAAGCAAAGTGGACGGACAGCTCCCGGATGGGTATATTAAATCTCTGCAAACGGCGGTTTAAAAACACAATCATAGGCAGGATTGTCTGGATGGGACTTCAGTTTCAGAACGTAGCTGAGCATGAGGTGGATGCGGCGGAGCTTGAGAGAAGGCTCCCCTGCCTCGGCATACACACTAGGAAATAGAGATGTCCTGAAGGCCCCCAGACATATCCGCAGACCTTGATGGTGAATTGTGTTCAGACGCTGTAGAACATACTTGGAAGCCGAGCCATATACCACAGAGCCGTAATCCAGTTTGGACCGAACAAGGGTCTGGTACAGTCGAAGTAAGACAGTGCGGTCTGCACCCCAGTCAGTACGACCAACGACACGAAGAACGTCGAGGGCCTTCTGACAAGAGGTTATAAGGTAATTAATATGGTTGCGAAAGGTCAGTCTTTTGTCAAAGATGACCCCCAGAAACTTTGTCTCCTCGGCCACCTGAATTGGCACTCCAGCAATGATCAGGCTAGGTTCTGGAATTATTTTTTTGTCTGGTTAATAAAATGCACACAGACTGTCTTGGAGGGCGAGAACTTGAATCCGTTGAGAGACACCCACCGCTGGATGCGATCAACGCACAGTTGCAAGCGCCTTTCAAGGGACGCAAGTCCTCGACCTCGTGCGCACAAAACTAAGTCATCCACAAACAAAGAGCATTCAGAATCATACTTGACGGCCTTTACAATGTTATTAATTTTAATACTAAATAAAACAGGAGATAGAATGCTGCCCTGCGGGACACCCATCCCCTGTTCAAAGGAGTCGGAGAGGGTGAAGCCCACACGGACATTGAACGACCGGTTAGACAAACAAATCGTGAATAAAAACGGGCAGGTGCCCTTTAAACCCATGTGCAACAAGTCAGACATTATACCATACTTCCAGGTAGTGTCATATGCCTTCTCAAGATCGAAGAAAATGGCATAGACATGCTGTTTGTTGACAAAAGCATATCGGATAAACGTCTCAAAGCGGACTAGATGGTCAGTTGTACTACGGAAGCGCCGGAAACCGCGCTGGAGGTCTGTGATGAGACCTTGTGACTCAAGATGCCACACCAGGCGGTCCATAGTTTTACATAAACATGACGTCAAAGCGATTGGCCGGTAGTTGCCCGGGTCGGAAAGACCCTAACCGGCTTGGGGATCGGCACAACCACCGCCTGGCGCCAAGACGGTGGAAAATGGCCAGTTATCCAGATATGGTTAAAGGCCTTGAGAAGTACAAGGAGTGACGTCTCAGGCAGATGCGTTAGGAGTTGATAGTGGATAGTATCTAGGCCAGCAGCAGAGTCATTTCATTTCTGCAAGGCTTGCTGCAATTCTGATAATGTAAAAGGGGTATTATAGTCTTCTGAGTTATCCGATTTAAAATCACAAATACAAGACTCTCGCTTCTCCTTCTCTCTCTGGAAGAAGGGTGAATAATGCTCTGTGGAAGAATTATGGGCAATGGTGGAGGCAAACAAACTGGCCACAGCTTTTTTATCTGTTACTAAGCTGGCACCATCTCTAATATGGCCGACAGAAGCAGAGCCACCCATACCCCTAATTCCTCGAACAGCCTTCCAGACTTTCTGGGACGGAGTCCTAGAAGTTAAAGATGAGACGAAACGTCTCCAGGAAGCACGGTGTTCACGTTTAAAAATGTAACGGGCCTTCGCCCTCTGTCCTTTAAAGGTTAAAATATTCACTTGCGACGTAATACGAAAAGCACGTCGCTGAGCAGATTTGCGCGGGTTTTTTTTTTTTTTTTTTTTTTTTTTTTTTTTTTTTTTTTTTTTTTTAGCCTTGCGGCACTCTTCGTTGAACCATGGTACTCTCGGCTTCCGAGGGACTGATGTGGAAGTTATAGGGATGGTTCACCCGCTACGTCCAACAAAATAGAAGTAAAACAAAAAACAGGTTTTTCAGCTGACATGACCACCCCCTCTGTAATACAGAGGCGAACAGAGGCCAGTTAGCCTTCTTGAAATTCCAGCGCCCCACTGGTGGATCCTCCACACAGCTGACCGATGACAGGACTACTGGGAAGTGGTTATTACCACACAGGTCGTCGTGAACTTTCCAGTCAAAGTCCAGCATGAGAGAAGGATCACACACAGTGAGGTCTAGAACAGAAGTAGATCATGAACCTGCGTTAGAGTAGGTAGGTGAGCCATCGTTAAAGACACATAAGTTAAGTTGAGAAAAAACATCTTTAACATCTGACCTCTGCCATCATAGTGGTCACTACCAGACAGGTGAGCGTGACCGTTAAAATCTCCCATGAGAATAAAGGGAGGGGGCAGCTGATCTACTAAGTTAAAAATATCATTACTACAGACTCGCAGGGATGGTGGCAGGTAAAACTGCTTATTAGTCCATAAGCTAGCCCGGTCTACCGTGCACCCCCCCCCCCCCCTTTGTACTCAATAAGATGGGTTACAAAGTGTGCCTTAGTATGTCCTGAGATGTTTAAGACATGTTCCCCGAAAATCCTTAAGAACACTCCAGAGATATAGCCGATGGCGTAAGGGTACCCCCATTTACGCTCTTCTATCTATCTATCTATCTATCTATCTATCTATCTATCTATCTATCTATCTATCTATCTATCTATCTATCTATCTTGTCTCGTCTCGTCTCGTCTCGTCTCGTCTCGTCCCGTCCCGTCCGTCCGTCCGTCCGTCCGTCCGTCCATCCATCCATCCATCCATCCATCCATCCATCCATCCATCCATCCATCTATCTATCTATCTATCTATCTATCTATCTATCTATCTATCTATCTATCTATCTATCTATCTATCTATCTATCTATCTATCTATCTATCTATCTATATCCCGTAGTCTTGCCGACCGTTGGGGCACCACTGCTGACTTGGCAACCAGCTCCCTCCATTCCTCTCTGTTCTCTACCATTCTTAGTGTATCGCCCAGCTTCAGGTCTGTCCACTCTGAGATACTGTCCTGCCATCTTTTCCTCTGTCTTGGCTCCTTCGTCCTCCTTGCACAGTACCTTGCTGGAATGTTTTGGCAAGCCCTGCTGAACGCGTGACATGCCCATACCACTCCAGTTTGCGTTTTTTCACAATGGATAATAGGTCTTCATAGGGCCTGATGGCTTGCCTGATTCTGCTTCCCACTTCCACGTTCGTGATGTGATCTCTGTATGAAATGCCAAGCAGCCTTCGAAAACATTTCATTTCAGTGACTTGTATCCTCCTTTCAAGGTCTGATGTGAGGATCCATGACTCACAGGCATACAAGAACACTGAGATGACTAAGGAGCGCATCAGTCTGATCTTGGAGCAGAGTGTGATGTTTCTGTCCTTCCATATGTTCTTCAATCTTGTCAGTGCTGTTGTTGTCTGCACAATCCTGGACAGTATTTCTGGTTTTGATCCTTCATCTGTCACAAAAGCTCCCAAGTTTTGAATTTATTAACGGTTTCCAGTTTTTGGCTTCCAATCATGACGTCAGTGCCAATGCCACTGGTGTTATTGGTCATTAGTTTGGTCTTCTCTGCACTGATTTCCATACCATACGCAATGGCTGTACTGTTTAGCTTTTCCACCAGCTGAGCTAGCTCCTTCTCTATTCCTGCAAGGCCGTCAATGTCGTCCGCAAAGCGCAAGTTCGTGATTGTTCTGCCTCCAATACTGACAGATCCTTCATGATCTTTCAGAGCGTCTGTCATGATTCTTTCCAGGAAGATGTTGAAAAGAGTAGGTGAGAGCAAGCAGCCTTGTCTGACTCCGACTGTAGTCCTAAACCAGTTTCCTATTTTACCGTTGAAGCAGACTGCGCTAGTGGCCTTGTTGTAAAGGTTTGCTATGACTTTGATCAGGTTGGCATTGATGTTGTATAGCTTCATGGTGGACCAAAGGGCTGCATGCCACACCCTGTCAAACGCTTTCTTAAAATCCACAAAGGCATGATAGAGGTCTTGCTGGTGCTGGAGTTACCTCTCACATAGAACTCTCAGGTTGAAGATTTGCTCAGTTGTGCTGCGCCCTGGTCTGAAGCCTGCCTGTTCCTCAGCTATGATTTCCTCTGCCTGTGGCTTTAGCCTGTTCAGTAGGATCTTTAACATGACTTTGCTTGGGTGGCATATTGGCGATAATTCTGGCATTGATGTAAGTTGCCTTTTTTTTTGGGCGGGTGGGGGGAAGTTATTATAAATGATTGGGTTCATGGTGTGGACCAATCCCCTGACTGACAGATCTTATTGCAGATTGTTAGTAAAGTGCTTATCATATCTTCTCCCCCTTCTTGGACTAGCTCTGCAGGGATGTTGTCTGCTCCTGCTGCCTTCCCTTTTTTTCAGCGACTTCACTGCAGCCTCTACTTCTTTTCGGAGGATGGGATAGTTGCCATTGTTGGTCACGGTGGGTTGACACGTATGCCTGGGTCCCCTGTAGCTCGGTGGGTGTACAAATCTGAGCAGTACTCTGTCCATCTCTTCAGTATGTCTTGGTCTTCCGTAAGACAGTTCCCTTCACTATCGTGAATGATAGAGGAGCGTCCTTGTTTTACAATGGTCAGGTCTTTCACCAGCTGGTATGCTTTTTTGCTATTATTTTTGTTACGTGTTTACACTGATCTTCAATCCACTTATTCTTTGCCTTTTTCATGCTTTTCTTGATATCCTGGTTAATTTCTCTGTATTGTTTAGCTCCTTCTACCTCTGATTTCTCTTTATTTAAACCCATATAAGCCTGGCGTCCCATTTTTGGGACGCTACAATTTCAACCCCTTCAGACCTAAACATGAAGACTACTGTCATCAATGCATGCTACAATAGATACAGGGACACTACCGCATTCCATTCAACCTGAAATGAGGATCATCTCACTTGATTACCACGCACAGCAGCCATTTGTAATCACAGGTTGACTGCTTTTGAGGTTCAGCATGGCATCAAGTATAAGGTGAGTGAATAATTTTTCCTGTGATCAACTTTTTGATGAGGTCACTGAAGATAAAATGGTCCTCTACATGTAATCTGAAAATGTGTCTCTCAGTTTTTAATAGAAGTTCGAAATATTTATATTAGAAGGTGCTGAAGTGGCGTCCCAAAAATGGGACGCTAGGACTGAGAGGGTAGGGGTTTTTCACATGAAGAATTTGTTGTTATTGATATTTTTCAGGACTTACACTGTCCATGATGTGATCAGCATGTTAGAGGAAGACGGGACTTTTGAGACAGCCAATATTTACATCGATCCTCCCCCACTTGATGAATTGACAAATAAAGATAGTGCCGAGGAGGACGATGGAGGGACGGTTGACAATCTAAATGGCCGCCAGCTCTCTGCTGCAGCAGAAGTCACGGTTTTGAGACAAGGGATTCGGACGCACTATGCTGCAGAGCTCAACACACAGGAGAATGTAAGTTCTGATCTACAGGTGGTCTAAACTGAATCTTTACGCACCCCCATCCTCCTCCCCATCACTTAGCACAGATGATGAGAAGCAACAGTGTTCAAAGTAGGCAAACATTACATCAAAATGCTCTCTTCTTTTGCGTTGTCATACTGATTTGAAATTACATTGAGATTTTGACCATTCTTTTTCCCAGGCGTTATTACCATTCAGTTTGCCATTCTGTTATCTCAGGTTCATTCCCCCGCTGGAGATCCCCATGCTGTTGCTGAAGACCAGGAACCTGGGACTTCTCAGCCTTCAGCACCAACTCCATCTACTTCAGATGGCAGGACTGGGAAGAGGAAAACCCCACCCACAGCTGCCTCAGCATCCAGCAAGACCAGCAGAACGGCTACTGGATCAAAGGCAAAGCAGAAGACTGTTCGTGAATGGAGAAGAGTGGACCTCAGTGGCAGGATGAAGGATCGTTTCAAGTGGAATAACCTTTATGATGCTGCTCTCTTACGAAGTGATCCACATGAACTGTTTGAACTCTTTTTTGATGACGACGCTGTTGAAATGATTGTCCAGTTCAGTATCACTTATGCGAGGTCAAAAGGAAATCATTCATTCTCGGTCAATTCTGGGGAGATGAGGACATTTTTGGCCATCCTTCTGCTTTCAGGGTACAACACTGTGCCTCGGCGCAGAATGTATTGGTCTCAGGATGATGATGTCAGGAATGTAGCTGTTGTGTCAGCAATGACCCGAGACCGATTTGATGACATAATGCGCTACCTGCACCTCTCCGACAATGCCCGCCTGGATGCAGAAGACAAGATGGCAAAAGTTCGCCCTCTGATGTCCATGCTGAATGAGAGGTTCCTCAAATACTTCATCAAGACTCAAAACTTGAGCATTGATGAGAGCATGGTGCCCTACTATGGGAGACATGGTTCTAAACAATCCATTCGTGGCAAACCCATCCGCTTTGGTTTCAAAGTCTGGGTCCTCACAACCCCACTGGGATATGCGCTCCAGTTTGACCCCTACCAGGAAGCAAGAGGGAGACAGACAGAAGTACCAGGTCTTGGAATGGGGGGTTCCGTGGTCGTTGACCTGATCAGTGAACTTCAACAAGACGACTCATATCACCTAACGTTCCACAAAAAAAGGTATCGGTTGTACCGGAACCATCCGCGCAAATCGCACCGAAGACTGCCCTCTGATGCCAGTGAATGAGATGGGGAAGACGAAAAGGGGGACATATGACTATATGCAGGATACCAGAAATGGTCTTGTCGTGGTCAGATGGAACGACAACAGTGTTGTGAATACTGTGTCCAACATGGTTGGCGTGGAGCCTGTTCAAACAGCCAAAAGCTGGTCAAGAGCTGAGAGGAAGAGGATCGAGATAGTCCAGCCCTTTGTGATCAAGCACTACAACAGCACTATGGGCGGAGTTGATCGAATGGATCAAAATGTCGACAAGTACAGGACCAGCATCAGGTCAAAGAAGTGGTGGTGGGCCCTGTTCGCATACTGCCTCGACCTCTGCGTGCAACAGGCCTGGCACCTGTACAGGGCGACGCCTACAAGCAATGAAGCACCACTGGACCTCTTGGGCATCCGTCGGGCCATAGTCCGTACTTATTGGCCAAAACCCCCAAGACCAAGGGAGCTGGACGACCCTGCGGCAGGACTCCCACCCTGGACAAGCGGGTTTCCCCTGCTGTGAGGTTTGATGGAAAGGACCACATGGTTCAGCCGTGGCGACCCAGCTGCGCTGTGCCTCATATGGGAAGAAGACGATGAGACGGTGCTCCAAGTGCATTGATTGTGACCATTATTTTGCTAGTCTTTGTGCTGTTAAGGTTTAAAACTTAAAACTAATTATTTTATCAATTAATGTTCATGTCCAGATTTTTGTTTTGTTGTTTGAAACACTTTGTTGCCAAGTAAAGTTACAAAGAGAACGCTTCTTGTCATGTTATCTTCATGAAAGTGAATGCAAAAACCCCTACCCTCTCAGTCCTAGCGTCCCATTATTGGGACGGTACTATGTCATGTCCTACATATAAAAATCGGACAGCTATCAAACAATCTCTGCTGGATATGCTCAAAATGCACCAAAAACAACATTGTTACACTACTTTCTCACAAAATAAAAATTCAGGCTTATATGGGTTAATTAATTCTCGACGCTTGTCACGTAGAACAAAGATATCAGCTGTAACCCAAGGTTTCTTTGCTTGTCGGTGTTTGCCAAGGCTCTCAATGGCTGTTTGGGTTACAGCAGTTAAATGTGTCGATCAGTGTGTCCACGTCTGTGTCTTCTGCTAAAATGAGGATGCTAAAATGAGGTTAAGAAACATGTTCCCCTAAATAAATCAGAATTAATAAAAGAAACCCAAATCAGGCAATATTATGTTAAGGCACATCTTCTGCATCCTCTACAATAACAGAATGAAATAATATTGAATCTCTGGCTCACAGTGAAGGTATTTGTGCACCCAAAAAACCCGCCATTTCTGCGAAATCGCAAAAAAAAAGACAAAATAATGTGGCATATGCCTTCAGACATTTTCTATAGCACTGACAGTCCATTTTCAGGCCTACATCATTAAAACAGGATGTCACGATTATTATAAACGTAAATAGGTGATGCTGTGATTACTGTGAGTGCCACAGTGTTTGATTTTGTATCCCTACTCCCAAGTTGTAAAAATACACAAAATTATTTAGAAAAAAATTACTAAAGTTATTCCATTTCATTTTAACCACTCTTTACCTATTAAGTTTCAATAATATGAGCATACAATGCAAGAAAACAAGGAAAGTCGCCATCCTTTACGGTAGGTGCGTGGTGAATGGTAGCTTTTTCTCATTTAAAATTGCCAAATTGGGAAACGTACGTTGTTTCTGATGCCCTCAGAAATTTTGTATACAACTGATATGTCTTTTTTAGGTTTTATTGGTTATGGTAGAGTACCACAGTTACTTCCAACCTGATGTTATGATGCTCTGATGCATTTAGGGGCCACAGTGGCTAAATCTGCTGCCCTACCCAATTTTACCAGTACGCAAAGGAACTCAAAATGATCATAACAATTGCTTATGTCATACTCGTACTCCTCTTTTTAAATATTTTTGTTGCCAGTTTTCTTAAGAAAGTATGCATATTGAGCATAAACATTTGTGATCATTTCATTAATTTCAATGTGACCCATCAATTTAATTGTAATTCCTTTTAGTTAAGACATGTTTAACAGGGGCTGCCGCTGAAACTTCTACCGTCTGCACATTCTGCAGTCTTGTCAAACTTGGGAAAGGTGTTCCTCAGGGAGATGGTGTGTCTGATGCTGTTCTTGGTCTACATTAATGACATCAGTAGAACAGTACCAAGGTTCGTCTCGAACATTCTCCATGCGGATGACTTTGCATAGTGCAGCGCAGCAGAACATAAAGAAATAGCATCATGCCGAATCCAAGATGCTGCCAATAGTCAGCAGCTGGACTGAAAGATCGCCACTCAAACTGAGCTAGTCCATCTCTTTCAATCAGATGGAAGAGGTCACCTTGAAACTGGAGACCTTTCAGTACCAAAGACAGACATGCCAACTGTACTGGCAACAAATAAATTACTGGATTCACATGGAGGTCTCGCATGCAACCCATGGAAGCTAGAGCTGCGAAAAAAAGTCTCTGACGAGGAAACTGGTGGGGACCACATTAGCGCAGATTACAGCATCCTGGCGCAAGCAAACACCTGCTCGGTCAGACCAGTAGTGCGGTACCAAGATACATCGACAACATAAAATACTGCCTGCAAAGCCCAAAAAATCAGGCTTGACAAAATGCAGAACATGGGTCATTCTCATGATGCAGTGACATTCTAATTTAGGAAATGGAGGACATTGGAGCCACTGGAACGCAGAACAGCACACACGATGAAGAGACTTACTAAACACCGACAGCTTTGGAGACTACAGGAGCAGACCAAGAACCGCCAGAAATGCCCAAGTCTGAACCGCCAACTGAAGGTCCTGCAAAGGGCTAAAACTGACGTCCTGGAACCAAGCCCGAAGATTTGTGAAGAGCTCCCTTTAGATACCTGGACATCACGAAAGAGCCTTCTAGACAACATAAACAATGTTCCAGGACTCTTTGCCAAAGGTCGCGGCACTGCACAAAGCCATCTCGCTGGAGATTATGCACAAGCGCTACCCTCACAGCAGCTGTGGTACCGCACAAGACGCCATACGGAATGAAGGAAGTGGCGTGTACATCTGTTGTGCAGACCGCACTACTACCTCCCTCTCCTTACCAGCTGGCGGCAACAACTCCAACTATCGTACAGATCTGCAGGTGCTCAACGCAGCAACAGAGCACTAGCTAGGAAAAGACAGCAGCTTGATCCACTGAGCTCACCAGGAAGCTTCAAGATAGACTGGATGCCCTATCCACATGATAGTGCTGAAATGGATTCCAGTGCATTCTGGAGTAGCTGGGAATGGAGAGGCTGACAGCCTGGCAAAACAGGCGCCAGACTACCTCAAGATCAAAACCTCCTGTAAAGAAACCAAGACACTACAGCAACAAAGTGATTGGCAACAGCAGAATGGCGGCTGCAGCCCGTGAGCAGACGACATCAACAAGCTGAACAGGGAGAGCCAGGCTACCATCTTTCATCTACGCACTGATTACTCTGGTCGGGACTCACCTCGTTAGACTGGGTTAGCCCTATGCGAATTTGGCGTAGAAAATCAGTCTCCTTAGCACATTCGCACTTGTCCATACAGAGAAGCGGTAGAATAGCATGTATTTAGGTAAAGTTAACATCACTTCACACAATCATAGCAAAAGAATGAAACTTTACCGTTGAATTTTATTTTTGTCACCATTTTTCCTCAAGTCTAGAAGGCAAAGTGAAACTCGTATCATGTAAAATATAAAATTACGTAAAAACTAAATTTACGTCATGACAAATGTTGTTTCTCAAACCAATTACGTGTATGCACTGTGCCCCTTATAGTCTAGTAGATGCCCTTCAAAGCCAATCAGCCGATAACGAGACAGTGATTTTTTTTCAGAGTAACAAAGGTTGCATAAATAAAAAAATGAAATATAGTATGAATAAAACCAGTATGCACGCATTTTAAACTGCCGTAGGATGGAGACATTTTTCTGTAGCACATTTTGTTTCCAGTACGTGTACAGACGAAACCAGGACTGTCGCAGACATGTTCGCAGGAGATCAGTAGTTTACAGGGCCTCATTCTTCCTGTATGCAGTTGTACTATGCAATATATGTTACTTAAAAGGATTTCAATTTATTTTTTAAACATACTTCCACACTTAATTATATTAAGAAAAGAAACAGTTGGGAGAACGCATGATTGAGCTCAAATATCGTTACTCAATAATAAGGCATCCTAAATCACGTGATCGTCACATGATACAATATGCACGCGGACTCGTTGCCGTGAATGTCGGTGTGTCGACGAGTTCTTTCGATTTATTCTACATACGCTTGGGTGTTTCCCAAGAAAAGCAACGTGCAATGTCGCTTTGTGCATTTTTACGTCTTATAAAAGGTTTGTCACTTTTATTTCGATTCACTTTATCATCGCTTTGCCCATTTCATTTCGACAGCAGAGCACCAAAACAAAACGCAACCCACAAAAACAAACGCTATATTTGCAACCGATGTCCGAAGTGCAACATGCTGCATGCTGAAAAAGAGTGCCACACTACGTGGTTTTAATTGTCATGGCTGAACAAGTTTCGGAACTTGATTAATCATATTACTGTAATATTTAATTCAACCAGTAAGCTATGTTGTGAGGTGTGATCACTGCCAATAATAAGTAGTCTCAGTGATCACTGATGGTACACATTGAAAGAATACACAGCACAATGTGAACACGCTTGGAAGTTAATGCAAAGATTTATTTAAAATTAAACCCTACCTCGCTAGCAGTAGCCCCGCTGCACAAAAGAGGAACTGTGTTTTGATGCTGCGTAATTTGCAGTTTGTCTGCATATTGACATTTGAAGTTCGCTGCAAGGATTCTTAGCAGCTGGTATTAGCACTGACACTCATATATATTTGGAATTAAAATGAGAACGAAAACGAGAAAGGTGACACAGAGATGATTTAATAAATCAGTCAGTCAAGTGATCAATGAATGCGTTATGTTTTATGATGAACAGCTAGTAGTTTTTTTTTGTTTGTTTGTTTGTTTGTTTGTTGTTGTTGTTGTTTTTTTTTTTTTTTTTTTTTTGGGGGGGGCGGGGGGGGGGGGGGGGGAGGAGGCATGTACTGCATAATGTACACATAATCCCGCAGTGAGATGGCCTTGGTCGCCTGCTCGGCGTTAAACCCCAATAACTAACGAACACTTGGTTTGAGGATGCAAACAATAGAGACTATTTTGTCAAAGCACAAAAATACGAATGCATACTTACGTACTTTAAACTGGAATAACGAATGTTAGGAGAGCTTGGTGCAGTGTAGGCATTGTGTCTGGTATCGAGCTGGGACCACAGGGAACGTGAAGAAGTCATTCCTAAAGCTTTTTCGTGGATTTGAAATCACGGTACGTCTCAGTGCTTTACGCCATACTTTCATTTTGCTTGTTTTTCTACATTTTCACTACCCTGTAACGTTTGCATACCTTTACATTCTGGCGCATTTTGCCAGTAGAAAGTACCTGTCCCTGATTTTAAGCACTGTATAGAAGCTGACCCATAGAGACCATAGCCTCCGTGGCAAGTATGGATGCATGTGGACACTTCGTAGTTGCCGTCTGAGCACGTTCGCACACCGTTTTTGTGGTTCGGTAAAGGCTGGCATTGACCTTGCGAAAAAGTTCAACAAAAAGGAATTACGGGGAGATATTATCGTTGCATTGTATACACATTAATTAGAATTTTACAATATGCATTTTGAACACAGGTATCCAACATAATACCCTTGACCCGAGCATGTAAATATTGTTTGTTTCAGAATGTTAAATAATAGGCGCACGATTGCTCGGCTCTTTCCAATATGTTATGGTCTAAATAATTTGTTTTCCGTCGTGACAAGTCTCATAACTCTCTGGCAGGCCGTTAAGTTTGCATTGACCCCATGACTGTTACTAACGATACCGTTCAGCTAGAAAAATCGCGCAACTATCAGCGACTTAGAAACCGAGGGGGGGGGGGGGGGGGGTCAACCCCTGGACCACCCCATCACTCCAATATCTTTTGGGGGAGAAAAATAAAGATTAAAAGGGAATACTATTTTTGGAAACAAATTGTAAGAGTTATGATTGTTCACGTTGCTAAAAAAGCTGACTCCTGCAGCGTTAGTGTTCTTGTCCGCAGCAATGTTCTTCTCATAGTTTTATATTTCCCGCAGAAATCATAAATGGCCGTGTGATACATAGCTCACATGATATGTTATCGTTATTTACGAGATTTGTTGGACAGAGATTTTGCCCTATCAAACTCGCCTTAGACTCGTTTGCTAGGGCACAAATTGAATCCACTCGTGTTCTGTTTCACATTTTCTATTTTAAACAAATCATCATATAATTGAGCTCTATGTAAACATTATTTTTTTGTTCCTTTTAGCTTTCAAGGCTTTTGAGCCACCAGATGACGGCAAATGTGGTCTGATGTGCAAACTTACCTTGTGCATTAAATGTGTTTACCATTTGTTTGCTGGAGCATAGTGACCAATATTTAAACATAAGCGGCATGTATATAGATATTCATGAGCCCAAGTAGACGAAGAGAAACATGAGAATCTATGCCTCTAGTTGGCCGCATTTCATCCATGTAATTCAGGTGACCGGATTACACGGTAGTGAACTGCAATGGTTTCGGGGAAATCGTGTCTAGAAAACGGCAATCGTTTCACTGACCATTTTCACGTGTGTGCAGTTAATGTTTTGGTATCATGTGTTAAAGAATGTTATGTAAAAAAAACACGAAATAATCAACACGACTTACAAAAGTGAAATGGGAAAGAATGTAATGTGTAGTGGCAAAATAAACAATGAACTTATTTATTATTGTTTTGTTATAACGACTCTTTCCTTGAAAACACCGTTTTCATGTTTTTAATAATTTTGTTGTTATTATTATTGTTATTATTATTATTATTATTATTATTACTTTGTTGTTGTTGTTGTTGGGCCGGTCGGTGTAGTTGATGCACCTTTACATTATTGATCGTCATTTACGATGTAGGCTTTGCAACGATACATACCTCGACAGTAAGGAACGTGATTAGTCCAGACCATAGATGATCCAGAGTTGTAGCATTGTGTAGACGAAGACCCTTCTAGACGAAATCCTGAGTTACAGTAATGAGTGCAAACTGAAGATTCGCTAAAGTCTCCAGCAGATCCACCTGTACAGGAACGCCGAGCGTTGTCGGATCTGTCCAATGCATGACACTGCACTGTAAAAATTGTCAGCAAGGTATGTTTGAGAAAGAGATCGTAAGCCTAAGTCTAAGCGTTTACACACTAAATGCTAAATAGAATTATGAAGGAAAAACACAGCAATGCCCCATTTCCCCCAAGGCCAAACGATAAGAATGGAAAAATGGGGATACAAATTGCAGCATCGCGTCTCACTCAGTCCGAATAGGTGGATCGTCGTGGAATTGTTAACCCTTTGGCTGTCGGTAGCTATTTTTGTCGCGATTATTCCTGCAAAATAATCGCGACAAAACCCGCTACCGACAGCCAAAGGACTGATATGCTCAAACATGAGTATATTTAATTTGAAATGCAAAAATTTCTTGTTAACAAACGTTTGATGAAACTTCACAGTAGATAACAGTTTTGTGGATGTTACGTTTGTGGTTGTGTTATTTTTTTTGAGAGCATGTGTGTGTTGATCATAGGAAAGATCCGATATTCATTTGACTTATTTTGTATAAGAATTACGTACCATTTAGTAGGATTCATTTTCTTTTGCACGGAGAATTGCGATCGATTTTTGTTGTGACGCGTATTTTCGCTGCATTGTTGTAAAGTTTGACCTACATTAAACTGGAAAGTTCGGGCAGGGTCGCGACCTTTCTAGTGACCTCAGATATGTCGTCAAAGTAAACATGTTTCGCTACAGTTAGCAACATTTACGGAAATCACGGATTTTCAGTTAGTTATTGGGGTTTAACGCCGAGCAGGTGACTAAGGCCATCTCACGGCGGTGGATTTTCAGGAATTAGTCGAAGTTTGTAGAAAGTTGTAGGCAGATCTAGATTGATTCATGTAATAGTATTTGTCAGCAACATTGTATACGTAACCATTGACTGTAAAGTGTCAAAATGTAAGTTGGTGAAAGTTGCGTCAAAACATCATTATCACATTTGGTGGCCTTTCATGACATCGAACCTTTGTCAAAGGTCAATTAAACGTGTACATATTGTCAAAGTCATCACAGTTTGAGTCATGTAATAGTATTTGTCAGCAACAGTGTATACGTAACCATTGACTGTAAAGTGTCAAAATGTAAGTTGGTGAAAGTTGCGTCAAAACATCATTATCACATTTGGTGGCCTTTCATGACATCGAACCTTTGTCAAAGGTCAATTAAACGTGTACATAGAGCAACTAACTATATGCTTAGTTAGACCTGGCCATTGCAATAACGATAAAGATTCAGGCACATGTGTCTAAAGTATGTGTCTGTATGCCATAGTGTAATTGACCTATCATCTTTAATGGAGGTCATTCTGTTTGGTGTGTGAAAACGAATTTTACCATTGATTATCACCATGCCTACTCAAAAGTATGTAGTTGAAACAACCTCAGAAAAAAACACCTGCGATAACGTATACCAAAATCAGAAAACGGTATGATTTTAATAACTGCCGTTTATGAAAACTGTCGTAAATGGACAGACCGATGTACAAAGAGAAAAAACATGTTTATAGTTTACACATACTCTGTCATCCAATTCTAGCAAAACATATTTCTGTTTCATAAAATATGGATTGGCTCTAATACTTAAATGGCTTAAAATTGTCTGTACGAGTGATGTCCCCTTATGATATGATAAACCGAATGATATGAATAACAACTGCATTAAGAACTGTACATACATGCCACATTTCACAACTCTGGGGCAAATTTGCAGTCAGTTGGCGGTTTTGACTACACTTTGAAATACTGAACCAGGTCAATGAAGTGAACGTCCATCGGTTAATTAATAAGTAGCTGTTACTACAGAAAACTAACCAGAAAGAACTTGAGAACTTGAGACTGAAAACCAGGACAGATACTAATCCGAGAGGATTAAGTAAGTGATAATACTATTAGTTGATAATACTATTGTTGTATTACGAGTTAGGTTTTTGCCAGTGGTTATTGTCGCCTTGAGGGTCAGAGTCAAGGGGCTCATTGTCGCTTTAGCCCGAAACAATTACCTCCGACATTGACCTCCCTGATCGGACCCGAGAGGAGAGAAGAACCACAGGCAAAGCCCAACCACAAGCAAAGCACAACTCGTAATACAACATTTTTGTCTACGAAGGGTCCCCTTCAAAGAACCATGTTTAGTACTCTCAGTACTCAGGGGACGCAACTCTCAGTATCGGTGAATTACATCTATTTACCAGTGGAACGTGGCTTTCGTGTTGAGTGAGCATTTCGGTCGGAGGTATTGTCAAAGTCATCACAGTTTGAGTTCTCTTTTTGTATGAAATAATTATAAACCCTAACGCGTGCATATAACCTTTTAGTTGCGTAACCTCCTCAGTCTTTAAGTCTCTTCTATTTATAGAAGCGTTTTTTTAGAATGGGTTAGTTAGTTAGTTATTTGGGTTTAACGCTTTTTAAGATGGGACGCGGTGGAGCGATTTAAAACGAACACACACGACATCATTGGCGGGCTAGACTAAAACGATAAAACTAACGTCATGTCTAGTTAAGCAAACCTCGCTGCAGAACGTACTTTTGGCTGGAAGCGCCGTGTGTGTGTGTGTGTGTGTGTGTGTGTGTGTGTGTGTGTGTGTGTGTGTGTGTGTGTGTGTGTGAGTGTGCGTGCGTGCGTATGTGTGTGTGTGGGTGTGCGTGCGTGCTTGTGTGTGTGTGTGTGTGTGTGTGTGTGTGTGTGTGTGTGTGTGTGTGTGTGTCTGTGTGTGCGTGTATGTGACAGCAACTAGAGCCCGCGTTTGAGGACGGACAACCTTAAAATTTTAGGATATTGTCCTTAAGAGAATAATCTCGAGACCTTTTTTACGATTTTTTTTATTCGCGAGAAAATGGCCGTTTCACAAAAACCGGTCGATCCACACTGGAGTCTGTAATTTTCATTATTTTTACTAGATAGTTTGCGTATAGCTAGATAAAAGGGTCATATTGTAAGAGTTCGGTTACCAGCGTTGTAGGGGAGGAGACCCATGTATGAAACACTTAAGCAAAAACGTCTCGGGCGACCGTCCAAAGAAAGGTAGAGTCAATCCGAAACCAGGGTTTGATAGAAATTATATTGATGCATCTTAGGACAAAGTAAAATTTTAAAACTCGAATCGATGCAGAAGCAGTTCCAGTTTGAAAAAAAGTGACACATTGTTTCATATTAGGCACCATTTGCCTAATGTGAAACACTAGGTCTCCTATTATGAAACAGTGTGATTATGTCCTTTTCACAAGTTTCCCTTGCATTTTGTTGGAAAATTAAGGCATGAGAGATGGTTAGCAGACATAGGTTCATCTAATATTAAAAATGAGTTAAATATAATGTCATCCGCCACTGGTCCACTATTGTTTCATCCAACTATTATCCTGTGTATATCCATTTGTGGCAGATGTTATCATTTTGAATTTCTGAGAGACCATCAGAGCCACAGACTTCTAATTTGGCACAGTGATCATATTTGACAATAGCTTTGATTGTCACTTGCTCTGACCTCATGAAAGATCAAGGTTACAAGGTCAATAACGGGCGATTTTTTAAAAAAGAAAATAGTTGTAATCTTATTTTAAAACTTGCAAAAGAGAAAACTGATGATACAACTTTTGTTTGCAGCTCTACTAAGTTAACCTCTCATTAAGGTCAAAGGTCACGAGAAGTAAGAAGGCTTTTATTTTAGGTTATTGTTATTACAGGTAGTTTGTATGTGAACTTTGCAATAAGACCCCAGTGGAAATGTTTTGCTAGGGGTTAAACTGTCTATGCATATTAAGTTTATTGGCTCCTTCCAAAGGTCAAAGTTCAGGAATGTCAGCAAGTGTGTTGAAAATGTTCTCTGTATGGGGGAATAAAAGCTACTGCATTTAGTTTTTCCATCTCAGAAGTAAAACTTGATACAAGCTAGCATTATCGACACAGAAAAAAGGCGAGACTGCCAGTGCTAATATTTTAGGAAGTTTACAAAGTAAAGTAGGTAATCGAAGTACCCCCCCCCCCCACCCCCTTTCCCCGAAAAAAAAAAAAAAAGGAAAGAGAGGGTGCGCTAAGTAAGTGACTGGAAGCAATGCATATGGAAGCCCCCCCCCCCCTCCCCGAAAGGGGGGGGGCGTATCACACATCCCACTGTTCCAGCCCCTTGGTGCATGGAAATTTAAATTTAGGTCCCACAAGGAGGGGGCGGGGGGGGGGGGGGGGGCTGGAACAGTGGGATATGTGATACACCCCCCTTTGTGGGGGGTTCCATTTGCATTGCTTCCAGTCACTTACTTAGCGCACCCCCTCTTTCCTATCTTTTTTTTTTTAATTTTTTTTTTTTTTTTTTTTTTTTTTTGGGGGGGGGGGGGGGGGGTGTGCTTCGATCAAACTAGATTTATAAGCGCAGGTTTAAAGAGACAATCAGTTGCTCTCGAAAGGGTACAGAGACGAGCAACAAAGCTGGTCAAAGAATGTAGAAATATGACTTATTTAGACAGATTCAGATACTTTGGACTACACTCCTTACGTGGACGTAGAATACGTGGAGACTTAATTCAAGTTTTTAAAATTTATAATGGCATCGACGACCTAAATTGGAACGACTTTTTTGCAGCACCATTTTGTGACAGAACCCGAAACTCTGAAGGGAAAATCTTTGTACAGCACTGCAACACTAACCTGCGGAAGTTTTTTTTTTAACAGAGTTGCCATTGTTTGGAATGAGTTACCAGTTTCATTAAAAAAGCACCTAACATAAATTCTTTTAAAAACCAGCTGGACGAATTACCAAAATGTAAAGAGATTTTCTGTTCCTATGATGAATGATTTATAGGAAAATTTGCATGCATAGCAGACCCATAAAGTAATTAAAAAAAGAAAGGACATTTGCAAAGGCCTCACGGCCCATTTTGTCCTCACAATACTAATACTAGATCTATGATCATTGGCCGATACAGCACAATTCTCTCCCCTGACAGTGCTTTTACCTACTTTACTTTGTAAACTTCCTAAAATATTAGCACTAGCAGTCTCTCATTTTCTTTTCATTTATTACGACAATATCGACTGCAACCCCTTCCCCCCTTTTAGTAGTTTTCTCTTAGGGTGCGTGGAAATTTAGCTCTAGGTGGAGGCATGGAATGTATGCATTGCAGACACCACAGTAAAATGTTTCCATATGCATTGCTTCCAGTCACGTACTTAGCGCACCCCCTCTTTCTTATCGTTTTTTTTGTGCTTCGATCAAACTAGATCTATGATCATTGGTCGATACAGCACACTTCTCTCCCATGACAGTTCTTTTACCTATTTTACTTTGTAAACTTCCTAAAATTATCGACACAGGTTTATGTACATATTTAAGAAGCAATTCAGGTGGAGAGGGGTGTTCCAAGGTGCACGGCTCCCAGGATATTTTTTAATGTGTAATTTTCCATTTTGGGGAGTTTGGAAACCTCCCCTCCCCCCTTCCCCTCCTCCCCCCCCCCCTCCACACACACACGCACACTCCAGCGCCTCTTCTTGGAAATTGTAAACGGTCCGTCGTGTGATTTTTCGCCCATTGGTGAAAAAGGTCTCCAGACCACTCACCCCCTTCCCGCGACCTCCCACCTGCACTAACACCAGCACCACCCGCCCCTCGTTTTGATAGTCAACAAGTGGCTCATTTGTAGGTCCTCACCATCTTCGCAAAGTGACATGATCATGGTGTGGGATACTCTGTATTGAGAAAAAGTATCAACATCTGAAATTTGGATCAAACTGGATGGATCGTTTCCGATATATACGCTAGACAAACACTGCTCCTTATATGAAACACTGTTCTAATTATGAAACACGTTTCATATTAGGTGCTCTTTGTGTTTCATAAAAGGAAAAGATACCTCTCAGGCATAGGTCCAACGCCACCGGAGTCCCTAAAATTCAGGGAAACTCGATACCCCCTGACCCCGGGTCGCAAACCTCATCAAGCCGATGTGAGCGCTCGTGTTTATGTTCATGTCACTCGCAACAATGTTCCCCTGTCAGATTATTTCAACTACACTCGACATAGATCCCCCAAAACCTTCACAGGATGAGTCAGCTCACGAGAATCTGTGCGTTTTGCGGCCCTATTTACATCCACATTAGCTCCCCTAAATGAGTGAATTCTTGCGGTCATATTCACATACCCGGGACCCTCCGTCTACAAGAGGCATAGATTCTCATGTGCAAAAGGTTGTTGAAGATCATACAGCTTCTTGTAGAGATGGCCTTGTGTTCATCCTTCGAGTTAAGGGGGGGGGGGGGGGGATATTTCCGATAGCGTACGCTTACATGCGGACCAGACGGTGCACAGTTGCCTAATACATAAAACTACGTGTGGACGTCAGTATATACTTCTGAAACGTATGCGGTGCACATTTCATTTCTGCAATTGCTGGAGGTATAATGTCAAAAATCATCTGCGAATTTTCTTTGTTTTTTTGTGATATCGTGTGTCGTATTCTGAGTCTGAGATGGCCTCCAAATTTGCGGCCGTCGTCAACTTGAACTCAGCGATGATGTTAGCATTATCCGACGGGGAGGCCGTTCGGCCCCGGTGCTTTTGCGGCTTTGAATTTTTTGTCCCTTCTATTTTACTCAGTAAGGCAGTCCTGGCTACCACGTGCACCCCCCCCACCCCACCCCCCAGTACTAAATAAGATGGGTTTCAAAGTGTACCTTAGTATTTCCTGAGATGTTTAAGCCATGTTCCCCTAAAATCCTTAGGAACACACAAGAGCCGATGGCGCAGTTCACACTCTTCGCGGATGTTAAAATGAGGTTGAGAAACATTTTCCTCTAAATAAATCAGAATTCATTCTGGAAACCCAAATCAGGCAATATTATGTTAAGGCACACCTTCTGCGTCCTGTGCAAAATAAATAACTAAATAAATAAATAAAATAAAATAAAATAAAATAAAATACAGAATGAAAAAATATTGAATCTCTGGCTCACAGTAAAGGTATTTGTGCAAATAAGTAAATGGCCATTTCCGTGAAATCGCAAAAAAAAAAACAAAAAACAAAAACAAAAAAAAAAAAAAAAAAAAAACAACCACCAAAAATTATCCTTCAGATGCCTTCAGAGTTTAATAGCACTGACAGTCCATTTTTAGGCTTACATCATTAAAACAGGATGTCACAATTATTATAAATTTGATTAGGTGATGATGTGATCACTGTGAGTGCCCCACAGTGGTTGATTTTTAATCCCTACCACCAAGTTGTAAAAATACACAAATTTAATTAGAACAAATTACTAAAGTTTTTTCCATTTCATTTTGACCTCTCTTTACCTATTAAGTTTCAATAATGTGAGCATAAAGTGCAAGAAAATAAGGAAAGTCGGCATCCTTTACGGTACATTCGTGGTGAATGATAGCTTTTTTTCCGTTTAAAATTGCCGAATTGGGAAACATACGTTGTTTCCGCTGTCCTCAGAAATTTTGTATAGAACTGATGTCTTTTTTTTTTTTTAAGGTTTTATTAGTTAGGATAGAGTACCACAGTTACTCCCAACCTGATTTTAAGATGTGATGCATTTAGGGGCCACAGTGGCTGAATCTGCTGCCCTACCATCTGCTGCTTTACCTCCATTTTACCAGTACGCAAAGGAACGCAAAATGATCATAAAAATTGCTTACGTCATACTCCTCTGTTTTATTATTTTTTTTTTTCGATTTCGCGGAAATGGCCGTTTACTGGGTGCACAAATACCTTCACTATTAGCCAGAGATTTAATTTTTTTTATTCGTTTTTTTAGCAGAGGACGCTTGGGCTTTTGGACTTGGGCTTTTGGAATGAATTCTGATTAATTTAGAGGAAGATGTTTCTCAACCTCATTTTAGCATCATTGCATGAGTTTGTTAGCCAGCTTTGTATCCTTTCAACTTCTTTAGTAAAAATTAATTCTTTTCAGAAAGAAAATTAAAACAGTAAAAAACCTTGACTTCTAGAGAAAGTCAGTTTGTGGCGGTGACGTAAAAGAGGCAACTCCGTCACCATGCAGACAATGACATAATACTCTAAATAATTATGATGTCATTCTCTCTTGGAGATGTTTGGAGAGGGCGTGCACGCACTAACAGGAACACACACATCGACGCGCTTTCAGAAGAGCATGCATGTGACCCGTGTACTTAGTATATCATGTTAGTAGGTAAAATCAACCTGCTTTCACACAAATTATAGCAATACTGAAATTGTACCGTGAAAATTTAGTTTTGTCACTATTTTCTCAAACCTATGAAGCGAAAGGGAAACTCATATCACATAAAATATAAAATTACGTAATCCTGTGCCCTTTACAGAACTCACTAACGCATTGGCAGATCTAAAAGACTTTTTCAATAGGAGATAATTCAACATCAGAATCAGGTCAAAGACAAAAGGTAGAGACCATTGACAGTGAGGACAGCTCTCATATAGAAGGGACTTTGTGGGTTATGGTTTATCCCATCTTGTTTAATTTGCCAGTCCAAAACGTTTTCTCAGTGATGTCTTATTTTAACCAAGATCATTTTAGAAAAATGTTATGTTGTTTGACACTGAATCCATGTTACGAAATAAGTTATATAGTTATATTTTCTAGCCTATTTCATGTTTTTTTTTTAATTGTTAGTTATTTTTGTTTGTTTGTTTTGTTTTTACTAATTTGTTCTGTTCACAACAGCATATTTTCAAGTCATGTTCTGTAAACTTCCTCGCAGAATAGCCCGTTGTTCTCAACAATTTATATTTTAAAACATGAACATATTGATATGGTGATTCGATTTAACGTCACGACTGAGTCACTACGTTGGCAATAACATGTAACATATCATGTCGTTAAGTGTCTGGTGTCGGATATTTCACTCGCTGTACACAATCTTAGCTCCAACGCCAAGGGAGGGAGAGGGTTGCGGTAAGGTTGTGGGTGAGGATCAAGCTATCTAAACTAATTTTTGGACCAACGCCTGATGACGGCATCGTATTTCAGGACCCTTCCTTTTCCCCCTTCTAGCGGTCAGCGGGTTTTTCCATCGCCGGCATTGTCCACCCCTGAGAGCCAGCTCAGTCTTCCTCTATTGTTATAACTGAGATAACGAAAAGGAGGTAGTGATGCATATTAAACGCTGAAACATCTGAATCAAGAATATAGCGGGTCCTTGACTGGTTCTCCTCATATTTCAGTGTCTGACAGGTTTCAACGTGTCATTATACAAAATTCTACTTCCGCTCCCCTCCTTCTGAGATATGGCGTGCTTCAGGGCTCAGCTCTCGGACCGGTCTTGTTTTCTGTTCACCCAGCCTGTGTCCGATGTGATCGCCAGTAAAGGATGTGAACATCACAAATATGCCGATGACACACAGGTGAACTGAGAAAGATGCTCCTCGCACACATTCCCGTCTCTTCTGCATGACATGGAACAATATATAGAGGCTGTTAAGGACTGGATGGACTAAAGCTCAAAGAAGGAAAAACAGATGCCATTGTGTTAGGCACTCGCGCCAGGGTGAGTGTCTCCCATGATGAGTCCTTGATCGTTTGTGGACAGGACATCCCTCTCAAAAAAATGAGTGAAAAACCTAGGTGTTTACATTGATGATGTGCTGTCCATGAACGATCGTATGTCTCACCTGTCCCGCTGCTGTTATCTTGAGGTCAGGAGGCTTAGCTCTGTTAGACAGTACCGTATTGACCATGCCTGTAAGCAAATCGCTTGTTCACAGATTTTGTCATGGCTTGAATACTGCAACTCTGTAATGTCAGATATGTCGAACGATCTGCTCTCAGGCTCCAGAAGATTCAAAAGCAAACAGCAAGACTTGTACTGAAAAGAATCAAAGCGTGACCACATCACTCCCTTGCTTAAGCAGTTACACTGGCTTCCTGTGAAGTTCAGAATTGAATACAAAACTGCTTCCCTAGTTTTTCAGGCCTTTGATAAAACACTACCGGCATACTTGTTTTTCAGTCTCCCTGTCTATACACCAGGCAGAGTATTGCGCTCCAGCACTGACGACAGAATATTGACTACACCCAGAGTGTCCTTAGAAACTTTGGACAGCGGTCCTTTTCTTTCCAACCTCCCAAAGTGTGGAATGGTCTTCCCCATGATATTCGCCATGCACCATCTTTGGCCATTTTCAGGGATAGATTAAAAACATTTTTTTTTTCAACTTGGCCTTTGAAAGGGATTGAGAAATCCTACGTTTTCCCATCAACGTTTATATATATGATCAGGCTCTTGAAATGCTATGTTTATTATTTTAGTATTGTGTGCATTTGGGCCTATGAATGGTTGTGTTTTTGTACATTGTCTGTACTTCAGTTTGTTAATTTCAGTTAGTTAGATTATGTAGATGTACAGCGCTCTGAGCCTTTCTTTGTGGGGATGTTGCGATATAATAGAAGAGTTATATATTACTGATTATTATTATTACATTTTATATTAAAGAGCAGGCTAACGGAACCGATATATTCGATGACGGAACATAATGTGTCACCAAATTTCAAAACTTAATTTTGAAACAATATTTCGAGACAATTAATTGCAGATATCGTGGATTAAATATGCACGCTTTATACGTATCAGAACGCTTTTACATGTCCACACTGTTCAGTTGAGTTTCATAATTATAGTATGTGCAACTCTACATCTTCTAGTCCACTCTGCGCTTCAACCAATAATAGCACCCTCAACTGTAGGATGCAAACGAGGTCGAATTATGTAAAAGGTCAAAAAGAGGACGTTGATTCACAGCAGCCTTTACAACATGCATGGCCTCATGAAAATCTATGCTTCTTGTGGATAGAAGGCTCTGGATAAGCAAAAAAGTCCGCAGTGGCTTACTCATCTGAGGGAACTAATAAGGATGTAAAGTGAATCTGCAAAAATGCACAGATTCCCATGAGCCGATTCAATACCTGGTGGTTCAAAGTGATCTATGTCAACTGCAGTTGTACAGGTCTGACTTAGCTATTAGACACTGTTACCAACCAAAATGGAGAGAGGACACAAGGCAGCAAGACTGAACTGTGTAGGGGGATGATGTAGCGAGTAACGGCTAAACAAAACAAACACGGCGCAGCGCTGGATAGATAGAGTGACAGATAGCGTGACCCTAACCCACCTCACTTACCACAACCCTGTCTCTCCCCTTGGCGTTCGACCTAAAGGCCCCGCCACACATGCCGGCTGTGCCCCGATTTTGAAGCCGATTCCGATTCGATTGCGATCGGATGACGTCAAATATCCGATCCGATCCCAATCGGCTGGGAATCGGGTGTCTAAAACCTGCTCTATTTTCCCGATCCGAATCTGCCCCGATTGTAAGCTTCAACCAATCAGAGCGCGTCTCGCAAAGCACATCGTTTCAGTTTGAAAATGGCGGAAGATCAGTACCACCTTCGTTGCCGATGTCTCGCCCGCCTCTTCCCGAAAATTATGCAAAACTGCTGATAATGCAAGCATATCATCATCACTGTCAAAACTAGCAGCCATTTTGCAGAACAGGTACGACTTTGATCTTTGGTTCAAACCGGTCGGCTAAACAAGTCGGGAAATGTGTGTCAGTGCACACGTTTTTATAGTCCGGCCCGATCACCTACCGATTCGAAACTGATCAGGAATCGGCCTCGAAATCGGGCATGTGTGGCGGGGCCTAAAGACTGCTCTCCAGGAAAATGCGTGCCTCCAAAACAACAAAAAGATTGCTCTTCATGACAAGAGTGGCTTTTTAAAAAAAGAAATCACAAAACTGAATGATGATATAGGTGTTTCAAAATGGCGAAATAATTAGATACGGAAGGGTAAAAAATCACATTTTCTCGGCGTGTTTTTGTTTTCATCACGCCTGACATTCTTGTACCGGAAATAGGCTCACTAAAGTAGCTCTATATTAATTTACAGGCGGAATTTAGAAAAGTTATTCCGTTTCGCCGGGAGCAAGGTGTTTCATAATAAGCACTGTTTCATAATAGGGGCTCCTCCCCTACCTCTAGAACTTTTGAGTCATAATTAAATATTTTTTGGAAGAAAAATATATTTTCACGTGTTTCGGATTAATTTCACGAATTATATGGGTTAATCTTAAAACAATTGAATCTTTTATTTTACCAAAAAACAAACAAAACAAAACAATCTACTGATTAATAATCGCATGAATTTTTTTTTTTTTTTTTTTTTTTTTTTTTTTTTTTTTTTTTTTTTTTTGTATACGGTATTTACATAAGCGTCCAGTTTATCTTGGCTGTCCGGTACCATTAGGTCAATTGTGACCTGTATGCCCTAGGTGTGAAAGCAGACAATTTTCTGCACCACTTTTTCGGAGTCATTTATAAAACAGCTAGCATAACTTTAATTTTTCATTTACGAAAAAAGCTGTATTCTCATAAATACCCGCATGATTGTTCATAAACAGTGTTTGCATTAGCCTGCTGTTTGTCCCGGCCCTGGGGTAGGATAGGTCAAATTGTGACCTGTAAGCCCTAGGCGTGAAAATCAGCAAGGAAATTGCAAAGTTGATTCTCTGATACGTCATATGTTAGTACTGCCATGAGTGACGTATAACATCGAGTCATCACTATAAACACGGCGTCGTCGGACTAATGATGCCATGACGTGAAGATTGAAGTGACGTCCTTTCGCTGCTCGTGCTATTATTGTTCTTCAGAATAGCTATGCTACGCCAGACAATAGAGCTTACGAATAGCGGGAATCGCCGTGTGTCCGTCTTTATTTCTGTGTGCCAGTGTGTGTGGATCAAAGGGTGGGTTAGAGTAGCAGGAGATGGATTCCTGTCGCAACACGAGCCCACAGAGCGTAATAATGGCGGGAAGCGGCCTGTGTCCGTCTTTATTTGTGTACGCCGACGTGTGTGTTGATCAGAGGTTGGCTTAGAGAGATGGGAAATGGATCAGCACAATAAGCCTAAAAATATGAACAACTCTGAATGTTCCTAACAGAAAAAGGCATCTGAGCTCCAAACAATACAGTAGACTTTGGGATGAAATCTTCATCTTGTTATTGTACTTCTTCCTTTTATTTACGCACTTTTGTTGTTTACGTCATTTACGTCACATCCTTCAGTTGCCACATTCCTTCTGCGATAATGAAGATAAGTAGCGACTGATCTCTACATTTGTTTGTCTATTTTGAAAAAGGGTATTACCCGAAATATTAATAAATTGTGTCGTGACTGTCTTTTCTAAGCGTGTTTCTTTCTCCGTTGGGTTCTTCTCTGCATTTTACACGCTTAGCAGTCACCTTTTTGGTCTGGATTGAGATGACGTTTTTTTTTTTCTATGTACCCCCTTAAGTTTACGTACACATAGGCGGAAGGGAACGTTTCCGTTCAAAACCAAATCGATGCTTCAGCCATAATAAACCCAGCAAATCTGATACTGTTGAGCAAGTTTGATGGCGCAACTTTGTTGTCGCACGCCTCAGATTGTGCAAAAAACCCACACAAAAAAAAAAACCAAAAAAAAAACAACAAACAAACAAAAAAAAACAACAAAAAAAAACCCAAAAAAAAACAGGCGGATACTTGCGCTAATATGTGTCCATAGTCATACATAAGTTGATAACTGCCTTTTTATGTCTCTGAATGTGATACTTCTGATGTGTATTCATCTCTGTTCGTATGGTGACCTACGGTGTATGCCGCGTAACCGGACAATATGCATGTGTGCCTCTTGTTTTTAGGGCCCATTATGTATATGTGCCGTGTGTCTCTGCAGGGACACAACCCCCTAAAAAAACAACAAAGGGCAAAACAAGCTTTGACTTCACCTCTGAACGGGAAGAAAAAAAGACGACAACAATCATCAGATCAAAACTCATACCTGAGAACCGTTGATTACACCGCCCGAAACAAACGCGCATAACGGCGCGGGGCCCACGATAACGGCACACGCCAAGAAACTGAGAGCGCGTGGACCTGAACCCAGGAGTGATATAATAATAATAATAATAAAGGTAATTTGTATAGCGCCTAATCACCAAGGTGCTCTAGGCGCTTTACAATCACAGTAATGAAACAGTGAAGCAGAATACACAAACAAGCACATACAACAAAAAATATACATTAATTTACAAGGGCAAAAACTCACACACACACACACACACACACACACACACACACACACACACACACACACACACACACACACACACACGCATGATGAGCCGGCAGACAAAATGGTCTTTACGTATATGCAACAGAGAAAAGGTGTGTTTTAAGCTTGGATTTGAAAATGGAAAGAGATGATGAGTGACGCACATCAGCTGGGAGAGCGTTCCATGTAATGGGACCAAAATATGAAAATGCACGATGACCTTGAGTGACCTTATTACGTCTAGGGAAACGGAAAACACGAGTGTCTGAAGCAGAGCGTAGTGAGCGGGATGGTGTATACAGCTGGACAAGATCAGACAAGTAAGGAGGGGCAGAACCAGAGATGATGTTGAAACAAATAACACAGACTTTATACTGAATTCTGTATGAAACTGGCAGCCAGTGCAAATTAGCTAGTAGAGGCATAATGTGTTCACGTTTCGGTACACGAAAAATCAGACGTGCAGCACAGTTCATGACTCTCTGGATTTGGTCAAGAAGATTTTGCGGAACACCGGACTGATATGAGACTAACTCATGCTCACCAGACAAACGACGCCCAGTTTCAAGACCCAAAACTGACAGGCAAACCATTGAGGCTTGGACGGAATAACTGGCCAAAAACTGGCCTAGAAACATACTTGTAACATGACTCGGGAAAACAACCTTAATGAAATAACGCAATGAATCGAAAGCGAAATGGACAGAACCTGCCGCGCGGATGGGGGGGGGGGGGGGTGGGGGGGGGGGGGGGGGGAAACAAGGAAGGAAACTACACAGTCTCGAACGGACTGTAAAACAATGTTTACCTCCCCACCAATAACAACGCATAAAAGTCGCAACAAAACTTGGGAATCCAAATTACCTAACGCATGGCAACAAATGCGAACACACGGGCCTAAGCAGAAGATGAATCATGCATAAGCAATGACTCATACACACCAGACAAAAACGACGCGCGGCCGACTACTAGAATGCCACTGACAGCACACGTCAGTCGCAGTGAAGCAGGTGCAACTAAACCAAGCCGAAAAACAGTCACAAAAAAAGTTACTACCCAAAGAAATGAATAGACAACAGCCTAACAAACATGAGAACCCATGATTACACCGCCCGAAACAAACGCGCATAACGGCGCGGGGCCCACGATAACGGCACACGCCAAGAAACTGAGAGCGCATGGACCTGAACCCAGGTGTGATATGAAACTAACTCAGGCTCACCAGACAAACGACGCCCAGTTTCAAGACCCAAAACTGACAGACAAACCATTGAGGCCTGAACGGAATAACTCACCAAAAACTGAGAAGTACCCAACGGAGAAAGAAACACGATTAGAAAAGACGGGTACAACACAATTTATTAATATTTCGGGTAAATACCCTTTGTCAAAATAGACAAACAAACAAACAGAGAGATTAGCCGCTACTTATCTTCATTGGCAGAAGGAATGTGGCAACCCAAAACTGGCCTAGAAACATACTCGTAACATAAATGGGGAACAGGAGACTCAGGAAAACAACATTAATGAAATAACGCAATGAATCGAAAGCGAAATGGACAGAACCTGCCGCGCGAGTGATAAAAACAAAAAAGGGAACTACACAGTCACGAACGGACTGTAATACAACGTTTACATCCCCACCAATAACAACGCACAAAAGTCGCAACAAAATTTGGGAATCCAAATTACCTAACGCACAGCAACCAATACGCGGGCCTGAGCAGAAAAGGAATCCTGTATAAGCAATGACTCATACACACCTGACAAAAACGATGCGCGGCTGCCACAGTCGCAGTGAAGCGGGTGTAACTAAACCAAGCCAAAAAACAGTCATAAAAACGTGACTATCCAACCAAATGAATAGACAACAGCCTAATGGAACAGGCAAGCGTATGAAGCCGGGACTGAACTACAGGACCTTCGGGGTCTGGCAAACAGATGGCCTAGAAACATACGGAAACAGCAAAAAAATAACGATACCAAATAACCAACATGTGCATCTATGCCTCTTGTTTCTGCAGGGACCCTTGTACATGTGTGTGTCTCTTTTTCCTTTTTCTGCAGGGACATCTGAACATTTATGCCTTCTTCCGCAGGGACCCTTGTGCATCTATGCAATTTGTGCATGTGTGTTTCTTCTTTTTCTGCAGGGACACGTTAACATCTATGCCTCTTTCCGCAGGTACCTTTGTGCATCTAGGCCTCTTATTTCTGCAGGAACCCGTGTGCATGTGTGTTTCTCTTTTTTTCTGCAGGGATACATGAGCAAAGAGGCCTCCTCTTTCAGGGCCACAATTTCATCCATGTTTCTTGTCTCTGCAGGGCCACATGTGCATTGATGGTTATTGTTTCTGCAGAGATACATGTACTGGGCCCGGGATGGACGGAACCAGCCCTGGCCGCGCGATGCCCACGGCCCCGGCCCCGCGGGGCGCAGAAAAGTGGCGGTAACCAACCAAATCTCGCCAGTGTCCCAGACTGGGCCACGCCACGGGTATAAAGTGGCAACCCGCTGCGAACGAGAAGTGAGAGTTGAGTCCGAAATAGCTCAGGCGGTTAAACGTCGGAGCAGGAGAGCGAAGGGAATCGCCGGGTCGTGGGTTCAAATCCCGTCCCGGCCCCGGTATCTGGACTCACAATCCAAGGGGAAAAAACGGATTTGTTCAATAGCATGTCCGTTGAAAGGTCCTGGTAAATCAAAGTGGCACGGTTGGAGTGCACCTGAGTTGATCAGTGTTCAGGTCGTACTCCATAGGTAATAGATTTCCCTGTCCCCCATAATCCGCCCGTCAGGGCCGTCCATGATTACCTCGGTGCTGTGGACGTTAAACCCGAACCAACCAACCGAACGAGAAGCACAGATCACACTTGCTGCAGTCAGACGGAGAGGACGGTCCTCCGCTC
Source organism: Semisulcospira habei (assembly GCA_036245525.1). Taxonomy (NCBI): domain Eukaryota; kingdom Metazoa; phylum Mollusca; class Gastropoda; family Semisulcospiridae; genus Semisulcospira; species Semisulcospira habei. The sequence continues at coordinate 229,563,223 of BTPG01000001.1, read as the reverse complement.
TTCGCCACCAAGCAAGCAAGCAAGAAAAGCAAGCAAGCCACCTTCACGCCCCAGCGCTCCAGTGCACGGTCAACCGCGCGGCGCACTTCTTTAAACATGGCCAGCAAGAAGCAGAACAGAAAACGTCGCCAAATGAATCAACAACAGGCCGACGAGTACCTGCCCCACCATCCACAGCTACGGCCACAAACTACGCCGAGGCCACAGAGACAGACCAGACGGCAAAACCCACCCATTTCGCCGCCGATTATTCCCTCTCCAACGGCGCAGCTGGAGACACCCCGTGCGCCCGCAAGAGACTACAGTCTTCAAGAAATGCTACAACGGTACCCACTGCCTCTACCACCAACCGGGTTGCTCCCAAAACTGGACGCTCTCCTAAGAGCCCATGGTTCCCCAAGCTACGCTACAACAGCGCAAGAGCAAGAGTACTACCAAGAAGTGACGGCCCCCGCCCGCCCCAAATCACCCCCCCCCCCCCCCCACAAGAAGAGGAGCCGAAAACTCGTCGGAGCCGTCGTCGGAGCCGGACTTCCCACCCTCCCCACCGCCGGTCATCATTCCCGAATCACTCACTCGGGAACGACCGGTATCGACTGAGGAGAGGGAGACCCGGCTCAGGGGCTGTGATTTCGACGACTACCAGGCATCATAGCGCTCGACGGAGACACCTACCACCGCGCACTGGTCACCTCCCGGTGGCTGGTGCACACAGGTGCGTTGAAAGATCTCCACTCCCCTGAGTCAGAGAGCACTGCCAGCCAAGCAACAGCCAAGACAGCCGACGGCGAATGTCAGGCAACAGCCGAAACGCGAACAACGGGGACAGCAGCCGCCCCGCAGACAGCATCAAAGAAGACCGGCACCACCCCAACCACCACCATACATAGAGGATGTGGCAACACCACTCCGGCAACGCAAGAAGCCGGCACAGACACAATCCCAGTCAGGGCCAGCGAGACCAAAAGCAACTCCACCGACCCGGCACCGCAAGAGGCCAGCACCGCCCCACCTCCGCCAGCCAACAAACCAACCACCGGCCCACAGCAGCGTCGACGACCACCCAAACGCTTCCGGAACCAACAACGCCCGGCACTACTCCCCACGCCGCCACCCCACCTTCGCCTACCACCCCAACACCGCCACCCACCCCCACCCATCCCAGTGCCCGACCCCTAAGCCCAGACTCCACTGGCCACCACCATCGCCACCCCAACTTCCCAGGCCCTACTACAGCCAGCCACGGTCCCACCGGCCACCACCACCACCGCCACCACTTCTACACGATCTTCTAGAGTGGTTGGCATACCAACACCCCCCCCCCCCCCCCCCCAGCCTGGCACATGACTGAAGCGACGTACCACCGGCCACACCACCCGCCTCCTCCACCACCCACCGGGCCCCGGCAACACCACCAGCCGCTGCGCGACTGAGCGACAGACAGACAGCCAGATGCCACCCCCCCCCCCCCCCCGGGACGAAATCAGCGAGAGCTGGAAGTCCCCATCCCGTCAAAATTAGGCACTAGCACTAGAACGAGAAGCAATTCAGCGCACAACTAATGCGCTAAGGCAAACAAGCCGACCTAAAAAACAACACATACAAAAATAGCGCACGACGCGCTACAGCTCGTACTCCGAAAACACTAGGGAAAACAAAAATCCCAGGCCAGAATCCCTAACATCGGAAAAAGCCAAAGAGTCTGTCAAGACGTAATTAACAATCACCAGCAACAATGGTCACTGATGACTCACAGTCACAAGGGACCGCGCGGCCAGTAAAAAGCGGAAAAACTGCCACGCGCGAGAACCAGTCTAACGCCCAGCGTCACAGTGAACGCTGCACCATTGCAAACAAGCTAACACGCAATGAAACAAATTAAACTCGATAACAAAAACGAGGGAGGAAACAGCAGGGTAAACAAGACCTATTGCTTAAACCATCAAATGCTTAAAGCACCCCCAACAACGCAAAAAAAAAAAAAAACAGGAAAGAGTGACCTAACAAATATAAATGCACAGAACGGTCACAACAAAAGAAAGGTTTGGTGTTTATCACCAATGTGGTCAGGTTGGTCCGCTGACGAGAACAGTACCTGGCTTGTTGCAAGCAAAAATGTGTTCGAAATACAAAATCTAGACCTGTGTCATAAAACTTTGTGTATACGGCCAAGCTAGAATAAAGAGGCTAAAAGAACGTGTTGTTGGTGTGCGATGTTTGAGCACCATTTTATATACACACGGCATGAAATCCTCATCTTGTTATTTTACTTCTTCTTTTAATTTACGCACTTTTGTTGTTCTTTTATTTACGTCACATCTTTCAGTTGCCACATTCCTTCTGCGATAATGAAGATAAGTAGCGACTGATCTCTACATTTGTTTGTTTATCTATTTTGAAAAAGGGTATTACCCGAAATATTAATAAATTGTGTTGTGACTGTCTTTTCTAAGCGTGGTAATTTCTCCGCTGGATTTTTCTCTGCATTTTACACGCTTGGCAGTCACCTTTTTGGTCTGGATTGAGATGACGTTTTTTTTTTCTATGTACCCCCTTAAGTTTACGTACACATAGGCGGAAGGGAACGTTTCCGTTCAAAACCAAATCGATGCTTCAGCCATAATAAACCCAGCAAATCTGATACTGTTGAGCAAGTTTGATCGCGCAACTTTCTTGTCGCACACCTCAGATTGTGAAAAAAAAAAAAAAAAAAAAAAACCGGGCGGATACGTGAGCTAATATGTGACCATAGTCATACATAAGTTGACAACTGCCTTTTTTTATGTCTCTGAATGTGATACTTCTGATGTGTATTCATCTCTGTCCGTATGGTGACCTACGGTGTATACCGCCTAACCGGACAATCGACTCAGCCCGGAGATTTCGTTTGACTTTGTAAAAATCAGTGCTTTGTGTAATCGTGCGTGCTGTTACCAGCTGGTTTCTTTATTTAGTCCTTTTTTCGGATTGTCACTATCGCCAACGTTTATTTCACTAATTCATCGGTTTGCTTCCCGTATTTGCTGCCACATGTGTGTTTGAGGGAAAGAAATTTCGAGCGTACGTGCACACTTAGAAGTAATTCATTAAGAGCGCGCATAAGAAGCTTGTTAATGTGTTAGTCTGAGCATATTTCGCGTTTTCGTTCTGACAAACGCAAGTGTCCAGACTAAGTCTTCTTGGCCTGCAAGGGATTTTGGGAAGGAAAGGATTACTTCACTCAAATTAATATATCCTCGGCAAACTCACGGGTTCATTTTCTTGTTATACAATATATCAGTAGATGTGTCAATACTCCATACAGCTTTCCTTCTTTGACACATGTACTGACATATTGTATAACAAATAAATTCAATATATCGGTACATGTGTCAGAGAAGTGGAAAATATATAGGGAGGATACATATGTAAAGTTACTGTCGCAAAACCCTTGCAGGTCAAGGAGATACAATCTGGATACTTGCATTTCTCAAAGCGAAAATGCAAATATGCTCAGACTGCTATATTAACGAGCTCCTTATGCCCAAATACTTCTTAGTGTGTGCGTACTCTCGAAATTTCTTTCACAAACACACATGGATGCGAGAACTGACAGCAGCATACATGCACAGCGAATCGCTTCACAAGTGAAGCTGATGAGATACCTGCTCGCATTTTTCACGATAGATTGGTTGTTACATTGCTTAACGTACCGATAGCAATAAGACTTTCTCCGGACGTGCCAGCACTGCTTGTGAAAAAATAACTAAACAGAATATTGAATGTATCAGCTGGTCTAATACGCTAAATAACCCTAAGACCATTTAGCAACACGCATCCAATGTCACGAGCTACAAGCAGCGCAGACAGTAGGGAGAGTTTAAAAAAGGAAAACACAGGTCAATGGACCAAGAGTGGACAGAAACACATGCCCCAGAATAGAGGAGAAAACCCACCCTGTGGGGTTGACCAGGGTGACACTGGGAACTAAAAAGTAGTTAACCCCACCCAAGTCCCCCAGGGCAGACCTAGGTGGGGGATTTTTTTTACGATAGAGATAACCTGAGATACCTGCTGGCATATTCCCTCATTATCCTCGATATAATTACAAGCAGAACTGATTTACTTCTAACACCTACGAGTATAAACAAGATGTGACCCCAGCTCAAAGTTGTTCCTATTTTCAAGCTTATCCTTCTGATCCATCTCCTTCTACTATAGCCCACCCTCTGATCCACAAACATGCACAGACAGAAATAAAGACGGACACACGGCAATCCAGAGTTGCCACTCTCCTTCTGCGATAAGATAATTAGCGACTGATCACTACTTCCTTGTTAGTCTATTTGGAAAATAATAGTACATTGTGATGTAACTGTCTTCTATAAGCTTGTTTCTTTCTCCGTTGGGTTCTTCTCAGACACACGGCAATTCCCGCCATTCGTAATGTAACCGGAGTTGACGCGGTCCCTCCAGCTGAGACGTTATGATGTTATTGTTTTTACTCCTCTACCCTCTGGTCACCCGCGTCACTTAGCCTTTGCGCTACCCACACTTAGCCAGGGGCCACAACCCAGCCTTGTAGACTTAGTCGGCTAGTAACTTTGTAGTACTTCGAAGACTGTGCTGGTTAGTCCGTGTTCTAGCCTCTTTAACTTTTTAATGGCTTTATCGATCGAGAATCCGTACCTCACATCTGTTTCCTCATGAAATTTCCCTTCTACTCATAATTTGTGTGTTTACTGATTTTATGACCACCATAGTTTAATTAGCGATTTTCTTACATTTACAAATATCAGTGAGCTTTCTTAGCCCACTTTGAAATTAAATAATAAATTCATAGGACTTCCTTCTAAAATATAGTTCACGGTGTTTTTTTTATTTTTTACTTTTTTTAATTAATTTTTTTTTATTATTCACATTTTCTGTCCTATACTTCAAACCCGAAGCCTTTGCGCTAAATAATTATTGAGTTATGGCTCTTTTATAGTACCTAGGAAGCACAGATTTACCCATTCTTCAGTCTATCTGGAACCATTTTTCGGTCTTCACCGTGATGCATTCTTTGTGGCTCGCCTCGCGCTGCCAGTATTTAAGCCCCGTAGGAGCCATCGTGGGATGTCTTTGTCCTAAACTAGTCGCCCCACTGACCGTGTAGTTGCCATCACTCTGTGCCATCATCTTGTCTTCAACCGTATCTCCACTGGGATATCCGTTAGTTATATTCTTGTTATTTTCTGTATTGATGAATGATGCTATACTATGGACTGGCTGTTTATTGGAACTGACGATGAGTTTACGAACTACAATTGTTGGTTTTGCCCTGTGTCTGATGGTCGGCGATTAGCGGCCTTTCTTTTGATGGCGATCGCAACAAGTTGCTTCGCTTCTTTGTTTCGGAAAACCTTGATCTCATTTTGCCTGATTTCTAAGTGTTAGTCTTCTTTGCTTTCGAGTAGCATATTTTCAGTGCCAGATTATCCTCTGAATTTATGATTTTGGGGGGCTGATCGTGTGGAAGTTGATCGAAGGCAGAGGTAGGATTGAGCGATCGGTTCATTTTACGATGCGCTTTTCTTTCAATTTGTTAGGTCTGTGCGGAGGTTGTTTGCGACGTCCCGAGTTTCCAAAGCATGTATTCAGATCAGTAGCTAGGACTCTAACCAGGGCAAAACAACATGACAGCTATTTTTATGCTCGCTTGATTGTTCTACTGATCGAAGATTCTTTGCTTTGTTTGCTTGTTGTTTTGCTCGATTCATTAGTTGGTTTGATTTGCCATCGAATGTTTGCCTTGATCTAGGGTTTCGATACTTTACTTGCTTGTGTGCTTTAGATGTGGGATTTTATTAGGCTTCCTTGCCTTTGCTATCCTTTCTTACTTTGTCGCGCTTAGTTCCGCGCGCTATCCACTGTCAGGCAATATGCGTGACGTCGCGAGGTGCTAAAATTAGTTGAATAGGCAGCCATCTTGGTTTGACCTGTTGACCTACTCCCGTCGTCTGCTTGTTTACATTGGGTCGAGCAGAGTAACGCGACCGATGTTTACCTTTCCAAATTTTGTGTATGATCGGTACTGTTTGATCATAACGTTAAAGAGATTCAACTACCTAGCCACGGCTTTTACTTTTTTTGGTCGGCTACAACAAGTGGCAACACTTGCTGATTTTCTGGGTAGTCGGTTGCCCACTTTTGGAAAATAATCTTTTCTCTACGGACTTTGTGCATAGTAGTTATTAGTGAGTTTGACATAATGCGCAAATGGCGCCTTTATACGTATACTAAAGGCACCGGCAGCCTATTTTAGTAAAAGTTCTTAAGGTCCGGGTTAACACTCTTTGATGTCACAATAACTTCATGTTTTAGGGTGCAGATTTCTTCTTCTTCTTCTTCTTCTTCTTCTTCTTCTTCTTCTTCTTCTTCTTCTTCTTCTCTCTCTCTCTCTCTCTCTCTCTCTCTCTCTTCTCTCTCTCTCTCTCTCTCTCTCTCTCTCTCTCTCTCTCTCTCTCTCTCTCTCTCTCTCTCTCTCTCTCTCTCTCTCTCTCTCTCTCTCTCTCTCTCTCTCTCTCTCTCTCTCTCTCTCTCTGGGTCCGGGATCGCAGGAACAACACACAGTATTTCATGTGGGCCTCTAGTTGTGTACGACGCATTTTTCTTCTCTTTCCTTTTCACTCTCCCTGCCTTAAACTTTCTGTTTGTCTATAATACATCGTTTGACGTATTCTTTTGATTTGTTTATTGAGATTGCTTTGCTTTGTGTGTTGATGCCTGTTTGTATTATGTCTATATTGTTGCATTTTGCATAGACTTAGGTCACTACTTTTGCACATACATATATGTAAGCCACAACCTACACTTAAGTTTTCTGCCTATCTCCTCCTTTGTTCTGTGTTACTCGCACGGAATGAGAGTGACTATTGATTTAAGTGTGTGACATCCCTTCCCACTTGATTGTGCCCAAGGAATGTATGTGATATGTTTTGTTGTATATTATAGCTAGGTCTGAGTAGGGATGTTATGCATGAACGCGGTGTGAGTGCTAGTAAGTAGTATGACTGTGCGCGTGCAAGTGTCCCTGTCCCTAGTGTACCTATTGTATGAATGAGCGAGTCTGTGTACGACTGCGAAACCAGAAGTATAAAGCGTGTTTGTTTGTAAGTGATGCGAGTGCATGCGACCTAGTTTGCCGTTATGTCGCTGGATGCGTATGATTGTGTCTGCGGCGTGACTGTAATAAAAGTGACTGAAAGGGCTGTTGTGTGTCTGTTACCCTATATATTTAGGGGAGACTATATATTTAGAGAGGTAAGGGGTTGCACCTGCTATATGTTGTGTTGTAGTCGTTTCCCATTTCACCACACGTTATTTTACCGTTAGCGTTTATATGATTTGATTATGTTATGCTCATGATACTTTTAATGCCTTGATTTGCATGCTGAATTCATTTTTCGTTGCCATTTATTATCATAATGTTGTGTGGTATGTTTGATTATGTGTGACGAGTCACGTTGATCTTTTAGTTTTAATTACAATCTAGTGACAGCCTTAGTTCTGACACAAATTAATTTAGTGATTCATTTAGTGAATATGGTATGGTATGATGCAACTTTCTGGCACCATTTCTGATCATGTGTTTTGTTGTATTTGTAAACTGCAAATAAAGTACGTCATCGCGACCTCTGCTTCAGCTCCTTATTTCCCCAACCTTATTCACCTACCAACACTGGGAGGGGGGGGGGGGGGGCACACAGGTTCACAGTAAGCTCTGTGGTCTGGCGTGGCAATAGCTATTCTGAAGAAGAATGATAGCATGAGCAGCGAAATGACGTCACTTCAAGCTTCACGTGTTCATAGTGACGACTCGATATTATACCTCACATTGCAGTACTAATATTTTATTACTAGTATTATAGGATCAAACTTGGCAATTTTCTTGCTGATTTTCACACCTAGGGCTTACAGGTCACACTTTGATCGAAACCTACCACAGGGCCGGGACAAACAGCAGGCTTATGTAAACACTATTTATGAAAAATCATGCGGTTATTAATGAGAAGATAGTTTTTTTCGTAAAAAAATAATCAAAGTTATGTTAGCTGTTTTAAAAGTATCTCAGAAAAGGTGGTGCAGAAAAGTATCTGATTTTCACACCTAGGGCTTACAGGTCACAAATGAACTAATCGTACCCGACAGCTGAAACAAACTTTACGCTTATGTGAATACCTTATATGAAAAATCATGCGATTATTAATGAAAAGATTGTTTTTGGTATTTTGTCGTAAAAAAGATTCAATTGTGTCAAGATTAGTCCCAAATAATTTGTAAAATTAATCCCCAAAAAGTGAAACTTTCTTTTTTAAAAATATTTAATTATCACTCAAAACGTGCAAGAGTTACAATGCTGGTTAATGAACTCATTCAATATCTTTGTTTATCTAGCTATATGCAAAATATCAAGGAAAAATATGCAAAATTACGGACTCCAGTGTGGATCAACCGGTTTTTGTGAAACGGCCGTTTCTCGCCAATGAGTATCTTAATGAAAACATTAAAAAATATTCCCCGAGATTATTTTTTTAGGGACAATATCCTAACATTTCAAGCTTGTCCGTCCTCAAACGCGGCCTCAAGTCACTGTCACACACACACACACACACACACACACACACACACACACACACACACACACACACACACACACACACACACACACACACACACGCACACACGCACGCACGCACGCACGCACATACACACACACACACATGGCGCTTTGGCGCCAAAAGGACGTTTTCCAGCAAGGTTTGCGTAGCAAGACGTGACGTTATTTTTATCTTGATACTGCCAGAATTTCTGCCTCGCACGCCATAAACGTCATGTGCATGCTCCAGAATGCGCTCCGAGGAACCCCATTTCAAAGTTGTTCCTATTTTTAAATAGTAACAACACAAAGCACTGACATCTACCTAATCAGACGAAATCGTCGTACACAGTGTACGCGTAGTGTTTTGTCTATGAATCGGCCGCAACGTGATGGACAGTTCTCGAGGCAAAGGTAAAGTTTTGCTTTTGACTGGGTTTGAGTCAGGTTGCTTGATATATTGGCAGATCAGATTACTTCACTCGAATTAATATATCTTTGGCTAACGCCTTGGTCATTTTGATTCGGGTTTTGTAATCACATCTGCCGGCTATCGGCACTATATTAAGCAACAAGTGGCTCAGTATAATATTTTGTATTAACACAATTGTCTTCTTTCAGACTCTTTACAATTTTTCTCATTGGCTTATCTCTATAAAACCCTTTTCCCTGGTCTAGCCTTCTCAAGGCATCGGGAGTCTCCTTATCACATGTTACCAAGGTGATAACGTGATACATAGGCTCAATTTATTACACATGTTACGATGACAACTACTCGGCAAAAAAGAAATCCAACAAATACGTCACTGGCCAATCACATTTCTCAGTACAAACATTTTCAATCAGTCAAACCTATAACCATACATATGCTGATAAATGAACAATTTAAAGGATCACAAAACAAAATAAACAGTGTGCAGGTGTTATGTGATACATTTGGTACCAATTTCACACAAAACATAACTCAAAATATGGATATGTTAAAAAATATGAAAGATCGAAAATTCCAACAGAAGGCCATACTTAGGCTATACCATAGTCGAAACGGTGGAGAAACAAAGTCAGGTAAATAACGAGATGGCATGAACCATGACCCGCAAATTCTCTTCTATATAAGAGCCATAACTCACAAAGTGGATTTTACATGCGAGTTTTATTTACTCGCTGTAAAGGGTCTCTATCTGTTGTCTTTGATCTGATTCTGAAATGTATTTGAACAAGCCTCGCAAATTAGCCAATGCATCACTGAGCTTTATAAGGGTCACAGTGCATAGGTGCCATTGTTTTGAGAGAATGATGATGATGATGATAATGATGATGTTAAACTTTATTTATGAACGGTAAAATGTTTTGACAGAAACAAATCGTCATTTTACAAACTTGCTGTTGCTAACATCTACAACATAAAATAGGTTAAAAAAAATTAAAAGCCGCTATATTTACACACATCATTTCAGGCAACAACAATTGAAAACAATGAATTAAAATAAAAATTAAAACATAACAGAAAAAATTAAACAGTCTGACAACATCATATCTCTCTCTTGGCTTGACTTCGCGAACGAAGATTTTATAGGAGTTGCCCACGATGTCTGCAGGCTTGTTCGTGGCTGCGGAGGCCAATCCGAGACAGGCAGGTTCGACCGCAGTGGCTGCAGGGGAAGGTATGGCCAGGGTTCTGAGCTGCGGCATCTCTGTTTTTTCTCCTGAGCCGCTTGTCCTTAAGGCTAGCTCTGTGAGAGTCCTCAAAGGAGACAGCTGCCTTGTAAATGGTGGAGCGCCAGGTGTCACGGTCCGCAGCAAGCGAAGACCACTGGTGGTGGTCGATTTGGCAGGCACTAAGTGACTTCTTGAGACAGTCTTTGTATCTCTTCTTTGGTGCCCCTCTGTCACGGTGTCCAGTAGCAAGCTCGCCGAACAGGGTGATCTTTGGTAGGCGATGATCCTCCATCCTGGAGACATGCCCCGCCCAGCGGAGCTGTGTCCGCAGCAGCAAAGCCTCGATGCTCACAGTTTCAGCCCGTTCAAGGACCTCGACGTTGGTGACATAGTCACTCCAGTGAATGCCCAGGATGGTACGCAGGCAGCGCTGGTGGAAGCGTTCGAGGAGTCGTAGTTGGCTGCGGTAGAGGGCCCAGGACTCGGAACCATACAGCAGGGTGGTGAGGACCACAGCTCTGTACACGCTGATCTTGGTGCCTGTTTTCAGCTGCTGATTGTGCCACACCCGCTTGAAAAGTCGCCCGAAAGCGCTGTTCGCTTTTGCCAGCCTGCTGTCAAGCTCCTTGTCCAGCTTGGCGTCCGACGTGATAATGCAGCCAAGGTAAGTAAACTGGTGCACTGACTTTAGTTCAGACTCGCCGATGGTGATGTGAGGAGGGCGGTACACTGTCTTGGGTGCCGGCTGATGGAGGACCTCTGTCTTTTTAAGACTGACCTCGAGTCCAAAGAGCTGGGCAGCATCTGCGAAGCAAGACGTGATGCGCTGCAGGGCTCTCTCTGTGTGTGCAACGAGGGCAGCATCATCAGCAAAAAGCAGCTCGCGAATCAGTTGGTCTAGGGTTTTCGTGTGGGCCTGCAGTCGTCTGAGGTTAAACAGGCTGCCATCGAGACGATACCTGATGTACACTGCATCGTCATCATCGAGGTCCACTGTGGCCTGCTTCAACATCATGCTAAAAAAGATGGTGAAGAGGGTCGGTGCCAGCACGCAGCCCTGCTTTACACCGTTGAGAATAGGGAATGGTTCTGAGAGGTCATTGTTGAGTCTGACCTGGCCTTGCTGGTCCTCGTGTAGCTGGACAATCATGTTGAGGAACTTTGGGGGACAGCCAAGTCGCTCCAGGATCTGCCACATGCCTTGCCTGCTCACAGTGTCGAACGCTTTTGTTAGGTCGACAAACGTTACGTACAGCCCTTTGTTCTGCTCGCGGCACTTCTCCTGTAGCTGTCTCAGCACGAAGACCATATCGGTGGTGCTCCTGTTTGCTCTGAAGCCACACTGGCCCTCTGGGAGTTGGTCTTCAGCGATGGCAGGTACCAGCCGATTCAGGAGCAGCCTTGCAAGGATTTTCCCAGCAATGGACAGCAGGGTAATTCCCCGGTAGTTGGAACAGTCAGACTTCTCGCCTTTGTTCTTGTACAGGGTGATAACGACTGCATCACGGAGATCTTTTGGTAGTGTTCCTTCCTCCCAGCAGCAGAGAAAGAGGTCATGGAGCTTGTTGTGCAGTGCTGTGCCTCCATGTTTCCAGATCTCTGGCGGTATTCCATCAATGCCTGCTGCTTTGCCACTCTTGAGCTGATGGATGGCTTTGAGGGTCTCTTCAGCGGTGGGCGGTTCGTCCAATTCAACCTTTACTGGGAGGTGTGGGATTTGTAGGACGACTGCTTCTTGAACAGTGCGCTCAGCGCTGAAGAGGCTCTGAAAGTATTCCGACCAGCGGTTCAAGATGGAGGTATTATCTGTGAGGAGTGCCTGGCCGTTCGCGCTTCGCAGGGGACTTTGTACCAGGTGCCTGGGGCCATACACTGCTTTCAGTGCTTCGTAGAAACCCCTGTAGTCACCATTGTCAGCGCAAAGCTGGGTCCTCTGTGCAAGTCTGGTCCACCACTCATTCTGGAGATCTCTGAGCTTGCGCTGGAGACTGCTGCAGACGAGGCGGAAGGCAGACTTCTTCACAGGGCAGGAAGGCTGGGCTAGGTGAGCCTGATGGGCGGCTCTTTTTTTTGCTAGGTGTTCCTGGATCTCTACATCGTTTTCGTCAAACCAGTCTTTGTTCTTCTTTCTGGCGAAACCCAAGACTTCTGCAGAGGATTTTGCAATAGCAGTTTTTAGTTGTTCCCAAAGTGTTTCAGGGGAGGAGTCTACTGGGTCCGCTGTGTCTTTGAGCCTGCGCTGTAAATCTGTCTGAAAGGCAGCTTTCACATCATCACGCTGAAGGCTGGCAACATCAAGCTTTTTCTTGGGGGGCCCCCATTTCTTGGGTTTTGGCTTGAAGTGGAGCCTGAGTTTGCAGCGGACAAGGCGGTGGTCAGTGTGGCACTCTGCGCTGGGCATCACTCTGGTGAGGAGGACGTCACTGCGGTCCCTCTGACGCACTAGGACATAGTCGTGGGCAGTGGGCAGATGTTCACATCCGCACGGGACATAGACGACCCCGCCCTCCACGAGTCGCCTGCTGCCTTGCAGGCCTGGCCGCTTGGCTGCGGAAAGGCTAAGGGAGGAAACCCCTGACATCAAAGCCCCCGTGTCTCCGGGGAAGGCTTTTGAGCCAGAGACTAGGACAAGGACAGTCTGATATAAAACCTACGACCCGAGGACCTCGATGCCATCGTCCCAGCTTGCTAGGCCATGGCAGATGAACCAAGGGTTTAAAGGGTGGGGCCAGTACTGCGCACACTGCACTCCACCAAAAAGCTCCACTGCGCAGGCTTTAGGAAACGTCCACGGACCATGACACTGACCATTCCAAGTCCTGTAGCGATGGGCGAGGGGCGAAACGGCAGGTGAAAGATGTCACTGGAAGCCGCAGTCTCAAACCTGCATGCAGGCGGTTCAGGATATTGGTCGCCTGATGTTGACCTGGGGATGACAACATCACTCGGCACACCCTGAACGACCAAGCAGCCTTCTCTAGGGACAGCACTGCTTGCTCCACACGGAGAGGGGCCTAGAAAAGGTGGCCTAACCAAAGCTCGTCCCCTCGCAACCCCAGTTGGCTAGCCGCGGTCAACGGGCATCTTCTCCTGCGGTCAAAAAACAAGAAAGAATAACGGATCCACTCTC
>BTPG01000001.1:229537314-229544814 GCA_036245525.1 Semisulcospira habei | reverse complement strand
TACAGGTGATGGGGAAAATGGTCACTGACAGCTAGTGAAGGGACGTCAGTTTCAGTGATAGCTTAGTATAGATGTGATCTATCAAAGCAGACGAGGAGTGTGTTACTCTGGTGGCAGTGGTAATCATCTGCCTCAGTCCAAAATGTGTTGTTGTACATTGCCACAGTGAATTTGGTTTTGATATGTCAATGTTGAAATCTCACAAACCAGATAGGTGAGGCTAGCGCTGGCAGAATTGTCAGTACTCAAACCAAGGGGAATCACAGCGCTGGACAGACTGTAGATCCCCTGCCCCCGCCTATCAGGCACCCAATCGCCAGCCCACAGAGAAATACGCAGGTATAGAATAAGACAATCATTTCCATCCTCTGGAAATGATTGTCTTATTCTATACCTGCGTATTGAGGATGGAAATGATTGTCTTATTCTATACCTGCGTATTTCTCTGTGGGCTGGCGATTGGGTGCCTGATAGGCGGGGGCAGGGGATCTAACTGTTGTCTGTCCAGCGCTGTGATTCCCCTTGGTTTGAGTACTGACAATGTTGAAATCCCCTAAGATAAGAATGTTCTTGCCAGTGTCGTTTACTTTATCCATCACCTGTACAAAGTTGTCATACCACTCGGCAGTGGATGCTGGATTCCTGTACACATAGCCCACTAGTAGTGGAGAAGTGTTAAGGATTCTGACTTCCAACCAGACACATTCAACCTCCGTGGTCTCAAGATCAAGACGCCTCCGTACCAAATGCTGGATAGGCTGGTGAACATAAACGGCAATTCCTGTATATCCAGGCGCAGTAGCGTCACGCCATATTAGTGAGAAATTTGGAATACTGATACATTCGTCAGTGATTCTGGAGTCTAGACGAGATTCGGTGAGACCAAAGAGGTGAAAATGGGAGGGTTGGTTTACAAATAGTGATACATTAGAAACTTTTGAATACAGGTGAAACATGTTCAAATGGCCGACTTTCAGTCATTGTTTGAGGGCATGATGACCAAAAAGTCTCAGCGACTGGTACAATAAGTGATAAATATCCTTGCGCAGTCCGTTGACTAAACAAACGAGATTAAACTGATCCACACGTTAAAACAATGTAGATCGAGTGTTTCATAGAAACTAAAGGCCGTTATCACAACCTTGCACAGTCACTGTTTCAGTCACTAATGAACACAGTACGATCTTGGTATGGCGTATCATTCAACAACTGACCGAAATCAGGCACTAAATTAACGCAGTTAAATCAATACATCTGTGGTCAACAGGCACAAGCACAGATGCGCACAACGATCAAGAGACCAGATTACAGACTAAACGGCAGGCTCAGTATGTGCCGCTCATATGTCCAAACCACACTAAATGTCACATTTAGTCCGCTTCTGGAAATTTGTTATATGCACGTCCTAAAACACGAATGTATATCAAGATATCACGCCTTATAAAGTATTGCGCCAAGATAATGTCTATAAACTATACTGACCTAATACGGAACTGTCAATTTCAAAAGAGGTCAGTATCGCTGCAATATAGGCCACACATATTTTTCTCTCAGTCTATAAGTCTGTCCAGTAGAACCGGCGCTACACTAATCACTTTGCACCTGAAACTGTAAATTAATCGAAAGTCACGTAGATAACACCTAGCCTCACACATGCTACATCTCTGGAAATAAAGGGGGATATGGGGAGGGGGAGGGGTTACCGTTACGTCAAGAACAGATTATCAAAGTTTCAGCTATTTCAAGACACTAGTTCCAATTACGCCTAAGTCCTATTAAACTCACTAAAAAAGATCGCGCTGACACCTAATCCGATCACATAACGGCCTGGAGCCGCAGTCCGCTTGGGGGTAACGGCCACTGGGGATAGAGAAACGGGTACAGCGGGAAGGGAAGGGGGAGAACGGTGGCATAGGTAATCCGTGCGAAGCGACGCGTGGCCAGAGCATGGCCGGCGGGCGCGCGTAGTTACCAGGGAGGGGTGCGAAGGGGTCCGGCATCGAGTCCACACGGAGGTAAGGCACTGGCTGAGGGGTAGGGAAGCTGGAAACAGTAGCGTTGCTCAGCTCAGTGGTATTTCCGTGGAACTCACTGGTAAGCGGGACTCCTTTTTCCCCATAGGACTGGATGTTAGCAGAAACCTCGTGGTGGCCACCATAGGGTGGAACTGAGTGACCACTTTTACTTCTGCCGTCATTGGAAGGTACAGCATTGTTGACGGCTTCCCAGCGACGGTTAGAGAAAGACTGCACAGCTGCATGTGTGTTGTTGGCAGAGTTTTGTTGGATATGATCCCGTCTCTGCTGCTGGTTATCTACAGTTCTGGCTGCCTGTCGTTGGTTGTTGCCACTCATCGATAGATGGTTGGCACGCTAGTCGTGATACTGTCGAGTCTGGATTAGGAACCTCTTGACCTGACGGAGTAGGACACTGACACTACGGTCGTTGAGGTGTAGTCTGACGTGTCCGAACAGTGATGTAACCACTGCTCCATTGGATGTATAGAAGGCGGCCTCCTGAAAAAAGTGCACTTTTTCCTGGCGACAGAGTTTCGCTAAACCTTTATTGACTGCGCAGACATTCTGCAGTGGGGACCGGCCTTGCGGGAGGACAGAGGTAATGGCAATAGCTGCTGACGGGAAGGCACGTCGGACTGCTACTATGAGACTCTGGTAGTCCTGCAATATGACATCAATGTCATGGCCTGAAGCGCAGTCATTGGTGTCAACATGAACCACACTTGTCCGATGTCAGCACGCGGTTCACACTGGTGTAGGACCGCAGCCAGTTGTCCAACCTTGACTCCGCTCAGGGTGCCGACGCACGTGGCCCCGCTGGGGTCCAGCCGCCGGCGATCCACTCCCCGTAGGTTGGAGTCGCCGATTATTAGTCCCGCTAATTTAGCTTTAGCTGGTAGCCGCACGGTGAACGGGACCTTATCCTACGGTGGCTATGACGGAATTCGGCTGAGGCGTATCCGTGGCCATGACGTCACTGTGTTCACAGACCACTGGAGTGACGGCCGGCTGGTCTGTTGGGTGGGGCTACGGTTCCTGCTCCAGGGTAGTGACAGGCGGGGCTTGCCCGTCAGTCACGGCATCGGTGACGTTTGCCGCGGGAGGTGAGGCTTCAATAGGTAAAGAGCTGGACGCAGGTGGTGGAGCCTCCATTGTATTGAGGGAGATTAACGGGTGGGTCAGTCCCTCAGAGAACTCGGTGGGCGGGTACTCGTCACACATGGCGGATGAGATGGGAGGGAAGAGATAGCGACGTGGGACTTTGTTTGGTCCGAAGCTGCTCCACTATATCCATTAAGGATGTCAAATTCCTTGATAATCCACCTCCCGCACCCCTTGCCTTGGGCTCTGATAAAGCACGTTGAGTAGAATACACTTATAGTGACTCGACAACCTGTTTTTGATGATCCCTGTTTGAGCCACAGTAGAGTACTCTGTTGCGACTCGGGGTAGAGAGGGTAAATGAGAAATTTCACTTGGTCGTGATTGACATCTTCGTCTTTCCACTCTGCTGTAGCCCCGAGTGGAAGCGGCTGCTCAAGGTATCTTTCGTGAAGGGCTATTCTCCACAGGTATTCTGGAGGAGTCAGTTTCCAAATTCTTCTGAATAGGATCAAGGGTATCATTGATTCTGTTTGAGAGTAGTCTTAGTTGAACCAGTGGTGCGGCCGCCGGGCATGGTGGGAGGCTGATGTCATCTTGGGGCTGGACTCACTCGGCGTAGGACGCCATGTTGTTTGCTGATCCTGATTAATCCTGCTTACAGAGCTGAGGCGTGACGAAGAGGAAAGCGGTTGATACCCATCGAGATGGGACGTACGCGATGACCACACAAGAAATAATGGTTCAAGGAACTCGGCTGCCAGGCTAGTTAATTGCACCTGCGCCTCTGACGTCACGCGGCGAGTCACATGTGCACAAAATTGGACAAATGGAAGAAGGGAGTTCAGTGGAAATCATATATGGGAAAAACACTCATAAGTAATAACTCACGAAAATCTCCATCCTCTCGTGTAAAAACTCCACAGAATGCAGGAGACACAATCACAAACCCGTGTGCCAAAAATCATATTAAGCAATCCACGGCGAACCGGAGCACGATGTGACTGCGTGCTGACGCTTCAAAAGTCAGAGAGAGAGAGAGAGAGAGAGAGAGAGAGAGAGAGAGAGAGAGAGAGAGAGAGAGAGAGAGAGAGACAGAGAGAGAGAGAGAGAGAGAGAGAGAGAGAGAGAGAGAGAGAGAGAGAGAGAGAGAGAGAGAGAGAGAGAGAGAGAGAGAGAGAGAGAGAGAGAGAGAGAGAGAATCAATGAATCAATGAAACTTTTTTTACAACGGTTAAGGCATTGACATCGTCATTGACACAACCATTTTACAAACCTTTCGTTGCTAACAACTACAAGACTATCTACGCATGCACATACATATAAGTAAAACATAATACTTGCAAACAATTGACAACACTGTTCACATATGCAGTAGTTCAAATGATAAATGAAAAAGATAACAGGCTTAATTGCGAATAAATTGGACACAGCATAGAAAGAGACATATACTACATGTAGTTAAGGCATCCCTAGGCCCTACGAGTGATCCACGAAATACTTGCAGAGTCCCTTTTTAAAACAGGCTAGCGAGGAAACGGATTTTACATGGTCGGGCAGCGTATTCCAGATATGTGTCCCTGAGAAGGATAAGCTGGTTTTATATAGATCGATCCTTGGTTTTGGGACTATGAAAAGCTTTCTGATGTTTCCAAGCTTGGACTCGGACTTGCGGAACAAAGTGGAGATGTACTCAAGTGTTTTGCGCTTCCACACGTTAAACATAAACATTGCTTTGTTATATTTGAAATGATTTTGTTATATTTGAAATGAACTTGAAGAGGCAGGAGACCTGCTTTTGTGAGCTTTTCTTCTGTGGTTAGGTGTGGATCAGGACAAATTATTTTGGCCGCCCGTCTGTGTAGGGAATTGAGTCTCTTTAAATGGACCTCACTACATCCATCCCATACCGTTGACGCGTAATCGAAGTGAGAACGTATGTGAGCATTATAACGATAGTTTTTCGGGTGTCTGAATCAGTATTAGGACATGCTGAACTTCCTTAACCCAGTGTGGGATTTTCAGTGGGGCGACCATCCCCAACCTAGCGCGTCCCCGGGTGGCGGATAGGGGATATGGAGGTTATCTGCGCAAGCAGTCGCGGACCAAATGGCGATGAGCTTACCAGGACGGGGCGGGGTAGCAGGTGGCACTGCTACCTCCACTGAAATTCCCCATGTGTCCAATGACGGGTTTATCATGCGATCAAGAGCCGCAAAAAGCTCTAGCCACCCTGTGTTCCCAGGGAAGGTCGTATACCAGGAGCTAAGGGGGAGGTAACCCCGACAGAAACCTCGAATGCTGAAGACGGAGGACCTGGGCCGCACGGCGCATTCTGATAAACCCCGGATCCACGCAAACCCGCTATCATGACTATACGGTCAACTATCATTGATAACAATGGCGCTCGCCCACAGAGGACCCTCCAGGGTGGAGCAGCGTCGGGTCTCATGCCTCTAAGGGACCCAGTCTCAGCTACTGGAGGTCCCTCCCGTCCGTCTTGTCGCGCCAGGGGACGCGGGAGGAGAGCTACTGGCACCACTACAACCAGGAAGAATCCCAGTCAGCAGCGACTTTTCAGGTCATGCACTGGAACGCAGAAAGCATTCTTAACAAGAAGATTGAGTTGGAGCATATCCTGCATGAGAAAAAACATCAACATCTGCTGTATTCAGGAGAAGCACCTGACACCCCAAAAGTCCTTCAAAGTGAGAGGCTACCAGTGCTTCAGGTCCGACAGAACAGATCGAAGCAAGGGAGGAATCCTGACCCTGATCAGGAACAACATCAATGCCTGTTTGATTGATACGCACATGGAGAACTCCGAGTACCAAGTGATTTGGATCCAGACGAAGACAGTAGATTTCCAGCTGGTCAACGTCTACTGTCCCAACGACAGACCACTCACCCTTGACACGATCCCCACTAAGGCCTGCAACTTCATTGTGGTGGGTGACTTCAACAGTCACTCACAAAGTTGGGGATATGACCACTTGGATCGGAGAGGAGAAGAGGTGGAGAACTGGCAACGGTCTCATTCTGTTGAACAGTCCCATTGACTGTCCCACGTTCTACTCCAGAAGATGGCACACCACATCGACTCCTGACCTATCCTTCTGCACGGAAGATATGCACAAGCAAACCAGCAGAGAGGTCGGAGAACAGCTAGGAGGAAGTGACCATCGGCCAGTCTTTTTGACCTTGGGCACGGAGTCCTGCGCTGAAGCAACCTTCCCACGGTGAAATTACAAAAGAGCGAACTGGTTCCTCTTTAGACACCGCACCAGCGAACTCACCAAAAACATTCGAGTCGAAGGTCGAGACATCAACATGGTGGTGAAGGACCTCAACATGAGCATCCTCAGTGCAGCGCGTGAGTCCATACCCAGAGGTGCTAGAAAAGACTATAAGCCCTACTGGAGCGATGAACTGCAGGAACTGGACGATGATCTAGCAGATGCCAGAAGGGAAGCAGAAGTCAACCCATCACAGGCAAACAACATCCGCCTCCAGGAAGCCAAAGCCAAATTTCTCAAGAAGAAGCTACAGGCAAGATGCAGGAGCTGGCAAGAGAAAACAAGCTCCCTGAACCTTGAGAAGGACGGCAGAAAGCTCTGGAAACTGACCAAGCAGTTGAACGACGAGAACACGAGCAAAGGAAACATCACCTTAGAAGAAAATGGGAAGCATGCCGCAAACCAATTTGCCGAAAACTATGCATCTGAGAGCAATCTCCATGTTAGCCCCGAAAAGCAGAGAGAAGTAAGAAGAGAGCAAAGAGAGAGACCTGCCAAACAAGCAACAGCGGACGCCATGAATCAACCAATTACACACAAAGAGCTTCATACAGCTCTCAAAAAGTTGAAGGCGAAGAAGTCTCCAGGTCCAGATGGCATCACCAACGAAATGCTAACCCACCTTGGTAGTGCAGCAGAAAACAAGCTACTTGAGGTCCTCAACAGCACCTGGCAAAAAGGATCGCTACCACAACTCTGGCGAGAAGCGATCATGATCCCCATTCTAAAGAAAGGAAAGGATCCAAAAAAGGCCACCAGCTATCGCCCAGTCAGCCTCACCAGCTGTGTTGTGAAGACTGTGGAGAGAATTGTGAACGAGCGCCTCAGGTGTTACCTAGAATCCAGGAACCTCCTCGCCCCTGAACAAGCTGGCTTCCGACAGTTCCGCAGCAGCAAAGACCAGGTCACATACTTGGCGCAGGAAGTGAAGATGCCTTCCAGGAGCAGAAGCTGGTCTTTGTAACCTGGATTGATCTTCAGAAGGCTTTTGACAAGGTCTGGAAAGATGGGCTGCTTGTCAAACTGCTGAGAAAAGGCGTGTCCAGTAACATGTTCCAGTGGATACGCTCCTACCTCTTCAACCG
>BTPG01000001.1:229459814-229532314 GCA_036245525.1 Semisulcospira habei | reverse complement strand
AAGACAAGCAAAAAAATATTTTAACGCAAACAAAGATCATAACTAAATAAGTACAGACACACGCAGTACAGGACAGAAAATGATACTAAGGTAACAATAAAAAATACAAAAAAAGGAAATAACACTCCTCAGCACAAATTACGTAGGGGAAAAAAAGAAAAAAGAAACATATCATAGCACGGCAAAAACAAGCACAAAGTACCAGAATCAAACATACATACACACATGTTTACAGCCGTGTAAATGCACGTAATAACATATATACATTTACATAACCTTTCATCAAAATGACAGGATAAAAAATAATATATCTAAGCAGTTTCCATCAGGTATATGTGTAGTTTTGTTTTAAAGGAGGCAAGATGGGTTAGTGTTTTTAAATGATGAGGAAGTGAATTCCATAAAAGTGGTCCCGAAAAGGCTAGGCTTGATTTGAATAAGTCAATGCGAGGTAGTGGTAATGGAAGAGTACTGTTCCTCGAGGACCTTTCACACTGTCGTTGTGGAGTAAATTTAGCTGTTAGATACTGTGGAGCTTTCTTGTGGAGAATTTTAAACATAAGTATGCACTTGTTGTAAACGAGTTGTTGCCGAAGGCCGAAAAGTTTGAGACTTTGCAGTTTTTCAGCGGTAGGAATGGGTCTTATATCTACATTTTTAATGGCTCTTTTGTATAGTGAATTTAGTTTTTTGATATGAATGGGTCTTATATCTACATTTTTAATGGCTCTTTTGTATAGTGAATTTAGTTTTTTTATATGCACATCACCGCTACCATCCCAAACAGTGGAGATGTAATCAACATGGGATCTAATGTGCGCATGAAAAAACATTTTTCGTGTATTTATGTCAGTCACACTTCTCAACTGTGATAAAAGAAATATATTTTTTTGATATCTTCTTACAGATGTTAGTCACATGTTTCTCCCAACTTAGCTGCTCATCTATACGTATTCCAAGGAAGGTGAGTTCATAAACTTGTTCAATAGGTTGGCAGTTAAGACTGAGCCTTAGTGGAGGGGGGTGAAGTTGATGTTTTTGTCGTGAGGTGATTAACATGCTCTTCGTCTTATCCGGATGTAGTACCATGTGGTTTTTACAGCACCAATCAGAAACTTCGTCAAGACTGGATTGTAAATGACGACTAATATCATAACTGTTCTTACCAGGAAAGTGAAGGCTTGTATCGTCCGCAAAGAGATTACAATTAACGTTAGGGTCGGAAATATGTAAAGGAAGGTCATTTATGAAAAGTAAAAATAGGAGGGGTCCTAGAATTGATCCTTGAGGAACTCCAAATTTAACATGGCCTTGCATAGAGTACTGACCATGGACGTATACTTTTTGCTTTCGGTCTTCAAAATAGGATATGAGAAAAGTTATTGTAGTTTTGTCCATGTGGTATATTGTAAGCTTATGTAAGAGAATCTCATGGTCTACAAGATCAAAAGCTTTTTTAAAATCTAGGAAAACTGCTCCTGACATTAAATTTGTATTAATTGACTCTAGCCAGCAATCTACAATATGTGTGAGTGCTGACTGGCATGAATGGGTCGGACGAAAACCGGACTGATGAATGTTTAGTAAATTACTCTTCTCAAGGAAATTAAGAAGATGCTTGTGAATGTGCCGCTCTAATGGCTTTGACAAGACTGAGAGCAAAGAGATCGGTCGGTAATTATGAATATCTTCAAGGTTTTTAGTTTTGGGGATGGGAACTACCTTTGCTTCCTTCAGGACTGTAGGAAAAGTACTTTTATTTATACACAGATTAAAAATGTATGTAAGGGATTGTATTGTGTAAGGCAGTGACAATTTTAGCGATTGGTTATCGATATCATCAATCCCTCTACTTTTCTTATTCGGCATGTCAGAAATATACTTGCCGACTTCTGCTATTGATATATTAGGAATTACGAATTTTTGTGCTATATTTGTTGCTTCGCTGAAAGATCTCAGAAGACTTGAGATACTATATTGCGTACTGATATTTGATGCCGATTGAGTTAGATTTTCGGAGGCTGATAGGAAATACTTGTTAAATTTGTCTGAAGTTAAATGAGATAGTATTTCTGGGGCTGTTTTTCCTTTAGTAATAGCATTTAGTGCTCTCCAAATGGATGCTGTGTCACGGTTTTCTGAGATCATTAGGTTGAAGAATGCCTTTTTGCAGCCCTTACCAGATATTTTACTTGATTACGTTGTTTTTTTGTAGTCATCAAAGCGTTTTTCTTTTCTAAGTTTGTATCTGAGCGACATAGCATTTTTAATGTCTAATGTTAACCAGGGCGGCATGGTAGCATGTTTAACGCGTTTTACTCTGAGGGGCGCGTGCTTGTTAAGGACTCCGAGGAACAGACTCATCCAGCAAGACAAGGCATTGTCAGGGCAAGTGTGGCAGTATACATCATCAAATGATGCATTGTGCAAATCGTGCATGAATTTATCCCTATCAAATGTTTTATAAGAACGATACGTTATAGTTGTGTGTTTGTTTTTTCTTTGGCCTTTCAAAAGAGAGAGAGAGAGAGAGAGAGAGAGAGAGAGAGAGAGAGAGAGAGAGAGAGAGAGAGAGAGAGAGAGAGAGAGAGAGAGAACAATGAACAATGAACAATGAACAATGAACCTTTATTTTCCAACGGTAGAAGTTATTGGTAACAGGACCAGTTTTCAAACTTGCCGTTGCTACATCTACTACATAAATGACATAGACATGTAAACATACACATACCACACTCTGACGCATGTATGCACTCGCTCACGTACGCACGCCCGCACATACGCACGCACACGCACGCTCACACACACACACACACACACACAAACTTGCACACGCACGCACTTAGACACACACGCACACATATACACACACGTTCTCGGACACGCACTCCAGACATACGTACGCGCATAACGCGTACGCACAAAAATATCAAATGAGTAAAAATGCAAAGTAAGGCAATACACAGAAAATCATTAAGTACATTAGAATTCATACAGCAAAGGCAAATATATATATATATATATATATATATATATATATATATATATATATATATATATATTATATATATATATATATATATATATATATATATATATATATATATATATATATATATATATATATATATATATATATATATATATATATATATATATATATATATATATATATATATATATATATATGGCTTGGCTTGACTTCGCGAACGAAGATTTTATAGGAGTTGCCCACGACGTCTGCAGGCTTGTTCGTGGCTGCGGAGGCCAATCCGAGACAGGCAGGTTCGACCGCAGTGGCTGCAGGGGAAGGTATGGCCAGGGTTCTGAGCTGCGCCATCTCTGTTTTTTCTCCTGAGCCGCTTGTCCTTAAGGCTAGCTCTGTGAGAGTCCTCAAAGGAGACAGCTGCCTTGTAAATGGTGGAGCGCCAGGTGTCACGGTCCGCAGCAAGCGAAGACCACTGGTGGTGGTCGATTTGGCAGGCACTAAGTGACTTCTTGAGACAGTCTTTGTATCTCTTCTTTGGTGCCCCTCTGTCACGGTGTCCAGTAGCAAGCTCGCCGAACAGGGTGATCTTTGGTAGGCGATGATCCTCCATCCTGGAGACATGCCCCGCCCAGCGGAGCTGTGTCCGCAGCAGCAAAGCCTCGATGCTCACAGTTTCAGCCTGTTCAAGGACCTCGACGTTGGTGACATAGTCACTCCAGTGAATGCCCAGGATGGTACGCAGGCAGCGCTGGTGGAAGCGTTCGAGGAGTCGTAGTTGGCTGCGGTAGAGGGCCCAGGACTCGGAACCATACAGCAGGGTGGTGAGGACCACAGCTCTGTACACGCTGATCTTGGTGCCTGTTTTCAGCTGTTGATTGTGCCACACCCGCTTGAAAAGTCGCCCGAAAGCGCTGTTCGCTTTTGCCAGCCTGCTGTCAAGCTCCTTGTCCAGCTTGGCGTCCGACGTGATAACGCAGCCAAGGTAAGTAAACTGGTGCACTGACTTTAGTTCAGACTCGCCAATGGTGATGTGAGGAGGGCGATACACTGTCTTGGGTGCCGGCTGATGGAGGACCTCTGTCTTTTTCAGACTGACCTCTAGTCCAAAGAGCTGGGCAGCATCTGCGAAGCAAGACGTGATGCGCTGCAGGGCTCTCTCTGTGTGTGCAACGAGGGCAGCATCATCAGCAAAAAGCAGCTCACGAATCAGTTGGTCTAGGGTTTTCGTGTGGGCCTGCAGTCGTCTGAGGTTGAACAGGCTGCCATCGAGACGATACCTGATGTACACTGCATCGTCATCATCGAGGTCCACTGTGGCCTGCTTCAACATCATGCTAAAAAAGATGGTGAAGAGGGTCGGTGCCAGCACGCAGCCCTGCTTTACGCCGTTGAGAATAGGGAATGGTTCTGAGAGGTCATTGTTGAGTCTGACCTGGCCTTGCTGGTCCTCGTGTAGCTGGACAATCATGTTGAGGAACTTTGGGGGACAGCCAAGTCGCTCCAGGATCTGCCACATGCCTTGCCTGCTCACAGTGTCAAACGCTTTTGTTAGGTCGACAAATGTTACGTACAGCCCTTTGTTCTGCTCGCGGCACTTCTCCTGTAGCTGTCTCAGCACAAAGACCATATCGGTGGTGCTCCTGTTTGCTCTGAAGCCACACTGGCCCTCTGGGAGTTGGTCTTCAGCGATGGCAGGTACCAGCCGATTCAGGAGCAGCCTTGCAAGGGTTTTCCCAGCAATGGACAGCAGGGTAATTCCCCGATAGTTGGAACAGTCAGACTTCTCGCCTTTGTTCTTGTACAGGGTGATAACGACTGCATCACGGAGATCTTTTGGTAGTGTTCCTTCCTCCCAGCAGCAGAGAAAGAGGTCATGGAGCTTGTTGTGCAGTGCTGTGCCTCCATGTTTCCAGATCTCTGGCGGTATTCCATCAATGCCTGCTGCTTTGCCACTCTTGAGCTGGTGGATGGCTGTGAGGGTCTCTTCAGCGGTGGGCGGTTCGTCCAATTCAACCTTTACTGGGAGGTGTGGGATTTGTAGGATGACTGCTTCTTGAACAGTGCGCTCAGCGCTGAAGAGGCTCTGAAAGTATTCCGACCAGCGGTTCAAGATGGAGGTATTATCTGTGAGGAGTGCCTGGCCATTCGCGCTTCGCAGGGGACTTTGTACCAGGTGCCTGGGGCCATACACTGCTTTCAGTGCTTCGTAGAAGCCCCTGTAGTCACCATTGTCAGCACAAAGCTGGGTCCTCTGTGCAAGTCTGGTCCACCACTCATTCTGGAGATCTCTGAGCTTGCGCTGGAGACTGCTGCAGACGAGGCGGAAGGCAGACTTCTTCACAGGGCAGGAAGGCTGGGCTAGGTGGGCCTGATGGGCGGCTCTTTTTTTTGCTAGGTGTTCCTGGATCTCTACATCGTTTTCGTCAAACCAGTCTTTGTTCTTCTTTCTGGCGAAACCCAAGACTTCTGCAGAGGATTTTGCAATAGCAGTTTTCAGTTGTTCCCAAAGTGTTTCAGGGGAGGAGTCTACTGGGTCCGCTGTGTCTTTGAGCCTGCGCTGTAAATCTGTCTGAAAGGCAGCTTTCACATCGTCACGCTGAAGGCTGGCAACATCAAGCTTTTTCTTGGGGGGCCCCCATTTCTTGGGTTTTGGCTTGAAGTGGAGCCTGAGTTTGCAGCGGACAAGGCGGTGGTCAGTGTGGCACTCTGCGCTGGGCATCACTCTGGTGAGGAGGACGTCACTGCGGTCCCTCTGACGCACTAGGACATAGTCGATAAGGTGCCAGTGTTTGGAGCGAGGATGCATCCAGGTGGTCTTTCGACTGTCCTTTTGCTGAAAAGTAGTGTTGGTGATGACCAGTTGCTGCTCCGCACAGAACTCCAACAGTAGGCGGCCATTGTCATTGCAGTTCCCCACGCCATGCTTGCCGAGGACTCCTTTCCAGGCTTCAGAGTCCTGGCCCACTCTGGCGTTGAAGTCGCCAAGGATGATGACTTTGTCGTCTGCAGGGGTACTCTGTAGGAGGCTGCGCAGGTCAGTGTAAAACTTGTCCTTTTCAGCAGGCTCTGCCAGGAGGGTTGGGGAGTACACACTGAGAAGGGTGACGTGCTGCTGGTGTCTCAGTGGGAGGCGCATGGACATGATGCGGTCTGAGTGGCCCATTGGTAGGTTTTCCAGCTTAGTCGCAATGGATGTCTTGACCATGAAACCCACGCCTGAAAGCCGTCTTTCTGATGCAGGCCTGCCTGACCAGTAGAGGGTGTACCCAGCACCAAGTTCTTGGAGGCTGCCTTCGTCCGGAAGGCGTACTTCGCTGAGCGCGGCGATGTCGATGTTTAACCTCCGCAATTCATGGGCAATGAGGGCGGAGCGACGTTCAGGGCGTCCGCTGTCTGCTTTGTCGAGCATGGTTCGGACGTTCCAGCATGCTACGTTGAGTCCGGTCGTGGTCGTCATGAGAGTGGATCCGTTATTCTTTCTTGTTTTTTGACCGCAGGAGAAGATGCCCGTTGACCGCGGCTAGCCAACTGGGGTTGCAAGGGGACGAGCTTTGGATAGGCCACCTTTTCTAGGCCCCTCTCCGTGTGGAGCAAGCAGTGCTGTCCCTAGAGAAGGCTGCTTGGTCGTTCAGGGTGTGCCGAGTGATGTTGTCATCCCCAGGTCAACATCAGGCGACCAATATCCTGAACCGCCTGCATGCAGGTTTGAGACTGCGGCTTCCAGTGACATCTTTCACCTGCCGTTTCGCCCCTCGCCCGTCGCTACAGGACTTGGAATGGTCAGTGTCATGGTCCGTGGACGTTTCCTAAAGCCTGCGCGGTGGAGCTTTTTGGTGGAGTGCAGTGTGCGCAGTACTGGCCCCACCCTTTAAACCCTTGGTTCATCTGCCATGGCCTAGCAAGCTGGGACGATGGCATCGAGGTCCTCGGGTCGTAGGTTTTATATCAGACTGTCCTTGTCCTAGTCTCTGGCTCAAAAGCCTTCCCCGGAGACACGGGGGCTTTGATGTCAGGGGTTTCCTCCCTTAGCCTTTCCGCAACCAAGCGGCCAGGCCTGCAAGGCAGCAGGCGACTCGTGGAGGGCGGGGTCGTCTATGTCCCGTGCAGATGTGAACATCTGCCCACTGCCCATATATATGCGTGTGTGTGTGTGCTCCCTCTCTCTTCCTCTCTCTCTCTCTCTCTCTCCCTCTCTCTCTCTCTCTCTCTCTCTCCCTCTTTCTCTCTCTCTCTCTCTCTCTGTCTCTGTGTGTCTCTCACACACACACACACACACAGCATGCACACACACACACACACACACACACACACACACACACAGCATGCACGCACACGCACACACACACACACACACACAAACACACACACACACACACGTGAGCGCGCGCCCAAAAATATCGCGTACACACATATGAAGGCAAAAACATTATACATAGTACATGCAGTATTCAATGTACTCTTGACACTCAGATATTAGGGTTCACTGTATATTATATAAAAAAAAACAAAAAAAAAAACAGACGCTCTCTCTCTCTCTCTCCCTCTCTCTCTCTCTCTCTCTCTGTGTCTCTCTCACTCTCGCACACACACACACACACACACACACACACACACACACACACACACACACACACACACACACACACACACACACACACACACATTCTCACACACACAAACATTCACACACCTGAACACACGCGCAAGTTATCCCTGTACTGTAATGATTAGATTACGTCAGAGATTGTAGGTGTTTGAAGAGGCTGACCCTAAATGAGGTGAGCGTCTTTGCGTTTCTGATTTCTGCAGGAATAGAATTCCAGAATGAACTTCCCGAGAATGACAAACTGGTTTTGAATAAATCAATACGCGGCAAGGGTACTTTGAAATGGTGTCCATGTCTAGAAGCTACAGATATCCGTTCTGAGAAAAAAGAACTCAAGTACAGTGGACATGATTGCTTGTACAGCTTGTACATCAATACACCTTTATTGAACTGAAAGTGATGGGATAGAGGGAGCATGTTTAAAGTTTTAAGCTTTTGGTCAGTTGAGAGTTCGGGATCGGGAAATATAAGCTTAGCAGCTCTCCTATGTAGGGAGTTCAGCCTCTTTAAATGTACATCACTAGAACCATCCCACACTGTTGATGCATAGTCTATGTGCGATTTGACATGAGCATTGTAGAAAAGAAGACGCGCATCTGTGTCAGTAATTGTTTTCAATTTTGACAACATATACAGGCCGCTGGAAACCCTTTTGCACACATTATTAATATGCAGTTGCCATTTAAGCTGATCATCTATAGTGACCCCCAAGAGGCGGTGGTGTGATACTTGCTCAATTGGGCTGTCGTTTATACACAGACTAAGAGAGAGCGGGCATGGCTGGTGCTTTTGACGTGTGGTTATAACCATACATTCTGTTTTTGACGGATTCAGGGACATGGAGTTGGAATGACACCAGTCGGTGACCTCATGCAGGCTTTCCTGCAGACGCGTGCTAATTGCAGCTACATCTTTGTGAGGAGTATGTAGTGTGCAGTCGTCAGCAAACATGTCACAAGAAATATCCCGGCAACTAATATGCAGTGGAAGGTCATTGATAAATATGCAGAACAGCAATGGCCCGAGGACAGAGCCCTGAGGCACTCCGCTTTTGACGAGACCATACGAGGAGTAGGATCCATTTAACAGTACTCTTTGCTTCCTTCCGCTTAAATATGAAGTAAACAATGAGACAGCACCTGCATTGCAGAGATATGCTTGAAGTTTTGACAAAAGAATGTTATGATTTACAAGGTCAAAAGCTTTCTTAAAATCATAAAGATCGACCCAGTTATTTGGGAGTTATTCATGGATGCTAGCCACGCGTCAATAAGTCTTGTCAGTGCCGTATGGCAAGAATGCTTGGGGCGAAAGCCGGACTGAAATACGTGCAAAAGACTGCGACTCTCCAAATATTGATAAAGGTGTTTGTGCACGTGTCTTTCAAGAGGTTTGGAAAGGCTGGATAATATTGAAATGGGTTATTAACATCAGACAGATCTTTTGATTTAGGCAAAGCAATAACATTGGCTTGCTTCAGTTCTGATGGAAACATATTTTGTTGGATACATAAGTTATAAATATACGTTAACGATTCTACTGTATAGGGAAGGGACAGTTTCAGTATTTTAGGGCTGATCTCGTCAGGTCCTGATGACTTTTTGTTTTTCAGTGACCCGATCAGTTTTCCTACTTCATACACAGCTAGGGGCGGTATAGAGAATGGGGGTTTGTCCTTAGTCTTCTGCTTACAGAAGTTAAGTAGGGCCTCCGGGCATGTGTAAGACGCGTTACCGCTTGAGGGTATGATTGACTCGGCAACAGACAGAAAATGTTTATTAAAAGTGTCTGCAGTAATACTAGAAGGAATGGCTGACGATTTCCTGCTGTTACCTCGGGTGACGAGATTAACCGCGCGCCAGAGTGCGGCAGTATCTCTGTCTTCTTTAATCATTCGTTCAAAGAGAGACTTTTGAGCCCTGCGTACCATAGACTTGACACGGTTACGTTGTTTTTTGTATTCGCTAAATAGCTTGTGTCTCCTTAAGTCATTTCTCAATCTCATAGCTTCGTTTTATTTCTTGGTTTAGCGAGAGAGAGAGAGAGAGAGAGAGAGAGAGAGAGAGAGAGAGAGAGAGAGAGAGAGAGAGAGAGAGAGAGAGAGAGAGAGAGAGAGAGAGAGAGAGAGAGAGAGAGAGAGAGAGAGAGAGAGAGAGAGTATGTAGTAATGAGTTAAGGTAATGAGTGTATACACCGATATTTGCTTTTTGAATGTTCTTACAGTATTGTTAAACAAAAGGGTTAACTTTAAATTATTAAGTTTAAATGTCGTAAATTTATAGACTTTCTTTCTTTTTTGTTTTTGTTTGGTTTTATACCATTGTCATAATGTGGCTAAAATCGCACGCGCACATGTGATCCGAAAGAAAGAAAATTTGTCGGCTAGACTGACACGATAAAGTTTTTGAATTTGAATTTGAAATGTTCCTGTTTCGTCTTTCGTTGTTTTGCTTTGTTTGTTTACTAATAGGATTGCCCGGTAGTCAAAAAGATAGATTGACATTTTGTATACGTGTGCTTTCTTGAGAATCCATTTTAATGGCATTTTAGCCACTCAAAGCTCGCCCTGAAAAAGCGACCTTAAAAACTTTAAAGCGACCTACTTCAGGCAGTAAAGGGTTCATAGTTCGCAGTATTTGTTTTTTGAATGTTCTTACAGTATTGTTAAACAAAAGGGTTAACTTTAAATTATTAAGTTTGAATATCGTAAATTTAAAGACTTTCCTGCGCTTTTTCCACTTGTACACAAGAAGATCCCTTCTGTTACACCTAAAATGCAGTGAAAAACCTCTGGTTCGTGTGTCTACTCTATGGATTGTGAACAGAAAGGTATACACGTCTCAGTCAAGGCAAGACACCATTGAACCCCGTTGTAACGGTGAATTTTAGCATGAAAGCCTGCCATGGAGCAGATCACTTTAAGATCTCACTTTAAAAAAATATCACGTCTTTGCAGAGCGTGTGGCAGTCTTGAGTTGGAAACAAAATATAAAAGAAGGAACGTCAAGCTGTTGATAAATCGTATCTGCATGAAAAGCTCTTCTTCCTGTTTTACAGAAACAGCTGCTAAAGTATTCTAGTAGCTATAATGTTACCAATAAAACTCACGGGTCGGGAGGAGCAGTCCATGTAACGGATGCACATGTATCCCCGGGACTTGCAGTAGCTTCCTGATTACTAGGACATGTTATCCTTTTTCGCCTGTGATGAATGACTGACAGAAAAAGCAACCAATTACAACAAACAGGAAACACTGGGTATTTTGTCTCATGGCTGCTGCTGACGTTACAGATCAGTGGAAAAGACATGTAACTTTGTAGTAGTCAAGGAGTTAAGGTAGTGAGTGTAAGGCTTTAAACCATTGCAATTATTTCCATGACAACAATAAACCTTTAATATCTTTTTTATATATTAGATAATTTCTGCGTAGCTTTCACGATCAAATAAATATGCGTTTTCTTTATAACGAAGAGCAGTGTTTTTTCACCGGATAAATACGAAACATTACACCATTCAGGTCATAGAACGAAATACCAATAGGACACTGTAGATGACAAAATATCACCCGCTGCTTCATACCTGCCATTCGCCTCCACTTTCCGTCGACACACTTAAATTTGTTGATGACCTCATGTTGCTGTGTAATGCACGTGCTGTTCTCTCCTACACGTTCCCCTGTCTGGTCAAATATTGACCATGATTTTGTGCAGGACGCGAAGTCATCGGAAAACCGTTTGGTGATCGGACATGTCTTTTCTAATTCCTGGGGCGGAATGAAATACTGTACATTAAGAGCTGTCTTACACATGGGTTATTCATTTGACGTCTCAGGATCCTTTGAAACCTACGTCTATGAAAACACCTATTTACACCTTCATAGCATATTACTGTCCAGCATCATTCTTTCAGGCCTCTTTAGTCAGTTTAGACCAGCTTTCTGAGTAACCAAATTTGACAGGTACATTTCTAGCTTACCCTATTCTTTCCATAAAGCTGCATGTATCTTCCCGAGAATCAATTAATCGATTGATCGATCAATTGCTCGAACGACCAGTCAGTCAGTCAGCCAATCCATCCATCCATCCATCCATCCATCCATCCATCCATCCATCCATCCATCCATCCATCCATCCATCCATCCATCCGTCCGTCCGTCCGTCCGTCCGTCAGTCAGTCAGTTAATGAAGAAAGCAAGCAAGAAAGCAATGCAATGTGTTACGTGGTAGTCGTAGTCGCAGTAGGATGCAATCACACCAGACGCACGCACGAAGGGTTCTTATAAAGAAACTTCATTCAGTTGCAACTCGTCACACGTGGCACAAGGTTGTAGACCACAGTGGAGTAACAGTTCCAACAATATTTTATTGCAGCGATGATCTCCGTATAATGCATACACAATTGCATCAACTCTGATACACTGTCTCCTCTACAAGTCAATGCATCAACTCTTTTGACACACTGCATCTCTCACATAATGTACACACATACTTCCTAACACGGTCTTTTATACTATTACAGATTTCCAGAACAATCCGGCAAATTCTCCCAACACAACCAATCAGAAAAGAAAACGTAACCAAAACTCATTAATATTCATTTAAAAAAGAGCTCTCTATAAGTTACTAAAAATTTCCACTACCCTCTGAGCGCCTTTGATACAATGTTACGAAATGTTGCCGACAACTTTGACGCCATATCTGAGGTCACTAGAAAGATCGCGACCCTGCTCAAACCTTCCAGTCTAATGTAGATCAAACATTACAACATTGTAGCGAAACTACGCGTCACAACAAAAATCGATCGCAAGTCTCCGTGAAAATGAATCCTACTAAAAAGGTACGTAATTCTTATCCAAAATAACTCAAATGAATATCGGATCTTTCCTATGATTAAAACACACATGCTCTCAAAGAATAACACAACCACAAACGTAACACTACCCCTTTTTAGAACGAAATTTCACAACATTTCTTCTCAAATCTCAAAATACGGTTGTGGCTGTGTCAAACTTCACAGTATAATAAACACTAACAATCTCACATCAAAACTTAAATTAAATAAACTGCTTTGTAATAATTGTCTCACAATTCCTTTAAACTGTCCTGGACAAAGAAAAGAAATGTTCCTTTAAACTGCTCTGCTCAGGTAATCTGCTCCAAAGTTCTGTGAACCCTTAATTCATAGACTTTAACTTAATGTCAAAGTTCTGCAAGAACATCTTCAAAAACTGAGATGGGCATAGTTTAGATAGTTAAAGGGCTGATGGTCCTGGGTCAAATACTGTCCGCTTAATCAGTTTACGATAGTCCACACACACCAAATTGGATCTATCTGGTTTTTTCACGATGATCACTGCCGACTTGGACACCTTAATGACTCTTAGGTCCAACATCTCCATGATGTCTTTCTTCAGTTCTTCCCTCATGTTGTAAGGTAGACGATACGGCGTGCTGCAAACTGGCTCGTTTGACGTCATATTAACGTCATGTGAGATGGTGTCTGTTGTCCCCGGGTCAGGTGTAAACCGATGCTTGAACTCCGTAGTTAGGGCTCTCAGTTCTTCTTGTTGTGTCCGGGTCAAGTTTTGACTGAACTGGATGTCTTCAATATCCTCCTTGTGGCCGAGTTCATTAAGGTCAAACAGGTTCTCGTCGTCTAGTCTCTCGTCAGTAGCCAGACGCACCGATGCCGCTTGTTGTGGTTTGTCCCGACGACCTCTCTCGATGTACTTCTTCAGCAGATTCGCGTGGTAAGTCTTCGTCTTGTTGTTGACCTTCATTCTCTAGTCGTTGATGCCAACCATTGTGTAAGATCAGCCACGTACGGTCCCTTCCACTGCATCAGGAGCTTGTTGTCGGTGGAGGGAAGAACCAACACCTGGTCACCTGCTGGAACCATCGAGGTTTGGTTTTACGGTCATAATAATGCTTTCACTTGCTTTGCCCCTTCTCCAATTTTTCTCGAGCCATTCGGAGGGTATCCTCCAGCTTCTGTCTCAAGTCGAAGACATACTGGTAGCTGATCTCACCTTAGGCGCGTCGATGTCCTTGGTTCATAGCTCCTTCAAGATGTGTACGGGTACCCTTACTGTTCTGCCGTACAGTAATTCAAAGAGGGAGAACCCTGTCGAATCCTCGGGAACTTCACTGTATGCGAAGAGCAAGGCATTGATGTATCTATGTCACAACCGTGGCTGCTCAGCACAGATTCTTCAGCATAGCGTTCAATGTTCCGTTAAACTTTTCAACCAACCCGTTACAGTGGTAAGGGGTCGTAGTGAGGTGTCGGATGCTCAACAGGCGAATGACCTCCTCCATACAGTCGGATACGAACTGGGTCCTTAGATCACAGGATATCCTCCGGAATCCCCAGACGGCTGAACATGTCCACGAGCGCCTCTGCTACTGTTAAAGTGTCGATCTTCTTTAGTGGTATGGTCTCAGGATATCTTGTAGCTTAATCTACCAGGCTCAGAATGTACCGATGACCGTCTTCACTTGAAGGAGATATTGGTCCCACCAGGTCCACACCTACCTGCTTGAAAGGCATATCGATCAGTGGCGTCTTCTCGAAAGGAACCTTGGGCACCTTTCCCTTGGAGATTGTTTTTTGGCATATGTCGCACGATCCCCCCCCCCTCCCCCTTCCCATATCATGCCAGTAGAAGACTGCACGGATCCTGTCGAGGGTCTTGCTGATGTCCTCCCAAGATGGAATCATGGGCCAGTTTCATCACCTGCATTCTCAAGGGTTAAGGAACCACCACTTGACGGACAGGCTTGTTTACATGGCTGGTGCATACTCGATATAGGATGTCCTTTCTGGTCTTGAAGGTTATCTCCTTCCCTCTTCGTGTCGCGGGCTCGGTCTGACCTCGGAACGTGTCAAGCGTGGAATCGGCCCTCTTTAGTTCCACAAGCTTGTCTTTGTTCACCACAGCTGCTTCTGTGTTGTCAGTTACTTTTAGAGGGATGTTCTGGTGACTCGTCTTCGCTTGACTTCTCGTGGTAACGACACATGTTTCAGGTCTCCACTCCGGATCTGGATCCTCTGCGTTTCTGGCACCGTCAACTTTCCGATGATGTCGTAGACTGGGGTCTTCACGCATACCACCTTCACCTCTCCTGTCAGGTACGGGGTGTTGACACTGACCTTGGCAAGGGGGATAATTCTCAAAGTTCCGTCGGCCAGGATGAGGGTTGTCCACTCCTGTAGCTTCTGGTCTTCAGCTACTAGATCCTCTCTCACGATGACGCAGCTACAACCCGTGTCTCTCAGCACTCTCACTCATGTGTCGCCGACAAATCCTGACACCACCGGCATATTGGGCACTTCACTCTCAGGCAGCGTGATGTTGGAAACTGGTAAGAATGTAGCCCCATCGCCAACTGGAATGCGTCCACTCTTTCTGAAAGACTCGATCCGCTCCAGCGTCGCCCGCCTTTCTCCAAAATCACAGTCACTAGATGGCGTCACATCATTGGCCAGTACAGCGGCGGCTCTTTGTTGAGACGTGGTACCACTTCTGCCTGTGGTCCCGCGGTCTTGTTTTGGGCCTTATGGTGTTATCGCCTCGGGGAACACACTTGGAAGGACACCGTATCGTCTTTTGTCCATTGTTTCTACAAAGGAAACATGTCAGGCTTTCCATCGGCATGTGTTTCGGTATATCTCTGTCGTCGTATTTTTATTCTGCTGAAGTAGACACACGTTGCGGCTTTCCGGGCCCGAACTTCATGTTGTGGGCGTCCAGGTATCTTTGAGCGAAGTCTGCAAGGGAATCAGGAACTGGTCCTTTTGCTCCCTCAGGTGGGCGGCCAGGTCCTTAGAACGTGCGCTGACGACTTGTTCTTTGATGATGAGGTCTCACAGGCCCTTGTACTCCTTCAAGCCAGCCAGCTCTATCCATTTCTCCAGGTAGGTCCTGATTCTCTCAATGAATCGGCCAGGTGTTTCTCCTTCCTCAGGCTTGCAATTTCGGAATCGGCGTCTGTAACCCTCTTCAGTGAAGTCGTACTGTCTCAGCCGGGCGGCTCTCAACTGCGCATAATCCTCGGCTTCTTCTCTTGGCAAGTGGGTGTAGAACTCAAGCGCTTTGCCGGTTAGAAGTGCGCTCAGTTTCATGGCCCATGTCTCTTGATTCCAGTTGTTGCTGCCTGCGAAGCGTTCGAATCACTCCAGGTAAGCGTCCATTTTATCTGAATTTTCTGCAAAAGGCGGTAGTTTTGGCGCACGGGCTGTTTGCTCTCTGCTGGCTAAGGCTGCTGCTTCAGCTGTCCTCTGGGTTTGTGCCTCTATTTCCATCTTCTTGAACGGAATTTCGTGTTGTCGCTGCCTCTCTGCCTCTTCTTGCTGTCTCTTGGTCTCACGCTCTTTGGCTCTTTTTTCTCTCTCCAATCTCTTTTCTTTTTTCTCCTTTTCACTCTCCAGTCTCTTTTCTTCTTTCTCCGTTTCTCTTTTCAGTCCCCTTTCTTCTTTCTTCTTTTCTCTCTCCAGTCTCTTTTCTTCTTTCTCCTTTTCTCTCTACAGTCTCTTTCTTCTCTCTCTCTAGTCGCTCCTTTTTTTCTCTCTCCAGTTTCTTTTCTTCTCTCTCCAGTCTCTCCTCCTCTCTCTCTTTCACAAATTCCAGGAGCTGAGTTTCATCCAGTCCGCAATCCTTTCCATTTCTGGGAAACGTCTCAATTTCCGATGTCGTCATCTCTGCGTTTCACTGCTGGCTGTTGTCTCGGGCTACCCTTTCCACTATGCCAACTGAAGAAGTTCCGTCGGAGGTGCCAAATGTTACGTGGTAGTCGTAGTTGTAGTATGATGCAATCACACCAGACGCACGCACATAAGGTTCTTGTAAAGAAACTTCACTCAGTTGCAACTCGTCACGCGTGGCACAAGGTTGAAGACCACACTGGAGAAACTGTTCCAACAATATTTTATTGCAGGGATACGATCTCCTTACAATGCATCCACTCTGATACACTGTCTCTTCTGCAATGTATCAACTCTTTTGACACACTGCGCCTCTGAGTAACAGTTCCAACAATATTTTATTGCAGCGATGATCTCCGTATAATGCATCCACAAACGCATCCACTCTGATACACTGTCTCATCTACAAGTCAATGCTTCAACTCTTTTGACACACGCGGCCTCTCATACAATGTAGAAACATACTTCCTAACACGGTCTTTTATACTATTACAGATTTCCAGCATAATCTAGCAAATTCTCCCAACACAACCAATAAAATAAAAAAACACACGAAAAACTCATTAATATTCTTTTAATACGAACTCTCTAGAAATTATTACAAGTTTCCTCTACCCTCTAAGCGCCTTTGATACAAAGAAAACGTAACCAGAACTCATTAATATTCATAAAAAAGAACCTATAGAAGTTACTACAAATTTCCACTACCCTCTAAGCGCCTTTGATACAATGTTACGAAATGTTGCCGACAACTTTGACGTCATGAGGTCACTAGAAAGATCGCGACCCTGCTCGAACCTTCCAATCTAATGTAGGTCAAACTACGTGTCACAACAAAACTCGATCGCAAGTCTCCGTGCAAAAGAAAATGAATCCTAATAAAAAGGTACGTAATTCTTATCCAAAATACTTCAAATGAATATCGGATCTTTCCTATGATTAACACAAACATACTCTCAAAGAATAACACAACCACAAACGTAACACAATGCAATGCAATAATGCAATGCAACGCAATGCAATGCATTGCAATGCAATGCAATACAATGCAGTACAGCTATATAGTACAATACATGATGCCTGTACATTACCGGTAATACTTTATTAATTATTGTGAAATTCTCTGTCAGCCCATACAACACATGGCAAAGCACACAAAAAATGCACAACAACCAGTCAGCTAGTTAAATAACTGTAACATTCAGTTAATGAAATAACTCTGTGAAATTCATGTCTACGTTGATGCGTGGCGGCGTAAAGAATGTTAGTTTGTTCGCCCTCCATCTGTGGTACAGTGTGTCCAAAGTAGCTTGTGTCCCCACCCGCTTTCCTGATAACTTTGTTAGGACGCTCTTGATCTTATTTACATAACTTTCCACCCAGCACTTAAGTACAAAACTTAGAACATGTAATAATAGAGTAATGAGTGAAAGTTACAAACCGTGGGTTCTTTTATGTATTGGAAGATTCCTGAGGAAGTATTCTGGCCGTGTCCTTGCAATGGTGTCGTTGCTATAGCAACCAGACAGAGAATTCCAAGGTGGTGCCTTACCAAGTCTCCTCTGGCCATGATCTTTTAGATCTGGTTGTCGATCACCGACGTAACGTAAACTGTGTCTAGGAAAGAAAAAGGTGAACGAATGAGGTTAAAGTATGCGAGCAAGGGAGACGTGTTATCACTAGAAATGTATAATGTCTCGTCCCAATGGAGTGAACGTTGGCGGCAGACAATAGCTCCAATAGCAAAAAACACCTAGAGGGACCCCCAGGAGTATACCTTCAAGTGCCACCGCTGCAACAGGGACTTTCATTCCCTTGCGGGCCTATTCAACCACAACAGGCGTCGTTCAAAACTGTAACCGCCCACAAGAAGGACTCTACTCTACCAGCCATATACCAACAGAGCCTCATTGAACTCCTTTCAAGTTTTCCTGGCTATTGTCGTATCTATACGGATGGGTCAAAGTCTGAGGATGGGAGAGTGGTTGCGGCCGCAGTGTCCTCCCGCCATCCTAGGCGCCCATTTAAGCACCGCCTCCCAGGCCATTCATCTGTCTTTAGTGCAGAACTGCAGGCGGTTCTGTTGGCACTCCAGCATGCTTATCGGTCTCGGGAAATGAACTTCCTGATTCTGTCTGACTCTCTTTCTGCCCTGCAGGCCCTTCAGGGCACAGGAACAGATCACCCACTGCTGGTGCAGACAAGAGAGCTCTACGCAGACTTGATGAGGGAATATTATGACATCATTTTTATTTGGGTCCCCGGGCATGTGGGCATCGAAGGCAACAGGATCGCAGATTCTGCTGCCAACGATGCCCGCAACAACCCTATCATTGACACACAGACTGTTCATAGTGATTTTAAACCTGTGATTAGTGCGTACATAGCCCGTGCGTGGCAGTCCGAGTGGGACAAAGGGGAAGCTAATAAGCTGCATGAAGCTCTTCCTAAGGTGTCCAACAGTCTACCTTACCGCTGCGGCAGCCGCCGTGAGGAGACTGTCCTTGCTCGGCTCCACATCGGGCACACGTATGTTACGCACTCTTATTTACTAAAACAGGAGGAGCGTCCATGGTGTTATGCCTGCGACGAACAATATTCTGTTAAACACTTTTTGCTGTCTTGTGCCGATCTAACTGACACAAGATATAAACACTTCACAGCAGACTCCCTGAAGGTTTTGTTCCGGGATGTACCCCCGGACAAGATCTTCAGGTTTCTGAGAGAGTGCAATATGTTTTAGTAAGATTTGAGCATTCATAGACTATGATATTCTATTATTTTGTCCTTTCTGAGAGTCTGTAGACATTTTCTTTAAAGACCTGTGCGACATTTTAGCATAATAAATTTTAAAGATATATTTACATCTTGTCTTAAGACCTTTCTTTTAGTCTGGCTGGCCAGATTTTTAACCATCCAGCCGTGAGATGGCCTTAGTTGCCTGCTCGGCATTAAACCCAAATAACTAACTAACTCCGGGATGCCTACTGCGGCTTAATTTGGACCGACAGGTCGCGGGTCCAAGTCAAGCTAAGGACAACATTTGTATCCTTCTGCCTCAAGCAGACTGATCAGGTTTATCAGACAGTGAATGTGAGATGTTATCACACACACACACACACACACACACACACACACACACACACACACACACACACACACACACACACACACACACACACACACACACACACACACAATTTCAAATCTGTGGAGGTGAGTGGGTTAGATATATGTGATATATGTGCAAAAAACAAACTGACGTATTTCTTCAATTTTTTTTTTATCAACAGAACTAGCAAGATTTCTTCGCTTGTATTAAATTCTGACTATTAAAAAGGCGTTATGCAAGTGCACGCGTGGCTAGCTCTTTTCTGTATATGCACCTCTCTCTCTGTGTGTGTGTGTGTGTGTGTGTGTGTGTGTGTGTGTGTGTGTGTGTGTGTGTGTGTGTATGTATGTGTGTATACGTGCGTGCGTGCGTGTGTGTTGCGGTGTTGTGCGCTGGGAAGGGTTGTGACATTTAGGCGTGTTTGCAAACATTATCTAAAACCACACATTTTTGTACCTGGGACTGAAAACTGAAAATTGCAATTCAATTAAAAAATCTTCATTGTCCATTAAATATATGTGTATAAATGGAAATTTGTCTTCGGCTCACAAACATGAACAAGCAATTAAACACATATTTAAATAAAATCCCTCGCCACACCTGTTAGAACCTATAATCCTTGCCGAAACACATTCTATTGATCAATTTGAATCACATTATCACCACTCCTTCTATCACAGTACCATCCCTTGCTATCACAACTTATCACAGCTTTTGATTTGTGTCAGGGGAATATACTATGTATGTATATATAAGGGAATATACTATGCACATACTTGTGTTTTACGTTTTACGTTTTCTGTTCTGCGGCAAGCTCGCACTGCAATTTAGAAATCCATAACAGAATGGGGGAAGGGGCGTGGGGGTGGAGGGCAGAGGGGGGGGGGTGGTGGCTGGAGGGGGGGGGGATGGGAGGGTTGTATTTAGTAATCTTAGTCAAACCTCGGAAATTCAAGGACGCAGGGAGGGGGCGGGGTGAGGACTATGTTTGCAGCTTAGCCAGGAGTCGGAAAATGAAA
Source organism: Semisulcospira habei (assembly GCA_036245525.1). Lineage (NCBI taxonomy): Eukaryota > Metazoa > Mollusca > Gastropoda > Semisulcospiridae > Semisulcospira > Semisulcospira habei. Next base: position 229,511,885 of record BTPG01000001.1, on the reverse strand, counting down.
ATAAGGAGCCGCAATATGCTCTCTTTCTACTTTCTATTTTTGTGGGCTGAAATGTGACCGAAACAATTTTCAGAGTGAACTCACTCCGCGGCATGTTTACGTATGACGCCTCAAAAAACACAAATTAAAAATTTATCTTAAGATTAAAATGCTGTTTATACGACACGGAGAACTTTAGTGTACATGTGTTACGGCATAGTAGGAGGTTGAGTTACTGGCATGGTTAGTGCCCATTTTACTTGAACACCTGCAATACACAGTACTGCACTTGAACACCTGCAATACACAGTACTGCACTTGAACACCTGCAATACACAATACACAGCGCACTGGACTGCTAGAGCAGGCTAGCCACGTAAGCCGCCGGGACCAGACATGCAAGGCATTGCACATGTGCGCTGGTGTATGGCCCTAAGCAGCGTTCTCAGTTTGGTTAGTCAGTCGCTTTGCTGCAACACGCGAAACGTTGCTTCAGGCCCGCTAATTATCTGTCATACCAATCCGATAATTCACACAAAAACATCCTCTAACCTGTTTCTGCCACGGATCTCCTTCAAATCACTATAGACACTTGCACAAAACTCCTGTTGTATAGCAAGATGCGGCCTACTGCTTTCTATTACTAATGACAAATAGAAGCCTAACCTGAAAGTCCTGTTACGTCACACTTTTATTTCAGCATGTGCTCATGTTCGGTCGTCTGTCCATTTTAAAGTCTCTTTTATTTATAGACTTTTTAGGATGAGTAGCGGTGGCGCAAAATTCAAAAGAATGCCCATGACGACATAGGGGGCAGTGTTGCACTATGGACACGTAAAACAACTACGTCCGGTGATGGTTTTCTCTCGTGTTTATTTCAGTCTAAAGAACATTGTCTGGGGTTGGGCAAGACCAACCACAGACTACCATTCGGTCGTTCTCTCACCATTCGCTCTCTCTTCTACTTTCGTTCGTCTCTCTCACTACTTCACTCTCCTCTCGTTGTGTTCCCTCTCTGTCCTTCTCTCGTTGTATCCTCTGTGTCTCCCCTCCTTGTGTCTCCCAGTATGTATATACCCTTGCCCTTATCAATCATCTTCCCACTTAGGGCCAGCCCCTCGTTTAGGGTCGGTCCCGTTACGTGATTAGGGCGTCCCCGCGTGCCGGCGGTCCCGTTAATTAGATACTATCCATTTCCAATATTGTAATATTTCCTGAGGGCCAGTCCGTTATCTTGATTAGGGCGGTCCCTCGTGTCCGGTAGTTACATACAGACGCTAGCCATATCGCACGTAACCGGAAACTACATCCGGATGTCAGATGTGGAGGCACGCGTCGGTAGTGTAACATTCCTCCCTAACCCGAGAAAAATACATCCCGTTCAGGATTATTTTTCTTTCTTGCTCAGGGGGTTTACACCTCAGGACATAACAACAATATAATTACACATCATTACACAATCAAAATACAATTCAAATCGGTGCGTGATATCTTATCCAACCATAACAACAACTATTCCATCTAAATACATATAACATAAAATAAAAGATAAAAAGTTCATTGTTAACACTGAAATTGTTCGTCTCTCATGGGCACCGTTGCGCTCACAGTCCAAACATAATCCTCCACCTCGTAGGTCGCCTCATTTCAAGGCCGGGTAGAATTTCACGACTAGCGATGTCGTCTTCAGTTCCACCCTGTCTTCCATCATCGGTGCGGAGGCACTTGCTCCGTAGACGTCATTGTCGTCCGCCACATTTGTAGCCACCGATCCCGGGTCCAGTGTAGGTCGAGTGACCCCACTATGTCCTCGCCTAAGTCTCGATAAAGGGCCAGCTTTTAACAAATCAAAATATCGGGCTACCCCCACTATTTCGCCTACAATTGGCATGATGACTGCCATTACTAATAAATTATAAACGTTATCTGCTAAACCCAATATCATGAGACAGAGGACGAACCTCATCTTGCAAGTCTGCAAAAATGTAATTTACACCCGTAGTTGTATACTCATGCGGCATCTCTGATGACAGATGACAGAGATGCCGCAGCTCAGAACCCTGGCCATACCTTCCCCTGCAGCCACTGCGGTCGAACCTGCCTGTCTCGGATTGGCCTCCGCAGCCACGAACAAGCCTGCAGACGTCGTGGGCAACTCCTATAAAATCTTCGTTCGCGAAGTCAAGCCAAGAGAGAGCACTAGTTTTGAGTCACTGTCACAGTGTCAGACACAACACACACTTTTCACACAGTAACATACTGGTACAATTTTAAGATTTAATCTTCTTCTTTTTTTTTTACCTAACCATGCAGCCATCAGTATCATAAGCTGTACCAGTGACTGCATGCTAAGGGGGCTTTTACCCATTTAACCCTTTTAGCCCCGGATCCCTATAGCAGATGGCTTATGATAATTCAAGGGTAGTGTCAGATTAGCTTGGTGCCTTCAGGCGCCAAGCTAATCTGGCACTACCCTTGAATTATCATGGTCAAGCCATCTCCCTGCAACTGGTACATAGTCGTTGGGCAACACGGCCAAAATTTTGGAAATGGGATCTTGGGGCTAAAAGGGTTAACCCAGGCGCACTGCAACAGGAGATGGATCGATCATGATAAAGGGTAGTGCCAGATTATCTTGACACCATCAGGAGTCAAGGTAGTCTGGCACTTTGAAGTATCATGGTCGATCCATCTCCTGCAACTGTTACACATACATGATCCCAATACAAAAAAAAACAAACCAAAAGCACACCTTTAGTATGAAAATGTCCTAGTTTGTGGTTACCTCCCTCGTACCATATCTATCCGACGTGACGCCAAGCTGGACAAGGAGCTTGACAGCAGGCTGGCAAAAGCGAACAGTGCTTTCGGGCGACTTTTCAAGCGGGTGTGGCACAATCAACAGCTGAAAACAGGCACCAAGATCAGCGTGTACAGAGCTGTGGTCCTCACCACCCTGCTGTATGGTTCCGAGTCCTGGGCCCTCTACCGCAGCCAACTACGACTCCTCGAACGCTTCCACCAGCGCTGCCTGCGTACCATCCTGGGCATTCACTGGAGTGACTATGTCACCAACGTCGAGGTCCTTGAACAGGCTGAAACTGTGAGCATCGAGGCTTTGCTGCTGCGGACACAGCTCCGCTGGGCGGGGCATGTCTCCAGGATGGAGGATCATCGCCTACCAAAGATCACCCTGTTCGGCGAGCTTGCTACTGGACACCGTGACAGAGGGGCACCAAAGAAGAGATACAAAGACTGTCTCAAGAAGTCACTTAGTGCCTGCCAAATCGACCACCACCAGTGGTCTTCGCTTGCTGCGGACCGTGACACCTGGCGCTCCACCATTTACAAGGCAGCTGTCTCCTTTGAGGACTCTCGCAGAGCTAGCCTTAAGGACAAGCGGCTCAGGAGAAAAAACAGAGATGCCGCAGCTCAGAACCCTGGCCAGACCTTCCCCTGCAGCCACTGCGGTCGAACCTGCCTGTCTCGGATTGGCCTCCGCAGCCACGAACAAGCCTGCAGACGTCGTGGGCAACTCCTATAAAATCTTCGTTCGCGAAGTCAAGCCAAGTGTATACTCATACACCCAAAACTGCATTATCTGCACGATTTCTTGATTGATCCTCTCTCAATACCACTTGAGAGTTGCATTTTAAATGAAGCCTAAAGTAGATCTCCTATAGCCTTTAATAACCGCCTCACCCCTTTACTCCTAGACTTAGGCAGGATTGCGTCCACATGCTTTATCCTATCATCATCAGAGTTATCTGATGTGCCTTCGCCCGAGCTAACATCAGCCGATTCTGTTTCGACTGTTTGTCTCCTGTTCTGGCGTCTAACCCTTTTTGCTAACTCCACGAGAGGTATGTCGTCTTCTGAAGACGAGTTCTCACGTTCCATACGCTGTCTTTTGATCCAACTTTCTCTTGAAGGTAAGTCGCCTACATCTTCGCTGTCACTGGAAGAGCTGTCTTCCGATGCGATCGCATAATTAGCCTTCCTGAGGGGCTTAATTGTTTCCGCTGAGAGTTTAGGCCACTCATCTAATTTAGCGAGTCTTATGTGCTCTGCATGCACTTTTACTACTTCACCAGTCAACTGGTTCCTGATCCTGTACGTTACTGGGGTTGTTTGCTCGACCACTCTATAGTAAGGTTTCCATTTGCTGTCTAGCTTGTTTTTCCGTTGATTATTCTTATAGTACACTGGGTCCCCGACTTTGATTTCGTCACTTTTGACCTGTCTGTTTGGATACTTTGCCCCCCGCTTCTGTGATTTCCTTATCCTTTGGTGCACCTGAGTGAACAATTTGTGCTGTTATTCTAAGGCTACCTTATGAAGGTTCTCTCCGACAAATTTCCGTCTAGGCCTCAGTATGTTATCTAATGGTAACACTGGATCTCTGTTATACAGTAGAAAGAACGGAGAGCACTGAGTCGTTTCTGAAACGCTAACCCTGTATGCCGACAACGCATGATTGATGTGCAAATCCCACGTTTGGATATCATCCTGTATTTTCTTCGACATGATATCATTCATGGTACGATGAAATCTTTCTACCTTAGCGTTAGACTGTGGATGATAATAGCTCGTCAAGATATGATCTATGTTTAGTTCACTGAGAACCTCCCTCATGATCCGATTGACATTTTCTGTGCCATTGTCAGTAACCACCTGCAAATGACAGCCGTGTCGAGGAATTATCTCATCCATCAAGATTTGAGCAACAGTTTCTGCCGACTTATTTGGTGCTGGAAAGCACTCCGGATATCCACTGTAATGGCAAACAAACCCTAAAATGTACTTGTTCCCAGACAGACTAGTAGGGAATGGACCCTGAATGTCTATACTAACCTTCGCAAAAGGATATGGAGGAACGTCCATTTCCTGCACTGGGGCTTTCTGTTTCTGCAAAACCCTTTGCTGACAGGTAATGCAACCGCCTATGTATTCGTTCAACCCCCTGTACATGTTTGGCCAAAAATACTTCTCTTTGATGGTGTCGTAAGTCTTCTCAAGGCCCATGTGCCCATTTCCGTCATGATACTGGTTTACGACATGCTCCACCAAATGGGATGTCATCTGGATCGTCATCAATATTCGACAAGAAATACAAGACATCTTCTATGAACAAATACCTCCTTTTTATACTGGCCGGTGCTTTCTCGTTCAGTAGCTGATCTTTCAACTTAACAATGTATGGATCCTTGTCTTGCTCCGTGATCATATCGAATCCTGTCACCTCTACCTTTTCTAAAGTTTCTCTCGGGTCATCCGTCTGACAACTTGCAAACTGCTTTGGTCTAAACTGACTAGACTTAATCACCCCTATCTGGAACGCATTGTCGCTCACTTCTGTAACTATTTCTTCCGTCTCTTCTGATACTAACTCCTTTCCGCCTATTTGCAGCACTCTAGACAACAAATCAGCCAACACATTCTGTGACCCTGGAATGTACTCTATAGTGCAGTTGTACCCTGCGATCCCTAGCACCCACATCTGAATTTTCTTATTCAGCATAGGTGACTCTAAGAGATACTTCATCGGTTTGTGATCTGTGCGAACAACGAATTGCGCATTGTGAAAATAGTGGTCTAACTTCTGTAATGCATAATGGATTGCAAATGCTTCCTTTTCTATGGCTCTGGCTCAACATATGGGACAGAAAATAAATAGGTTTTTCTGTCTTGAGTCCTGTGCTGTCCTCACTTTCTTGCGTCAGACACGCCCCGATTCATACGTCACTAGCATCCGTGTACAATACATATGGACATCTCGTGTCCGGATATACCAACAAAGGAACTACTGACAAACTTTGTTTGAGAAAATCAAACGCCTGTTGACACTGATCAGACCATTTGAATCTGGCAAATTTCTTTGTCAAATTCTCACAAACCAGATAGGTGAGGCTAGCGCTGGCAGAATTGTATGCAAACCAAGGGGAATCACAGCGCTGGACAGACAAACAGTTAGATACCCTGCCCCCGCCTATCAGGCACCCAATCGCCAACCCACAGAGAAATACGCAGGTATAGAACAAGACGATCATTTCCATCCTCAAATTTGTCAAGTTGATGATGGGTTCTGCTATCTCAGTAAAGTTGGGTATGAACCTGCGATAGTATGACATCATTCCAATGACAGTGCGACACTCCCTTATACATGTTGGATTCGGCAATGTCCGAATTGCTGACACCTTTTCTGGGTCTGGCTTGACTCCTTCCTTTCCTATCACAAACCCTAAGTACTGTGTTTCCTCGGCGAAAAACTGACATTTCTTCAGTTTCAACTTAAGTTTATGTTGTCTGATCTTTTATGTGCTGATAATGCTGTTCCTTTGTTTCTGAGAAGAAGAGAATATCATCCCTATATGTCGAACAAAATGTCTCTAACCCCCTCAACATTGTGTTCATCAACAGCGTGAACACACTAGGTCCCTAGCAAAGTCCAAACGGCATGACTGCGAACTCAAAAAGTTCCTTGTGACAAGCGAAAGCCGTTTTCTCTCTATTCTCTTGATCCGCCATCTCTACCTGCCAGTATCCCGATTTCATATCTAACCTTGTGAAATGTTTTGCCTTCCCCAGCAAGGACAAAATATCCTCTATGAGCGGTAGTGTATACGACGACTTCTTAGTAATCTCGTTTAGCTTTCGGAAGTCAGTTAGTTAGTTATTTCCGTTTAACGCCGAGCAGGCAACTAAGGCCATCTCACGGCGGTTCTTTCGGAAGTCAACGCACAACCTTTTTGAACCATCTTTTTGGTCACTACTACTAAGCTGAAAGACCATGGCGACATTGATCTTCTGATGATCCCTGCCTCTAACATCTCATCTACTGCATTGTCTACTATATCTCTATCCTGCAAGCGAACGCGGTAAGGTTTCACCCTTATCGGAGCGTGGTCTCCAGTGTCTATGCTCATTTTGATAGTGTTGGTGCGCCTTAAAACTCTTACCAGTTCGCTCCCTTGGCCATCGTATGTATACATACGAAGCCACGCCCATGGAAAATTCCATCGTGTTTACTGAATTAAAACCAATTAATTTTTACTCTCAGTATTATTGTAATAACTTATTGACATTAGAAAGTCACTTTCATATGATTGAATGAAAAAAATATTAATTTTGAGTTTGTTCATGACCTTTGTTATCGATCGAGTCACTACGTCCACCATCTTGCTTTCCCTACTGCGTTATTTTCACTGCTTGCGATTTCTCTCTGCGAATATTCCGTCAAAATGAGTTCATCTGAGTCCGAAAGTGAAGAGTATCTCACTGAAGGGGAATCTTCCAGCAACCAGGCCACTGAACATGATTCCAGCACCAGCGATGTGGAAAAAACGAAAGAAAACCATCGCAGGTCATTGTGACACTTTCTATTTTGGTTTGACCATGTGCTATCCATGTGAGTCTTTGTTTACCTATTGTCTGGTTCAGAATCGTGAAACTTTATGAAGTACATAAACAAGTTTTATTACTTGCTGTGTATTGCCTCGGTGATATTTTCAGCAAGTCAGAGATTTTCAGAGAAGCACATGTTTGTTGTCTCAGTCATGCCAGGTGTTGACACGCCCACTTTTTCCTGCCCTTGACCGGTGTAGATTATGTTGCGTAACTCTTAGAAATTCAAACACATTTTCTTGAAACTTCACAAAAATGTGTAGAAATGATTTGTCCACACACTGGATTCACATTTTAAACAAAGGGGCAGGAAACAAAAAAATTGTCTTCTTAGTGACTTTCGTGAAAACTGTTTTTGGAAACCGGACACCATTTTTTCTTCGTCGCTAAATAAACAACAACTTCTAAACTACGTTAAGTACAGACTTTTTACTTATCCTGACTGAAAGCTGACTCAATGCACTTTAATATGATGTATAATAAGCCAACTTTTGACCATTAGAAGAGCTTTCAGCAGCATTTTTGCTTGGTCATGTGTGAGGGTAAAAGTCATTTTGTTCACTGGCCTCAAATAGAGCGAACTGGTAAGAGCTAAGTCCAGATCGCTACTCGAGAACAAATCGGAATTCTCCGATACCAGTTTAGTGACTGTGGACCTGATTGCGTCAAGCGCATCGATTTCTGTCAGATCAATGGAAGCGACTTCTCGTTCTTCTATGGACACGTAAAACAACTGAAGTCCGGTGATGGTTTTCTCTCGTGTTTATTTCAGTCTAAAGAGCATTGTCTGGGGTTGGGCAAGACCAACCACAGACTACCATTCGGTCGTTCTCTCACTATTCGCTCTCTCTTCTACTTTCGTCCATCTCTCTCACTACTTCACTCTCCTCTCGTTGTGTTCCCTCTCTGTCCTTCTCTCGTTAGGTCCTCTGTGTCCCCCCCTCCTTGTGTCTCCCAGTATGTATATACCATTGCCCTTATCAATCATATTTCCACTTAGGGCCAGCCCCTCGTTTAGGGCCGGTCCCGTTACGTGATTAGGGCGTCCCCGCGTGCCGGCGGTCCCGTTAATTAGATACTATCCATTTTCCATATTGTAATATTTCCTGAGGGCCAGGCCGTTATCTTGATTGGGGCGGTCCCTCGTGTCCGGTAGTTACATACAGACGCTAGCCATATCGCACGTCACCGGAAACTACATCCGGATGTCAGATGTGGAGGCACGCGTCGGTAGTGTAACAGCAGATCTGAAAATCTGACAACTAAAGTAACTAAATAACATTACGTCATGTCAAGTTACGCTAACTTTGCTGCAGAACGCACTTTTGTCGGGAAATGCCGTATGTGTGTGTGAGTGCGCGCGCGCGCGCGCGTGTGTGTGTGTGTGTATGTGTGTGTGTGTGTGTGTGCACAAAACCCCTAAAATGGGTGACTTTCTTTACCATCCTTATGGGAAATGGGTGTCTGTAAAATTCTTGGTTAAAAAGTCAGGCACTCTCTGAGGGTTGTTTCTGCAATATCTTTCATTAAAAGGTCAGAAAAAAATAACAAAATAGGATTTTCACATTTTGGGTCTTTTACATTCACTTTTGTGTGTACAACACACTCCGCGAGTGTGTTCTCACGGAAGCGAGTTTGTGTGTGACATCACCCTGCGTAGCTATAAATAACTTAATGCCTGATTTGTCCACTGCGTCATCACAGGAACTGAGAGTAGCTTCCCCTGAACGTTTGCAACAGTTGGTTGTCATCCGTTTGTTGCCATGTCAAACTGACATTCGTCCCGAGCTGTTGGAGTTACTAAGGTAAATTTATACAGTATAATATCATGTCCATTTAATTTAAGAGCACACCCAAGTGTACTTATTCAGCACAATCTTTAACTTAGATGATCCTAATCTGATACAATTGCACAGTCAGCCTAAAACACGCTTCGAGAAAAGAGAGATATAAGAAACTGTTTTCATTAACCACTATTTTTAATTACCCTAATTAAACAACCTTAATTATCCATTTTTTGCTAACAAAACACTCATATGACTGCACCGCCCACATTTTCTGGATCCCCTTTATTTTTTTCAGCAAAATAAAGATTTCCAAAATCAATGTCATTCATGACTAAAGCAAAAATTAACACCTGAGTTAATTAATATATCGATTATGTTAGTGTGTACATTCAAAAATGTAAACGCAAACTCAACGACCCCTAGCCTAGTGGCTGGTTGTCGCTAACTGTGGCACACCGGCTCACCGGGCGCGCACACCTCTCAGTGACGTCAGTCACCCTTGACAACAGGTGTGTAACATTCTGTAAACACTCAGGCGCCCGGTCCGCATTCCATTGCACGAATCTATGCTGGACGGTAGTGTTTTTTCAGACAGACACTAAATCTCAGACTTTTTATCCAGTGATAGCACTAAATCTTATAAAAAAATTACTACGTTGAGATCGGTAAGTGACTGTTTAAATTTGTGGTATATTGTTACGGCCATTTTAGTGTAATTTGTCAGAGTCAACGCTGACTTACGTACATTACAAAATACTTAGTGACTGCATACAGGACACTGACGGGTAGTTTGTCGGTAGTTTGCCTGTTAAATTCGTGATATTTAGAAAGAAGAAAAGGCCTCGCGGTTAATCTGCAGTGCGCTGAGAAAAAAATCTTACTGTTTAATTGTTAACCAGGCCGGTCTAGTTAAATAACAGTTTGTTACACTCATTTTAAAAATGAATTGGTCTGCAGAAGACGTGTCGATCTTGCGATCACATGGTGAATACCATGAACAAATGACTTTTTTCATTTATTCTGTTTTGACAAAAGCTCCGGAATTTTGGCTTGAAAAACCGGAAAAAAACACTCGGAAATTTGGCTGATACAATCAACGTGGTTCAAAAAAGAAAAAGGCTAGTAAAGAACAAAAAGAACTTGATTTGTACTTTTAAACAAATCTTTCTGATGGCAAGACGGCTGAGTGTATTAGAGTAGACCAGTGTAATTTGTATACACTTACTTTAGACACCTTAAAAAAAGTTTAGAAGATGGCTGCAGATTACTTTAGGGCGCCAGACACCTAAACATGTCAGCTTCTATCTACTATGGAGAGTGGCTAATCGAGGGTGCCGAAATCCATAAAGACAGAAAATACGAGAAGAAAATAAATTGAACTGGCCAGATTGGCTAAAATTGAATGTAAAAATTTCAAAGTCGTATGCTCTTCAGTTGAGTGTTTTAGCCAGGCTGCTACGAGGGTACCCAAAATTTCATTTTCTTTCACTGTCTTTCCAAAAGGTGTTTAGTTTGTGAAAGCAAATTGAAGAAATGCTAAAAGTACATGAAATAGCAGATTTTCCGAAAACACCTAACACTGGTCCGTAACCTTGTTTGTACTGTCTTGTACAGAGGAAGGCTCTGGAGTGACCTAACAGTATGTAACCTTACTGTTTTGAACGGTCCATAACCTTGTTCAGTATTGAACAAAAGGTTTTGGAGCTACCAAAAGGACCATAATATTGCTGTTTAAAACAAAGGCTCTGGCGTGACCTAACAGTCCATAACCTTACTGTTTTGAACGGTCCGTAACCTTGTTTAGTACTGAATTGAACAAAAGGCTCTGGAGGACCATAAAGTTGTTTATTCTGTTTGTATTGTTACGTTGCACACAGGCTCTGGCATGGCCTAATGGCCCGTAACCTTGCTTTTTATGTTTCTATTATCATAAATGTTGTGGACCAAGTGTAAGGTGTTTTTCACCACGGCTCATGTAAATAGCTTGCTTTTGCAAGTGAAACAGACTTTACATAGGTTTTAGCAACAGGACTGATGGTGGGGTATACCTGTAGCACTCTGGCAAAAGAAAGATGATTTTGGCTTTGTATCTGAATATTGATTTACAAAACAGCACCCTGGTCAGCACACTTGTAGCACTTTGGCAAAAAAAAGGTGTTTATTGGTTTTGTACCTTAATAATTGATTTCACTCAGCACCCTAGACAAGCCTTCAAATTGTGGTATTCAATGTAAACAAATGATGTAGAGCGTTAGAAACGCGCCCACCACTGGGGGACTGGTATCCAATGTAAACAAATGACGTTGAGCATTAAAAACACGTCCACCACTGGGGGGACTGGTATCCAATGTACTTCGTCATAGGGCCTTAACAACGGGACTCAGTGCGCAGTAACAATTTGTGTACACAGCCGCTGTGTATCGCGTGACATGCAACTGAAGTGTGGTGAAGTGTTCTGCGGACTGGAGTCTACAATATTTATGCATGCTGAATAAAGATTTTGTGTCTGTCTGTCTGTTTGTCTGTGAGTGTGTGTGTGTATGTGCATATTATGTGAGTGTGTACGCATATGTGTGTTTGTCTGTGTGAGTGCATGTGTCTGTATGTATGTGTTTGTGTGTGTGTGAGTGCATGTGTTTGTGTGTGTGTGAGCGTGTGTGTATGTGTTTGTATGTGTGTGCATCCGTGTTTGCGTGTGTGTGTTTATATGCATTTATGCATGTGTTTGTATGCGTGTGTGTGTGTGTGCGTGTATACGTGTGTTTGTATGCGTGTGTGTGTGCGTGTATACGTGTGTTTGTGAACATGTGTGTGTGCGTGTGTACATGTGTGTTTGTATGTGTATATTTATGGATAGTGTTAGAGATATAAAAAAGGATATTTTTTAAGAACATTTTTACCATTGTCTCTGTGTCAATACCCAAAAACACACAGTTATTTTAATAATAATAACCACACACATAAATACACACAAACACACACGAAAAAAAAAATTGTTATATGCACTTAATAACAAATTTTTAAAGTTACCTACAACTGTCAACTAATTTCACAGGTAACTTTTTAAGTTCTTATAAATTAGTTGGCATAAGTTCTTATAAATTAGTTGACATAAGAATTCATAAGTGTCTTAAAATAAGAACTTATAATTTGTTATAAGATCCTAAACATAACAAAGAAAAACTTTTTTCTCAATAGTACTCTGGTGGCGGGGCAGATAGACAGGCCTATGCCATGTAAGTGGCATGTCATCTCTCTGTAAAGTGTATGTCATTATTAAACGATTCCCAAATCTGATTTTTATTTGCTTGAAAGTTGATTTTGTAATTTTTCTGTGGTTTCGTGAACCCCAATCTGTTTTCCCATCTCTAAGAACTAGCCTTCAGTTCTTCAACATTCACAGGAGATTGACTACGCATCTTATTCTGTATATCAGTCTTCTGTTTCTTTTAATTGTTCAAATCACCCTGCACTCTCTTAAATTCTTCGTTGTCAATAAAATTGTCCTGCAACGCTTTACTGATAATAAGTTTCATACTACTCAGCTTTGCACCAGCGAGCATACTCAATGCTTCATGTTTCTGTAACTTTGTATGAAATCTTTTGATAAGGGCTTCCAAACCAAAGCAAGCCAGGCTTGTAGCAATGCTAACACCCTCAATTGCAATTCCAATTAAACTTCCAATTCCCGTGGCAAACAGAACAATACCCCTTACAGAACATCCAGCTGAAACTGCACCAACAGCCATAGATGTATTTTGAACAGAATTAAAAACTGTTTTATATCGTCGTTTACACCTGGAGTATTTTGCTTCTTCACTTTCGAAATATTTCAATTCTTCTGTAATATTTATTAATCGGAATGTGTCTGCCTGTAATGTTTTATCTGATGCAATTGGCACATGTGGATCAGGCACAAGCAACGACACAGTCTCAATCGTCGGTAGTTGCGGATACAAGTTTACCATTTTTTTTATTCACAAATATTTTTTATTTAATCAGTGATTACATTTTGCAACTCGTCAAAAGTATACAATCTGCTGATGTAATAAAACGAAACAAGATCAATGTGTTCCAGTTTTATGTAATTTAGAAAAACAAAAGTTGTTTTGTCGACCGATATCTTGACAGCTGGAATACTGCTCAAAACCTCAATAACATCAACTCCTTTCTTAATGGCAATAAAAGCCTTTGTTGACTCTGTCAATGTTTCATCCCATGTAAGTTTGATTCCCTGCGCAATATTTGCCTCTTTGGCAGAAGATACAGATCTCATGATAATTTCAAATACTATTGTCGCTTCTCTTGCAATGGTAAAGTTTACTCGTACAAACACAATTTTTGCATCTCATCTGACCTTTCTATGAGTAAGAAGATACCTCCGTATCTCATACACAAGCACTTGTAGTTTATCTCTGCTAATGTTGTCTGGAGCAAAGCTTGGAACAAGACTTAAAATCAACGGCCCAGAGTTAACAACTTTCCTAAACACTAAGGCTCCTTCGTCATCACTATATACATAAGGACTAATAAATTCAAACTTTATGTCCCAGTCAATTGTGGGTGGCGGTGCTGGCACAGGTGAAACTACACACTTATTACCCACATGTATTAAGTTGTAGGGCACATTATTTACAGGAATAGGTATGGTAACATCACGCAGTTGACCAAGTTTAGGAATCGGCCTTTCGCCATCTTTCATGACTTCATCGATTACTTTCTGCTTGTACATGCCAAACGAATCAAGTTCAAAACCATATATTTCCCCTATTTCTCTTTACTTCTCAAAATCTTGTACATCAGCCTGTGATGAAGCTCTATGCTTGTGCATAGTGCTCACACAGTAGGATTAGTACGGTACGGTTTTTGTTAACGAGTAGGATTAGTACGGTACGGTTTTTGTTAACGGTTTGTTGCCGAAAGTCCGTGTGGCTTTAGACGCAGTGAAATCTGTAGGACATGGTTAGTACGGGATTTGTAGTGAGTTCTGTTTAGTGAGTTCTAGGCGGAAGCTGTGACTGTCAGATGTTTAAATCGGGAGTGCGGGCTGTTTTGTCGTATGGAACGGTTGTGTTCGAGTTACCTAGCCTGCATTCCAAGACTCTGAAGCCTAGATTTCAGGTATGTTTCTAAATGTAGTATTGATAGTTGTTTAGTTAAAGACGGTATGCGTGGTAAGATTAATGTGGTTGTATAGCGGTGTTCCGGTTTGGTTTAGTTATGTAGGTTTAGAATTCGGTGAAGTAACCGGTGTTTTGTATACAGTTGTTTACCGAGTTAGATGACTAAAGGAATATGAAGTGTGTATGTCTAAGCCGCTATGAAGATAGTACGTGGTTGGTTAAGCATAGTCTTTTCCAGGGTATAGAGTAATGTATAGCAAGAGTGTCAGTTAGGCTATAGTCTGTTTCAAGATAGTGACAGAGATATGGGGGTGATATGAAAATAGTTTATGAAGCACGTGTGTGTGTGTGAATGAACGTGTGAGTTATTTGTATCAGCCAGGTTATGTGACGTTTCTCATTGATCCAATATGTTGTGTGTTTAGCAAGTGTTACGTTGGGACTTTTGTTGTCTATTTAGAGTTCTTGTAACGAGAGTGGAAAGACGGACGCCGAGACGTCGAGTCGCAGGTGGGACCTACGTGAGGTCATCCCTCCAGCCCTTCTGAGAGTGAGTCTGACTGGGAACCAAGACACCCAAGTCCAAGCGAGAACTGAGTGTACCGTACGAGAACGAGGACATCCGTGCCCAAAGAGACAGGACGGCAATACGCGTACGACGAAGGACTTTCACGCCTAGACGTGAGAAGGACCAACGTAACCAGGCAACAACATCAAACAGGTTGGAGACATTGAAAGACTAAAACCTAGCCTGGCAAAGATATTATGATTTGAGTGAGTGTGTGATAGTAGAGCATTGTATATAGTTTGATAGTCATTTAAGTCTTTCTTTTCATTTATAGTGTATAAAGGTTACTTTAGAAAGGGAGCCCGTGTGTTGTGTTTTACCGCATGAATGCGCCCGTCTGAGTCAGTGGCGGTGTATGCGTCTGTTGCATGAGAGTCTGTGCGTACGACTGTGGGCAAGTCTGCATGCGTTACACAGCCAAATCTTTTAACTCTGTCACTGGACACGCAACTGGAATAATTCTCGGCTTTGGACCACCACTCATTTTTATAAACAAAAATAAAATTATTTAACTTCCAACACAACACCAAAATCATGCATCACAACTGGTTTGTCATCTTGATTAGTTACAGATATACACAGTGACTCAAAGAAACTGGAACCTAATTTCTTAAATTGTAAATTAGGAAATCTAGCAACCACACTTTCACAATAGGGTGCAGTTTCAGTCGGTATGCATCTCAACAAAGTTGAAGGCTTTCCATTGTGTACATTTTCAGTTGTGTTCAGTTCTTTTAAATAAACATTTAGCAATGTGTGTACTGACAAATGAACAGGATATCTTCCAGTTATTTTATCCTTTTTTAGTGTTAGTAGACTTCCGAATATTAATGATGATGATGCCCAATCTTCATCTGGAAATGTAACAAAAAACAAAACAAAACAAGTAACCTTCCAAGACTAATTGATAATGAATACTCACTACCATTTGGAAATTCCAATGTAACAAGTAAGTTAGCTGGATTTAAAGTTGCTTTAATTTTAAATCCATTTTGTAGCCATTCAGCTAAAGTACAAAAGTCATAATACCCAGATCGTAAAATATCACCGATCCCTATGCAATCAGCTACATAATAACTTACATCATCTACAACATTAAACCACTTTACAGTGTAGAACATTTCATAGATAGCTACAGCCTTGCTATCATCATGATTATCAATCCCATTAGTTAACCACATTGGTTTGCTTGTGTCAAGATTTGTTAAGGTAATAAACATTTTTATTATCTCATAAAAAAAGAACATGATGGAATTTAAATCACCAACAAGCGTCACTACAAACGCATTTAAATTAATGTGGATGCCAAGTACAATGTTGCACCAACTTATGATCAGAAAATAATTCAACTAAATCAGCTCGAAATAGCTGTAAACGAACAAGATTTATTTCCATTTAAAATACCTAACCCCTTTGACCATTACTTAAACCCTCCAATTACAGACGATGCTACTGCAAGAAAGTGGTCCTCAAGTCCACTACAGATGTTTCAAAACCAGCTTAACTTTGCCATACTATGTTCAACTATGGGCTGTGGTCTTTCTTTTACAGACCACTTGAATCACTCAAACAAACTGATCAGGTCTGTGTATCGTTTTCACATGTATTACCAGCTTAGAATAATACTGTCAGAACTTCATACCCCACTGCCCACTGAATCCAGTTTCAACAGATATTACAACCCCATGGATATGAAAGCGTTTGAACGCATCTGTAATGAATTTAACATAAGCCCCGGGTATGACTTCACACAAAAACTTGATGATCACAATGGTATGGGTACATTGTATTATGCTATGAGTCACAGACAATACCCTCAAGATTACTACCCCGGTTACACGTCATTCTCATCAAAATCTGAAGTCTGGTTAGATCAATAGAACAGGAACAGTCTAATGCCTGGACCACATTTATTTTAGACAGGAGTGATGGGTTTACTCAAGCGGGAGTCGAGCGCATAAATGAGTCAATCAGAACATATGTGTGGTGTATACTAGGAGCACAATCACTAACAAAATCAAACATTTTAAATGGGAGTGGCAAATTCGGAACACAAAAACAGTTTCTTGCAAGCCTTGAAGACTCAATCAACTCAGTGGTTGATCTACCATCAAGCATACAGCGCTATCAAGATGTTCTCAGATATGCCAGATCAAAAGTGGACTTTGTAGTTGGCATCGGGTTATACATGTTACCATCTGAACTTCAACTCCAAATGGGGACAATAACAAATTATAATAATGAAATCATTGTTGCAGGTGTTGGTCAGAAATTAGGACTCAATCAATCTGTAAACTTGGGGGCAACAACCACACATGTACAACAGTAAAACCATTAATAACACCAGCCTCAGTAACGTCATCACCCGTACAGACAGTAACAGCCCCAGCTCTGACCCCATCTCCAACACCATCACCAAACACACATGAGTCAGAGAAAACTGCATTGGTAATAGGTCTTACTGGATTAGGGATATTACTTCTTTACCTGTTTCATTAAATAACCCACCATTAATCCTCATACTGTAACCAGAAAGACACACACATGCTCTGCCATAAACCCTACTACCTTCGCTGCTGTACTGATAAGCCAACTGACAACTGTGCATATTATGCCAGACAAAGCATCCGTTGCTTTTACAGCCAATTTCTTAAACAAGTCTGATATATGAGACAGTTGGTTGTTTTTTTTTACCCATGTCTGTAAATCTTTTGGGTCAGTGGGGGCTGGTGGACCTGGTGGAGTGCCAACCCCACCACCACCACCACCGCCAGAGACAGCCAACACAACATTACTGATAATAAATCCAAGAGCAGTAATTAAAATTGCAATTGTGATACCCTGCTCTCTGAAAAGTGTTTTTAATCTCTCAGCCAAAGTTGTGTCTTCGTGAAGTATTTTCTGAATAGCTTCTCTAATCCTGTTGACCTGTGTTTTCAGTTTTTCTCTTCCAATACTAATAGTTTCTAACCTTCCTGATCTTTCTATATACAAATCATTTAATCTGTGTTGTATTCTTTCTTTTATTTCTGTGTCAAGATTCCCATTGTCTGCGGTAGCCAGTTTCCCTTTCTCTCATTCTGTGTGTTTATCAAGCTCACCTATTTTGGCAACATTATTTACCATCTCACCTCTTATTGACTGCAGTGATTTATTTAACCCCATTAAATCTTGCATGGGTAAAGGTGGGTCTTCTATTGTTTTCATTACTTTATCAGTAAATGAGGTTTCTTGTTCTACATTGTTTGCTTATTCTGGCAGTCTTTTTACTTCCGCCATTTCAATTTCTTGTTCTGTTGGCAATCTTGTTTGTGTGTCGTGAAGGGCACTAACAAGTCGAGGTGCAAGCGGCGCAAGTGGCACAAGCAGTGGTAACTTCTTACTACTACCAACACCAAGGTAACGCTGTAGTGCTGCCTCACCACCAACATCAGTTTTTATCGTACTTAAAGCTCTAAACTTAACAGGAGTGTTTTTATGTGTTAAATTTATTTTACCTCTGTCAACATTCTTTACAAATAAGTGTCCTTTATCATATTCAAACTGATTAAGATCTATTACATCTGGGCGCACACCAACATGATCATAAAACGAGTTCACTTTGCTTTGTAAAAGTTCCTGCTGCAAACTAAAAGTATTTCACATTCCAGTCATATCTGTCATATCTGTGATACTAGTATCAGAGGCATCTGTGACATCCATTTCAAAATCTTCATGATTAAATCCTCCCGCTGCCATTGTTTTTATTAATTTAATATTTTTGATTTTTGAATAATAAAATAAAACAGTCCTGTGGATCAAAGTTAGATCCATACAGAAAACTACGTGAGCCTCTTGGTGTTAAGGGCATTAGGCAATCAATTGTCATTATAAACAATCCAAGTACCATAGACCAAAACCAAGTTCTTACTGTAAAGTTTCCAAACCTAGGTCCCAGTGACGTTATTGTTCCTGGCACTGCACGCCTAGCATTTAATATCGAACTAACATCAGATACAGATGTGAACAGAACACTAGTTAACAATCTTGGCAGAGCAATTATTAGAACTATTTAAGTAAAACTAGAAGGACAGGAAGTGTTTAGTATTGACGATGCTGATGTGTTTTTCTGTTACAAAGATCTTTGGCTCACAAGAGAAGAACAAGAAGATCGTATTTATCAAGGCATACAGTATTATAACATTATGAAAATTAGAATCGATGTCAGAGAGTAAGTAAGTACAGCAGCCAAGGACGTTATTATGGCAGAAACATATGGAACCAGGTTTTACATTCCACTTGGGTTTGAAATCCTGACAGCGCATTTGCCTTATTACCAAGGAGCACTGAATGACCATCTGAGCTTTGAACTAACCTTTAATGACTACTCCAAAGTTATAAAATCATCTGCCACAGATGCGACATATAAGATCTCTAACATCTCTTTGGAATACAAAATTGTCACACATACTGAATTAGCTAGACTCATTCAAAATCAGTACCAGTCAAGACTGCCAATTTATTATGACAGGGTGATTAGACATAGTTTACTGCATGAAGACAAAAGCGACCCAATGTGGAACATAAACTTGAACACACCTGCCAGGTCACTGAAAGGTATTCTTATGTTGCATGTTGAACCGGTGGGCCCATACAAAAGAGATTCAGAAAAGTTCTACAATCCAAAGATTACACATTTGTCTTATACAATCAAAGGTCGCCCTAATCAAGTGTATGCATCTGGAATGCAACCTTACCAACACTATGACAAAATCACAAAGTATTTTGCAGGTGGGAGACTTAGAGATAAAACGGCAAACATGGCGTGTAAAGATTTACATCTGTATGACATAAGAATTGGTCAATACCTTACTAATAAGTATGCACTGTGGTTAGATTTGCGTAGTACAGATGACGACTACCTACATGGGTCAGGTCGAACTGTTGAAAACGGCAGTGACGGGATTACAATTCAAATACAAAAAAAGGTTGAAACTGCTGCAGCAATAAATATATATTTGTATCTGATTTATGATGCTCAACTCAATATTGCAGAAAGCAGACTAAGTGGTCACTTGTATTAAAATTATGTTCTGTATTAAAATGAACTTGCTGACACTCGACCCACACTGCGGCTTATATTGTGGTGCCACCGGGTGTGGTAAAACTGAATTTGTTCTTAATCTATTACAAACAAGATACATCCATCATTTTGAAAACGTAGTAATATTCTGTCCTAGGATCAAACACAACAATGCTTATCACAACCGTTTATTCATTTGGAATGACAACAACATTTACTTAGCTGAACCTGAGAAAAAACTGAATGACTACCTACAATATTTTTACAAGCAGTTTGAAGGACAGCCAACGTTGTTTATTGTTGATGACTGCTCTGCAGAAAAAGACATTGTCAAAAAGAGAAACACTTTAGCAGAAATTGCCTTCAGTGGCAGACACGCAAATGTCAGTGTATGGATTCTCACTCAAAAATATTATGCTGTACTGAAAGATTTTCGAGAACAGTTAAAGTTTATCTGTTTGTTTTACTGTAAGGGTGGTGACAGCTTTGAAGACTGTCTCAGAGAGAATGATGTGATACCAAATAAACATGGATGAGATAATGTAAAAAATAACTGAAATCAACTAAGCATCTAAAGCTTATTTTAAAGACAGATCAGCCCACAGGGAATGGGTTAGTGAATTAATTTAGTCTTTTGTTTTGTCCATAAAAAATGACAGACGGACAAATCATGCAAGTGATTGATCTCACAGAGAGCTTCAGATATATCCAGCTCTTCGATGAGTTAAGAACACATTACAAAAAAACATTTGCGTTTACGTCAATAATAGTACCATCGGAGATATATGTGACATATAGTGTGACTTTGGATTATGTTGATGAGCATCCAAATGTGGAATGCATGACAGTTGATTTAAAGACACCTACATTAAAAGTTAATGATACCAACTATAGCCGGCTAGAGGAACTTTGTTATAATATATTTAAACAACTACGCAAACTAAATTTTTATATTAACAGTGATACAGTTAATAAAGTGGTATTACACATGCAGCACCAGCAGTCAGCTAGTATTGTTGTTAAAATAGAATTTACTAGAGTAGACACTGAAGTGATTGTTTCGTATATATCAACAAGACAACACACAGTTAACACAAGAAGAGAATTGGAGAACGTGTTTAGAGACAGACTGTTGCCTGACTTTCTAGAAGCAATCGACAAAGCAAGATTGAAGGGGTCTGGTTGGCATGAAGGTCGTGTACATGAACTACAACTAAAACAGTCAAGGTATCATCCTATATTAGGTAATCATGGATACCACTGCCAACTGAGGTTGCAAACAAAAAGGCTGTCGTCAATATTCAGAACAATGACCACTATTGTCTCATGTGGTGTGTGCTTGCTAAACTGCATTTTGTAAAAACAAAACTTGAGCGTGTATCTAACTACACTAAATTTGTAAGTGAACTCAACTTTAGTGGTATAGATTTCCCTGTTGAAATAGAAGACATAGACCTAATTAAAAAACTAAATCCTGGCATATCTGTGAACGTGTATGTATGGGATAATGAGTCTGATAACAAGTTACAACCCATTAGAGTATCACCACTTGCTCCAACCTATGGTCAGTCAGAAGATAAGCATGTTGACATGTTATTAATTGGTGATGGAGATAACTTTCACTACACAATTATCAGGAGTATGTCACGTCTAATTCGCAGTATTGTTTCAAAATATGTTAGTAAACAGGAAGTGTGTAAAAGATGTTTACAAAGATTTTCTTCTATTGCAGTGGCACACAAACATGTTTTGCTCTGCAGGTCAGCTGATGACATACAAACTGTACTTAAGTATCCAGATCCTGGTAGTCAAGTATATTTCAAGAACTATGGGAATCAGCAAAAGCTGCCATTTGTAGTGTATGCTGATTTTGAATCACTAGTTGCTCCGTATGAAGGTCCTGTTCCAGAATCATTACCAAAGACTATAAAACTAAGTGAACAAGTGGTGTGTTCTTTTGGATACATTATTGTTAAGTCAGATGGACAGCATTCAGAACCTGTTATCTACAGGGGTGAAAATGCAGCATGTCTGTTTTTAACAGAAATGAGACAACTGTATAGTCAGGTATTACAATATCTCACAACATGTCAGATGCCTTTGGTGATGACAGAAGAAGACAAACTAAATTTTGGTACAGCTGTGACGTGTTGGATTTGTGAACAAGCCTTTCAGGGTGACAAAGTTCATGACCATGATCACATAACTGGGCATTACAGAGGTGCTGCACATAACAATTGTAACTTGTTATTAAAAACAGATCCTAAGACATATAAGTTACCAATCTTTTTTCACAATCTCAAAGGATATGATTCACACATTATCATGCAGGCTGTGAATGAGTCTTACAAAAAAATTAGTTGTATTGCACAGACAACTGAAAAGTATTTGACCTTTAGGCTAGACAACAAATTAACATTTTATGACTCAATGCAACATTTGTCGTTAAGACTTGCTAGTCTGGCAGATGGACTGACTGAGTATCCAATAACAAGTAAATATTTTGAGCCAGACTTGATTAAAAAAGGTGTGTATCCATATGAGTACATTGATCACTGGGTTGTGTTTGAAGATATGAGACTGCCACCAAAAGAGAAATTTTATTCTACACTTAATGGTAAAGGTATTTCTGACTCTGAATACCAGCATGCGCTTGATGCGTGGGGTAAATTAGGGTGTCAGACAATTGGTGATTACCATGATCAGTACTTGAAAGCTGACATTTGCTTGCTAGCAGATGTATTTGAAAGTTACCGTAAAAATGGTTTGTTACACTACAGTCTTGACCCGGCTTGCTACATAACTAGTCCTGGCATGACATGGGATGCATTTTTTAAATATAGTAAGATATTTATAACCTGTTGTCTGACTGTTGTCTGATTGTACGATGGGTGAAATGGTGGAACGTGGTTTGAGGGCAGGTATTAGTATACCCGCAAACAATTACGCCAAAGCCAACAACAAATATCTTGACGACCTTGGGTTTGACCCCTCAAGGTCAAGGTCATTCATTACGTACATGGACGCTAACAATTTGTATGGATATGCGATGTGTGAGTTATTGCCCTTGAAAAACTTTTGTCTGCATGATTTTTAACAATATGACATTTCAGAGTTAACAAACCATATTATAAATCTTGACCAAAATGACGCGAAGGGTTGGATCTTTGAAGTAGACCTAGAGTACCCACACCATCTACATGATTACCACAATGATTATCCATTGGCTGTTGAGAAAATGATTATGACAGGAAAAAAAGAAGACACTAAACTTGTGCCAAATTTGAATGACAAATTCAATTATGTTTGCCACTAACGCTTGCTGCAGTTTTACATAAGACATGGGTTAGTACTAAAGAAAGTTCACAGAGGCATTCAATTTGATCAGAGTGCTTTTATGAAAGATTACATACTGAAGAACACAACTCTGCATGTGAGAGACGGCAACACTGCATTTGATAAAGATTTCTTTAAGCTTATGACCAATGCCTGTTTTGGCAAGATGATGGAAAATCCTCATCACCGCAAAGATGTGAGACTAGTAACAACTGAAATGGGTGCATTAAACTTACAGGTAAGCCACAGTACACAGGGTATAAAGAGTTTCATTCATCATTGTATGCAGTGTCACTTAAAAAAAAAAAGATTGTTAAACTGGACAAACCAGTATTCATTGGTATGGCAATTCATGAGTTATCAAAACTGTTAATGCTTGAATTTATTATGATTACTTCAAACCAAAGTATCCTGAGTGTTGTCTGCTATACACTGACACTGACTCTATGATCATTGACATGCCTACTGAAGACTTTTATGAAGATATGAAAACAGAGTTACACATGTATGACACATCTGACTATCCAAAAGATCATCCGCTGTACAGCACACAAAACAAAAAAGTGCCTGGAAAGTTTAAAGACAAACTGAATGGTGTGCTGATAGTTGAGTACGTTGGACTGAGATAAAAAAAAAATGTATTCTATACGACATCAAAAGGGTAGCCAGTCAAAAGCAAAAGGAATAAAAAAAAAACAGCGATTAAAAAATTAATAAAGACATTCGTCATGAACATTATAAGCAAGTATTTGATGGAGCATTGATGCCTGATTATCCAAACAAGTCACTGAGATCAAACAGACATAATCTTGAAATGATCCAAACACATAAGAAGTCACTGGCAGTAGGAGACACAAAACATGTGATTCACAGTAAGGAAAAAGCTTATGCACCTGGACATTACAGGCTCAAGTTATCTGAAGAAATAGCCAATGAACTGGTCGATGAATTAATCGATGAGTTAGTTGTTGAAATGAGTAACAGTGTCTGGGGGAATAATCTGTAATTCTTCTCTGACAAATGCCCTCTGCAGCACTGGTTCATACAGATAATATATTGACGCGTCAGCGCTGGGACTATATTTTTTATGTTGTGTATGGAAGTAGACCAAATCTGGTCGGTTGTTCTGCATCTGACATAATTTTCTGATTCTCCGGGCTGATATAAATATCTCACCTGCTTTGTAAATAAACTTGTGTCTGGTGGCAAGGCCTGGGCTGTTGTTTTTGGCTCTGTAATTGTTTTCAATTTAATAGCATCAACAGGCTTTGGGCATCCTTCGTTATTCATTGCTTTTATCACAGATGGTAATCTCTTAACCCATTCAGTGTTACGTGTGTCATGCATGAGTTCCTTAGAATACTGGTAACTGAAAATCTTTCTGATAACTGTTTGTTGAAGTTTTCAACTATTGCCTGAGATCTGTGCACGCCTGGAATGTTGCGTCTAACCAGTACACCGTGCTTTGCAAATAACTGATTAACTGCGCCCTTAAACTCAGATCCGTCATCAACCTGCACAAGTCTGGGGAATTTTAAAGGACCTTGACTATATATTTTGGTTAACGCTGTAGCAACAGTGGTAGCATTCTTGTCAGTTATGGGTTCAGCGTTCTTGTTACTGAAGCCATGTGGACAACAGTTAGTGCATACTTGTATCGTTTCTTTCTTATTGTATCATGTGGCAGAAACAATAGATCCATTTGATGTGTGTCATTTGGTGTTGTGTTTTAAAAATGAGGACGTGTTATTTTTCTTGATGCAGGTAAATATATTTGCGAAATTGCCTGTCTTTGTAAACATTGTTTGACTTGATTGAGTGTTACATCTCCGCAGCCATGTGTAATTTCTGAATAGCGGTGTTTCCCTTCCAATATCCAATTGGGGAGTAATATATTTTTGATAGTTTAGCGTCTGTCATTTTTTCTAGCAATATAAATTCCAGTAAAATAAACAAATGTCATTCCCACTAGAACAAAGATTATCTCCCCGTTTCTTTGTTGTGTGCTTGGTTGATAGTAATCACTAAGTTTCGGCTTTGGGGTAGACATGTCTTCACTCGTGACAAGATAGTATTCTCTGATTGCATCCTCGACATTAGAAAATGTATGTTGTGCATGACCTTCTAGTCTAAGTTTTTCATTGATGAAATCAAGTTTCTCTATTCGTTGTTTCTCATAATCCTGCTGGGCTCGTGCCAGTTTTTTAGATGCTTCATTGTGATGCTTCATTTCTTCTGCTGATTCATCTCTACCCATTTTTGAAAAAATATAGTTTGATCCACTGAAAGCAAGTGCATTAACCATGGCACCACCAATCATAATAGCTATAGTTGCCATATTTTTTTATTTACATAGAAACATTTTGTGGATTAATTCCTTGCTTGACGAGAATGTCTTTTGTCGCAATTGATGCTGTAACAACTGCTATTAACTTTGCACTTTCTTCAAAGTCTAATCTAAGGACTGCCGATTTCATTTTGAGTAGACTTTTTCCCAGCATAGAGTAAGCTACTGCTAGTCCGCTTATCATGGCAGAGTGATAGACAAGGTTCATTAAGTTTTTTTGTGTCGCTCATTTTCTAATACAATAAAATTAAAATAATATTTTTTATTCACTGCATCTGAAATGGGTCAATGACTTTGGGTGTTACTGGTAATGTGGCGACTTCTGGTTTTGTTTTTGGAGTGTCTGATTTTTTTGGACTCTGTACGAGTCTGTGGTTTTTATTTTTTGTATAATTGGTAACCTACGTAACCAAATCCGACAACAAATCCAGCATGGACTTTTAGTCTTAATCACCTTTTGAACCTGTGTCAAGACAGGACTCATTTCTGGAGTCGTCTGGGTCTCGTCCATTTTCTACTGCAGTAAAATTTAATTTTGAAAAATCAATATGGCTACCAGTGACAAGCAAAGTTACCACAGGTGCAAGGTAATTGCCAAACTTGTAAAACATGATGCATGCTAATTTAGCAATTGAACTTGAAACAATAGGTTTGCTTTCAAGGTCGTGTGATAGACTGTCAGTGTCTACAGGTAGAAAATGACTCACTGCTTTTGTGTATAGACAGACAAAAAATCAAGGTCGTCAAGCTGTGCCCACAGTGTCCACTGTATTCCACTTCGTCTGTGCTCTGTGGTCATCTTCATGACCCTTGTCTATGGCCAGTAGGAAGAGGAATGGAGACAGCAGACACCCCTGCCTTGAGTATGGAAAGAGATTATTTGACTGCAGGGACATTGAAGAACACACGGCTGGACAAACAAGTTCCAGGATGCGGGAGTTGGGGAGACTATTAAAGATTCTCAGAGTGATGTCAGAAATGAAAATCGCAACTTTGAATGATGTGATCAATTCAGCTAGCTTTGAGCATGTTATACTGGCTGTAAAAGAGCTAGCAGAATTTGATGAGGACACACATCAGTTCAAAAAAAGGCAATCTCATAATGCGCATATGCCATGCCTTGAAAAAATATTCATGGATCAAACAGTCACAGGCACCCAAACAGCGTGGGCATGGTTCAGATGAGAAGTGACTGCAGGAACTCTGTGAGGTGGAGTGGTTTGACTCTGTCTTTACCGGGAACTGGTATGATTGTGAATCAGCTACAACAGCCCAGTCGGTCGGGAAAATGAACAAACCCAAGCTGATCTCATCATGTGAAGATGTTACCAGAGTCCAAGAGCTGCTTGAAACAATGATGGTTTCGGAAGATTATCCGACAGTGGTTAAATCAACTCTTTGTGCTATATCACTTTTCAACCATAAACGAGGGGCAGAACTTTAGAGAATGAAGGTATCAGACTTCCATAATACTAAGATTGGAATAATCACCAAACAAGATATCTTGCTAGGTCTCACAGAGGTTGAGAAGAAAATGGTGAATCATTGTCAGCGAGTGGAAATCAGAGGCAAGTTTAGTAGGAGTGTTCCCATTTTGCTGACAAAGAAAATGATGACAAATGTGGACAGAATCATTCAAATGAGGCAATCAGTGCCAGCTGTAGCTAGTTCCCAGTACATCGTTGCCACACCTTCTGGTCAGAGGCCTTACAGAGGCCATGATGTTCTGAAGGAACATGTACTACAAACCACAGAAGCAGGTTGCAACTTTGGCTCAGTCAATGGCCATCTCAGAGTTGGATCAGGATCAGCTGGCAGATTTCCTTGGTCATGATATTTGGATACATCGCCATATCTACCGCCAATCTCAAGACGTCCTTCAAAAGGCAAAAGTGGCAAAGATTCTCCTGTCAGTTAACAATGGGATGACAGATTTTGAGAGTTGCATTAGAGATGAGATGAAGAGATTGACTTTGACAATGAAGACACATCAGACACTTGCAGAGAGGTCTCAGTGAAACAGCACCTGTGAAAGAAGCAAGTACCAAGTCAACAACACAGGAATCAATGAGTATGACAGAGAAAAGACGTCCAAAGCCTTATGAAAATCTAGATAGCTTTAATGATGACAGTACTGTGTCAGCTCCTGTTCGAAAGAAAGCTAGATTTTCAAGGAAACCATGGGGGAAAGCTGAAGAGAAAGCTGGTCAAACTCGTTTCAATAGACACCTTGTTATGAAAAAACCTTTCTGGAAAGGCCGAGATAGAGCAACCAATCGCAGAAGAGCCCGCACTTAGACATAGACGCTGGATTACATCCGCAACAGACTGAAAAAGTTACAAAATAAATGAATTGAGATTCTCCGAGAGAACACACTCGCGGCATTTTCGTTTTCTTACACATCACACACAGTGCAAGTGTTCTCTGTGAAGTTACTTTCGATCACAATCACACATGTCAGAAAAGGCAACAAAATTGCATGACAGATTGGCCTTTTAATGTTGTTATAGGACGAATTCCTTTCATTGCAGAAGAAAGCTTTTGTTAAAATTCTGATGTATGCCTTGATTATTTTGTATATCTGAAACTTTGACCTAATGTTAGTCCTTTTTGGCTCATGTGCAAAGCAAAAGTGAATATGTTCTGTGCCAGTGGTTGTCCGTCATAACTTGAAACCCAAATATGGTACAGAGATACCTGATGGTAAAACCTATGTATGCATACTAAGTTGGATAACCATTCGGAAAGGTCAATGGTCACAGGCTGGCAAATGTGTGTAAAATGCCAGTATTGGATAAAATTATTATGACCATTTTCGCAAAAATTTTGAATCAAATTTAGCACAAAGGTAGCTGATGAGAAGACCTTCCTGTGCATACTAATTTAGTCGACTCATTGCAAAGGTCATGGGGGCGGGGGTGGGGGGTGGGGGGTAGCTGCGGGGTGGGGGCGGTTGGTTGATCGATGTGTGAAAATATTTATATTTTGAGAAAATATGGATTCTGTTGGTGTGGAAGCCAGTCCTTTACTTATTTTACAAAGGTCACACATATGTATATCGGACGTCCACGTGAGCCGTAATGGCTTTGTCTTGTGTGTGTGTGTGTGTGTGTGTGTGTGTGTGTGTGTTTGTGTGTGTGTGTGTGTGTGTGTGTGTTTGCGCGCGCGCATATGTATGTATGTGAACACGAGAATCTCTAATGTTTGTGTACGTACAAGCTTGAAACTGGAAGAAGTGCTTTTATCAAAGGGTGCCTAGGAGAGCCTCCGAGCATGTTAATATGGGTGTCTCATTGAAGGGCTTAAAGAACGTTTATGCAAAATCGGTTGTCCAAAATTTGAGTCCGTAATTTTTGCTACATTCAATTGAAATTTTGGATACAGCTAGATTGGAAAAAGACATCTGATGAGTTCGTTAGGCAGCTTTGTATCTTTCGAACTTTTACAGTAGAAATTAATTTTATACAGAACAAAATATAAAAGTAAAAAACCTCGACTTCTGGAGAAAATCACATTGTGACTGTGACCTAAAAGCATAAATTTCGTCACCACGCAGATATCGACGCAACACTCTAGATATGAAGTCTGCACGCACGCACGCACGCACGCACGCAAGCACACACACACACACACACACACACACACACACAGACACACACACACGCACACACACACACACACACACACACACACACACACACACACACACACACATCGACGCGCTGTAAGAAGAGCATGCATGTGTATAGTAGAATATCATGTATTGTATCTAGGTAAAGTCAACCTCACTTCACACATCATTATGGCAAGACTGAAACTGTAACGTGAAATTCTAGTTTTGTCACCATTTTTCTCAAGTATAGAAGACAAAGTTGAACTCATATCACGTAAATGTTCAATTACTTAAAAACTAGAATTGCGTCATGACAAAGTACAATGACGCGAATGCACTATGTCACTTATAGAGCTCACTGACGCATTTGGCTAATCTGTGAGACTTTTTCGATAAGAGATATTTCATCATCAGAATCAGGTCCAAAACAAGCCAGAGACCTTCACAGCGAGGACAGCTCGCACATATAAGAGACTTTGTGGGTTATGGCTCATCCCATCTTGTTTATTGCTAGGTAGGTCGAACATTGGTAATCCATTGCAGACAATGCCATGCAACATCTTCAGCGATTTCTTTTCTTACTCCAGGTTTTGTTTTTGTCCAGCAGTTTAAGTTTCTTTCTGCCAAGGAAAACTTGAGTCTATTATATTTTGCTTTGACTGCCGCCAAAGTGTTTAACTGACCGTCCGAGTATATGCAACGATGATGTAAACCAGATAACACTGAACAGCCTTTACGTGAGTGGAAATGCATGAATGAACAGTGCTCAAGGTTGACGACACGCGGTTACAAGGTGTAGTAATGACAGTTGTCAGCGGCCTATTGATGCGACATAGAAGTAGCGGCAGACTTGTGGGATACGACATATAGGTCTTTTGTTTTTTATAAGCATGGCTTCGACTGTATTTCACTTTTCTAATTGGTCTTGTGTGCCTCCGCAGTCGTTGTTCGTTTTTCCTAACCGGTGTCGTCAGTCGACTGTTACTCTCCTTTTCGCTATTTGTTTTAAAAATACGATAAAATACCAAGAACTACTGATTAACGCGAACACTGTAAAATTATACAAAAACTGCTTGCTTTTCAATCCAATCGAATCGTATAATTTATGTGAATTAACTCACCTGGAACATATCCTTGTCTACGAAGCACAGGGTTGTGTGTTAGCGACGTGTTTTAATCAACTTCTTTGCCTTGTCTGCGATGGCAACACTACAAGTACATCTAATGTTTTAGGAAATAACAAGTGAAAATAAAATTTAAAAGAGAGAAGCTTGAAACTGTCACGCAAAGCTTAAAGCAATTTGAGAAATACACAGCAATGCCAAGTGTACAGATAAATGACGTCATTAAACACTCCAGTTTTGTATTCGACACCGCCTATTTTAAGCGTGGGGAGGAGTTACAATAGCGGTCCATATAGGTGCATAGGGCCGTGACCCAAAAGCTAACATATAAACAGGACCAGATTATTTTAATAAAATTAGTCTTTGACCTGAGCATATATTGTCCTTTCCCATGTTTATGTTATTTAAACTTGGCAAGAAGACAGCTTCAAGTAATTTTCTGACGCCAGGAAATACACAATAACGCTGTTTACGTTTTTAACCTGTCAGGACCAAATGTTTTGATGCCCTCGTATAGGACCGCTTCGTACATTGTATCTGTTCGTCTTCTTCTCCTTTATCTCCATCTGTGTCGCTTTTTTAAATATGAGATTTTCATTTATCTATAATCCTGTTTTTTACATCTTGGTGACGACAGTTTCCGAGTGTTTGAGCGAAGGTCTTGAATAACAAATGATGTAGTGATGATGATGATGAGGAGATGGAGGAAGAGGAGGAGGACAATGACGATGACGACAAACAAGATGGGTTCAACCATAACCCATAAAGTCCCTTCTATATGAGAATTTTCCTCGCAGTCAAGGGTCCTGTTGTCTTTGACCTGATTCTGATGTTAGAATATTTCCTATTTTTAAAAGCCTCGTAGATTTTCCAAAATAAATGCCTCAGTGAGCTCTGTAAGGGGGACAGTGCATACACGCCACTGGTTTGAAAAGCGTCATTTGTCATGAAGTAATTTTAGTTTTACATACTTTTATGATATGAGTTTCACTTCAAGGTTCACAAGTCTAAATGTAGACTTAGAAAACGGTATCAAAACTAGAATTTCACGGTATAATTTCAGTCTTCCTATAATTTGTGTCAAGCCTTTGGCTCTGTTCCTGGAAATGCTTTCTGAGGTTTCTCACCACGTCTGATCTGTCCATCCGTAGCCATTGTGTGACCTCTGTCTTGTCAGCAAGGATATTCGCTCGATTATTGCCCTGGACTCCAGCATGTCCTTGGCAGTAGACTCACAAATGTCTTCGTAGTTGCATTTGAGCCATTACCTAGTGCTAGTCTGGGCTTCTCATTCCTGCGTCATTTTTTTTTTTTTTTTTTTTTTTTTTTTTTTTTTCAGCAAGCATATTGAGTCTGTGAGGATGATGGCGTGACTGATTCTGCTGTTATCCAGCGTAGTAATCCAGTTCAGAGCGTGAGTCACCACCTCAACCTCCATCGTTACCCTTGGCTATGTAGGCTGCACTGTTTTCGTGTATCGTGCTGCCGTTTTGTTTGACTGTGAAGCCGCAACCTGACTGGCTGCCGGTGACGGAACCGTCTGTAAATATGATCAGGTCTTGGGGCTTGCTATTCTCTTCTAATAGCATTCTAACTTCTGCTTCTGTCTTGCCCGCTGTCCATTCTCGACAATGTCCTCCCAAACTTTCAGGTATAAGAGTTTGGTACAGACGTTGGAACTGGGTTGGAATTCGTCCGCATTGTCTTGATTCCTTCAGTTCTGTCACTTCCCACACCTCTTGTATTGACAACTTGACTCAGCCGTGATTTGCCCCTTGGGAGTCTGCTGCCTTTTTCTGTCTGTGACTGCTTCATGGAGCGGATTGCTTGGGTTTTCTAAGGCTCTGAAGTAAGCTTTGACCTGTTCAATCTTCTTTGAATGAAACATTTCCCGTAGTTTTAAGCTTGCACGTACACAAATATCGGAGATTCACGTGTTTACATACATACGCGCGCGCGCGCGCACGTACGCACGCACGCACGCACACACATACACACACACACATACACACACACACACACACACACACACACACACGCGCGCGCGCGCGCATACACACATACGGCGCTTCGCAACAAAAGTATGTTCTGCAGCGAGGTTAGCGTAATAAGGCATAATTTTTACCTCGTTACTTTAGCTGTCAGATTTTGAGTTCTGACCGCCTATAACGTCATGGGCATACTATTCGATTCGCTCCACCGCGACCCATCCTAAAAAAAACTTCTATAAATAGAAGGGGCTTAAAAAGGAGGAAAAAGAATATAATAATAAAGATTAACGGGATATTGTACAGAAAATGTTTTTGAGTGCTAAATTAGCCATGAAAACTGTTTCCAAATATTTGTCCTGATTGAAATAAACTTTCTGCTCTTGTCGCTCACTACTTTTAATAAAACACCGTGCATCGTGATTAGGCATCGTGCATTAGGGAACTCGATCCATACTAGCAAAGAATACGAAAAGTAGAAAAGTCTTTCATTTTACGACCTTCAAACGTATAATTAAAATTAATTAAAATTTCATTTAGTTCTTTTGTGCACATTTGTCGTAAAACATTCTAAGTATGTTAATACAGGAGATACTATAAACTATACAGTTATAATATAATAAATTGTGTTATAACTGTCTTTTCTAAGCGTGTTTCTTTCTCCGTTGGGTTCTTCTCTGCATTTAACACGCTTGGCAGTCACCTTTTTAGTCTGGATTAATTATATAGTTACCGTCATTTCCTGTGTCAGCGCGGCTTTAATATACGACAATGATGGTGATGACTGCGCAACGTTAATATTTTTTGTACAATGTTATCATTCAGATCAGAAGTGAAGATGGGGGGGGGGGGGGAGGGGGTGATTGAGGGGAGGGGGTGAGGGCTATCCTTATTTTTGTACACGGTCGCTTCCTGATAGATTAGTCTGACAACCTCTTGATTTGTTCTTGACACAGGAGAGCAATGCTCACAACACAGATAGGTCAGGCGAGATAGGACAGCAACGTACACGTATCTTTGCGTATGTGCATTGGCTTGAGTCAGCAAAAATGTTGTAGGCATTCATTCTATAACTTACTGTAATCTTAGGATACAAAGAGCACCAATCTCTGACAGCAAAAGGCATCGCATCTCATGATCGTGTATGTTTGCAGGGAGTCATGGCAATCTATGCCTGTTACAATTTGAAGGAACTGGATAAGCGACTGGGATGTTAGGTTCATCGGGACAACGAAATATATAATCGTTATGTTCTTCCTGGTTGATATCGCCCACTATCTGTTTGCAGCCTGCACTCATATCAGCAGTTAAGATAAATCTTGTGATCATCGCGCGTTTATTTTATAAAATGAAATGTGTGCATGTGTGTGCGTATGCGTGTGTGTGTGTGTGTGTGTGTGTGTGTGTGTGTGTGTGTGTGTGTGTGTGTGTGTGTGTGTGTGTATCCTGCGAGCCTGGACCGGCTGAACAAAACAATATCAAGATAAAGAGAAATCTTCCTTGTTCGTTTTGTTTCAATGTATTTCGCACAAAAGTCGACCTTTTCACAAATGTGTTCTTTCTGATTTCTTGCATATATATTAAACGTTCACACTGTTAACTATGATCTTTAGCGTAGGGTAGGAAGACATGTTTCTTAATGTTGGCTGGGGGCAGCGATCCTGGCGTGTTACTTCCCAGCCTCAAAACAACGGAAACGGGGGGTGGGGGGGGGGAGGGGGGGAGTGGGTGGGTGGGGGGTGGGTGGGAGAGTGACAGACTAACCTGGTAAAACTCAAACCAAAATCAATCTGATGATATTTTTTTTTTCCGGAGAGGCACCAATTAATAAACAGTCACAGATGAAAGACTTGACTCAATAATTTACTAAATTGGCCTAATTCACACATTATGCATTACAAAATAGGACGAGCACCTTGTCCGTTTTTTTTTAAATTTTAATAACGATGAATAGGTCTATGCAATGATTCATGCTTTAAGCAAACTATGTACGCCTGCATCAGTTCACCGGGAGACAGTTACGCACGTAGATCATTATAGTTCTCGTGAACTGACAGATTAGCGTGGCGCCGTAAAGGCGGCAAAATAATCAGGCACATCAGACGGGTTGAGGTCAATATATTTCCCGCAACTGTTAGGTAATCATGTAACATCACCCCAACCGCAACACCCATCCATCCTTTGCCCTTTTATACGTCACGGACGGTCGAAAGCTTGAAAATATTTAAAGAAATTGTGTTTTGTATATATCCCCTCTCATCGATACACATATACAAATGGTTGTGATGGAAAAGAACAGAAACCGCTCAGGTCGAAGTAAACCATGAGCCAAAAAAAAAAAAAACCCGCGATTTTTTTCACGGTAGCGTTTTTCTTCGTAAATATGTTATTTTCTTCGTTTTATCTTTTACATAATTTGTTAGAGAATGTTGTGAAAGGGGTGTTATGTCTTGTGTAAAGAGAATGTTAAGGTTTTAATATCTCACGTCGATGACTTATGACGTCATCAATGACCCTACCATCACGCGATATTGAAAGTGAAATGGGGAGCATCTGCAGAGGACACAGCTGAAAACCAACCAGTGTGCAATGTCACTAGGGTCCGTGTGAATGAAAATCCGGCCTGTTTGTTTTTGATCAACTTTTCATTGTCAAAGGCGCCTAAAATATTAACATGACTTGCAAACACGAAAAACAAGCAGTTACTTATTTTTATGGTACGGTCATATTTACCTAATCAAATGGATATGGTTGTGTTCCTCGTCTCTTTGTCAACCATTGGAGCTTACAAAATGGCTTGAAAATAATTTTTATGATTCAAAATTCTTTTGGGGTAGTTTACAACATCATAAGCAGTCGACAAACCATGCGTGTTAACACATCTCACAGCATACTTGCTTCTATCAGTGTGTCCAGTTTTGATTATTTTCACCACAAGAGAAACCCTGTGTCTGCCAGAGCAGCCAAGGGCGATAACTCTTTTAAACATTTGCAGGTAGCTCAGACAGTAGACTGAACATCTAAAACAAACAACAAAGATACTTTTCTTGGTTTTTTTTTTTTTGTTGTTGTTTGTTTGTTTGTTTTTGTTTTTTTTTTTGCATGGATGGATTTTCGCTTGCGGGTACACATCCCGACACATTTCGCGTTTTTATTGCCTCTGAGTATATATGACCTCCTCCACGTTTTAATACAGATTACATAAGGACACACAGGAAAACAAGGGAGATTTATTATTAGTATGGATCGACACATCACGGATTTCAACAACTAGAGAATTGTCAAGCTTTTATTTTCTGTTTATCTGTAAGGAAAACAAAGAAACCGCCCCCACCCCACCCTCACCCCCCTATCCACACACACACACAGTAAATACCACTGACATTTTATTATTGGTCACTTATACTATAAAGCGACCTATGTCATAATTCAAAGCTTTTTGAGATGAGGCGAAAACCGATTTGTCAGACCTAGTACACCGAGGGTTTATGAACTTCATAAAGTTAAATCAGTTTTACATTAAAATGGGTCCCCATGGACTGTGCTTTAATATGATAATTGAACCTTTGAGTCTCAGTACTGAGGTTACGACTCCCAAAAATGAACGAAAGCAAAGTCAGCCCCCCCCCCTCCCCCCCCCTCCCCCACGTTCATTCACGGAATTATGAATTTTGGAGATGCTAATAATGTTGTCTACGCTTTTAGTACACGCTGTTTATCCGCCGTGACTTCGCTCCCATTCGTTGTTGGGAGTCGTTTGGAGTAGACGTAACCTCACTAATCTCTCCTCGTTAACTGCACCAGCCCTCTTCTCCCCTCCTCCTCCTTCTTTCCACATCCACCTCCCACCACTTCTTTTTTTTTTTTCTTTTGGCTCAGTCCACATCGTGTTTGCCTGCCTAGCGTTATCTGTTGCTAGATAGATCGTTAGCTCCGCCTACGACTTTAGGAAACAAAATACCTGCGGATTATGTCATATGATACAGGATTTTCAAACGTGGGTCTGTCTTGTCTACCTTTTCAGTAATACCGCAGGGTCTGCCACAAACACAGAGTGTAAAATACAGCAGGTACGCGAGAGAGAGAGAGAGAGAGAGAGAGAGAGAGAGAGAGAGAGAGAGAGAGAGAGAGAGAGAGAGAGAGAGAGAGAGAGAGAGAGAGAGAGAGAGAGAGAGAGAGAGAGAGATCCATTGTTCGCTCGCTCGTAACGTATTACTCCTCACGACAAGCGACACGAAGTTTTATCTTTATGATAATACCACCATATACTGTATTCAACTGCTCTGCTGTAAGCAGTACACGCGCTGTACGTTTTGTTTCTCTTCAAATTCAAATTAAAAAACTTTATTGTGTCAGTCTGGCCAACAAATTTTTTTTTTCGTTAAGATTACATGCGCGCGTACGGTTTTAGCCACTTTATGACAATTATGACAATGGTGTTATAAAAAAAAAACAACACTACATGACAACAGTGTTAGTGAGTGAGTCTATAGGAGTGAGTCTGCCACTTGCGAGATGCCACTGCGACATCTGAGGCGCACGTTCCTCGAACAAGGAGAGAGAGAGAGAGAGAGAGAGAGAGAGAGAGAGAGAGAGAGAGAGAGAGAGAGAGAGAGAGAGAGAGAGAGAGAGAGAGAGAGAGAGAGAGAGAGAGAGAGAGACTCTAGTTAACACACTCCTCATTTAGGAGACGGATGGCCGAGAGTACAAAGCTGCCCTTGTAGCGTTTGGTTTTAACAAGAGGAGCCTTGCACCTACGGCCAGACGGGAGCTTTTGCAGGTGCTTAGAAAGGAAGTGAGAAGTGTCAGCTGCTAGCCTCAGACCCTTGCGTATTAATCTCATTCTCGTCCTGTAGAGGCCGTCAAGGCTCTCCAACCTGCCCCCAACGATTTTCTCACTAAGCCTGATTATCTTGTTCAGCTTCCTCAAGTTCTTCTCGCCCAGGGAGCCGAACCATGAGGCAAAGGAGAACATAATTAGGCTTTCTATAAAGCAGAGGTAGAACTGCCTGAGGATTTTGGGGCTCACATCAAAGGAGCGGAGTCTGCACAGCATATACAGTACAGTCTCACTTGGGCTTTCTTAAAAATGAGGACTGTGTTGTCGTTGAAGGATAGCCGTGAATCAATCAAGGTATCTTAGATATTAGATATCACATCAACATTGCAGCGTTTCAGCTATGTATTTTCATGGTGCATTTCATATAACATTTTGCATTAATATACTGAATGTGTTAGAGGTAACGAGTGCGGAGATGTCGCGTGGTCGCCTCCTGTTGGCAGTTCTGCTGCTAGTTGGGACAGAGGCGTACTTCTTTGAGTCTGGCTACAGTCATCACTACACGTACTGGGCTGAAAACTCACTGTTTGGAGAAAAAAACGTCACTACGGTTTTGAAGGTGGGTCATAAGACTGAAAATTTAAATTGCTTTGATTGGATGGATGGATAGATGGATAAATAGATAGATGGATGGATGGATTCGCGGACGGATGGATATATTGATGGTTGGCTGGCTGACTGGCTGGCTGGATGGTTAAATGGAGGTATGGGAAATGGAGGGAGGGATGAATGGATTGATGAATGCTTGCATGCATGGATGGGTGGATGGATGAAAGGGTTTATAGATCAATCAACTGACTGGTTGATTGAAAAGGTTTATAAATGTCTATAAGCATCGTGTTGTGTCATTGCAGACACACATCTTTATATTTAAATTTATATTTAAAACGATGTAGAAGAAAATGTTGATATTAACAGACTTTGTGTGTAATATCATAGTACAGGCAGGCAATATTCCTTTTTTCCCGGACATAGCAGAAACCTGATCTTATAAATATGTTGGAATGTGTCGGTCGAACTTCAAATATATTCATGTTTCTGTTTTAGTCCAAAATCATGGATCATCCTGTGATTTATTTGTCATTTTAAAAGTTTAAATTACAAATACTTTAATCTTCCAAAACTCATGAAACAAAATGTTTATGCTTTGTTTGCGTCGCCACAATTTGTACCTGAACTATACTTAATTTCGTCGACATATTAAACCTGTTTACAACACTAAATAATATTATTAACAGATAACTCATCACAACAAGCAATTAAAAAATGGTTTCAATGGATCCAGCATTGATTTCAAATATTGTACGATAAAAATGTGTTCTTAATGTTTGTCTTAACATAACTAAGACATTTCAACGTGTCTTTTCAATCCCCCTCCCTAACCTCTAAGGAAAAAAACCCTAAACATAGTGAGGTTTTGTTTGCAACAAAAGATTAACGCACATGAGGATCCATGCATCCTGGAAATGTTTGGAGTGTTGTCTATGCTCATGGTCCAAGCTGTTTATCCGCCTTGATTTCCGTCGCGTTTGTTCTTGGGAGTCATTCGTTTCATATGAAACCCCGTTCTACTGTGTCGTTACTGTCCTTGCGTTCACTACCCTAAGTAACAAAGAAGAAGAGCAGAAGCGTCTTCCATCTTACGACATTCAAGGACAAATGGCTGGATAGATGGGGGATGGACGGACGGACGGACGGATGGATGGATGGATGGATGGATGGATGGATGGATGGATGGATGGATGGATGGATGGATGGATGGATGGATGGATGGATGGATGGATGGATGGATGGATGGATACCCCTACTCAGTGTGAATCCACTTACCTTTTCCACCCAGACTTGAATCCATCAAACGATAAAATCTGAATTGCTGCAGCACAAATGCACACTGGGTAGATTCACGTTAACGCATGGGTGGATTCACTCTTGGTAAATTTTCAATAGGTATATGCACGTTGGGTAGAATTACGTTGGGTAGATTTATGTCTACATAAAGCGACTTTCAGTTAAATTCTGCAGCGTTAGTGTTCCTGTCCTCAAGAATGACCCTTCTTATAGTATTAATGAATACAGAATGGTCTACTGTAAGGGAAACCGGAGCTAGTCCGGCCCAGGGCAAGTCTGTTCACTTGGTTTTATTTGGAGACTTTGAATTATTCAGTCGTTTTGGTCAAATAGATAAGTCTCATAACCCTCCCTCTGTCTAGAGGGTGAATATGGCGCCCACGTGTTGCAAACTGGTTAGCGGAGACCTAAAAACCTGATTTGCATGTTAAAAGTAATTTATTATTAATATTTTGTATGGGTCAAGTCCGCCTATTTACCTTGGGGCAAGTTCGTCCTTTCGCGGACATGCCTGGTGGGGGTAAACGGATATGCACCATACAAGAAAACAGACACACATAGCAATGATTTACCCAGCTGATGATGAGATCTTGCATTCTTTGGTCACTTTTTAGTTTATTCCCTATTCAAACCGGGGCGGGTCAGTGGCGAAGTGGTAAAGCGCATGCCACCCATGCTAAAGGTGCGAAGCTCGATACCCGGTCCCGGAGCAGGACTTTTCTCCTCTAATAAGTGTCGCCGTTAGTTCTCCGACTCTTCCTCCCCCTCCAATTTGGTAATGGTTTCAGGCCCCTATTAATTTTACATACACGCTATCAAAATTTCGGAAGCCCCAGTAGTTGAGCAAACAAACACGTGAATGTGCCGTGTTTGACATGTAGCTTTCATACACTTCTTTGAGAAAAAGAAGTGTTTACTTGAATAGTATCTACCTAAATGTACGAGAAAGAATGCTGTCCACCTGGCTTTGCGTGCTTGGCTCAGGTTAGAGGAGCAAACTCAGATTTTTGACAGTTCGCCCCTTGAAATGCGTCAGACACAAAATGACGTTTTCCCCTCAGCACGTGCACATTTACATGGAAACAGTCTACAGACAAAACGTGATTTACGTCATTTTCTGAGGTGAACGTCATTCAAAGTAATATTGTAATTTTACGAATGAGGGGATCAGAAAAGGTAGTTTTTTCAGTTGATCCTAATACTTTGAAATGTATTAGCTCACAATCTGATCTGATTTTAACCCAAGAGCCAGGACGAAAAGTAGGCTTATAAAGATACCGTTTTGAAAAATAGGTTGGGTAGAAATAGAAAGATTACACTTTTTCATAAAATATTTTTAAAAGTTTCACTGTCTTCAAAATAGTGGCAAAAAACCCCGTGGTTCACAGGCATTGCAAGCGCACTATAGGTTTCATCATGATAAGAAAACATGTAAGAAGGGCGTCAGAGGCCTTAATTTTTCTGGTCACAGAAAAGTATGAGGCTTTGTTATTTTTTAATCATACAGCAAGAAAGGCAAATCCTTTTTGTTTCACATTAAATGGTCCCAGTTCTTTGTGTTAAAAAAACAAAACAAAACACTGTGTACAACTTTGCAGTCAACACTGTATAAGGTGACGACCCAAGGGACTATGAAAAATTGATCGCTTAGACAGGTGTTCTTGTTACTCAGAGTGAGAAAACCATAAAACAAAATGGTTGGTCCGCTTAGACGGGTGATTTACTCATACAGGTGGTAGTCTTGAGAGGTTTGACTGTAGCAGAATGCATGCCATAATCTTGATATTTTCTCCGACATATAAAGAAAACACAACTGCACTGTTCTGATGTGTTTTTGGTCCGATGTATGTGCGGGGACGGACTTGCCCCGGCCCCTGGGCGGACTTACCCCGACACAAGGCTAGTTCGCTCATGTTTGACTGGGTCGCCTTCGAGCAAAAGTGTGTCGTCCGTTAGAATATCGTTGCCATTGGTTTAGAAACAAAAATGTAGGCACGATATTTAATTTAAACCAAGCACTGAATTTCTAGCTCTGTTAGAACATTCTCCATGTGGCATAGAGTGCAAAAGGGGGCAAACTAACCCCGGTCTCCCCTACTAAATAACTGACATGATCTCGTTAGTTATCGGAAAGGAATATACTCGTTGTTTCAAGGTTTATTGCACCGTAAAAAAATCGAATTTACTAGTGATTAATTTATTAGCCTTTATTTATTTATGTAAACATCTCGGTGTTATAATTTAAGCTTAGTTTTGATAGAAAATCACCGAAAATCAGACCCGTATAATGTACATGCTGAATTGTGTACTGATTTAATGTTAATTTCAGTTTCAGATACATCACTTAAATGACACAGAGAATGGACATCGACTTCACTCTCTTACTGTCGACAGTCTGGTGCAGTTTGTCAAAGATGGGCAGGGTAAGATTTACAAGCAGCTTGACTGCTTGAGTGTGTAGTGCTAAAATAATGTTTTTATTATGGCAAGTACATGCACATCAATCGACACAAACTCAGTTGCAAAATAAATCAAAATTGACTTTCCACTCTTGCTTTTCTTGATTCAGCCTAAGCTTAACCATTTTTACATGTCCTAAGCAGTTGAGACATAACGTATTTACATTGGGTTTTGCATGCTCGATATGTCGTACATAGATCGGTATAACACTTCGTAAAGTATGCACACTTTGATTCTTGGAACTTGCAGTGACAGTACTTTTGAAGAAATGCAAAAGTGATCACCTGCCCGTTCCTTATACATTTGTTGTTGATAGTATATTATGATGTTATTATGGTTACATATTATGATGAAGCTTGTCCGAGCATGAAAATAGAAACAAGTTATCATTCACATGTGAAATGTTAACAGACCTAGATAACAGATACAAGTAGAGTCAAATATCAGGGAAAGAGGAGTGTTAAAATATATATGAAGTTTAGTTATTATCTGCATTTGAAATTTACTTTAAAACATTGATTTTGTTTCATGATTTTGCGATTCCAGTTATGAACAACCCTCTAAAATGGGATCTGACAAAAGCGTGAGTATAACAAGAAAAGGAACAGCTTCTTGAATATTTCTGATTTTACAGCCAGGGACGCATACTGTTACAGACTATCCGCATCCATTAATAAAGTTATGCATTACGGGCAGAAATGTTTTCAGCTTTGCATCTGATCAGCGTTTCGGTGGAACAGGGGAATAATTGTTGTTAACCATTATGTTTAACTTTACCGATTGGGCTGCACAGGGGTTTGAAGGCTGCTGGGCCTTTTATTGAGTCAGCCATGACACACTACAACAATAGATAAACTGACCATAATCTTATCTCCTGAACTCACGGGCACATTGTGTTAATTGGGAAAGGTTATCGTGCGCACATTCAACATTTTCTTTTGCTGTTTTTGGTGCTATCTAGTAAATCACTGAAATAATGTATGAATCATCTATGGAAAACCCCCAGCAAATCCTGCTTGCAGTTTTAGGGTCGATTTGAGTCGTGATTTTGTACTCATGAGTAGTGAAAATGTATGATACAAAAGTACTTAGCAATGTCCAGTCTCAGACTCAAATCATCTTTGTAGTAAAGCATCAACCGTTTCTTTGTACTTTTGCTTTGCATATTGAAATAAAATGGCAAAATATGATCTAGTCAACTATTCCTTTCGCCATCCCCGAAGATTCCTGTTTGTGGTGGATGACAAAGGCACCGTGACCTTGGTGCACTGTCACCCTGAGGACCACGAGGAGCTTGTCTTCATCAAGAAGGCCATGGTCAGCGTCTTCTCCGTACACGTCAAGGTCAGGGGCACAGAGAGACAGAGAGAGAGACAGATATATATATATATATATATATATATATATATATATATATATATATATATATATATATATATTATATATATATATATATATATATATATATATATATATATATATATATATATATATATATATATATATATAGAGAGAGAGAGAGAGAGAGAGAGAGAGAGAGAGAGAGAGAGAGAGAGAGAGATGATGATGATGATGATGATGAAACTTTATTTTTCAACGGTAAAAAGTTTTGACAGAAAACAAATCGTCATTTTACAAACTTGCCGTTGCTAACATCTACAGGATAAAAAAGAAGGGAAACTATAAAATATATATGTACATACAAAACCCAATAGCATCATTTTATACAGAAAAAATAATAATACTCATCACACACACATGCACAGACGCACGCACGCGCGCCGCTCACACATACATCCACACGCACAAACAAACACGAGCACACACACACACGCGCACACACATATAAAAACCATCTGTATGAAATACGTGAGGTACAGGAAATATTACAGTACCTGAGAAACGTACTAAGTCTGACTCATCAGGTAATCAAAAAGTTTTGTTTTAAAACTTCCTGTTGAGGTAATAGTTTTCAAATGTGCAGGGATGGAATTCCAAGCAAACGGACCAGAGAATGACATACTAGTTTTAAAAAGGTCAATTCTTGGCAGTGGTAGGGGTAAGGTATTGTTTCTTGAGGTCCGTTCACGTTCTTGGTGAGATATAAATTTAGTGGTTAGATACTGGGGTGTCAAATTATTCAGTATCTTATGCATATAGACGCATTTGTTTAATGTAAGTTGCTGACGTAGACCGAGAATGTTTAAATATCTAAATTTGTCTGTGGTAGGGATGGGGCGTCAATCTATCATTTTCACAGCTCTTTTGTATATGGAGTTTAATCTCTTCATGTGGACATCACTGCAGCCGTCCCACACTGTGGAGACATAATCAACATGGGACTTTATATGAGCATGAAAAAAACAATTTACAGGTATTTGTATCCGTTACATGTCTAAGCTGGGACAATAAGAAAGTGTTTTTAGCAATGGTCTTACAAACAGCATTTATATGGGTCTCCCAGCACAGTTGATCATCAACATGTATTCCTAAGAATTTACGCTCAGTGACTTGTTCAACAGGTTCAGCGTTTAATTGTAATTGTAATGGCTGTAGTCGGCGTTGATGTTTTTGCCGCGTGGCGATTAAGATACTCTTTGTTTTTGCTGGGTGAAGAACCATATGGTTCTGTCTACACCAGTCAGATACCTCATTGAGACTGCATTGTAAACTATGGCTAATGTCCGTCGTTTTTTTGCCAGAAACATGAAGACTCGTATCGTCAGCAAATAGATTACAATTAACGTCAGAATTAGTGATATGCAACGGTAGATCATTAATAAATAGTATGAATAGAAGAGGGCCCAAAATAGATCCCTGGGGGACGCCGTATTTTACATTTCCTTGCTTAGAGTATCTTCCATGGGCGTACACCATTTGTTTTCTGTCTTCGAGATATGATCGGAAGAATTCTATAGCGGTTGCATCCAAGTGATAAACTGTTAGCTTATTTAGGAGAATGTTATGGTCCACAAGGTCAAACGCCTTTTTAAGGTCTAAGAAAACTGCTCCTGACATCAGGCTTTTATTGATTGATTCCAGCCAGCTGTCTACAATATGTGTCAGTGCTGACTGACAAGAATGTTTCGGTCTAAAACCAGACTGGTGAATATTAAGTAATTTACCTTTTTCCAGAAAATCAAGGAGATGTTTTTGAATGTGCTTTTCAAAGGGTTTTGACAAAGCTGACAGAAGGGAGATTGGACGATAGTTATTAATATCTTCAAGATCTTTAGATTTAGGGATTGGGATTACCTTTGCTTCTTTAAGAATGGTTGGAAATGTACTTTGCTTTATGCAGAGGTTGAAAATATATGTTAGTGATTCTACTGTATACGGTAATGAGATTTTTAGGGTTTCATTATCAATACCATCAATGCCAGCAGACTTTTTGTTGGGCATGCTAGAAATAT
The DNA here is from genome assembly GCA_036245525.1 of Semisulcospira habei. Classification (NCBI taxonomy): domain Eukaryota; kingdom Metazoa; phylum Mollusca; class Gastropoda; family Semisulcospiridae; genus Semisulcospira; species Semisulcospira habei. Next base: position 229,466,992 of record BTPG01000001.1, on the reverse strand, counting down.
ATCTGCCGACTTCCGCAACTGTAATATCAGGGATGGTGAAAGTATTTGATATAGTTGTTTTTTTTTAAGTGTTCTCTGAGAGAACTCGGCACTTCATACGGTTTACTGTTATTTGCAGCTGACAATGCCAATATTTCGGCTGTCGTTAAGAAATGGTTATTTAATATATCAGCTGACATATGAGATGGGATTTTGGGTGCTGATTTACCCTTTGTTATGACGTTCAGAGCTTTCCAAACAGATGCCGTGTCCTTTTTGTCTCGAATCATTTGTTGGAAAAAAGACTTCTTAGACGCTCTAACTAAATATTTGACACGATTGCGTTGTGTTTTGTATTCTTCGTACTTTTGCTCTTTTTTAAGTTTGTCTCTAAATGACATGGCCTGCTTGATATCCGCTGTTAACCACGGTGGTATGGTGGAATGTTTAACTCGTTTTTCACGTATTGGCGCATGTTTATTGAGTACACTGAGAAACAGATCCATCCAGCACGACAAGGCACTGTCAGGAGATTGGTGATCATAAACCTCAGTAAACGAAGCATTGTGCAGGTCCCACAGAGAGAGAGAGAGAGAGAGAGAGAGAGAGAGAGAGAGAGAGAGAGAGAGAGAGAGAGAGAGAGAGAGAGAGAGAGAGAGAGAGAGAGAGAGAGAAAGTGTGATCACGATAATGAAACTTTATTTTTCAACGGTAAAAAGTTTTGACAGAAAACAAATCGTCATTTTACAAACTTGCCGTTGCTAACATCTACAGCATAAAAAGGGGGAACTATAAAAAATATATTTACACCCTGAGCACTACGAGGAGCTTGTCTTCATCAAGATGGCCATGGCCAGCGTCTTCTCCGTACACGTCAAGGTCAGGGGCACAGAGAGAGAGAGAGAGAGAGAGAGAGAGAGAGAGAGAGAGAGAGAGAGAGAGAGAGAGAGAGAGAGAGAGAGAGAGAGAGAGAGATGATGATGATGATGATGAAACTTTATTTTTCAACGGTAAAAAGTTTTGACAGAAAACAAATCGTCATTTTACAAACTTGCCGTTGCTAACATCTACAGGATAAAAAAGAAGGGAAACTATAAAATATATATGTACATACAAAACCCAATAGCATCATTATATACAGGGGAAAAAAATAACACTCATCACACACACATGCACACACGCACGCACGCGCGCGCGCCGCTCACACATGCACCCACACGCACAAACAAACACGAGCACACACACATATAAAAACAATCTGTATGAAATACATGAGGTACAGGAAATATCACAGTACCTGAGAAACGTACTAAGTCTGACTCATCAGGTAATCACAAAGTTTTGTTTTAAAAGTTCCTGGTGAGGTAATAGTTTTCAAATGAGAGAGAGAGAGAGAGAGAGAGAGAGAGAGAGAGAGAGAGAGAGAGAGAGAGAGAGAGAGAGAGAGAGAGAGAGAGAGAGAGAGAGAGAGAGAGAGAGAGAGAGAGAGAGAATTGAATTGAATTGAATTGAAACTTTATTTTCTAAGGATGAAGACAGTAGGCACGCAGGCCTTTTTACACGTCTGTCCTTAATAACATTTTAAATAAATATAACAGCAGAAAAGATAACACGACAAATAAATAAAAATAAAAAGAAAAGAGGATAATAATAATAATAATAATAATAATAATAATAATAATAAACAGAAATATTTCGCGCGCGCGCGCACAAACACACACACACGCACACACACACACGACACACACACACACACCACACACACACACACACACACACACACACACACACACACTTTCAGTCAGATGTAAGGCAGCACAAGGGTAACGCATGGTGCCTATTACTCAAGTGATGCGTTACAATCACGCACGCACCCACACACACAGACGCACACATACCCACGCATGCGCATACATTACATTTAAATAAACCTAAAAGTAATCATAGATTATATGAAAGAATATTAACTCTAAGATTTCAACTAAAAACTGAATGAGTAAAGTTAAAACTTCAAAAGTAAACTATTGAACACTAAACATCAACTGTAACTATTGAGGAATTGAAAATATCATATATACACACACACAGACACACACACACACATACTGACATACTGCGGCAGATGCGCACACGTATGCTAGTTGTAAGGCAGCACAAGAATAAAGTAAAACACGCATTACTCGAGTGATGCGTTACACACACACACACATACACACACACACGCGCACGCACACACACACACACGCACGCACGCACGCACACACACACACACACACATTCAGTCAGATGTAAGGCAGCACAAGGGTAACGCATGGTGACTGTTACTCAAGTGATGCGTTACAATCACGCACGCATGCACACACACACACGCACACATACTCAAACGTGCACATACAATAGATTTAAATAAACATAAAGATGATCATAGATTATATGAAAAATATTAACTCTAAGATTTCAACTAAAAACTGAAGGAGTAAAGTTAAAACTTCAAATGTAAACTATTGAACACTAACCATCACCTTAACTATTGAGGAATTGAACAAAAATAATACACACACACACACACACACACACACACACACACACACACACACACACACACACACACACACACACACATTCAGTCAGATGTGAGGCAGCACAAGGGTAACGCATGGTGCCTGTTACTCGAGTCATGCGTTACATTCACACATGCACGCACACATGTGTGCCAGATGCAATGCAGCGCAAGAGTAATGCGAGACTGTCATTACTCGAGTGATGCGTTGCACCACACACACACACACACACACACACACACACACACACACACACACACACACACACACACACTGTGAGTCAGATGTAAGGCAGCACAAGGATAACGCATGACGCCTATTACTCGAGTGATGAGTTACAATCACGCACACACACACACACACACACACACACACACACACACACACACACACACACACACACACACACACACACACACATTTGAGCGTGCAAATATGATGCAAGTTGAATGTATGATAGCAGATCAAAGTAGCATGAGTCGGAATCAGAATTAATGATCATCTTTATGATACTATTAATAAAGTTTGTAGAGTACATCTAATCTGTTCGATTATTTCTGAGTAAATATTGTAGTAGTTGGGCTTTGAAGGAGCTCACAGACTGTGCTGATTTAATCTTTTTGGGGAGTGCTTTCCACAGTATTGTACCCGAGTAAGAAAAAGACGTCTTGAATATGTTTATTCTGGGCTTTGGAACTACCAGGTCATTTTTACGTGTGTTGTAGGGTGTGCTACAAGTCTTGAAAAGATTAGACATGTAAGCTGGTGTTTTTTTCCTACTGTGGCCTTATATAACATTACTAACTTATTAAAAACAAAGTGTTGACTGAGAGGGAGCATGTGAAGTAAAGCAAGATTTTCGTCGGTACTGCTTTGTTGTGGAATGTTTTTATCTAATATAAGTTTCGCTGCTCGCCTATGGAGTAAGTTTAATCTTTTTAAATTTGCATCGCTACAGCCATCCCACACAGATGAGACATAATCAATATGCGATTTAATGTGTGCATTATAGAATAGTTGTCTTGTTTTTCTGTCAGTGAAATATTTTAGTTTAGCAAGAAGAAACAAATTTCTTGAGCCCACCTTGCATATCTTATCTGTTTGGCTCTGCCAGCTGAGACAGTTATCAATGTGTGTGCCAAGTCCTCGATGTTCTTTAACTTGCTGAATTTGTTCTGATCCCAGAAACAAGTTCAAAGGAGGGGATTGAGCTGATGTTTTGTCTGGTGGCGACGAGCATGCACTTTGGTTTACCAGTGTTTGGAATCATGAAATTATCCGCACACCATTTTGATGTAATATTTAGACCCTGCTGAAGGGTGAGGTTGACACTGAAAACATTTGCATCAAAAAAGTCTAATGTGCCATCATCTGCAAAAAAGGCTGCAGGAGACTCCAGTGGGAGAAATATGTAGAGGAAGATCATTTATAAAAAGAGAAAATAATAAGGGGCCGAGTATTGATCCCTGTGGCACACCATGACGAATTATACCCTCTACAGATTGTTTGCCATTTACAAGAACAAATTGAGTTCTATTCTCTAGGTATGACTAAAAAACGCCACAGCATTGCTACTAAGCCTATATGCTCTAAGTTTCTGTATAAGTAGTTTATGATTGACTAAGTCGAAAGCTTTGCTAAAATCTAAGAATACTGTCTCTGTCGTTTGCAGTTTGTTCATTGCATCGAGCCATCTATCAATCAGATGAATCAGCGCTGTATGACAAGAATGACGTTGTCGAAAGCCTGATTGCAAGGGGTGTAAAACTTGATGATTTTCCAGGAAATGTTGTAAATGATGGTGAATATGTTTTTCTATTGGTTTCGATAAAGTCGAAAGTAAGGAAATGGGCCTAAAGTTATTTGGCTCAGAAAGATCTTTAGTTTTGGGCAAAGGAATGACTTTTGCTTTCTTTAGGCTGGACGGAAATGTTCCCTGAGAGAGAGAGAGAGAGAGAGAGAGAGAGAGAGAGAGAGAGAGAGAGAGAGAGAGAGAGAGAGAGAGAGAGAGAGAGAGAGCAATGAACAATGAACAATGAACAATGATGAGAGATGATGATGATGATGAAACTTTATTTATCAACGGTAAAAAGTTTTGACAGAAACAAATCGTCATTTTACAAACTTGCCGTTGCTAACATCTACAACATAACATAGATTAAAAGACAATAATAATAATAATAATAATAAAGAATTATATTTGCACATATTATTTCATGCAACAATAAAATTAAGAAAAAAAAAAGAAAGAGAAAAAATATTATTTACTCAAAATAATAGAACACTCAATATTCATCTTATACCATACACACACACACACACACACACACACACACACACACACACACACACACACACACACACACACACACACACACACACATAAACAATATAGATAAATGCATATATTACATGAAAGCATTAACCATCAGGGTTTGTTTAAATGCCCAGTGTTGTTATGTTTGGCTCATCAGGTAATCAAAAAGTTTCGTTTTAAAGATTCCAAGCGAGGCTATATTCTTCAAATGTGCAGGAATAGTGTTTCATACAAACGGTCCAGAAAAGGATAAATTAGTTTTAAAGAGGTCAATTCTAGGCAGAGGTAGGGGTAAAGTATTGTTCTTTGAAGTCCTTTCGCGTTCTTGCTGTGGCATAAATTTGGTGGTTAGATACTGCGGTGTCATGTTATTTAATATCTTGTGCATGAGGATGCATTTGTTGAAATTAAGTTGTTGACGCAGGCCGAAAAGGTTTAGATGTCTAAATTTGTCTGTGGTAGGAATGGGCCGCATATGTATCATTTTGACAGCTCTTTTATATATAGAGTTTAACCTGTTCATGTGAACATCACTACAACCGTCCCACACTGTGGAGACATAATCAACGTGAGACTTGATATGGGCATGAAAAAACAGTTTACGAGTATGTGTATCTGTTACTTGTCTAAGCTGGGACAACAGGAAAGTGTTTTTAGCAATGGTTTTACAGACTGTATTTATATGCGTCTCCCAACATAATTGTTCGTCAATGTGTATTCCTAAGAATTTATGCTCTGTGACTTGTTCTATCGGTTTAGCGTTCAGTTGTAAATGTAACGGCTGTGGTCGGCGTTGGTGTTTTGTCGTGTAGTGATTAAAATACTCTTTGTTTTTCCTGGATGAAGAACAAATGATTCTCTCTACACCAGTCGGAAATTTCGCTGAGACTACTTTGTAAGCTAAGGTTAATGTCAGCTGTTTTTTTTTTTTACCCGAAACATGGAGGCTCGTATCGTCCGCAAACAAGTTGCAATTAACATCAGTGTTAGTAATATGCAAAGGCAAATCATTATTGAATATTATAAATAGAAGAGTCCCAAGATCGACCCCTGGGGGACACCGTAATTAACTTGTCCTTGTTTAGAGTATTTTCCATGGGCATATACCTTTTGTTTTCTGTCTTTTAGGTATGATCTAAAGAATGCTATGGCAGTTTCGCTTATATGGTATGCTGCTAGCTTCTTTAAGAGAATGTCATGGTCGACAAGATCAAATGCTTTTTGTAGGTCTAAGAAAACAGCACCAGACATCAGGTTTTTATTTATTGATTCCAGCCAGCTGTCTACAATGTGTGCCAGTGCTGACTGACATGAGTGTTTCGGTCTAAAGCCGGACTGATGAATATTTATGAAATTGCCCTTTTCTAGAAAATCGAGGAGGTGTTTTTGTATGTGTTTTTCAAAGGGCTTTGACAGGGCCGACAAAAGTGAGATAGGACGGTAGTTATTGACATCTTCAAGATCTTTGATTTTGGGATTGGAATTACCTTGGCCTTTTTGAAAACATTTGGAAACGTGCTGTGTTTTATACAGAGGTTAAAGATATAAGTGAGTGCCTCTACCGTATATGGTAGAGACAATTTCAGAATTTTGTTGTCTATACCATCCATCCCGGTGGACTTTTTGTTCGGCAAGCTAGAGATAAATTTGCCGACTTCAGCGACGGTAATATCAGGAATGATAAATGTCTGCAGTATACCTATTGCCTCACAGTATTTTTCCAGTACACTAGGAACTTGGTACTCTGCGTTACTACTTAAAGCTGACTGAGCAAGTGTTTCAGCTGTCGATAGGAAGTGGTTATTTAATATATCAGCTGACAAATGGTATGGTATTTCAGGGGCTGATTTACCTTTTGTTATAACGTTAAGGGCTTTCCACACCGATGCTGTATCTTTTTTGTCCCTAATCATTTCCTGGAAGAACAGGTTTTTTTTTGACGCTCTCACTAAGTATGATTCAAAATTCTTTTGGGGTAGTTTACAACATCACGATTTCGTTGTTTCTTATATTCATCAAACTGTTTTTCTTTCTTAAGTTTGTCTCTAAATGACATGGCTTGTTTGACATCTACTGTTAACCAGGGTGGCAGGGTAGAGTGCTTAACTCGTTTTTCTCGTATGGGCGCATGCTTATTTAGGATCCCAAGGAATAGATCCATCCAGTACGACAGGGCACTGTCAGGAGGAGTGTGGTTATACACGTCACTGAAAGGAGTATTGCGCAGATCCCGCAGAAAGTCGCCGTTATTACATGTTTTGAAAGAACGATATTTAATTGTTTTATGTCTCTTTTTGTTCTCTTTGTCTAGTTTCATGGAG
>BTPG01000001.1:229439814-229454814 GCA_036245525.1 Semisulcospira habei | reverse complement strand
TGTTTTTAGCAATGGTCTTACAAACAGCATTGATATGGGTCTCCCAGCACAGTTGTTTATCAACATGTATTCCTAAGAATTTACGCTCAGTGACTTGTTCAACAGCTTCAGCGTTTAATTGTAACTTTAATGGCTGTAGTTCGCGTTGATGTTTTTGTCGCGTGGCGATTAAGATACTATTTGTTTTAGCTGGGTGAAGAACCATATGGTTCTGTCTACACCAGTCAGATACCTCATTGAGACTGCATTGTAAAATATGGCTAATGTCCGTCGTTTTATTTACCAGAAACATGAAGACTCGTATCGTCAGCAAATAGATTACAATTAACGTCAGAATTAGTGATATGCAACAGTAGATCATTGATAAATAGCATGAATAAAAGTGGTCCCAAAATAGATCCCTGGGGGACGCCGTATTTTACATTTCCTTGCTTAGAGTATCTTTCATGGGCGTACACCATTAGTTTTCTGTCTTCGAGATATGATCGGAAGAATGCTATGGCGGTTGCGTTCAAGTGGTAAACTGTTATTTAGGAGAATGTCATGGTCCACAAGGTCCAACGCCTTTTTAAGGTCTAAGAAAACTGTTCCTGACATCAGGCTTTTATTGACTGATTCCAGCCAGCTGTCTACAATATGTGTCAGTGCTGACTGACAAGAATGTTTCGGTCTAAAACCAGACTGGTGAATATTAAGTAATTTACCTTTTTTCCAGAAAGTCAAGGAGATGTTTTTGAATGTGGTTTTCAAGGGGTTTTGACAAAGCTGACAGAAGGGAGATTGGACGATAGTTATTGATATCTTCAAGATCTTTAGATTTAGGGATTGGGATTACCTTTGCTTCTTTAAGAATGGTTGGAAATGTACTTTGCTTTATGCAGAGGTTGAAAATATATGTTAGTGATTCTACTTTGTTATTGATTCTACTGTATACGGTAATGAGATCTTTAGGGTTTCATTATCAATACCATCAATGCCAGCAGACTTTTCGTTCGGCATGCTAGAAATATATCTGCCGACTTCCGCAGCTGTAATATTAGGGATGGTGAAAGTATTTGATATAGTTTTTTTTTTTTAAGTGTTCTCTGAGAAAACTCGGCACTTCATATGGTTTACTGTTATTTACAGCTGACAATGCCAGTATTTCGGCTGTCGTTAAGAAATGGTTATTTAATATATCAGCTGACATATGGGATGGGATTTTGGGTGCCGATTTACCCCTTGGTTATGACGTTCAGAGCTTTCCAAACAGATGCCGTGTCCTTTTTGTCTCGAATCATTTGTTGGAAAAAAGACTTCTTAGACGCTCTAACTAAATATTTGACACGATTGCCTTGGGTTTTTTTTATTCTTCGTACTTTTGCTCTTTCTTAAGTTTGTCTCTAAATGACATGGCCTGCTTGATATCCGCTGTTAACCAGGGTGGTATGGTGAAATGTTTAACTCGTTTTTCACGTATTGGTGCATGTTTATTGATGACACTGAGAAATTGATCCATTCAGCATGACAAGGCACTGTCAGGAGATTGGTGATCATAAACCTCAGTAAACGGAGCATTGTGCAGGTCCCACAGAAAGTCGTCTTTATTAAAGTGTTTAAATGAGCGATATTTTATAGTTTTATGTCTTTTAGTTTTTTGCTTGTCTAGTTTCATGGAGACGTTACAGCACAATGGGTTACGATCGCTGACAGCTAAGGATTGATTGATTGATTGTACATTGCTTAACGTCCCGACAGCAACAAGGCTTTCTCAGGACGTGCCTGCACTGCTTGTGAAAAAAACCCACTAAACAGAACATTGAATGTATGTCGCCAGCCGGTCAAATACATTAAATAAACCTAACACATGGGGCCTAAATAAAGCTAAGACCATTTAGCAACACACATCCAATATCAAGAGCTACAGGCAGTGCAGACAGTAGGGAGAGTTTTAAAAAGGCAAATACAGGTGAATGGACCTCGGGTAGACAGAAACACATGCCCCAGAATAGAGAGAAAAACTCACCCTGTGGGGCTGACCAGGGTGACCCTGGGAACTAAAAAGTACCTAACCCCACCCAAGTCCCCCAGGGCAGACCCGGGTGGGGGACAGCTAAGGAGGGAACCTGCACATTTGATATTTTATCGTCATTTGTCACGTAAATGTGATCAATTAAGGTTGAAGATGTAGATGTGGTTCTAGTGGGGTTTTTAACTAATTGTTTTAAACCGAATAAGGCTGTTGTTGATGCCCATGCAGCATGGTACCCTTTGGGCTTAAGTAGGTCAATGTTAAAGTCGCCCAGAAGAACAATGTTATCTTTACTTTGATTAACTTTATCCATCATTTCTACGAAGTCATCATACCAGTCCCAGTTGGCTGCTGGATTTCTATAAATAAAGCCAAATCAGGACTGGGGGGATTTAGATGTTTTCATCTCGACCCATAAACTTTCAACTTCGGCTGACTCTAGGTCCCGTCGTCGTTTAACGTTACTAATTATCGAATCATGTATATATACTGCTAGTCCAGTGTGCTGGGGACTTGAGTCATCTCTGCAGAGTACTGAGAAGTTTGGGACTGAGATGTTGTTGGGCCTGGACTCGGATACACCAAAAACATGAAAATGTGTGGGCGTGTTCAAGAACACAGACAAATCTGGCACCTTATTAACTAAATGGTAAATGTTGAGGTGGCCAATTCTCAACTCATCAGTTCGTTGTGGGGCAGTTTTTACATTATGTTTTGGCATGTCGGTAACAGAACAAACATAGCAATACTATTCCAAAAAATAAATAAAAATAATGTGTAAAAATGATTAAGAAAACAACAAGAAAACGTAGGAAAAACAACAGCAACAACAATAAAGCAAAAATAAAATGTTTTGGACTCTCTTGGTCAGAGTCCAGCTGCGAGTTCGACTTATACAATGAACTTTGGCAAGGCTGCGATAAAACTACTAAAAAACAAACAAAAACTGTCTGAAATACACGCTGTCAAATAAGAAGGGTGTATCCTATGACTGTCTAACACAAGCTGTCACTCTAGGGACGCGTGTCCTAATGTCCGGCGCGTGGTCTGAATTTCTGCAGCAGAGAAAACAATTCTGCGCAGTCACTTTCACTAAGCTGGGGCACTCCTGGGGGCGGGGGAAGTGGGGGATAGGGAAATACGGAGGGATTAGAGTACGGGTACATCTGTCGGCCGTCAACTACGAAGAAGGGGGGGGGGGGCATGGGAGGTGTGGAGTAACCGTAGGGGGGGGGGGGGGCGCTGTGACTTCTGTTCCGGAGCAGATCCGGCCTTTGATCCACCGCTACGTTGAGTGACTAGCGGTGTGCAGTCGGCTTGCCTGCAGTCTTTTTCCACAGCATGCTCATGTCGGAATCGGGGTGCAAGGCTTGAACTGACTGGGCACCGTGAGCATCGGTCTCTTTGAGGCTCTTTGTCTCTGGCACCAGACTTGCCCTGTGTGTCACCGTGCCCTGGCATCTGTTCATGGCGGCGAGTCTTTGGGTGATTTGGTTCTGGCCCGGCTGCGTTGTTGGAGGTGCGGCCAGAGTACGAACGCTTGATGTTGACAGCGAGAGCACCGGTGCCCCGCTTGTTGGGATGGATGGCGTCTCTGAACCAGCCGCTCTTTACCTCGCCGGTTCTTGTAGAGAAGGCGTAGTCATTGTCAACAAAGTTGACATTGAGGGATGCGCACGTTTTCCTGAGGCAGAGGGTGGTGTCCGTGTTGCATGGGTCTGGCTGCTGACGCTGGTTGTTCGTGGGCAGGATGGAAGACATGGAGATTTCTGCCTTGGGGAAGACTCGTCTGGTAGCAGAAATCACATCCTTCCAGCCCTTCTTGCCGATGACGAACCCACGCTTACAGTTGTTGATGCCAACGTGTATGACGACTGTGCTGACTGTATTCGTGGGTTCGGCATCATTAAGGCGCTGTAGAATGCAGGCTCTGTCGAGGCCCGACACTGACACGACATGCGCCTTGTCCGTGCCAGTGACGGACATCAGCTTTCCGTGCAGACCGCATAGGACAGAGTCACCTAGAAGCAGCGTCTGGGTGACAAACTTTAGCTTTGGAATCCCAGCACGGTCGGTGTGTTTGTCAGCACCTGGAGAGGGTCGGGGTGTTGGTATCGGCTCCTTGTGCTCGGGCGCTTGCCGGATAGCAATGTTGTCGTGAGGTGGACGCGGGGGTTCACATGTGGTCGTGGTGGCAGGGGATTTGGTGGTGGCAGGCGATTTTTTCCGGCGCTTGCTTTGCCTAGGTGTTGGAGGGGGAGAAATACCTTTCTTGCTGCCTTTCTTGCCGGTCCTCGATCCCTCCTTCTCTCCCAGCTGGGTGATTTTTTGTCGGAGGTGTCTAATTTCAGTTTGCAGCGCATCCACCTCAATATTGTAGGCGTGGCGGATCTCTCCAACTGCTGACCGGAGAGCAGCTATCTCTGCCATTACGCGCTCCATGGCCATGGGGTCTGGGTTGAGAACAGGGCAGACCGTCTGGCACGCAGACTCGATAACCATGACATCAGCAGGGGCAGGAGGCTGAGTGCCAATGCCGCCGACGTCACATGTGATGGCAGCACAATCGATGTCGATGCTGTCGTTGGTGATGGTGCCAGCGCCGCCGACGTCGGAGGTAGGGGCAGCACTAGCTTTGCTGTCGATGGTGGAGATAGTGGTAGCGTCAGTGCCGCCGTTGTCGGAGGTGGAGGCATTGTTGTTACAGCTGTTGTAGGTGGTGGTGATGGTAGTGCCAGTGCCGCCGACTTCAGACGTAGGGGCAGCACTAGCACTGTTGTCGCTGTCGTTGGTGGTGAAAGTGCCAGTGCCGCCGACGTCTGAGTTAGGGGCAGCACAAGCTGTGTTGTCGCTGTGGGTGATGGTGCCAGTGCCGCCGACATCTGACGTAGGGGCAGCACTAGCTCTGTTGTTGCTGTCGCTGGTGTTGATGGTGCCAGTGCCGCCGACGTCTGACGTAGGGGCAGCACTAGCTCTGTTGTCGCTGTCGCTTGTGTTGATGGTGCCAGCGCCGCCGACTTCTGACGTAGGGGCAGCACTAGCTCTGTTGTCGCTGTCGTTGGTGGTGAAAGTGCCAGTGCCGCCGACGTCTGAGTTAGGGGGAACAAGCTGTGTTGTCGCTGTCGGTGATGGTGCCAGTGCCGCCGACGTCTGACGTAGGGGCAGCACTAGCTCTGTTGTTGCTGTCGGTGATGGTGCCAGTGCCGCCGACGTTAGACGCAGTGGCAGCACTAGCTCTGTTGTTGCTGTCGGTGATGGTGCCAGTGTCGCCGACGTCAGACGTAGGGACAGCACTAGCTCTGTTGTCGCTGTCGTTGGTGGTGAAAGTGCCAGTGCTGCCGACGTCTGAGGCAGGGGCAGCACGAGCTCTGTTGTCGCTGTCGGTGATGGTGCCAGTGCCGCCGACGTTAGACGCAGTGGCAGCACTAGCTCTGTTGTTGCTGTCGGTGATGGTGCCAGTGCCGCCGACGTCTGACGTAGTGGCAGCACTAGCTCTGTTGTCGCTGTCGCTGGTGTTGATGGTGCCAGTGCCGCCGACGTTTGACGTAGGGGCAGCACTAGCTTTGTTGTCGCTTGTGTTGTTGGTGCCAGTGCCGCCGACGTCTGACGTAGGGGCAGCACTAGCATTGTTGTCGCTGTCGCTGGTGGTGCCAGTACAGCCGATATTGGGTGTAGGGGCGCTGTCGCTATAGGTAGAACCCTCGGTGTCGTCCATTATGGTGATGGTCTGGGTGTCGGTTACTGACAGGCTGGTGTCACGAAGAGGGCGGTGACGGTAGCGCCAACTGACCGTGACCAGACTGAGCGGTTAAGGTGTTGACGATGTCTCTCAACGCTGCAAACTCCCTGTCCACCCACTGGCGGCAGGACCTGCCTTGAACCAGGAAACAGGCTATGGTGTAGTACGCATGTATCACAAGTAGTGCTAGTGCTAATTTTGAGGGATACGGACTTCCAGCTCTCGCTGATTTCGTCCAGGTGGAGGGGGGGGGGCGGGGGTTGGGTGGGGTTAGTGGTGTGTTTAATTTATCTGCTAGTAGGGTTCTGGTTTGGTCTGTGTTCGGACAATCCAGCAGTACGTGTTCTGTCGTGAGTATTTGGCCACATGTGCATACTGTTGGGTTGGGGTGGACTAGGTATCTCTCGCCCCCCAAACGGATTCTTGCTAGTCTTGACTGATCTTTTCTCTTGCCTAGGAGGAGGGTAGGTGTGTTGTTAAGTATCCTCGTGAGGTTCTTGCGTCTACCTCTTTTGGAGTGGTGGAATTCTTTAGCCCCCTTTGGAAGGCAGGCCGGAGGGCATTCGACCGTTCGTTTGCTGAGAGGGGTAGATTGAAGAAGGTCGATTCTTGGTCGAGGCCTTTCTTTGCTATCCTATCTGCTCGTTCGTTGCCTGGGATCCCCACATGGGAAGGGACCCACATAATTTTGACTGTTTGACCGCGCTCTTTGAGTTCTGTTGCTCTTAGTCTGATCAGGTATGTTAAATCTTCTCTGAACGAATCTAGGTTCTGGATCGCTTGTATTGCTGATAGGGAGTCCGTCACTATGAGTTTGTGTTTGTCTTTCTGTAGGTCAGCTTTTATTACTTTAATGGCTCCCAGAATGGCCGTGAGTTCTGCTGTGAAAACTGATGTGTGGTCCGGTAGTTTTAAAGCCTGACTCGATTTGTTGGGGACGTGGATACCTAGTCCGGTTGCGTGGGTGGTTGGGTCGTGGGACCCGTGGTATAGGTTTAGAAGTGACTTAGGGTCGGTGCCCCAGTCTGCTCCCCTGACTTTGCGCATTAGGTTTATTCCTTTTCTGGCCGACTGGCATATTTGGTCTATGTAGGGTGTCCAGTTGTGGCTGGCTGTAAATACCACTCCCAGGAACTTGATACTTTGGCGATATTCTATGTCTATCTTACCAATTTGTAGTTTGGGGATGGGGGCTCTTATTTGATATGTGTAGCTGCGGTTGGTTTTGAAAATGATTACTTGGGTTTTATGGGGGGGAGGGGGGGGGGGAATTTTGAAGCCTGCTCTTACTATTCTTGTTAGCTCTTGTTGGAATTCTTGGAATACTACTGTTTCCCAATTGACATTTCTTTGTCTGCTCTTAATTGTCCCTATTAGTGACATATCATCTGCAAATTGCATTATTTTGTTGTGCCTGACAACGTGTTGTAGGCCTGTGAATAGGCGTGTAAACAGGAGGGGGCTAAGCACCAATCCTTGTGGTACTCCATTTTCTAGGGCGTGTTCCCTTGATAACGCTTTGCCTATTTTGACTGTTATTCGCCGGTCGGCCAGAAAGGATTTAACAAAGTTGTACATTTTGTTGGATATTCCTAGGTCGCCCAGTCTACTATGTAGTTTATCGTGCCAGACCATGTCGTAAGCCTTTTCAATATCTAGAAAAATTCCTATGAGTTTTGTTCCTCTTTCTTTGTGGGTATTTAGGATTTCTTGTTGTAGGGTGGTTAGGTGGTCGAGTGTGCTGCGCTTTTTCCTGAATCCGCTTTGCTGGGGTGTTTGTCGCAGTAGGACATGAGTCGGTATTTGAGTATTTTTTCCAGCGTTTTATCTAGTTGAGATGTTAGTGCGATGGGCCTATAACTATCTGGTTGGTGTGTTGGTTTTCCTGGTTTGGGGAGAGGGAAGACTACTGCTTTCTTCCAATGTGTGGTGAATTCCCCTTTAGAGTAGATGTTGTTGAAAAGGGAGATTATGGCTAGTTTTATGGAGGGGTGGCTTCTTTGAATCATTTCGTACGTTATTAGGTCTATGCCGGGGACTTTACCTTTTCCGGCGGTTCTTAGGGCTTGGGTCAGTGCTATGAGGGTTATTTCGCTATCTAGTTCGTAATTACTTTTTTGTTTTGGTTGTTCAAATCATGTGCTTAGGTGTGGTTTGAGGTCTCGGAATTCCGGGGTTAGATTATCATTTGAGCTGGCTTGACTAAAGGTGTGGGCTAGCAGGTCTGCTTTCTACGCGTCGGTGGCGTATATCCTGTTTTCGGTTTTTAGGGATGGCATGTTGGCTGTTGGGCCGTTGTTGATGGCTTTGATCTTATCCCAGCTTTCTTTATCATAGTTTTTGTGTTGATTGACTCTCATCCTTGTTGGCTTCTTTGACCGTTCGATCTGCTATGGCTTTGGCACGTGTGTACTCTATTCTGTTTTCGGGCGTTTTGCGTTTTTTGTTTCAGATTTGGAGTTTCCTTTTCCTATTTTTGACATCGCGTTCACAGGCCTTGTTACA
Organism: Semisulcospira habei; assembly: GCA_036245525.1. Lineage (NCBI taxonomy): Eukaryota > Metazoa > Mollusca > Gastropoda > Semisulcospiridae > Semisulcospira > Semisulcospira habei. The sequence continues at coordinate 229,446,559 of BTPG01000001.1, read as the reverse complement.
CCAGGATTTTCCTGGTCTCCCACCATCCGATCTGGCAAGGGTGCTTTCCTTGGTCGGATTGGTCTGTGATATGGGCCGTCTTATTATCTGTGTCATGCCTATCATCCCAACTTGGAGTGAACCTAGTTAGTTCGTGGTATTTGTCCCAGTCTGTACGTGAGGTGTTGATTCTTTGTGGGGCCCCGGTGTTTGGTGGTAGTGGGGTCTTGTCTTTGTCTGTGATAGTTATCAGTGCGGGGAAGTGTTCGCTCCCTAGGTTATCGCTATTTACTTGCCACTGTGCTTCAGCTGCGATGGTCTTGGTGGCTATTGCTATGTCTAAGGTATTCATAGCATCTGCGTTGCCCTGGGCGAACATGTGGGTGGGCTCACCCGTATTCAGAATACATCTCTGTGTCTCATTTATAGCCTGTTCTACCTTTTCCCCAGCTGTATCTGATGCTGTTTGATTTTCATCCCATTGGTGGCTCTTGGCATTACAATCGTCTACCACTATGTCCCCTGCTAGTAGTAGTTCTTCGAGATTCTCTACTGATATTTGACTATAGGCTTTCTCGTTGGGGATGTAGACAGTTACTATTTTTAGTTTTCGGTTTGTTGGTGTGGTTATTTCTCCTATTATGGCCTCTATTTGTGGGTTTAGAGTGTGGGTGATTTCTGTGATTGCTAGTTCTGTTTTGTTTTCCCTATTTTTGTAAATGGGTGGGTATTTATACCCCTTTATTTATTTATTTATTTATTTTATTTATTTATTTATTTATTTATTTTTTTTTATTTATTTATTTATTTATTTTTTTTTTTTTTTGGGGGGGGGGGGGTATTCCGAAAACCCGTGTCCTGGAGGGCGAGGATTTCCGGGGGGGTTAGCCAATTTCTGAACTCATCTAGTTTGGAGTAGAGGAACCTACAGTTCCATTGGAGGATGCGGAGGCCTGCCATCTTATCTACATGCTTCGAGTATATCTTGGAAGTAACGGTAGAATATGTGGAGGTCTGCCTGTGTGCCCGTTGCTTGTATGTCCTTCAACTTGTGGAGACCCCAGCCCATGAACCAGGTAACGAATCGGTGGCGCGCGCTCGCGTTCTGGGTGACCGATCCGTCCTGCCCCGACTCCCCCCCCCCCCCCCGCCCCCCCCCCCCCCTCCCCTATTGGTTGGGTCTGACTGTATATATTTGATACGCCCTATCATGTGAAGAAGGGGAGAGAGATGGCCAGAATCGCTTCGTCCATCGACATTTCCATCGACTCGGGCGCGGCCACCGACCGTTGCTGCCCGTGGTCTGGAGTGTTTGGTGGATTAGGGCCCATTGGTCGGGTGTTTTGTGATTGTTGGCTCCTTGACTTGGAGGGGTTATGTTGGGTATTGTTTATATCTGTCTGTTGCGTGGCTGGTTGATGTTTGGGTGTGTTATGGCGTGGGTCGTTTGCCGCGGTTCTGTTGTTGGGGGGCCGGAGCGGTGCGGCACCCTCTCTGTCTGGGGTATTTTGTTGGGTGTTCCCTCGGTTAGTAGGTTGCGTTTGCTCTGTGTCTTGTGGTTGTTTTCGTTGGCTGTTGGTTTGTTGGGCGGAGTTTGATCTATATTTGTGTCCCTCCCGATCCATGAGTGCTTCCGCGTATGTCTTTAGGCCCAAACTAGCCACCCGGGCGGCTTTGTCGTGGGCTTTCTTTTCCTTACATCCACCGTAGTGGGCGGCGTGGCCTTTCCCGGTGCAGTTTGGGCAGATAAAGCAGCTGCGGTCATTTATTTTGCACTCAGTGGTCTGGTGGTCCATTCCGCATTTTGCGCATGTGGGCTCTCTTGTGCAGGCGCTTGTTGGATGCCCGAATCGTTGGCAGTTTTTGCACATGAGTGCCTTTCCTTTGAATCTATCCACGTAGAGGATCTCGCCTCCTATTTTGACGTTCTTGGGTAAGTACTCTCCTGGAAATTGTACCAGTATAGCTCGGCTGACCTGGCCTTCTCTGTTGGTTAACCGTTTGAGGACTCTGGCTCGGGGGTGGTCTCTCTTGATCTCCTCTTGGACGAAGGAGAGGTCTTCATCTAGGATTATGGGTTTAAGTACACCTAGTGCTTTTACCTGGGCTTCTTTGTCTTTAGGGGCGTTTGGGATTGAGCACGTCACCTTAATATCTCCGATACGCGTTTTGGTCAGCGCTCGTGTTTGGGGTTCTTTTGTCGCGCATGCTATCAGAACGCGTTTTCCATACGCGATTCTAATTGTATCGGTCGGTGAGCCAAAGGTGTCCGACAGCGCTTCGTGTAGCTGTCTGATCCCCATTCTGAATAAGTCGGGTGAGTTTGCCTCCGGGCTAATCAGTACGGGGAAGGCAAATGTTTTCTTTACCCGTTTCGGCGGTTGGCGTTTTTGTAGCCGGCGGTTGCGCATTCAGGTATACGCCTGCCCTGTATCAGTTTCGGAGTCTGAGTCCTCGCTGGTCTCCTTGAGGGGGGGGGGGGACTGCCTCAACCCCCTCCGGATTCAGTGAGTGCTCTGTCTCATTTTCTTTCCCATCACTTTGTTCTCTGTCTTCACTTCGCTCTACGCTTTTGGCTCTGGCGGCCGCCAGGCGAGTCCTTGGTCCTTCCCCCAGGGGGGATCGGTTGCTAATCAGGCGGGCCCGACTATCCTGGCCTTTGTTTGCTCTCGATCCGCCATTGATGGACGGGTCGGCGTGGCCTCCGGGCGCGGCCATTTTCAAATTCAAACATTTGGCGGCAGGACATTTGTCCGCGGCTACCTTAAATTCCGAATCCTTGCGTGGTCACGAACGGTTTCCCGACGTGGTCCGCGTATTCTGTATTTAAGCGTAAGCTGTATTTTAGCGTAAGCTATACTTAAGCGTTAGGCGTATGGTGAGCGTAGGTACAAGCTTGGCGTATGTACAAGCTAAGCGAAGGTACAAGCTAAGCGAAAGTTTTATGAGTAATTGTGTGCTTGGGTCCAGGCCCAGGCGTAAGCGTTGTCTTTACCCAACGGTGATTCTTTGTGTTACACTACTGACGCGTGCCTCCACGTCCGGCATCCGGATGTAGTTTCCGGTCACGTACCATATGGTCAGCGTCTGTATGTAACTACCGGACACGCGGGCAGCCCTAATCAAGATAACGGGCCGGCCCTCCGGAACTGTTACTATATGGGAAATGGATAGCATCTAATTAACGGGACCGTCGGCACGCGGCAACGCCCTAATCACGTAACGGGACCGGCCCTAAACGAGGGGCTGGCCCTAAGTGGGAAGATGATTAATAAAGGCAAGGGTATATACATACTGGGAGACACAACGAGAGGAAAGACAACCAGAGACAGAACGAGAGAGAGACGGAGAGTGGAGGAGAGTGAGAGAGATGGACGAAAGTAGAAGAGAGAGCGACTAGTGAGAAAACGACCGAATTGTAGTCTGTGGTTGGTCTTGCCCAACCCCAGACAATGTTCTTTAGACTGAAATAAACACGAGAGAAAACCATCACTGAACTTCAGTTGTTTTACGTGTCCATAGTGCAACATTTGTCTAATGAGGGTTTCTACACCCGTAGCAACTTATGCGGATAGGCATTAGCCTAGGCGGTTAGCCTTTATAAATCTAATCAGAATTTCTAACCAGAAATGTGGCCCTCACGGGGACCTACCTTTGTTCAAGCCTTCCGTTGTTGGCATCCTCTGTGAAAAAAAAGAACACATTTGTGGCCCGCCTGTTCGCAATCTACTCTAAATTTGGGCCGGGGCCAGGGGGGTGGGGTGCGGGGGGGGGGGGGTCGGTTGCTAGTCAGGCGGGCCCGACTATCCTGGCCTTTGTTTGCTCTCGATCCGCCATTGATGGACGGGTCGGCGTGGCCTCCGGGCTAAGGATCCCTGCAGCCTCCTCTCTATTCTGTCACGTCCTATCTATCCTTGAATCGGCTCGAAAGTATGAACTATTCTAAGTAGAACTAGTTGGTGACTGCCGCTATAATCGCTCCGTCACCGGTTTCAACACTCTGTCTATTCACTGAGTACTGTTCACATCGCTCGTCTCGTCTCGCTTGGCTGCCTTCTGGAGCTTGGTCCACAGGTCTGCTCTCTTCGGCTGCGCTGAGCGGAATGACGATCACAAGTAGTTGCCGCTTCCCGTCCTTTATCCGTATGGTTGAGTGCACTAGGTCTTTCAGCAGGCTGGTTGTATCAAGGTCAATTTGTTGTTCAAAGGCGGTATGGTTTTCCCCGTAGTCTTCCATGTTGTTGTGACACCTTGGGGCTTGAACTCGCCAATGTAGCGAAAATGTAACACCTTTCGACACACTGGTAGTTTGTCATGTTCGGTGTTATACGTGATCTGAATAGGGTCCAGAGCCCGTCTAATCTCTTCCACGCTTGCCTGCGTAAATGTTAGTTTGGACCGTGTGCTTGGACCCATCTTGTCATCTGGCTAACATCACAAGCAGTGTAAGCCTCTCACAGACAAAACACAGATTAGCACACACCTGGCCTTGACACTTCACTGTTGCCGTGGCAGACGAGGATCATGTGGTGAGAGAGATCTTTCCTGTGCCGCTATTGTCACTGTTCCCAAGTCGCCATGCCAGCTGTTGAAACGTGCCCGCAGGCCACTGCAGATGCACTCAGGCGTGAGGGGGGGGGGGGGAGTTCAGCTCCCGACCCCATTCACAGCTGGTGGATGTGAGAGCACAAGAGATTAGGCAAGTGGCCGTCAGAGGTGGCGGCAGATGGCGGGGCCGTACAAGTGAGAGAGAGAGAGAGGGAGAGAGAGAGAGAGAGAGAGAGAGAGAGAGAGAGAGAGAGAGAGAGAGAGAGAGAGAGAGAGAGAGAGAGAGAGAGAGAGAGAGAGAAAGATGATGATGATGATAGTGATGATGAAACTTTATTTATCAACGGTGAAAAGTTTTGACAGAATCAAATCGTCATTTACAAACTTGCTGTTGCTTACATCTACAACATAAAATATGTTAAATAATAATAATAATAATAATAATAATAATAATAATAATAATAATAATAATAAAGAATTATATTTACACACATTATTTCATGCAACAATAATGTTTAAAAAATAAAAACAAAATAAAAAAAATTATATACACAAAATAATATAGTATCACTCAACATTCATCTTATACCACACACACACACACACACACACATACACACAAACACACACACATGCGCGCACGCACGCACACACACACAAACACTGTACGTAAATGCATGTATTACATGAAAGTCTTAGAGAGAGAGAGAGAGAGAGAGAGAGAGAGAGAGAGAGAGAGAGAGAGAGAGAGAGAGAGAGAGAGAGAGAGAGAGAGAATCAATGAACCAATGATTCAATGAATCTTTATTTTACAACGGGGAAGATATTAACACAGTCAATGACTATGTCATTTTTCGTACCTGCCGTTGCTACAACTACGACTAACTGAGTACTAAATATACATAAAACAGGACATCAAAGCACAGTGATACGAAATATATAGCCCACTAAACACAAACACACGCATACACGCACAAACGCACTTGCGCGCGCGCGTCCACACACACACACACACACACACGCGCGCGCACATACACATTAATACACATTATTGTTAGAATATACACGTACATTTGTGTGTCTACGTATAACTACATATTGTTATTTGAGTGATCTCAGGTATCTATAAACACTTGTTTTCAAACGAGATAATGTCGGAGTGGCTTTAATGTGATGTGGGAGTGAGTTCCACAGTGTGGAACCCGCAAATGACAAAGTATAATAATAATAATAATAATCGGTAGAGCATCGAAGCCGATGATGTCATTGTGCATGACTTCTATTTGTGGGTGCGGGTGTAAGCTGGCCAAGCCAATCCTGGAGCCACACCTGCGAGGGCAATGGGGGCACTGGAACGTAGCTGTAGGGAGAGTCAACGCGGTCTTTCTGCGAGCTCTGGCACTGGTGATCCGTTCGCGCCGATTTTGTTCAAAGAGCGTGCAGGCTTTCCTGGTGGCGGCACGCCAGCCAGATCTGTCTTGTGCTTGTGCTTCAAGTTCCTTTACTGGGAAGACGCAGTACTTGAGGCTGTCTTTTATGCAGTCTTTGAAGCGTTTCTTTGGCCGTCCTTGCTTCCTGTGGCCTTTTGAGAATGCACCATACAGGAGTTGGCGTGGCATACGAGAATCATCCATGCGTATGACATGACCTGTCCAGCGAAGTTGTGTCTTTAAGATCAAGGCTTCAACACTCACTAAGCCAGCATTGTCCAGGACTTCCAGGTTTGTCACCTTGTCTTGCCATTTGATGCCCCTGAGTGAGCGCAGGAATCTCATGTGGAAACGTTCAAGCTGCTTGAGTTGCTTTCTGTACAGCGTCCATGACTCTCAGCCGTAGAGGAGGCTGGGGAGGACCGCAGGGTGGATGAGATGCGCTGAGCGCGTGATTATGCTAGCCGTGGAGTCAGCTATACAAGTTAAATCCTGATAAGAGACAATTAAATAATTATTTAAATGAACAGCAACAACAAGAGCAACAGATACACAAGGGGAAAAAAGTTCAGATATTGTGGGGCCATAAGATATATATATTTGTTTTCCTCCCTACGTCACACAACCAGTCACCTTAGCGCAAACTGTACCATGTGACCGTGATATAAAAAACCACTGTAGCGAAAAATGGCGGACGTTTTATAGCCCTCTCCATGACGCGTTAGGACCTGGTTTTCGAGTCTTGACTGCAACTCGGTTCGACAGAATAGCAGAAAAAAACGCACTAA
>BTPG01000001.1:229239814-229437314 GCA_036245525.1 Semisulcospira habei | reverse complement strand
TCAAGTACTCTACACTTGTTCGAATAACACTTTACACCAGTCATGGAACATTATTTTTCAACTGTCTGTTTTAATATTTTTACACAACCTTCCACCGGATTTATTATCTTGCATGTTCTGTCCTGCATAAAACGAGAATTAACGTACTGGGGTGATTGCTTTATTTTCTTCAGGGAAGATGGTGATGGTGCAAATGATGTACAGATGTAATTTAAATACTTAAATTTTATCCTTCCTCTATCCACGTGGTTGCATGCGTCTTTCCTATTGTCCCGACACTGACTTCAGGCTAATTAGGACTATGGCGGGGCTTATAATCATGATTTGAGCCTACGTCAAGGGGAGGCAATTAGTATTCGTTTACAAAATTTAATGTTATATATCCTTGAACTTTCTCGTGCATTTAACCACCGTACTGTTTACATTACTGATGGCTGCATACACAAGCGGGATAACCGTGTTGTGTCAGGATCATGTAATGACCTATTTACAGGGGACCTGAAGCATGACTACCAGGTACACCAGACACCTGGAGGCCTCAGACTGAAGAGAAGACACTTTAGCTCTACAGACGCACTTCGTTTCCACGAAAAAGTAAATCATGTTTCAAAACGTTGCAAACTAATATCAGTTTTGTTCATTTCATCTTCAACTGGTGTAGTCATTTTGTAGTGAACTTGTGTGCATAATTATATAATTGAAATATGTTCTCTTGTGGGGAACAGAACCATACTGCAATAAAGAGGCACGGATATATAGATTCTTACATCGGCGTTTATGTGATACTGAGAATCTCACTCGAGTGGTGACTTTTCCTCGTATGATAAGGTTTTAAAAGCACTCGAGTGAGATTCTCAGTATCACCTAAACACCGATATAAGAATCTATATGTACTATTGCAGTCACTGAAACTCATGCTGGTCTATGTCGTTTTTCTGTTATACTTTAACCATTTGGCTCTCGGTATCGGTTATTGTTGTGATGATTCTCCTTTCCGGCCTTCCTCACTCCACCACTCTCACTCTCCAGCGCGTCCAGAACAATGCTGCCCGCCTCGTCCTCAGAAAGAAAAAATCCGACCACATCACTCCCCTGCTCAAGCTCCTTCACTGGCTCCCCATCCCCCAACGCATCCAATACAAGATTCTGTCTCTCTGCTACAAATCCCTGAACAACTACGCTCTTGCTTATCTCTCCAACTTACTTCACCCCTACACTCCTCCCCGCTCCCTCCGCTCCGCCTCCGACCCTCTCCGCCTCCTCATCCCCCGCACCAAACTCAGCACTTTCGGCCCCCGCTCTTTCTCAGTATACGGTCCATTTACCTGGAACACTCTCCCACTCTCTCTCCGTCAGAAACACTCGCTCTCCTCCTTCCAGTCCGCCCTCAAAACTCACCTCTTTCAACAGTTCTAGCACTATATCACCACACTCCCCACCCCAAGCTGACCGTCGTAAGGTATCTTCACTATTTGTGTTACGTGAGTCATTGTCTAAAGCGTGCGCATGCGTGTGCGAGTTGTGAGTGCACGCTTAGAGTTATAATTATTATAAGATAAGCGCATTATAAATACCGTAATTATTATTATTATTATTATTCATTTATGAATCATCGCGACAAAAAAACCGTTGGCATTAGTCAAAGGGTTAAATCTGTGTTCCTTAAGCAGTCTGGTTGTCCGGTGGTCAATATGTGATATATTTAGAGATTTCTTTCATGGGCATTCACAATGAAAGGGGCACGCCCTGCAGTAGTCTGTGTCATTTCACTACAATTCGCAGTGTGATTATGTAGAGTTAGTTATTATGTATCAATTTCCACATTCCTTTGAATATCCGGATAATATGCAATCTGGTTACTTACAGTATATAATATCATTTTTTTTTCTGGTGGGCATTACTCTTAGCTACGTGCTATAACAAATATTATTTTGTATTCCTATGTCCCACGACAAATTACATTTGTCTCCTTCTTGACACCCCCACCCGGGTCTGCTCTGGGGGAATTGGGTAGGGTTAACTACTTTTTAGTTCCCAGGGTTACTCTGGTCAGCCCCCACAGGGTGGGTTTTCCCCTCTATTCTGGGGCATGTGTTTTTGTCTACCTTTGGTCATTCACCTGTATTTTCTTCCCTCCTTTCGACTTCGTCTTCTAGCATTGGCCGTGCTATTTTCAACAAGGTTAGTTACAGTGCGGCATTCGCCATTGCTATCGCCCGGTGCCAGCGCGCTGCCTGCACGGGACTGTTTACAGTCTGAGTCAGTGGGTGAACCAGATGAACGTTCTGTCCATGTACCTATAACGTACAATCGCGCTCAACTGTTGGCTGCCATACCGTCACGCTTAACGAAAACCATGACCTCTCGACTGCGCTCGTTTGAAATTGGTGTCGGGCTACCGCGCAAGCGATACAAATGCAAAGTGAGATAGAACAATACATTAATTATCATGCGTTTGAATGCTCAGTCCTGCCGACAAAAAACTGCCGATATCCATGATTTGATTGTAGAAAATAGACTTGATGTTTTGATGCTCACAGAAACCTGGCTGTATCCACAAGGTCACGATGCATACATTAGCGCCATGACCCCTGCAGGCTATGAGTATCACTCCTTCCCTGGCCTGGGCTCGAGAGGAGGGGGGATTGCCTTTATCGTCAGAGCCTGTTTGTCATCTTGTGTATCCTTCAGACTCATGAACCTTTCCTCCTTTGAATGTGTGGAAATGAAGTTGAATGTAAAACAGATGTCGGCCTCGTGTGTGTGTCTCTATCGCCCACCACCAAGTAAACGTAACAAACTGTCCAGCCCAATCTTCCTTCGGGAATTCCCGGAACTGTTGTCCGAGTTTACTTGCAGCAGTGCCGGTGTTTCTGTATTTGGAGACTTCAATTTCCACTTTGATGATTGTTCTGATGGACAAGTGAACTGCCTAAAGACTGTGCTCAGTGACCATGGCCCGTCGCAGCTCGTGACTGTCCCCACAAACCGTCACGGCCATACTTTAGACTGGGTGGTAGTGAAAACAGTCTCGTATCCCTTTCGGGTGTACGAGAATACCCGGACCTGTCGGACCACTACGCTGTGTTGTGTAAAGTGGTTATTGCCAGGCCACCCCCACCCACACGGCTTGTGACGTCACGGAAACTTGGAGCCATAGATTCTGCAGTTTTCCAAGCCGACGTAAAAGTGTTTGCCGCTGATGTCATAGTAGCCGGACCTCTGATCGTCTGCTCGATAATCTGGTGGACCTGTACAATGACGGCCTTCGACAAGTGTTGGACCGTCATGCTTCTCTGACAACGAGGCGTGTCAGAGACCGTCCGTCTGCCCCCTGGCTGTCTGAGGATGTGAGAGATGCACGGCGTGAGAGGAGGCGTGCCGAGCGTCAGTGGAGAAAGCACAAACTGGCCGTGTACAGACGGATATACACGTGTAAAAGAAATGCGGCCTCTCAGCGCCTAAATGCTGTCAGACGACATTTTTTTCATGGATAAGCTCGACTCGGCTGCCTCTTCCAGCAAGCTGTTCTTCTCAGTGTCAAATGAACTGCAGGGAAAACCCAAGTCTACTGCTCTTCCTGCTGATGTCCCCTCTTCTGAACTGCCGCAGACATATTGTGATTGTTTCACTGACAAAATCAAACTGATGCGTGAGAACTTAGATGCTAAGCAGTGCGATCCACCCGTTTTTACTGTTTATGGTGGTCCATGTTTTGCAAAGTTCAAATCTGTTACAGAAAGCGACATTACTGCCATAATTGCAAAGTCTCCAACAAAAAGTTGCATGTTGGATCCTGTTCCGACTTGTTTCCAAAAGCAGTGCATCAGCGGTCTTGCACCGTTGATTGCTGCTATTGTAAACAAGTCTCTGTCAACAGGAACTGTTCCAAAATCTTTCAAACAGGCTGTTGTTACCCCGTTGCTAAAAAAACAAAAACAGGCTTGGACAGAAATACCCTAAAAAACTACAGACCTGTATCCAACCTACCATTTCTAAGGTACTGGAGAAAGTTGTCTTACAACAGCTCCTGGAACACTTAGAGATGAATGGTCTGTTGGAAATGTATCAGTCCGCTTATAGGAAAGGTCGCAGCGTGGAGACAGCAGTGCTGAGTGTTCTGAATGACTTGCTTTGTAAAGCAGATGAGAGACTTGTCTCCCTTGTGGCCCTGTTGGATCTCAGCACTGCTTTCAATACGCTGGACCATTCCATTCTCATGAAGAGGCTTGAAATCACTTCTGGCCTGCGTGAAACGGTTCTCTCTTGGTTTGAATCTTACGTTTCCGATCGGTACCAGTTTGTAGGTGTAAAAGACATTGTGTCTGGACCTTCCATTCTGGAGTTTGGAGTGCCTCAAGGCTCTGTCTTAGGCCCTGTATTATTTACGTTGTATTCACAACCGCTGTCAGATGTCATTTCCAGCCATCAGTGTTCTTATCATAAGTATGCAGATGACACCGAAATCTCTCAGAGTAGTCCACCTGGGAAATTTCAGTCTGTTGAAACTGGCATCAAGTCTTGTGTTGATGATGTCACGACATGGATGGACAGTAACAAACTTAAACCCAGAAAAAACAGAGTTACTACCCTTTGGCTCAGCATCCCGGCTTCAACAAATTCACACTGAGTCTCTACGCATAGATGACACTGATATTCCATTTCAGTCTTCGGTCAAATATCTTGGTGTCAAGCTCGACAAGGCTTTGGGTATGCAGGATCTCGTCGGTGAAATCTGTCGTGGTGCTTCTTACTCTCCGAGACGCATCGCATCTGTCCATCACAGTCTTTCAGAATCTGCCACTGCAAAGTTAGTGACCGCTTTAGTCACGAGCCGTCTTGACTACTGCAATTCTCTGCTTTTTGGTCTTCCATCTGAGCAGATTAGCCGCCTTCAGCGAGTTAATAAAATAATAATTACGGTATTTATAATGCGCTTATCTTATAATAATTATAACTCTAAGCGCGCACTCACAACTCGCACACGCATGCGCACGCTTTAGACAATGACTCACGTAACACAAATAGTGAAGATACATTAGGACGGTCAGCTTGGGCTGGGGAGTGTGGTGATATAGTGCTAGAACTGTTGAAAGAGATGAGTTTTGAGGGCAGACTGGAAGGAGGAGAGCGAGTGTTTCTGACGGAGAGAGAGTGGGAGAGTGTTCCAGGTGGTTGGACCGTATACTGAGAAAGAGCGGGGGCCGAAAGTGCTGAGTTTGGTGCGGGGGATGAGGAGGCGGAGAGGGTCAGAGGCGGAGCGGAGGGAGCGGGGAGGAGTGTAGGGGTGAAGTAAGTTGGAGAGATACGCAGGGGCGTAGTTGTTCAGGGATTTGTAGCAGAGAGACAGAATCTTGTATTGGATGCGTTGGGGGATGGGGAGCCAGTGAAGGAGCTTGAGCAGGGGAGTGATGTGGTCGGATTTTTTCTTTCTGAGGACGAGGCGGGCAGCATTGTTCTGGACGCGCTGGAGAGTGAGAGTGGTGGAGTGAGGAAGGCCAGAAAGGAGAGAGTTGCAGTAATCGATGCGAGATAAGATGAGAGAGACAGCGAGTTTGGTGGCAGCTTCGGTAGTGAGGTATTTTCTGATCTGACTGATGCGGCGGAGGTGGAAATAACATGCCTGGGCCGTGGCGGAGACGAAGCTGGTCATGGAAAGAGAGGAATCGAGGATAACGCCAATGTTCTTGACCGAGTCAGAGAGGGAGATGGGGGTGCTGTCGAGTTGAAGGCGGAGAGAGGGAGAGAGCTGGGAAAGTTTCTGGCGAGTGCCTACCAGCATGGCTTCCGTTTTGTCGTCGTTCAGTTTGAGCTTGTTTGCTGTCATCCAGTTTTTCACGTCCTCATAGCAGTCAGCCGTGCGAGTCAGTAGTGTCAGTAGTGTCTGAGTTCAAAATAATGTCGCAAGGCTTGTGAAGCGCAGGCGAAAACGAGACCACGTAACCCCTATACTGAAAGACCTTCACTGGCTTCCAATCCAATCGGCATACAGTTTAAGATTGCGACCCTTGCATACCGCCACTTTGATGGCAGCCTTCCGTCATACCTTTCCTCCAGTCTGATCACTTACCAGCCCTCTCGCTCACTGCGTTAATCGGGAGAGAAACTTCTCAAAGTTCCAAAGTACCAACTAAAATCTGCCGGTGAACGCTCTTTCAGATGTACTGCTCCTTTAATTTGGAATTCCTTACCGACTGAGCTGAGAAATGCCTTCCCCATTACGCAGTTCAAAGCGAAGTTAAAAACTCACCTTTTCTCGCAGACTTTCGTGTGATCTCTACGGTTTTCTGTACACCCCCTCCCCCTGCAGACTCTGTGTGTGTGTGTGTGTGTGTGTGTGTGTGCGTGCGTGCGTGCGTGTGTGTGTGTGTGTGTGTGTGTGTGTGTGTGTGTGTGTGTGTGTGTGTGTGTGTGTGTGTGTGTGTGTGTGTGTGTGTCGTTTTCGCCTGCGCATTGAGTTACATTATAAATATGAGAAATGCGCCATATAAATACCATGCATTTTATTATTATTATTATTTTCTTTTTTTAAACTCTCCCTACTGTCTGCGCTTAGCGTAGCTCTTGATATTGGATGTGTGTTGCTAAATGGTCTTAGGTTTATTTAGCGTATTAGACCGGCTGGCGACATACATTCAATATTCTCTTTAGTTTTTTTTTTTTTTTTTAAAGAAGTGCAGGCACGTCCTGAGAAAGTCTTGTTGCTCTCGGGTTGTTACGCAATGTGCAACCAACCAACCAATCCTTCTTGACAACGGGAGACTAAAAAGAAACATGATATTTAGACATGTCGACTGGGATACAAAGTCGCGTCGCCAACTTAACATTGGATAAAAACACACACAAAAACACAACCAACACGACAAAAATCTAAAGAAAAACGTTGTTTTTCCATAATACGCACTGTTACAAAAAAAGCACACAAACCTTTATTGTTATCAACCGATTCTACATGAACAACGCACCTGTGATACGTTTAATTAACCTTAATGTAGACATTGTATTTAAGAAACCTGAAACTTCGCTTAACACATACAAAATATGGGCCCACTGGCAATTTGTGTTTCCGAACTAAGCGAAAAGCAAAAAAAATATCATTTCTTTTTCAAAGCTAATTTTGCTCGCACCCACTGCGCATAAAAGGAACGTTATAGACCTTTGGCCCTACATAGACTCCCCTCCTCCCTTCCCACTCCACCTGCCCCCCTCCCCCTCCCCCCTCCCCCCCTCCCCCCTCCCACCCCCTCCGCGGGGATCGGAGACTATGTTTTTTAAAAAGTCTATCCAAAACCACGTAAGTTTCTAGGTGTTTGCCAAAAATAAACACTGTATCGAAGATACCACAGAGTTTGACCGACCCCCTCCCCCCCCCCCCCAATGGACAGTAAAGCTATGATAATTACAAGAAAATACTTATTATTTAGTATAGGTGTGTTCGTCTTTTATCGGGCATTCAACAAATAATAAACTTTATTATATACTTCTTTTTATACATGATGACGTCACAGCATTCCATATCTTGAACCCTATGAATATGGCACCATTTATTAGGTGCGGTGTTCTCATGCACTTCTTCCATGATTAATGGAATTACACGCACACAAAAGACTTTTTATGTGCTAAAATACTTCCAGTAATATGTGCACTTCATATTTACGCAGTTTGTAAAATCTGGTGACGTCATATAATAGTACCGAGAGCTTAAAATGGACTGATTTTCATTACGTTTCCAGAATATGAATTTTTACAGCTAAGGTTGTTATAATTTTTCCGGCTTTGAAGTGTGGTGGAAATTAGTCAGTTTATGCTAAGAGTGTGTGTACTACGTCTATGCTGGGCATACATTAAAAAAAAAATGGAGGCAGGTGGGTGAGAATGTGTGTGTGTGTGTGGGTTGGGGTGGGGTGGGGAGAGCAATAAACACACAAACACACACAGAGCTTACAGTATGTTTCTAATCAGTGTAAGACTGAAGCTACAATTATCTATGTCTATAGTTGTCCTGCCCCAATCGGAATGGAATGAAAAAAATAAGAGTATAGACTAGTAGGGCGCCTGTAATACGAACTGTACAACACATCTATTTGCCTTACGTCAGTGACAAACCGGCGGATGAATGAGAGGATTCTAATGCTAGTTTCAATGCAATAGCAGTTCTAATGTCGGGATCATTTGTTGATGTGTGTGTGTGTGTGTGTGTGTGTGTGCGTGCGTGCGTGCGTGCGTGTGTGTGTGTGTGTGTGTGTGTGTGTGTGTGTGTGTGTGTGTGTGTGTGTGTGTGACGGTGCGTGCGTAGTTGTGTATGTGGACATGTGGAATCGAAACAGCAGTTCAGGGATGGGTCTTTTCTGTTACGATCATGAGGGGCAACACATAAAATGCCCATCTTGCCTGGATGTATTACGAAGTTTACTTCTAGACTATGTCTGTAGTGAATTGCTATATATATATATATATATATATATATATATAATATATATATATATATATATATATATATATATATATATATATATATATATATATATATATATATATATATAATATATATATATATATATATATATATATATATATATATATATATATATATATATATATATATATATATATATATGGCAGATCATAACAGCGTATAACATCACCAGTCGCCGAACTATCAAACAACAAAAAGGGTGGGGGTGGGGGTAGGGGAGTGGCGGAGGGGAGAGGGGGCAACCTTTTGTTTGGGACCTTTAACTTTCACAAAAGACCTCTCGACGCTACACCTTGGTTCTAATAGCCGAAAACTTTCACCAGTCGCCGAAATATCAAACAACAAGGGGGTGGGGGGGGGGGGTGGTGAAAGGGAGGGGGGCAACCTTTTGTTTGGGACCTTCAACCTGGCACAATAGGCATCCCGACGCTACACCTTGCTTCCAATGGCCGAAAACATTCATCAGTCGCCGACATATCAAACAACAAAAGTGTGTGTGTGGGGGGGGGGGGGAGGAGGCGGGGGGGGGGGGGGGGGGCGGGTTGGGGTTGGGGGAGTGGGTCGGTATGACGTGTGTCGGGACTCTCACTTCTCTTCAAAATATACACGGTGCGGGGGGGGGGGGGGGGGGGGTGGTGGTTGGGGAGAGAGAGGTGGTGGGGGGAGGGGTGGTGTCCAAAACTCCGTATGAAGGGACTTTGTTATAGCGTTTTAAAGAATATTATTTAAAAAAACTACTTTTTATTGTTTTTGTTTTTCTGTGGTCTGAGAAACGTCTTTTCTCTCAGTGTTACTACTGACATGACCAGTAACCTCAATCCGCTTGTAGGCGCCATGTTTCAAACTAACACGTAGATTCCTTGCGAACACTCATAACATGCTCAGTAGCTGAGATGGCCCTTCGCACCACGTGAATGTCCTATATTTGTTTTGTAATGTGTTTGTCTTTAGAGTGAATGCATGTGTTTCACGTGAGCTTGCGGCGTGTTGGGTTCAGTTCGCGGCGCTTTAGGCCGATTCGCATAATTGGGTAAAGCGCCGATATAAGAAGTCCGACAGTTTGCTTATTCCAAACTTCAGCATACATATTTTATTATACGGAGTTTATTGATTAAAATATTAAACTAATTGCAAAATAAATGAAAGGCTATAAATATGTCATTTTCATTTATTTTGTGATTGGTTTGAAATTTGAACTCACTTTAGATTTTTCCTTACACTTATAGACCCTGCACTTTGATGAAAGAGGCACACTTCACACAGCAGAGGCGAAGGACCGCGTGCTTCTAAAAGACAGAAGCACCAAGACCGTAAGAAGGTTGTGATATAATATTCTTTCCTGTAGACAACAGTGGAAACTATTTTGAAAATACAAAAACTAAACCTCTATTGTTATAACATGTGCTGCACAAAATAGCCATAGTCTGTTTTAAGCCCATTGCTCGGCTATGTTTACAGTGAGGGTTGTTGCGTACAGGGAAGGAAGTAACTCAAAATGTGCGTGTCTAAGTTAAAACACTCCGAAAAATACATATACGAATATAATTTAATCTAAGTAAAACACACCTTTAGTTAAAACAAATTACTTTAAAATGGTACTTGAATTCACAAGGGACAAATATATAACTTAAAAGCAGTACATGTGACGCATGTTAAACAAATACACAAATAACCATTTAACCTGTCCTCTCCAATTTTATCGTCCGATTGAGTATTTGAAGTACACGTCATGATTACTTATTTCTTTTGTATTTGTTTAGTTCTCCTCTACCCGGAGAGTTGCCACACAGAATAGACGTGTCTGGAGGTAAATAATCTGGACCCATAAATATAATATTAATAATAATAATAATAACAACAATAATAATAATAATAAAGATAATTTGTATAGCGCCTAATCACCAAGGTGCTCTAGGCGCTTTACAATCACAGTAATGAAACACAAACCAAAATACAACAACAACAACAAAAAACTAACACATACAACAACAACAAATACATTGATTTAAAAAGAGCAGAAAACTCACACTCACACAAACACATACACACACACACACACACACACACACACACACATATATATATATATATATATATATATATATATATATATATATATTATATATATATATATATATTATATATATATATATATATATATATATATATATATATATATATATATATATATATATATATAGGGGCTGGATATAATATGTCCAGCCCCTGGATGGATGGAAAACTGTATAACTATGCAATGCTTCCAGTTAGTTACATCGTATCCTGCTCTCTTTCCTATTGTCTTTGTTTCTGTGGTTGTGTCTGTGATTGCACAGTTTTCTCCATTACTAGCGGCTTTGTTTACATACTGTTTATCGTACCTGGTTCTAAGCTCCAAGTCACCGATTTTTCTTTAATTTATTACTACTGATTTTAATTTTGTGTCTCGGGTATATCCGAAAAGAGTGCTTATGCATTGCGTCAAGCAATGCGTTATGTCAGTATGATTAAAAACCAACAACAACAGAGAGACAGTAAAAAAGAGAGCTTAATTACGTAGTGTATGAAATATTTTAATTTCACCATCAACCTTTTTTTGATCACCATTTTTACTTCTACTGCATAACACCTTTACAGTTAATCAGGCAAGCAACTATTGTCCTTGCACTACATCCTAATACTTTTACAGATTTCCCAGAAATTGAATCAAGTGCCACAGTGCAAGTAAATCTTGATGGTAAACGGTAAGTTAGTACACATTTCACTGCCTTCACTTTACCACATCACTTACTGTGGCCTTTTTCTGGAACCATTGCGTATTGGGTCTTTTATAATCCGTACGTCGGAGAAACACGTGGATGCACGAGCCAAGCAAACTCACGTTCAAGTGCATTTAGTCTATTCAAAACCCCTTCCGGGATACATGAATTACATTACATAGAAGAAGCGTACATTAACCCTATAAAGTTGTGTTTCCAAATAGCTTTTCGACGGCGGTGCGTTAGGCGACATGACAAGAAAGCAGCTGAGCGACAGGCAGCAAATCGCTTCGCGTGTTTCCAAAATACAGGTGCAATCCCTCCCCTATTTAAGTTTTTTCGAATTGTTACAATTCTTCTTGCGTAATAAAAGGCACGCTTTCTTCACCGTGAAATAATTATGTGGCAGAATGGAAGTTTTATCGCTTTTGGAGCGATACTGTTTGTCGCGTCGCTGTCGCCTGCCGCCTCGATTTCTATGGAAACGTCATTTATATCTGTGTTCTATAGTTTTGCCGCTATCAATACCGCGTTCGCGCCGCTGTATGGAAACACACCTTAAGCTGATATTGTTTTTTTTTTTTTAATTTTGATCAGGCTGTGAAGGAGTTAAAAGGAATGGCTTTAGTGGAAGTTACTCCGCCTAAGTTTTGCCCCGCTCACTATAAAGCTCGAACAGGCAATTTAAATAAACAAACGCTAATTGTTATCCTCTGCATAAGTTCAGCATTGTGCTTGACAAAACTACTATGTTTTACTTTTCTGTTTAAAAATAGTTTATAAAATATTTCTATCTAAGGGTTTTAAACTGTATTAGTAATTAATGCTATTGATCCATCACTTTTTCTCCAGACTGTCTACTAGTCCTGTAGATGTGTTTCGCAACCTTACCACACAGACGTTACAGACTGAAAACGTGAGTTAATTTAATTCCTGTTGACGAATAGAAAATGCATCCACATTTCAAACAAGTCCAGTTTAAATTCTGAAATGTCACTTCTATATTTCTTAAAGAATTACGTGGAAAAACGCATTCTTGATGTGTCGCACCACCACCACCACTACCTTCATTTCTTTGGTCTCACTTGCGTGCGACAATACAGTGAATTTTGCACATTTCTGTATTCATTTTCATGCAGAAGCGGAAAACATACCCTCTTGGGGTAGTGAGAGCCAACATCAGCAGAAGTTTTGACTGCATTCACCGCTTTCCCGAAAAAGGTAGTGTAGCGTGTATCTATCTGTGGGTGTGTGCTGTTTCATTCGCGGTTATATGTAAAATGTATGAGAGATATGGGATTTTGATTTGTCACGCTAATGAGTCACGATGATTATATTCTTCATCGATTCAAGCATTTGCAAGTTGGTATGACATGTCGTGCATGACAACGGACAGACTTTAGCAGGATCGGTAAGCCCATTTTATGCAAAGCGATCAAATCGGCTCGAGATTATTCGTAACATAAAGATTCCAGCATCCGAAAAAAAAAATACCTACCGATGATCAACACAAGCGATAATTGTTGATATTAGCCCACTCAGCCCCAACGCCCTACAGCGTGAGATTTATTGATCATGATAATTCAAGGGTAGTGCCGGATGAGCTTGGCGCCTATAGGTCAATCCATCTCGTTCAGCTGGCACATAGTCTTTAGGTGACACCATCAAAATTTCGGAAATGTGCCCGTGGGGTTAAATGGGTTAAAATACTTGTGTTACACAAATGGCACTATTTTTTGTAGAGTAAAAGCTAATAAAGAACAGCATAGAGTCTCCATTCTTTTTCTTCCCCACCCGGGTCTGCCCTGGGGACTTGGGTGGGGTTAACTACTTTTTAGTTCCCGGCCAGGGTCACCCTGGTCAGCCCCACAGGGTGGGTTTTCCCCTTTATTCTGGGGCATGTGTTTCTGACTACCCTTTGTCCATTCACCTGTATTTCCCTTTTTTAAACTCTCCCTACTCTCTGCGCTGCCTGTAGCTCTTGACATTGGATGTTTGTTGCTAAATTGTCTTAGGTTTGTTTAACGTATTAGACCGGCTGGGTTAACATACATTCAATATTCTGTTTATTTTTTTTTTTTTTTTTTTTTTTACAAGCAGTGCAGGCACGTCCTGAGAAAGTCTTGTTGCTGTCGGGACGTTAAGCAATGTACAACCAACCAACCATTCTTTTTCTAGCGAACTCTGTCTTTCAGACGACGCCAATCGTTCCCTTTGCGTCAATGACCTTCGGAACATCCTGCATCTCCTTGACTCCCACGACCTAAAGGGTTTTGGAAACAGCATCCTTGGAAACAGTTGCCATGCCAACGACACTTTGTGCGAAGATCGTCGGCTCATTATCATCGACATTGTGGCTCGCATTGGGGATGTGACATCGCAAGAGTTGTTGTTGAGTCACGTGCTGACCAAACAGCCCTCTGATGATGAGGAGCTGCGCAGGGTTTTCGTGCACAGCGTGGCTTTGGAGGCGCCCACTGAGGTTAGTAAACTTTCTTAACACAAAAGGAGGTAATATTAAACATCAGCAAGGATCATTGAGTTTTGTTTCTGTCTTGCTGTGGAGTTTGTGGTTGGCCCATGAATTACGCTTATTTTTTTCCCGAAATAATACAACGCGTACATTTACTGTTTCATGTATGTCGATCTCCACTAATGTCACTGAGATTTTTGTTTTAATGTGCCGGTACAGATTTTATTAACCCATTCAGCCCTGACGCACTACAGCAGGAGATGGGTCGACCATGATAATTCAAGGGTAGTGCCAGATTACCTTGGAGCGGTCAGCCTGTCGGCGCCAAGCGAATCTATCATGGTTGATCCATCTCCTGCAACTGGTGCATTGTCATTAGATGACGCCTCCAAAAGTTGGGAAATACGGTCGTCGGGCTGAATGACATAAGTGAAATATCTGCCACTCACTTTTCTTTCAAATTTCTCCTGTGTCTGTAATTATTGTATATTTGTCATCTTACAGAAGTTTGTTGGTGCCATTGAGGCTTTCTGCTTTGGCGACCAAGGTCAGCACCACGGGAGTAGGTCCATGACACTAACTCAGAGTAGGGCATGTCTAGCTGTGGGCAGCCTGGCCAAACAACTCGACAAAGGAGGCCGTCACAGGCTGGCCAACAAACTGGCCTCTGAACTTGAAACTTGGGTTGACGAGCACAAAAAAGGTAAAAGTATGTGTATTTAATTCAGCTTGTCATTTCCCACCATGCATTTAGCAAATGAATCACGTGTTCACGAGATTCACGGTATCGCCTGGAGATAGTTCACCTAATATAGTCCGTGGGCCAGAAAGTGTAACCCTCCCCCCCCCCCCAGGGAATTTTTAGTACCATGTTTTTTTGCAGCCTGACACGTACCTTTTTATATCTGCTTTTCTGACGGTTGTATTCCTCTGGAATAAAGTAAAATACCATTATTACCAAAGAATAACGTACGCCCGGTAGTGAACAAAGCACAGATTCATGTCATGACAAAATAGAGAGTAGTAAGTCAAAGAAAATATTCCAGAATCACTTAAATAAATGATTTATAGTCATATAATACTGACACCTTACACAGGTTGAATTGTTAAGAACGAAAGTCTTATTTCTTGCCCTTTACGTACATTTCTTGATTTGCATCCGTAAAAGAACACAGCATCCAGCAAACACTTCCTCAGAATAGTCTACTTCGTTGCATGCGAATTAGGCAGTGAAATGTGTAAATGGGAAGATTAGGAACACTTACAAAAGACAAAAAAGCTATACTTAATTATGCCAAAAGGTCAAATACATAGACGTTCTTCTTTACAAGTGACTGCAAAAGTGTTTGAGTATCATATTCAATCATTATTTGAGACCTTCTTTAAAACAATAAGCAGAAAGAGAAAGTCCCGAAATATTCTTTTACAACTGCAAGCTCAGCCTCACTGTCATCACATTTCTAGAGGGAGCTGTCAAGTAAATGTCACGATTTATAGCAACAGCGTTCATAGGGTTCATTCATCAGCAACTACAAAAACTGTGAGATTCAGCACATCTGGAACTTCCTCTGATAGTACCTTTTCCATGGACCCATCCGCTTCTGTTCTTGCTGGTATGTCAACAATACATCAGCAAGTTCTTGTAGCATTAGGTCACCATCCATCCAGGTGAATGTCATTTTACAATCTGTGACATCCCACTCATGTGCATCTGGGTAATTTTGTCCGCTTGGTTCCATTATGAGACTGTGGTAGTTTACTCTCTTCATGTGCATCCTGAGGGAATTCCTGCAAGGAGGCAGCCGACTCATGTCAACCCCATCGTAACGTGTAAGCAAATACCCCTGTTTGGTGCTGAAGCGTTCCAGAAACGTCTCATGCCTAAATCTGTTAATGTCCTTTTCCCATTTTCCAGGAAAGAAAGCGTGAAGTTTTGTGGGGTTGTTGTGTGTGTCACAAGACAAGAAGGTTTCACATTTCTTTATTTTTTTTTTCTGGAGGTTCTTTTAGCAAGTGAACGGAAGTGGAGCCCTTCCTCACTCTTTCAGTACTCGTCATCAAAGGTCGGTGGTAGAAATCTGCTACAAAGTCCACTCATAGTTCATTTGGAAGCTGTTTAAACAGGCTGTCAGTTTCAGCAAGTTCCTTGTGCTGGGGAAGGTTACCTGTTCGTGGATGTTACGTGGTCTTCGTAGTCGTAGTATGATACAATCACACCAGACGCACGCATCCACAAATGCACCAACACTGATACACTGTCTCCTGTACAATGCATCAACACTTTGACACACTGCGTCTCTCATACAATGTACACACATACTTCCTAACACGGTATTTTATACTATTACAGATTTCCAGAATAATCCAGCAAATTCGCACAAGACAACCAATCACAAATGAAAACGTAACCAAAACTCATTAATATTCATGAAAAATAATACACTAGAATGACCTACAAAATTCCACTACTATCTAGACGTCTTTGATACAATGTTACGAAATGTAGCCGACACTTTGACGTCATAACTGAGGTCACTAGAAAGATCACGACCATGCTCGAACCTTCCAGTCTAATGTAGGCGAAACTACGCGTCACAACAAAAATTGATCGCAATTCTGCGTGCAAAAGGAAATGAGTCCTACTACAAAGGTACGTAATTCTTATCCAAAATAACTCACATGAATTTTGGATCTTTCCTATGATTATCACATACATGCTCTCGAAGAATAACACGACCACAAACGTAACAGTGGAACAAAGTATTGTCATCGATGATGTTGTTTTTGACTGGGTCTCTTTGTCGTCTCCTTCCAGATAGTGTAAAAGCTTGGACACGTCGGTCTTTGCGAGCATCCCATCTTCCGCAGCAAGTGACCAGGGTACTTGACCTAGCTGGAAACTGAGTCCTCTCTCCAGGCTGATGTGATGATTGATTGCAAGCTGACCAAAGACATTTCTCTTTGCCGTGTCTTGCTTCGATTTCTTCGAATGCCCTGCGACTGTTGTCGTCTTGACAGCTTTGGAAAATTTCTTGAGATTCAGTTTCTTGATTGTTGCATTGAAGATTTTTGTCAGTCAATCGTTTCTGCATGAAAGTCTCCAAAGCTCCCTCTCCAACGTCATCTGCGTTCAGAAATTCTATGTCCTGTGATGCTGGTATACCTGTGGACAGGCAGTACTGGACATCCTTGTTCTCAACTTCAAATGGGTTTATGAATTTACCAATAGCCTAGGTGACTTTCTAAGTGTCCTCATCACTTTATGCAACGTGTGAAGTTTTGAGTTCATTGTACAAACATCTTTCTTGGCTATCCGTCACTGCTAAGGCCGTCTGGTGATAACTTTCTCTGCCATACCTTGTGGTGCACAATCTGTGGCAGGCTGCACAATTTCTGCTGAATCCAACTATGCCACCGTTGGATTTTGCCTGGCGGTCAATGGTGATACCCACGGCGCTTCTTGAGGGGACGTCTCACCTGCTGACACTGAGTCTATTTTGTCACAAAAAGTCTTCCACCCTTGTTAACTTTTTTTTCCTCCAAAACAGTTAATGACAGAAATGATCACCTTATAAATTCCATCAGTGGGGGCATGGGGGTATGGCCTGGCCCATAGATTAATAGTGCAGTTCATCGCGTCACCGCATTTCGAGCAGGTATGTGTACAGGCTTGGTGAAATGAGAAAACAGGTATTCATCATAAAGGTAATTAATTAGGGGTCGAATAATGTAACTATAACTATGAGTGTAGCAATTAAATACGAGGCCGCATTTATATGTCTGATAACGCAGCAGCGTATGTGTGTGTGTGTGTGTGTGTGTGTGTGTGAGAGAGAGAGAGAGAGAGAGAGAGAGAGAGAGAGAGAGAGAGAGAGAGAGAGAGAGAGAGAGAGAGAGAGAGAGAGAGAGAGAGAGAGAGAGATGATGATGATGATGAAACGTTTTATTGACAGGATAAAGTTTTAGGCGAAACGCCTCTCTTACAAACTGTCCTGTTAGAAAAGAAATATTAACAGCAAAGAGTAAGAAACACAATAACACAATAAATCGAAACATGAAGAAATAAACTGGAAAAACTTAGCAATGCAAATAATGCGCACACATATCAATAATAGTGAATAATAAATAAATAAATATATATATATATATATATATATATATATATATATATATATATATATATATATGTATATATATATATATATATATATATATATATATATATATATATATATATATATATATAATATATATATATATATATATATATATATCGATTATATAAGTAGTCTGTTCAGGTAGTAAGTTACTGTAACAAGATGTTATATAAACGAGTTTTGAAGGTTCTAGAATTAGAAATGGATTTAATTTGGGGTGGTAGTTTGTTCCAGGCTTTGGCACCTGAAAACGAAAGGCTGGTTTTATATATATCGAGCCTGGCCCATGGTAGCTGTAACAAACTGTTCCTCGTGTTTTGTCTTTGACTATCCAAAAATAACATACGAAGGTAAGATGGGGTTTTATGGTGAAGAATTTTATGCATAAGTATGCATCGATTAAATGTGAACTGTTTGTTTAGGTTTAGCAGTCGGATGGTTCTAAACTTTTCGTCGGTGGGAGAGGGACCAGGCACAGTTAACTTTACCCCTCGACGATACAATGAGTTAAGTTTCTTTAAATGTACGTCACTGCATCCATCCCAGATAGTGGAGCAGTAATCACAGTGTGTCTTAATATGGGCATGGAAAAAGAGTCTTCTACTCTCAGTGTTAACTATTTGACTTAGTTTTGATAGCAGGAATAGATTTTTAGATATTGTTTTGCATGTGTTTTCGATATGTGGTTCCCAGCTGAGCTGGTTATCTACTGTGACTCCAAGCAAACGGTGTTTTTTAACTTGATCAAGGGGCTCAGAGTTCAGGTATAATGTTAATGGCAGGAGACCACGTTGATGTTTTTGGCGTGAAGTAATTAACATACTCTTTGTCTTTTGGACACTAATTATCATATGATTATGTTGGCACCAGCTTGAAACCTCATCAAGACTTTGCTGGAGAACTTCGTTTATTTTTGGCAATTCGCTGTTTGATGTATGTATGGTAGTGTCATCAGCAAATAAGTCACATGTTGCATCGGGAGAGAGAGAGAGAGAGAGAGAGAGAGAGAGAGAGAGAGAGAGAGAGAGAGAGAGAGAGAGAGAGAGAGAGAGAGAGAGAGAGAGAGAGAGAGAGAGAGAGAGAATGAAATGAAATAAAATGAAATTTTATTTTCCAAGGATAAAAGAATAGGTGCGCAGACCTGTTTTTATTCTTGCCCTTGCTACACACTACAAAACAAAATAACGTACCCAAAATCTCTGTGATACCAACACACATACGCGCCCCCGTGTGCAATTGCCGCGTGCACAGGTTTGTGCCAGATTAGCTTGTAGCCTACAGGCGCCAAGCCAAGCTTGAACACCCCCCCTCCCCCCCCAACACACACACACACACACACATAAACACACACACACACACACACACACACACAGACAGCGCTCTCATACCACAGTTATCATTGCATATATCATGTACACATGATTGCTAATCACTTAAAACTATACTACAGCAAATTAAAAAATAAATAAACAATTTTTTTAAAAAAAATTTTAATATAAAGAACATAAGGGATTTTGTACATGAAACCGCTATTGTTCTCATCATGAAAATCAACACGGCTCGCTCCAACAAACACACACACACACACACAGCACGCATACACACACACACACACACACACACACACACACACACACACACACGTGCGCAAGCACGTACGGATGCTCGCGTGCACACACACACACACACACACACACACACACACACACACACACACACACGCACACATACAGACAAACACACACACATGCGATAGCCTCCCGACGCCAAAACCGCGCACAGCCAGCTGCTATAGTCTGCAGTAAGAGTAATCGGGCCGACTCGAAGAAACTGCAGCACTGCCACGCGGCGCGAGCGTTTATGTCACAACTGTGTCTGTCGACGGCATCCCGTCTGGCCAGCCGAGTCCATGAGGTAATGGATATTACATAATGCGGCTTGCTGGAATGCCAGCGGTATATTACACGCGTTCATAAATGTTACCAGAGAATGCAGACTATCCGTGAAATGCCGCACAAGGCATGGAATGCTACATGAAAATAAATAAATAAATAAATAAATAAATAAATAAATAAAAATAAAAATTAAGTTTGGCTTAGATGTTTCAGCAGCTTGGTCTTGTAAGTTTTAATCGATGGCGCGGCTCTAACATCCGCAGGAATCGAGTTCCATAACAAAGCACCAGAATAGGACAATGACGTGTCCCCATGGACTCGCGATACTGTGGAAACGCGGCACTGTATGGCGGTAGTAGTAGTTGCTGCCACATAGGATACTGGCCCGGCATTTGTTATTGATAGCAACTTTGACTCTCTGCTGTACCACCAAACCTGGATTCGCTGTACTGTGATTCCAGACTTGGTGCTAAGCCAGAGGACACTGACAGTCTCTCCGTTTCAGTACCGAACATGGATGCACCACAGAGTGATTCCAGGTTGCGTGCTGCAGCGGACACTGACTGTCTGCCGGCTGCGACATCAGCGTAAGTGTTGGTGGTGCCAGCGTGTCCTTCACGTCGCTGACGGCGGTCACGGCTACCACCTGCAGGCTGGTTGTCGGGTGGTGTGACGTCAGTAGCTGGCCCGCCTCTCTTTATGTTAAGGGCCAGACTGATGGTGCACTGGCGACTAGGATGGATGGGGTCACCGCGCCTGTAGTATTTTCTACGCGGGAACCCATCAACAGCAGTGAAGACCTGAGTGTTGTCTATCAGTGTGACACCCAGCTTTCTGCACACATGAAGCGGGTTACTGTTGGAGGCGGTAATGACCCTGTACAGCTGATGTCTACCGTCGGTCGGCAGGATGGAGGATGCCGGGAAATACCCGCCTGCATTCCCGGACGAGCTGTTCCCACACAGCGCTGGTCACTTCCTTCTGTTTGCAGTCGTTGACCCCCCAAAAAACTAAACATGGGGCGTGCCGCGACACTCGCAACAGCACCCAGGTCCGGCGTCGTAGCCCCACAAGGCGGAGTTACACAGTCAGCCTCCACTCTCAGTACCACAGCACGGTGGCAGACTTAGCCGGTTAGTTCTTTAAGCTTTAGGCCGATGGATTTGGAACATTGGTTCAGGATGCATTAAAATACAGGTGCAAAAATACACATATAAATAACTAACAAAAGAAACAAGATAATCACATCACCCTTCCCGCAACTTTAATTGCCGTCTTTTATATTCCCTTCACCTTTCTCCCGCAACAATAAATTCAAAATCAACAGGATACATATTTACACGTCACCATATGACTCACTTCCAATATTTACACTCCGACGCTAAATAGTGAGATGGCCTTAGTCGCCTGCAACTTTTAGTTTTGTGTGTATTGTTGCAGGGAAGGGGGGCGGGGGGGGGGGGAGGAAACAACCAGTAAACCTACTGGTTGGGTTAGATGTTGTCTTACATGTTTGACAAGTGAGAGTCACGGGAATAAAACGCCTCCGTTATTTTTGCCCAACTGACAGGAAAGTGTCTTTCAGTGTATAAGCGTGAGGAAGTAGTGTGGAGTTGAGCGTGAGACTGAGGTGTGATAGTGAGAGCGAGTGGATGGATGCAGAACGGAAGCCATGCGCGCTGTTCTGACAAAATAAATCGCTCAAGTTCTCGTCCGGAACTCTGGCCAGCCATTAATTGGTCGAGAGGGGCGATGATGTCAGAACAGGGGCGTACTGGTGGGAAGGAGAGTGTGAGGTCGGGGAAAGGGGAGGGAGGGGGGCATAAGAGTGACTGGAGTTTAAAGAAAAAAGATAATCACATCACCCTTCCCGCAACTTTAGTTGCCGTCTTTTATATTACCTTCACCTCTCTCCCGCAACAATAAATTCAAACTCAACAGAATACATATTTACACGTCACCATATGACTCACTTCCAATATTTACACTCCGACGCTAAATAGTGAGGTGGCCTTAGTCGCCTCCTTGGCGTTAAACCCCAATAACTAATTCGACACCAACTACTACCAAATACAACAGATGGCATTCCCTTCTATATTCTATACTTACACTTGCCCCCCCCCCCCCTAAAAAAACAAACAAACAAACAAAACAAAAAAAAAAAAAAAAAAAAAAAAAACACACTCCCCCACCCGGGTCTGCCCTTGGGGACTTGGGTGGGGTTAACTACTTTTTATTTCCCAGGGTCACCCTGGTCACCCCCACAGGGTAGGTTTTCCTCTCTATTCTGGAGCATGTGTTTCTGTCTGCCCTTTGTCCATTCACCTGTATTTGCCTCTACTACTGTCTGCACTGCCTTTAGCTCTTGATATTGGATGTGTGTTGCTAAATGGTCTTGGCTTTATTTAGGCCCCATGTTGTAGGTTTATTTAACGTATTTGACCGGCTGGCGACATGCATTCAATATTCTGTTTAGTTTGTTTTTTTCACAAGCAGTGCAGGCACGTCCTGAGAAAGCCTTGTTGCTGTCGGGACGTTAAGCAATGTACAATCCAAAACACACTAACCAAAATAAACGACCAAAACCGTATCGCAGGGCCGATACAAAAGAACGACACAGCTGCTTGCGGCCTTCAGTAAATGGCGAACCACGCCTGAAAGACCACCCTAGGAGACTGCTGGTAAAACGACTGACTCGTTCGCAGTTGGAAAAGCGACTGACTAACAATTCCGTTATCGTACGTATTGCAAAAAAGCGCTCAGTAAATCGAGCGGTGAAAATACACGTGAAACAAGCACCACCCGATAGCGTTTAGACTGAGCGATCACGTGTGTTACGCCGACATGCAAACTCTCGCACGGCAGCAAATACTCGTGTACAATGCTATCGCAACCCGATGACTAACTAAATCCTATCACCCCTCTAAAATTACCTCCCTTACAAAATAGACAACAACAACAACAACAACAAAACCGTGTCGTGACTCTCACATACGTGGCATTCCTCCACGTCTTGAGAATGTTGAGGGCATTAGGACCTTTACTTTCAAATCGTGTTTGAAGTCTGTCTAGAGAGGTAGTACCTTTGCTGTTCGGCAGCTGCGTCCTACATAGGACGGACGGACATCACTGGTCCTCATTCATCTCCTTAATCTCTCACGTGCTGGCTCCAAGCGCCACACCTGGCAAACCACCTCAGCTGGTGGGCTAAACCACGTGAGGGGATGTGTTCACACTGCACCACTAGGCGGATGAGCTGTTTTTGACAGCCAAGGGCTAAAGACGGACGAGATCAGGCTTGATCCAACGGCCAAATTTGGAGGAGTAAACCCATCAAATCAGGAGTGGAACCCCGAAGGCAGACAGCTGCCTGTATTCAGGCACTGTTCTGGCAGCTCCTGCAGCCAAACTGGTGCCCAACGTACTGCTTTTCATTCTTTTGGACTACATCGGCGAGAGGCCGAGAGGGGGATCTTGACGACTGGGCATCCCAGGATCTCCATACACTTCGCCCAGGCTTGCGCTCTGGAGAGGTCACACGGACTGACCCAGCAAGCACATATACTCCATTGTCTTTTGAGACAGAAGGATCCCAACAACAAACACAATGGGTCACGGGGGATGATGGGAGTGGAAAGGGGTTGGTGTACAATGGCGATAGTTGTCATGGTTTCAGATAGGGACGGACATGTGATTTAGAGTGGGACGGGAGCGGAGGATGGGGATCACCACCTCAGCAAGGCCGTCCTGCTGCACGCTCTGGTGTCACTGGCGGAAATGTGGTTTAGATGTGGCTATGCAGGAGAGGGATGGCGTGCAGAGGCAGAGGGTGGGTCGGGAGGAGGAAGCGCAAGGAAAATGGGGCGGGGGTAGGGATGGTGTGGGCGTGAGTAGAGTGAGGGGGGTGGGGGGAATGGAGGATGGGTAAGCAGGGCGGGTTGGGAGGAGGTGCCAGGAACACGGGGCGGGGAGGGGGGGGGGCATGGAGGGTGGGTAAGCAGGAGAGGGAGGGCGTCAGTGCAGAGGGTGAGTCAAGTGTGGGGTACTAGCTGACATGGATTGAGAGAAAGAGAGAGAGAGAGAGAGAGAGAGAGAGAGAGAGAGAGAGAGAGAGAGAGAGAGAGAGAGAGAGAGAGAGAGAGAGATGAAATGGAATGAAACTTTATTTTACAAGGATAAAAGAATAGGTCGCAGACCTTTTTTTCATTCTTGTCCTTGCTATAAACTACATGAAAACACACACGCGCGCGCGCACACACACACACGCACACACACACACATACACACACACTAACACACACACACACACACACACACACACACACACAGATATCCACAAGTTACAGATATACATCTAACACTCATGCTTTTCTTAATGCGTTTATGCAGAAGACCACACGATCAGCAAGCGAGCCACGTGGCTAGAAGACACGGAGCATGAGGATCACCACCTCAGCAAGGCCGTCCTGCTGCACGCTCTGGGTAACGCCGCCCTACCGCGCTCACGGCGACACCTGGTGGAGCACGCGCAGCCCAATAGGGGACATCACATGTGGCGCAGGGCTGCTTTGGACGCCATGAGGCATTACACGTGTGCAGAGGCAAGTAGATTGAGAATGGCGAGCAGAAAATAGAGCGTTTCCAACAGATTTCAGTGTAAGAGTTATCTTGGAACACTCCGAGAGAATATTCGCAGATGGTACTACGACCCCTCGGTGAGCAATTTAGTATCATGAGCCCGCTTTCCTCCCTTGATCCCTGGCAAAGCAAAATGCAACATTTGTTACAAAAGGAAAAAAAAAAAAAGGTATGTATATTAAACCATGAGTGGTGATGACTTGAGAGCCGAGATTTGCTGTAGACACACAAGTACTTACTCCGAGGCTCCGCCGAGGGGCCAAAATTGTGTGTCAAGAACAAATTGAGGCTTGTAAATCGGCACCACCCATGGTTTAACGCATTTATCCCACCGTCGTATGATCCCTGTTTCTTGTCATGCCGGTTTGACTGTTGGATTGACTCGATAGATCCTATCTTATTATTTTAGTTTATCATACTTTAAAAAAAAATTATAATAATACATAAACGGCCTCCATAACACGAAGGTCTACAGCTGTGACGTGAACAATTTTTTTATTTACTTTTACTGTGACATCAACAATTCTTTAACGAGTTCCGCTGCATGATGTGCCTGAACTTAGGTCCAGTGTAGACGTGGTCTGAGTGCGGGATTCCATTAATGTTGGGGAAAGTTAGAAACCAATCAGCATTTTGCTGATCATGAGTAATCTGTCAGTGGTAACATTGGTTTTGATATAATCTGTATCAGTTGTGGCAGTGGATGAAAAGAGTGAAATGTGGCACCGTGCTTGTATAGCTGTCAATGAAATTAAGACTGCAGATCTTGCAAGCAACAAACAAATACGTGCAATGGGCGAGGCAGTGAAAGAAATAGTCGTCTCGATGTCCACATTGATCAAAATGCTCAGCGATGTACATCTTCCGATTTTCACTGAAATGGAGCTACACTCAGATCGGGGCCACATCGTCGCAAACTTCCGTAACATAGAACATGGTCACGGAACACGATAACAAACTTCTGACGTCATCTGACACATTGGCGACATAAATTGCAATTCGGTGATGATCACAGAGAAAATACATGCGCATTTGCATTGGAGACACATGTATGCATCATTTTTTAGGTCGTCGTTATGCATGGTGGTACTGCAAGTGTACCTACATCAGAGGATCAGGAATTGTTTTCAGCTAGTTTTTATACTTTGTTTTAAAATTATTCAAAAACACTGTGTTACACGAACTTTGCAAACGCACTATACAAAGCTCACTGAGACATAGACACATCAACGACGCTTTTGCATTAGGAGTTATTTCAATATCACAATCATGCGAAAGATTATTGTGCCCCTATAAAGCAAAGATATTCCGAGCAGTATACATTAAGCGCTTCAGTTCCTCGCCATATGGATCTGGTTAATCCCATTTTGTTTAGTAGTGGCACGGACTTTTACTCAAAGTGTGTGAACCTTGAGTCGTACTAGCCATTTGGCAATCAGAGCGAATTTTTCCCCCAAACATCTCCGCAAAGAAACACTTTTCTGTACCACTTTAAGAGCATATATCATTTAGTCTCAATTGACCTAATACGGGCTATTTTTACTTAACTTTTATTATTTGTTGATTTCGCTGTACAGTCGTAAAAATATTTGGTCAAAAGACAAGAACAAAGCCATTTCCAATACCCTAATTCAACTGAGCCCCGGTCAGATTTCAATATCGAGGTCAAGCATGCAGACTTTATGTATGTCTGCGCAGTTTCAGGTTTGAGAACTTGGTCAACTTACATATTCACGTGAGTATTCAGTTGCTCGCCATATGTATCTGGTTAATCCCATTGTGTTTATTAGCGGCAACGACTTCTACTCAAAGTGTGTGAACCTTGAATCTACAATGGTATTGTACAATGGTATCCCTCTCGTCAAAACAAAGTCGTTCGGTGAGAGATCATTCAGGTACCAGAGCCCAGTTGTTTGGAATGGCGCCCAACGCGAACTGAGATACGTGGATCCGAAAGAGGCGTTTAGGCGAGCCTTAAAGACCCATCTTTTTCCTGTCTGCGACAAGTGATCTTTGTCACAGACCTGCCAATATGTTATGTCAACTCTCCGCCTCCTCATCCCCCGCACCAAACTCAGCACTTTCGGCCCCCGCTCCTTCTTCGTCTACGGCCCATCCACCTGGAACACTCTCCCACTCTCTCTCCGTCAGAAACACTCTCTCTCCTCCTTCCAGTCCGCCCTCAAAACTCACCTCTTTCAACAGTTCTAGCACTATATACAATACAATACAATGCAATACAATACAACACAATACAATACAATACAATACAATACAATACAATACAATACAATGCAATACAATACAATACAATAATACTTTATTAATCCCTCATGGGGAAATTCACATTTTTGCCACCACAGGTGCTGCTTACGGCATTCACTCACTCGCTCATTCCACAAATTACAATAACAGAGCTACACAATGGACAATGACTCGGGACGGGTGAACGGCCCGTCGCCAAGGCATCTAATGGCCAGCGCCAGTGGCCTCATCCCGACCCGAACCTCCCTGACAAAAACAGAATGCTAAGACAGCCCTACGACTCCTGAACACACTATTATAATGTTCTTTATTAAGTTCCTACTTGGCTAAAACTAGTACATAAAACAAGTTAACAACAGAAACAAAATACCCGCGTCGATACGGAGATGATCTAGGCCGAACATAAAACTGAACAACGGTCAAACAGCACCTGGGGGCCCGTCGCCGCCATAGTACAGCGCCGGTGTTGAGACAGTCCCTCCGGCATAAACAGTCACCACCTTAATTATACTGAACTTAACTAGTATTCATTTTAAAAACAAACGTAGTAGAACTACATCATTACTGAACGTGAAAGCAGTCCGATGGTTTCTAAAATAAGTACACACGCGGCTGTTCAGTAAGAAACACAGTCACTGCGTCTGGGAGGTGTCTGTCATTACATCATTCGGCTGGAATGTGGGGCATAAAGCTTGCTGGTTTCGTTGAGTGCACTAGGCTAGCGCAGGCCGTGATGTTGAGGGTGGCGTGCCGGAAGAGCCACTCCGGTCGTGATGCAGCATTGCAGGGCCTGACATCGTATATCAAACGAAGGTACAATGGCTAGAATTCTGTCGGTGGCGACCATTTCTGCCGGAGCGGGCGGCCAGGAGATGTTGCATGGCCGCCATCTTGTCTATAATCCCACCACACTCCCCACCCCAAGCTGACTGTCGTAATGTATTTCACTATTTGTGGTACGTGAGTCATTGTCTAAAGCGTGCGCATGCGTGCGCGAGTTGTGAGTGCGCTCTTAGAGTTATAATTATTATAGGATAATCGCATTATAAATACCGTAATTATTATTTATTATTATAGTGTGTTTGTGTGTGTGCGCGCGTGCGCGCGTGAGTGAATGCGTGTATGAGTCTATAAGCGCAGCACATACTTGAATGAATGATATACATTTTTAAATGGTGATTGTGTACAGATTGTTTATAGAAAGCGTTGTATATTTGTTTTTAATTATTTTCAATAAGTTTTGTAAATTTCGTTTTTGTGATTAGTTATATTTGTGCAATTAGCTTTTGTTAAACGCCTAAAGTTCTAATTTCAGAGGTTAGGCGATATTATACAAGTATTCATTATTAAGTCCCTCACGGCTGTGCAGTTAGGCCGATTTCTTACTCTTTAGTTTGGCCCGCCGCCTGCTGCTGTGGTATGCGGCAGACACTCCCCACTGCAAGCAGGCTATCTAGGTTACTGTCTGGCAGCTACTATTCCTTCTCTAATCTCTGTAACGGACTACTGCTGTGTGGTGTGTTATGCCTGTGTTTAATGTTCTCTATCTCCTCTTCAAAAGTTTTCTACATAAAACCGTTTAGCACACTTGTGCACCGTTGCCTGCTGGTTCCTGTGTTGGTGACATTATTCAGGGGACTTTTTTCAAAAGGGTGCGATCCGAGGATAAAGACAGGTACCGTGTTTGTGTGTGACTGAACAATAAGTTATCTGTGCCTCACAGTACTGAGCAGGTCTGAACATTCATTCTCTATGGAATACTGTTGTGTATGGTGTAATCCATGTGCTTTATGCTCTTCTTATAGCCTCCAGTATTCTGTGATACTGTTTAATAGTATCAGGTGCTAACTGTTGTCTGCTCATTCATATTATCCTGGTTCCTTTATTCCAAATGGTGTAGTCTAAGGGAAAGACAGTACAGTTATGGCGGGAATAAAACATACACAAGAAACATTTGCACACACAGAATCCTTTCAATTTAAAAGGATAAATCCTCTATGTAGAGTATGTGGAGGAAGGTCAAAACGAACACTTGATGAAAAACCAATCAAACTGTATGAAATGTATGTAGTCCCCCCTTTTCGTAGGAACAAACAAAAGTGAAACATAATTAACGAACAGCCGGAAAAAGGAGATGTAATTCAATTCAATTACAAAAACTGTATTCATACCTGAAAGGGAAATTCTAAAAACTGTTAATATTAAGGTACCACCAGTGCGATATGCTTAGGACCCATTACTTGTGTTCGTGTTGATATAAAGGCTCAGTGTGATGTACTTCAGACCTGCTTTTTGTGTTAGTGTTAATGTAAAGGAACCAGTGTGGTGTGCTTAAGACCTGTTACTTGTGTTAGTGGTTATGATTTATTGTGTAAACCCAAGTGTACGGCATAAACACAGTGCACAAATGCTGGTATCATGTTTGTATTTATCGTCTTGATGTACCTAACGGATTACCAGCTTACTAGCTTCTCAGCAGTTGAGTGCTTTCTGACGCTAGTGTTGCTCTAGCAGAAATGGCCCCGGAATATTAGTAAGTGATAACAGTAGAGGCTAGAATGCTACGTAGATACATCAACTTTTCATCCCACAGAAAACCTACATGCACAACAGATTGAGCTTCAAAGTTAACGCTTTATTTTGTCAGTGCATGTTTATTGTATTGCAAATATGAAATGTAACTGCTCTTGAAGGTGTGCTGGTAGTAAGCAGCATGGGCATGTTTAGTATAAAAAGAAAGCAAATTTTATCAGCTACCAATTTACACTCATGTTATAATGACATTAGTGAGAAAAAAAAGCATTTTGTGAATGTTCAGTTACTAACACTTGTCAACGTTTCCGCTGCAGTGTGCCGGCACTGACAGCATTGAGCCTGTCAGCAGGTACACACAGAACTAGGGTAATGGCAGAGCACTACATTCTAGCACTATGAACAGCTCTTCCAGTCTAGATGACCAGGCGCGCGCTAATGATTAATTGCCCCCACGCCGGGCTACAGCCACAGATGGCTTATCTTGCACTCAGCGGCACCCGCCGCTCCTAACTAAAAGTGTGTTTCTGCACAGCCGTGCCCTTCTAGTTATAGAAGGGACTTTTTATGACGGGTCGCGGTGGGGCGAATATAGCAGGTCGATGATGTCAAAGGCGGGTAGGCTAAACCTCTAACAACTGTAGTAACAAGATAAAAATTACGTCATGTAATTACGCTATCCTCGCTGCTGAATGTACATTTGGCGCGAAGCGCCGTATGTGCCTATGTACGTATGTATGTGCGTATGTATGTATGTGTGTACGTATGTATGTGTGTACGTATGTATGTAAACAAGAGAATCTCAGATATTTCTGTACACACAAGCTTGAAACTTGGCAAAATACTTTTCTAAGTGGGTGGCTAAGAGAGCCTCCGAGCACATTGTAAATGAATGACTCATTGAAGACATAAACAACCGTTTATAGGAAGTCGGTTGACCCAGATTAGAGTTCGTACTTTTTGTCATATTTAATTGAAATTTTAAACATAGCTAGTTTGGAAAAGACATTGGATGAGTTCGTTAGCCAGCTTTGTATCCTTTCAACTTCTTTAGTAAAAATTAATTATTTTCAGAAAAGAATTAAAACACTAAAAAACATTTACTTCTAGAGAAAGTCAGACAGTGGCGGTGACGTAAAAGAGGCAACTCCGTCCTCACGCAGACACTGACATAATACTCTAAATATGACGTCATTCTCTCTCTCGCGCGTGGCTCTCTCTCTCTCTCTCTCTCTCTCTCACACACACACACACACACACACACACACACACACACACACACACACACACACACACACAAACATGCGCGCATCTCCAGGAGGAATAGATCCTCACCCTCCAGGCGCATGAGGATCTATGCCTCTTGGAGATGTTTGGAGCGCGCGCGCACGCACGCACTAACACACACACACACATCGACGCGCTTTCAGAAGAGCATGCAGGTGACCCGTGTACTTAGTATATTATGTAGCTAGGTAAAGTCAACCTGCTTTCACACAAATTATAGCAAGAGTGAAATTGTACCGAGAAGTTGTATATTTGTCACCATTTTCTCAAGCCTATGAAGCGAAAGTCAAACTAATATCACGTAAAATATAAAATTACTTAAAAACTAAAACTTACGTCATGACAAATGACGTTTGACAAATCAATGACGCGTATGTCTTGCGCCCCTCATAGAACTCACTGATGCATTGGCAGACCTACGAGACTTTTTCAATAGGAGATAATATACAGGGCCGGACCCAGGGGGGGTTACCTGGGTTCCGGAACCCCCCCCCCCACCTCCCAACTAAAAAAGAAAAAAAAGAAAAAAAATAAAAAAAATAAAAAAATAAAAATAAAAAATTATGCAAAGGGAGTTCCAAATTTAAATTTAAATTTTTTTTTTTATTGTTTTTAAAACCTTGCAGTTTTTAGTCACTTTTGATCCAAGGTACAAAGAGTTATTTATAGACAATTCAACGGAAATCCATTTCAAGGGATCCGTTGAAACGTCCAAAGCGTTTTCCCGTTGAAACGACCAAGTAACCCAACCCCTAACCCTAAATTAGTAAATGCAGCCATATTTTCTTGTTCTGGCCGCAAGCCTCTTCCAGCACCTTCACCTTGATACAGCCATAATCCCCCAAAAACGACTTTTTAGAAAGATTAATTAAGACGCTAAGTTGATAATTATGATAACTCGTTGTAGCGAACATCCGTTGAAACGACCATCGTTGAATCGTCCAAAAACATCTTTGAAATGGATTTCCGTTGAATCGACCAGGTACCCAAAAGAGTTGCTCTCCTTCAGTGCACGTCTTTCCGAGAAAGATCAGTGAAAAAATGTCTGACGTCATTAAGGTTTGTGGGGGGAAGTTTACACCTAGATCTATTTTCTTTGGTAACACTTCACTTTTGCTGTCTCCCCGAAAATGCCGAAACTGAAAAAAAAACAGATGTTGATGGCAGTAGGCGACTGTCATGCTGATTTTCATCAAGCTCCATTTCAGAAGGTGGGTACAGATCAAAAAGCACTCGTTATTACAATACCACAAAGATGCAATGGCAAATGGAGAGCAGTTTTTGACAATCATGGATAAACCAGAGCAGAGCATCGCCAGTGAAATCAATCAGAAAAATACAGAAAACATCGCTGCAAATCGACAAGTTCTGACAAGCCTCTTCAGGATTGTTGAAGTGTGTGGAAGACAGGGGTTAGCTCTGAGGGGCAACTGTGATTATGGCATTCTTCAGAGTGAGAACAGAAGCAATTTCAATGCCCTTTTGAATCTGTGCATCAATGCAGGAGATGAAACTCTCCGGAAACATCTAGATACATGCGAGAAGAAGGCCACATACATTTCAAAAACTACACAAAACAGACTGATAGAGGTTCTTGGTGATCAGATCCGCAACAAGATTCTTGCAGAAATTATTTCAGCAAACAGTTTACCGTGCTTGCTGACGAAGTCACAGACAGCTCAAACTGGTAACAACTTTCAATTATATTGAGATTCGTCGATGGAAGTCTGAATGTTCGTGAAGAGTTCCTGGCCTTTGTCCAGTGCAGAGATACCACAGGTGAAACACTTTACAACAAGATTGTTCAGTGTCTGGGCTTGTGGGGGCTTGATTTCAACAATGTTAGAGGACAAGGTTATGACTGGGCCGCAAACATGGCAGGAAAGTTTAAAGGAGTGCAGGCACGTTTTTAAGCAAGGAACAACAAAGCACTGTACTTTCACTGTGCTTCCCATAGCTTGAGTATCTGCATTGTAAAAGCATGCGGCTTGCCTGCAGTGAAGAACATGATGGGAGCACTGAGGCAAACTGTCACTGTTTTTCTCAAACTCTCCAAAGAGACAAAGAAAACTTGAAGATACCATCGAAGCATCTCAGCCTGACACGACAAAGACAAAGCTTGTTGATCTGTGCAGAACAAGATGGGTAGAAAAACATGAAGCACTGGAGGTTTACACATCTCTCTTCCTGGTTGTTCACGACTGTTTGGGACAAATGTGTGAAGACAGTGACAATTGGGACAGTGAGTCATTGACCAAGGCAAATGGCGTTCTCCACACCTTGAGCATCAGTGTTTTCCTCGTTGCATTCGTTGTCGTCCGCAATTGTTTGCGTTACTTAAAACCCTTGACAGTGAAGCTCCAGAAAAGAACAAAAGATGTTGTCGATGCCTACAGGGAAATCAAAGAGGTCAATAACTGCATGTCTTCTATTAGAAGAGATGTCGACACAGCGTTCGTTGCCTGGTTTGATGAAGTCAGCAAAATGGCAAATGCTTTGACAACTGATGTTGTTGTTCCTCGTCAAGCATCCCGACAGACTCTCCGTGACAACCAACCTGCGGCCCCTCCAGAAGAATATTTCAAGATTAGCATTGCCATTCCTTTCTTTGAACACCTGTCAACCGAATTGGACTCGAGGTTCAAAAATGCTGACCTAGCAGTTGATGGTCTCTGTCTGGTGCCAAGCACTTTGATAGACAACCAGGATGGTTTTATGCAGGTTCCAGAAGGGGTGAAGACACTGGCAATGTTGTGAGAGTCTGACCTACCAGACAACCCTACCCTTGATGCAGAATACCAACGGTGGGTTTGCAAATGGCGAAGTGCTGCTGAGAATGCGACAGCTATCATCCCATCCACGGCATCAGAAGCACTGAAACACTGTGACAGGGATTTTTATCCCAACCTGTTCATCATGCGAAAGAACCTTTGCACCCTGCCTGTCACTACTGCCGAGTGTGAGCGTTCAAACAGTCCGTTGCGCAACCTGAAAAACTACCTGCGCTCTACAATGGGGCAACAGAGACTCAATGCACTTTCTTTACTGAAAGTGCACAGGGATGTTGATATTGACTTCAAAGAGGCAGTGAACTGTTTTGCCAGAAGATACAATTCAAAAAATGGTACAAATGCCGAGGAACCTAGTGCAGCAAGACTGAAAGTGAAAGCAGGGCCCTGATGTTCATAAACTACAAGGTAAAGCTTTATACCGTTAACGATCAACAAAAAGTAGTGAATAATAATAGTATACAAAACACCTCTGTTGATAAATACATGTTTGTGTATGTGTGTGTGTGTGTGTGTGTGTGTGTGTGGGTTTTTTTTTTAAGGGAGGGGCAGGGGATAATTTTTGTACCCCAGAGTTTGTCAGTTCGATTGTTCAAAAAGCTCTAAGTCCCCAGACCATTACAAATGTCTTTCTCAAGGTTCAGATTGCACCATTTTGCATCCTTGGGGAAAACAATTTCCGGGGAGGCATGCCCCCGGACCCCACTAGAAGGCTCGGGCTTCGCGCCTTCGCCTTATACTGAATCTGTAACCCCCCCCCCCTCGACTTTTCCCAGGTCCGGCGGTGATATATATATATATATATATATATATATATATATATATATATATATATATATATATATATATATATATATATATATATATATATATATATATATATGTATATATTATAAGTTATTGGTCGGAGGGGTTCGCTACACAAACCTTTGTAGGCCTGAGGGAGGTCAAAGGATTTATTGTACCCCGAAGGCCGAAGGTCTGAGGGGTACAATGATTCCTTTGACCTCCCGAAGGCCTACAAAGGTCCGTGTAGCGAACCCCTCCGACCAATAACGTATTTGTTTTCCTTCCTCCGTTTATTGTTTAGAAAAATCCGGTTTATGAAGACGGCTGCTTCTGTGGCGGATAGGTGACACCATTGTAATATGTGTCTCTCACATATATATATAATATATATATATATATATATATATATATATATATATATATATATATATATATATATATATATATATATATATATATATATATATATATATATATATAAAGTTATTACTCTCTCTCTCTCTCACACACACACACACACACAAACGCACACACACACACACACACACACACACACACACACACACACACACATGGCGCTTTGGCACCATAAAGACGTTCTCTAACAAGGTTTGCGTAGCTAGATGTGACGTCATTTTTATCTTGTTACTTTTTTGCCAGAATTTCTGCCATGCAAGCCCAAAACGTCATGTGCATGCTCCGGAATGCTCTCCGACCAGCCCCATTTCAACGTCTACCGTACTTTCAATACAGTAGACAGAAAGTAATGATAATTGTGCCGTTAGCCGAAACCGTTGGCCCAATTTACTTTCACACTTTGTAAAAGCACTCTCCTCCGCTGATTATGCAAAATTACAGCTACGTCAGGCAAGATTCACAGTTGTTGTTGTATTTTCATGAAGCGCAGGGTCAGACTTGTGAATTTGCGGTTTTTTCTAGATCCTTAATGAGGTAAAACTCCGTTCTGCCAGTCTCTTTTTCAGTTTATGTAAGAACCAAAAGTCGCCATTGATCAAGGCACGGACTGTATGATGGCTAGGGTAGAACACGAATGTTTTGCTTCTCTGTGTAGGATACAGTGACCTTGGCGTTGTGGTCACTGGCATTTTCAAGAAAAAACAAGATGTCCTGATCACTGAGAGCTGGCTGCTGCTCATGAACAGACTTCAACACTTTTGAAAAAAATAATTTCTTACATAATATTTTGCATTGACAGCGCGGTCCACTGGTAAAATATAAACAATGAATTGGATCTCTTTAGTTTTAATTAATCGAGAAAATGTTACCGTCTATTCTGAAAATCTTACAAAAATGCTTCTAGTCTTGTCATCAGAGGCAAACCACTCCTGATTGGACTGTTTGTTGGGGATACCGTTAAAGGACAAGCAAGTATCGTCTTCAGTGATGACATCGCACGGTCGTTAGAAGCTATTTATGCTCAACATTTCGAGTAGTTAATCTAAAAGTAACCGATCAACTTACTGTTGCGTCTGCGCCTCTGTCCAGAAATGGGATATCCTAATTGTAGATATTTTTGGGAGGTCAAGGTCATTGTGCACTATCCTTGGAACACTTCCAAAAGACAGAGTGGAAGTTCAAGATATTGTTCAAGATAAAATATATGCGTATTTTCCTATCAGTATGTAAATAAAGAGGAAAGTTTGCTCGTTCCCGGCTGATAATTGACAGTCAGACTAGCACATGCCTTCAACTCCGCACTTTCAGACTTAAATTGCACAATCCACTTGCAGTCAGTGCCAGACAAAACACAAGTACCACATCAAACAACTTTCAAATTTGTTTGGATTTTGACAGGGCTGTCTTTAAGTTTTACCCTCTGAAAAATGTAGAAATAAATTTATTATCCTAGAGAGTCCACTGTTTTCAACCACAGCTGTTTACATCACTTTTCAAATACGTCACCCCGCATGGCTAAAGATACCAACTTCAAATTGTGCACGAATAAAGGGCAAAGGTCTAAATTTGTTTTGATACTAATTGCATTATGTGACTAAGTAGTTTACAAATGGCGCCCAAATATCATTACTTTCTGATCATACCTCATATTTAACAATATTATACATTTTTGGGTTGTCTTTTTAGACTGCGACGGTGATACTGGACTCTCTGACCAATGACGAGAAGCATTCAGTCCGTCAGATGGCGCTGAGTGTCTACGTCAAACATCCAAAACGTCACGAGGTGTCCAAGCAAATGGAGAACGACATTCTCAGGTAAGAATGGACCTAAAGGACAGAAATGTGTCTGATTAGACTTTAATTGCATGAACTGAAGTCTTGGACTGAAGACACCAGACCGACAGAAACACTATAGATTACGTCATAAAATACATTGACGAGCAAAAGAAATGCGACATGTATGGAATCATCGGAAACACTTTAGTGTTTCCCATGATTCCAAAAATGTCGCATTTCTTTTGCTCAGGTGTGAATGTTTCGATTTGTTTGTATTTCAGTAATTCACTATCGATCATACTTTCACCTTCCGGATTAGTGACTGGTGACCGGTTTCACCGTTCTCGTTTGTTTACTTTATGCTGTTTTGTTTGAACAGCCGGAACTACACATACCCAGCCATACTGAGAGTGAAACGAAACATACTTGAGAAGATTCTGTTTCAATTCAAGACTGCTTTGCCTAAAATAGACTGGAAGAAAGAAATCGGTACAAAGGCAGTCGGCGCAAGTTTTGGCTTGACTTTCGACAACTCTGTGGACGCACTTTTCAGTAAGTGGCTGTTAATATATTTTAATTTGCATTTTTCATATGTGTATATGCATTTTATATTTAACGCCGTTTGAGGTTTTTAATTATCAAATCCGTGTCATGTCATTAAAAAGTGACCAGATCAAGGAGAAACTGCTAAATACTTTGAACAATTATGAAATAATCTTAGTCGTGAAAACGCGTCGTGCTCAGTCCATATAGTTCCTACATTTTCCTCCACAACTCCATTGATGTAATCTGTTGGGAAAATAGATGTAGGTGGTACCAACATTTTTTTCTTCTATTTTTACTGATGTTTTTTCAACAAAATTACATTGAAAATGCTTGCACCACCACACCCGTCACTCATCCTCTTTATGAGGAGCACGCATGAACTCCCTCCGCTATATTAAGTTGTACTCAACGCCCACCCCTACATGAAAGGCGAGGAACTCCCCTGGTGCTTAATATATGCAGGTGACGAGCCGTTTAACTCATTCGAGACGTGCCGCCTACGGATACGCGGCAGTTCGCCGCGTATCCGTAGGTGGCACGTTTCGAATGAGTTAAGGTGAAGAACGTTTGACATAATGTACTGACCTGACTGACATAAGGCGGAAGCCTTATTTATACAGCAGCCTCTTTGAAGGTTTTGTTCTGTGACGTTCGCCCGGACAAAATCTTTAGCTTTTTGAAGGAAGCGAATGTGTATGACACGATTTGAGTCTCTAGATGCTGTGTAAATCTCGCTTAGATTTGTATGACCTCCTAAAAGTCTGTAGATCTGTACTGTGATTGTTGACGTGCACGACATTGTAGTCATGAATAATTTTAAAGTACATTTACATCGTGTTTTAAGACAAT
This sequence comes from Semisulcospira habei, assembly GCA_036245525.1. Taxonomy (NCBI): domain Eukaryota; kingdom Metazoa; phylum Mollusca; class Gastropoda; family Semisulcospiridae; genus Semisulcospira; species Semisulcospira habei. The sequence goes on along the minus strand of BTPG01000001.1, from coordinate 229,399,664 downwards.
TAACTTAGACTGGCTGGCCAGACTTTTAACCTTCCCGCCTTGAGATGGCCTTGGTTGCCTGCTAAAACCTACTAACTAACTAACTAACTAACTAACTAACTAACTAACTAACTAACTAACTAACTAACTAACCCACCACTGCACGTGAAAGCTCCAGAGGTGTTCCAAATAATTGAGTCGTGTAGTTCCCTTTGACAGCCCATTTCAAAGAAGTGAAGGTAGCAAAGTCTTGGTAGCATGTGTCCATGTCATTCACAACACGGTGACTCTGTTCCGAAAATTACAAAAGTCTTTCTTTCTTTCAGAGGTTCTGAACGGCTATGTCGACGTGAACATTCACGACAAACTCTGGGCGGAGATTCACATCGGGGTGATCGAAAAACAGTGGGACATTCTTCTAGTAGAGGCTTGCTACAGAGGGAGACTCTCATACAACATGAATATAGTCAAGGTGTTAATTAATTTATTATTTATTTTTTATTAAGAATAAATCATCCCGACTCTGTAGAGCAGAAGGCTTATTGAATAAGACAGTTCAAGGGTAGTCAGGGTTCGCGATACCCGGTAATTAGAGGTATTTTACCGTTTATGAACAGAGAATACCGGAATTTTTTTAAGCTGCTGGCCCCAAGTGCTGGTTTTATTTTGGCTGGACCGGCTAGAATTCTGCAGTTGAACGCTTATGTCTCTTGTCTACCGGAAAGCATTTCATGTGGACCGGATTTGATCTGAACTGGAAAAGAAACAGGAGGGGTGAAAGACTGGTTTGAAAAGCGCGAACTCTGGGGTAGTGCCTGAAAATCTTGTCTCCCGGGGAGACCCCAAATCATACGCGATTGAGTTTAATCAAGTGGAATGTATAGTCATGTAGTGGTGGCTTAGAAACGAAATAATTTTTAATGAAATTGGAAAGTGCGAAAAGGCGAGAAAAATAATCACCATTCCACTCATTTGTATTACTTCAGTTACGCTACGTTGTTGCACGCTGGCAGTTTTCCAGCAAATCTGTCGCGATACGTGTAAAAAAATGGGACAAAAAGAAGATGAAAGAAACAAGACGTATCAAAGTGGGTGTTTGCTATCATTATACGATTATATTAATTGGTCGAGTCAATATTAAAAAAAAAAAGAAGATGACGGGAGAAGTTTTGAAAGAGATTATTTACTTACATACAGTTGTGAAATGCCATTTCCAGGATTTCACTGTTGGTTTGTCCGAAGACATCGCAAGTGCGTTCGATCACATTACAAACCGAATCATTGAACCCGTCGCGAGGACCGCGAACAATCTGGCAACAAAGTACCAGGACCCGTCTTCCAACCAACCCAAAAGCGGGTATGTCGATGTCATCACAGATACACAATGAAGAGCTAGATAGTAAGATAATTTTTTTCCAGATACGTTTAAACGTTTCTGAGTTTTCTTTTCGTGAAGATGATTTGTGGACGTCAGGATGTGAACATTAAAACCGTGTTAGTTTTAGCATGATAATCTAGAAATTACGGACAAGCCAAATATATGTCATCCTCGAATGCGCCAGCTAACAGCGTTGGTTTGGATTTTGTAGTCTAGCATAATTAGTTAATATTGTAATGGCATTTCTACTGTTTAGGACAGTCTCTGCTACATTTATGATTTTAATCCAAAAGCAATCAGGCAGTCAAACTCTCTTTACGTTTCAAATCTAATGTTTTATTAATACTATTATTTCTCCTTAGCTGCACAAACTTTTGTCGTGTTGTGTTATAATGTATATATCACATTTCAGTTTCGAGTCCCTAGCAACTGCAGTCCAGCAGCTTCCATTGAAAACAGAGGGGGCGCTGACTGCGAGTATAGATCTTACCAAAGCTTCAGAACTTGTGAGTGGTCTTCCTCTGGCCATTAAAATCCAACAGCTGGCGGCGCGTGCGCAGTCTCTGATGGAGGACGTACACAGCGAGACTACAGACTTTTTCACAGTGAGCGGCTTGCTGTCATGTTTTTTTCTCTAACGATTTTTGCATTGCAAGTCATAATTAATCTGACTCGTCATGTCATCGGACCTGATCAAACAATTTATGTTATTTGCGTCTAACTGTTGCATTGGTCGCGTGAGTTTTTATACGACACGTCCCACCATCACATGTAGTGGGCTCGATTAGCAAACCTACTCAAAACAGGGCACACTTTGCAAAAAACTGCCGCATTTGCACTGCGATTAAATGTTTCTTCACCCGGGTCACCCAACTGTGATATGAAGTCTGAAGACGCAATGTGGTTTTGTGACGTAAACTAACGCCTTTACTTCCCAACGTAGGAATGTGGCTTATCGGTGTGCCACATCAGTAGACAGGACTTCTGCCCTTCGTCCTTTGCTTCTGCAGTTTAGGGACCGTGTTTATGTTTTCTGCTTTTGATGGAGGTCTGTTTTTTTCTGTCTGACTACATTAGAATGTCAAAGATACGGCGGTGGTGGCATTACCTTTCGCAGAGAAAGAGATTCGACAGTCCATCAATACAGTACTAGGAAAGCTGGGACAGGTCAGCCAGGCACCCAACCAAGTGTTCTCTTTCGTCCAGCGTTCGCAACTGGGGTAAGCGCCCGCGCCATGTTTGTAGCTGCCCTTTTCATCACTGCAGGAAATACCAGCAAAGTCAGAAGTACGATTCGAAGCAAAGATGCAACATTTTGTCAACTCATTGGAGATGTGCTGTATACGGATACGCGGCGAATAGCCGCGTATCCGAATACAGCACGTCTCCAATAAGTTAAACTGATTAAACTGAAGTCCTTGTTTTTCCGAAGCTAGTTTCTTTAATATTTTTTAAATTGTTACTATTGTTACTGTTATGTTATTGGAAGCAGGCATTTGCTACACGGACCCTTGCAGGCCTTTGGGAGGTCAAAGTAACCATTGTACCCCAAAGGCCGAAGGCCTGAGTCAGTGTAATGCGAGATGACAGCGAGTACGGGTTTTTTCCGATTGTCGTTCACTAAAAATAATTCAGAGTTTAATATTCACCAAGGAAGCGACGATCGTATGACAGTGACCTTGGTGCGCCATTCTCAATCGGGGGAAGGCCTGCTCTTATTTTTATTTTGGCGCACTTCGACCAAATATAATATTATATTGAGCAACATTTTGCTTTATATATTGCCGATAACAGGCAGATGTGATTAAGAGACAAGAATCAAAATGTCCGAGTCGTAAGACGAGGACATTTTGAACGAGTCAAGTAATCACATCTGTCTCTTTATCGGCACTGTGTCAAGCAAAATGTTGCTCAATATAATGTATGTACCCAGTCCAAAACAAAAATTTACCAGAGTCCTTCCGATTACCGCCATTGGCGCTGAAGTGGTCAATTTCGATATATTTGGACATAAAACTTCACAGCATGACACTGCTAACCGAAATGTACTCAGCGCAAATCCACCCAGTGGCACTGTGTGTACCACAAGTACTAGACAAACACGTCACCACAAAACTTTTTTAACGTCACAATCTAGGGCCCGCATAGTCTGGAGTTCACGTCAGACTTTTCTGAAATGTTGCTAAGAGGTGACATGACGTAACGTTTACATACACATCAGTTGGGAACTTTACTGTCCAACACCAAATGTATGCTTCAAACATACAGAACCCAGCACATCTGACGCTGCTGAACATGTTTCATCGCGCAAACTCCCTCTCGCACGCCTCCAATGTTGGAGAAAACAGGCGGATAAACTGCTTTAGGTGCGACCACAGACATTAACAACTATGTCTACTTATGAACCTGGGTGTAATACTTCCGATGTGTGTTTGTCTCTGTCCAAATGGCGACCTGTTGTGTGCCACGCATTGAACTGTCGACTAACTCAGCGCTTTCGTTTGACTGTGTAGACATCAGTGATGTCTATATAGTGTGTATTGTTGAGTAATGTCTACTTGTAATTGAACACGGATAATGACGGAAAATGCCAGCAGGTTTGTTTATTTAGTCCTTCTCTAAGGTTGTCACCATCACTAGCGGACATCAGTGTTGTCAATCTCAATAGTATGGCGATTCGATTTGTGTGTTCGCTGCTTTCTATTCTCCGTTTATGTGTGTATGGGAAAGTAATTTCGAGCGTACGTACACACTAAGAAGTATTTCATTACTAGTGAGCATAAGGAGCTTGCTAATGTGACAGTATGCGCATATTTAGTGTTTTTGTTTTGACAGAGGCAAGCATCAAGATTGAATCTTTCATAACAGTATGTACCCACTCCATAAAATTTCCCCATCTTTGACACATGTGCTGATATATTGTATAACAAACAAATTAATATTCATGAACTTTCTTGATATACTTTCCATAATCCCTTGCAGACCAGAAAGACTCAAACTTGAAGCTTGCCACTGTCCTCAATGCAAAAACTCATACTGTTAAATTAGCAAGGCCATTTCACAACAACCGGTTGATCCACACTGGAGTCCGTAAGTTTTCTTATTTTGTTCGTTACCCAGCGTTAACCAGTATTGTACCTCTAGAACTTTTTGAGGGATAATTAAATGTCTTTTTGAAAAAAAAATATTTTCACGTTTTTGGGACTAATTTCACAAACTATATAGATTAATTTTAAAACAATTGAATCTTTTTTTTAACGAAAAACAAACAAACAAAAAACAACCAATCTTCTCATTAATAATTGCACGATTTTTCGCATACGATATTTACATAAGCCTACAGTTTGCCTCGGCTGTCGGGTACGATTAGGTCAGTTGTGACCTGTATGCCCTAGGTATTAACATCAGACAATTTTCTGCACCACTTTTTGGAGTCATTTGTAAAACAGCTAACTTTAATTTTTCATTTACTAAAAAGCAACAAAACAAAACAAAACAAAAAATTCTCATTAATACCCGCTTGATTTTTCATAAACAGTGTTTGCATAAGCCTGCTGGTAGGATTAGGTCAGATTGTGACCTGTTAGCCATTAGCGTGAAAATCAGCAAGAAAATTGCAAAGTTGATTCTCTGATACGTCAAATGTTAGTACTGCGATAGGTGACGTATAACATCGAGTCGTCACTATGAACACGGCGTCGTGGGGCTAATGATGCCATGACGTGAAGCTTGAAGTAAAATCATTTCGCTGCTTGTGCTATTATTCTTCTTCAGAATAGCTATGCTTCGCCCGCCCACGTAGCTTACGAATGGCGGGAATCGCCATGTGTCCGTCTTTAATACTGTGTGCCGGTGTGTGTGGATCAGAGGGTGGGTTAGAGTAGAAGGAGATGGATTCCTGTCGCTACACGAGCCCACAGAGCGTAATAATGGCGGGAAGTGCAGTGTGTTCGTCTTTATGTGTGTGCGCCGACGTGTGTTGATCAGAGGTTGGCTTATAGAGGAGGGAAATGGATCAGGATAAAACCCTAAAAATACGAACAACTCTGAATGTTCCTAAAAGATAAACGCATCTCAGCTCCAAACAATACGGTCGACTTTGGGATGAAATCGTCATCTTGTTTAAGCTCATCCTTCTGATTTTCGTCTCTCTCCACCTTAACTCACCCTATCGCCAGATCCGCACGGCGATGGCATACACACACACTGACACACACACACGGCGCTTCGCGCCAGTTATACGTTCTGTGGGCTGGCATACCCACAGCCATTCCGAAAAAAAGAACAAAATGGGATGACCCATTCCCACATAGCATCTTCTGAATCAGATTGCATGCATTTGCTCACCTTTATGACAATATATTCGCAGACATCATAACAAAAATAGAGAGAGTGTCTTCCTAAATCAAATTGTTAGAGAGGGAGAGCATCGCGTCAACTCATACACATGTATAACACTGATATGCTTGTGCTTTGCGTCAATTAGGAACATTGTATAACACTGACGCGTTTAGTGCTTTTACGTCACGATCACTGTCTGATTCCTGAAGCCGAGGATTCTTACTTTTGATATTTTTTTTAGCAATGAATTTTTATTTTGGAAAATGTTGAAGAGATACAAAGCGGGCTAACGAAATCGTTGAATGTCTTTGTCCAAACTGGCTATATTCAAAATTCCAAGTGAATATAACGACTCTAATGTGGTACAACCGACTTTTCTATAAACGATCATTTAGGCTGAGTTGGTATACCTCGCCCTGTGCCTAGGTGACATGCACCAGCGTCGCCATTTTTGATATTTTCGCACCTGACAGGTCGCTCGGACCGGTCCTGTGCACCAGATCGGTTTTGAGCGTGTGCTCTCTGCACTTGTAACGAGCAATCTCGGAGAAAAAAAAATCACGTGACGTTTTATTGTTGCAAAATAAGATGAATAAAAATAAACCCTTTCCCATATCATCATCATCATCAGTCCCTTGCCCGAACTGGGCGTTGGGGGGACTGAAAGGCAGCAGCAACAGACAGTGCTCTCCATTGAGTTCTATTTTGGGCGGTGGCAAGCAAGTCTGGCATCTCGAGTTCGGTCCATTCTTTTATGTTTGCGACCCAACTCTTTCTCTGACGACCTCGCCGACGACTTCCTTCCTTCCCATATGCAATCCGGCAATAATGCATCCTTATGCTAGCACCACGAAACACGACATTACATGATTTGGCAGATTTGAAAAATAGCTTTTTTCCTCAGTGGTGGTGATTTTGCAATATCTGCATCGCTTTGCGGCAGAAAGCACTGTCGTAGCCGTAGTAATAATAATAATAATACATAGTATTTATATGGCGCATTTCTCATATTTACAATATAACTCAATGCGCAGGACATAGCCGCGAACTGAACCCAACAAGCACGCTCACGTGAATCACGCGCATTCCCTCACACATTGTAAATAAACACAGAACATTCACGTGGTGCTAAGGGCAAGCTCAAGCGAGCTACTGAAATTTTGGTAAATCGTTTTTTATATTTTTGAAATTTGATTAAGTGGACTGAAATTAATACCGAAATTCGTGGGGGAGGAAAGAGCCGGAGTACCCGGAGAAAGAACCCCCGATGGTCTGCCCGAATTAATGGTGACACTTACTAGAGGAGAAAAGTCCGACGCCAGAACCGGGTATCGAACCTCGCACCTCTTGCAATGGTGGCAGGCGATTTTACCGCTACGCCACGAACCGCCCCAAGAGACGAGTGCAGTACAATGGTCTTGATTCAGGAATACGCAAGTTCTGACGAGAATGAACTTTTCCCGGAGACCTATCTTTTTGCGGTAGGGATGTACGCCCTCGAACATTGTTATGCTCAAAGGGGGGAACGCTAAAACCGGAAAGGAACCGTTTTTCGACTGCGATCACAATCTTCCGCGGTAACGTACTAGACCACCCTACAAGTGAAGAAGCCTATATGCGCGCGCTGGTATGGTGCACGGGACCAGTCCGAGCGACCGGGCAGATGCGAAAGTCGCAGTAATGGCGCCACTGATGCGTTTAACCTTGGTAAATAAAATAAATAAATCAGCGCATTAAATAGGCGCTTTATCCCAATTGAAAATCGGCTCAAAGCGCCGCCGCGAACTGAACCCAACAAGCACGCTCACGTGAATGACGCGCATTTACTCACACACTGTACACAGAACATTCACGTGGTGGTAAGGGCAAGCTCAAGCCAGCTACTGAAGTTTTGGAAATTCAAATCGTTTAAATTTGAAATTTGATTAAGTGGGCTGAAATTGATACCAAAGTTGTGGGGGAGGAAGAGCCGGAGTACCCGGAGAAAGAACCCCCGACGGTTCGCCCGAATTAACGGTGACACTTACTAGAGAAGAAAAGTCCGACGCCGGAACCGGGTATCGAACCTGGCACCTCTAGCATTGGTGGCAATCGCTTTTACCGCTGCGCCACGGACCGCCCCAGTGCAGGGCGAGGTATACCAACTCGGCGTCATTTTAGCTCTTCAATGAGAAAACAATTTCAAAATGCTCGAAGGCTCTCTTAGACGCCCCTTGAATGAAGCCTTTCCTATATCTTAAAGTTTGTACGTACCCAAACTTAGGAAATTTTCGTGTTTACATACAAAACACACGAACACACACTAGCACACATACGACACTTCCCGCCAATGAGTACGTTCAGCAGCGATATATATGACGTCAGTTTTATCTCGTTACTTCTTTGTCAGAATATAAGGCCCGTCCGCCCAAACCTTCATTTGCATGCTACTGAACAGGCTCCGACCAGCCCCGTCTCAAAGTCTAACGTATTTTCAATTCGGTAGACAAGCGCAGAACTGAGCTAGTACTTATCTCTGTCTCTGTCATTCTCACTTGAGAAAATAAGTCAGCTTGTTATAAACACATTTGACAATGATGTGCAGCTACCTTCTTTTGGAATGCGAGCTTTTGATGATAAATGTTCATCAGTAGGGCAACATTTTACACTATACAACATTTTCTATGGGGATATTGGATTGGTACTGATATATGGGCGGCATGATGGTCCGCACCACTGTGGGTCGGAATATTCACTGAAAAGTCCAATGTAAATCAAATATCAGTGAGATAATTACAACTTTGTATAATACTGATCATATTTCTCATGGAATAATACATAAAACAAAATTATTCACTTTGTTTTGAACGGATAAGCTCGCCGTTCGCTCCCTGAGTATGACCGCTCATTGCGCCAATCGGGGCAAATGCTGCGACTGTAAACAGAGAAGAGCGTTAATAGACCGACCCAATTTTTATTACTACTTCGCTAACACCTCCTGTTATACTATTACAGATTTCCAGAACACTCCCCCCGCAAACTGCACAACTCAACCAATCAGAAAAGAAAAAGTAACCAAAACTTATTAATATTCATTTAAAAAGAACACGCCAGATCTGTCTACAACCTTCCACTCTTCTAGTCGCATTGCGTAAATTCCGAGCATTGCGTAAATGTTGCGAAATGTAGACAACAACATGTGTACTACAAAACTTTGACGTCATATCTGAGGTCACTAGAATAATCGCGCCCTTTCCTGAACGTCCAAGTTAATCTAGGACGGACTTTGCAACAATGTAGCGAACTTCTAGCTACACAACAAAAATCGAGCGCAATTCTCCATGCAAAAGAAAACGAGTCATAAAAAAGATACGTGATTCTTATCTAAAATACCTCAAAACACCTTAACTGAACACCGCATCGTTTCTATGATCAACACACACATGTCCTAAAAAGAATAACACAACCACAAACGTACCAAAGGGTTGGTTGGTTGAAACGTTAAACGGGACATTGAAGGCTATGCCTGAAGAAACTGTATGCTGAGCAGCCAAGTTTGTGGCATAGGTACATCAATGCCTTGCTCTTCGCTTAGCGTGATGTTCCCCAGGATTCGACAGGGTTCTCACCCTTTGAATTACTGCACGGCAGGACTGTAAGGGGACCCATGTACATCTTGAAGGAGCTGTGGACCAAGGACATCGACGCGCCTGGGGTGAAGATCTGCTACCAGTATGTCTTTGACCTGAGAGAGAGACTGGAGGATACCCTCAGGATGGCGCAAGAAGAACTGGAGAAGGCCCAGAGCAAGGGCAACATTACTATGACCTTAAAAACAATCCTCGACGGTTTCAACCAGGTGACCAGGTGTTGGTTCTTCTCCCCACCGACAACAGCAAGCTCCTGATGCAGTGGAAGGGACCGTACGTGGTTGACGCAGTAGTTAGTATCAACGACTACAGAGTCAAGGTCAACAAGAAGATGAAGACTTACCACGCGAATCTGCTGAAGAAGTATGTCGAGTGAGGTCGTCAGGACAAAACACAGCAAGCGGCATCGGTGCGTCTGGCTGCTGACGAGAGATTAGACGAAGAAAACCTATTCGACCTCAATGAACTCCGCCATGAAGAGGGTGTTGAACACATCCAGTTTGGTCAAAACCTGACCCAGGCACAACAAGAAGAGCTGAGAGCCCTAACTACGGAGTTCAAACATCGGTTTATGGCTGACCCGGCGCAAACAGACACCATCCAGGATGACGTTAATCTGACATCAAACGAGCCGGTTCGCAGCAAGCCGTGTCGTCTACCTTACCACGCGAGAGAAGAACTGAAGAAAGACCTCAAGGAGATGCTGGACCTAGGAGTCCTCAGGGAGTCCACGTCGTCATATGCATCCCTAGTGGTCATCGTGAGGAAACCAGATGGATCCAACCGGGTGTGTGTGGACCACCGTAATCTTAGTAATCTGACAGTATTTGACCCAGAGCCCATGCTCACAGCGGAAGACCTAACCAAAGGGTACTGGTATATAAAGCTTGCAGAGAGAGATATATATATCTACAAGACAGCTTTCGTCACACCCGACGGTCATTGGGAGTTCCTGAAGATTCCTTTTGGAAACGATAAACAGTGGTGCTACTCTAAAGAGAGGACTTTCAAAGAGCCTAGGAGATATGCAAAATGTTGCCTTTTTAATGGGATGACATCTTGATCCATACCAAGACCTGGGAAGATCACCTCAAGGCCCTTCGAGAGTTGTTCCGGCGCCTGTCAGATGCATATTTCACCATTCGACGGAGCAAGTGTATTCTTGGGGCCGACAAAGTGGACTTCATCGGACACCGGTTAAGCGAAGGCTTGGAAGGACTACCTGACTACAATGTGAAAAAAGATCAGGGATGCCCCACGACCAACTACCAAGAAGCAAGTTCGCCCATTCATGGGACTTGCGAAACTACAACCTAGAGTACATACCGAACTTCGCAGCTGTCACAGCACCCCTGACTGACTTGCTGAAGAAAGGACAACCCAACGAGGTGAAGTGGGAGGTGGCCCAAGAGCGAGCATTCCAGGCAGTTTGTGACATCCTGACCGAAAAGCCCGTTCTACACATCCCCGATCCTTCGAAGACCTTTGTCCTGAGGACCGACGCCTGCAATGACGGAGTGGGTGCCATCCTTATGCAGGAGGAGGATGGGAAACTCTATCCAGTGAGCTGCGCCAGCGAGAAGTTGACCGGTGCCGAGAAGAACTACTCTACCATCGAAAAAGAGTGCCTAGCCATCATCTGGGGAGTGAGCAAGGATGGGCAAACTACTTTTGAAAAGTAGTCCGCTACACTACAGTTACATTTGTAAAAAATAGTAGTTCGCTACTTTACAATTACATTTTGAAGAAATGTAGTTCGCTACTTTTACGCTACTTTAAAAAAAAAAAGTAGCTAACTACTTTTCAAACTACTTTTTAAAAAAAAACTGTAATCACAACTGGGACTGATAAGTATTTTGAAGTTCAAGTAAATAATCAACTTTAAAGTCAAAAATAGGAGAAAAAAAAGCAGCTTATATATACACTGACAGTGATGTAAAATTATTATAATCATAGCTATCAATACTTAGGCCTACCTATTTTTTTCATCATTATAATTATATTTATTATTATTATCATTATTATTATTTTTCTTTTGATTTCCCCCCCTTTGTTTTGTTCATAAATTTGTAACATACATAGGCGTAGCAAATATCATTTTTATTCCCACTTACCCCCTTCCAAGACCATCCATACTCAACTTGGTCTAAACGTTTTATCACAATGTCAGAACGTAAATTAAAAAATTGTGTTCAAAAAGACTAAGCTAAATAAAACAAATAAATGCAAAAAAAAAAAAAAAATATGAAGTATGCCAGGCATTGCCAACATCATGCATTTATTCTAGGCTTTTCTGTAATATAAATTAATTCCGAAGCTTTGTGTTCTGTTCTGTATAAAAAGTACAGTGATCGAAGGGCATGATTGATGATTCACCTGTTGTGTTCCCAAGCCATTCTAATAATTCTAATACTAGTAATAGATGACAATAGATCGGCATTCACTCGGACAACTCCCTTACTAAATTTTAAACCGACTTATACGGAAAAGCTGCCATTATGTTTTATAGGATATATATATATATATATATATATATATATATATATATATATATATATATATATATATATATATATATATATATATATATATATATATATATATATATATATATATATATCCTGTTCAGCACTCCAAACAAGAAAATGGAATTCTTTCCGTAAATGAAAATAAATTAATATAGCTTTTGTCATCCCAGGTGAATGCCGATAGAATAAAACCGGACGCATTTCGCAATGTAAGAAAATCAAAATAGGAAAACTCAAAGTCAACAAACCTTGAGATGAAGCCTAAGATTGGATGCTGAATACTCTTTGCATCCGTACTTGCATTTGAATATAAATGCATTGTCCTTTTCTTCTTTGAGATGAAAAAATTCTAGATACGGTTCAAACAAAATGGGAAGTTTCTCCATCTTCTGTGGTAAAAAATTTGTGCGTTCTGTGCTTGATTTGAAGAACAAAGAGATGACTGACGCGCGCTTTTGAAAGTCACGTGGCTTGCTATTGCTATCAGCCAATCACAATCATGCTTCCGTTCGCTGAGCGAGTGATCAATCTCGCGCAAAAAACAGCAATTTCGCCACTCCCTTCGGCTTGACTGAAAGGGATGGGCAAGTCACACGGCAAGGAAAGTAGCGTAGCGAAAGATACATTTTCGCTACTTCGCTACTGACAAATTAGTAGTTCGCTGCTTTACAACTACTTTTTTTTTTTTAAATATGTAGTTTGGATCGTTACAAACTACTCCAAATAGTAGCGAAACTACAAAATGTAGTCGCTACTCTCGTTACTTGCCCATCCTTGGGAGTGAGGAGGTTTGAACTGTACCCGCATGGAGTACCATTTGTGCTGCAGACGGACCATCAACCCTTGAACTATCTGAACTCTGCCAAATTCACAAACTCCCGTATCATGAGATGGGCAGTGTTCTTACAGTCTCTCAACAGTCTCTCAAGGGTTCACAGAATGTTGATGCGGATTTCTTGAGTAGAGCAGTTTAAAGGAACATTTCTTTTCTTTACTGAGGACGGTTTAAAGGAACTGCGATACAATTATTCCAAAGTAGTTTATTTGATTTAAATTTTGATGTGAGATTGTTAGTGTTTATCGTTCTGTGTAGATTGACTAAGCCAAAACTGTGTTTTGAGATTTGAGACAAAATTGTGTTCTAAAATGGTGGGTAATGTTACGTTTGTGGTTGTGTTATTCTTTTTAGGGCATATGTGTGTTGGTCGTAGGAAACGATCCATGTTCAGTTGAGTTATTTTAGATTAGAATCACGTACCTTTTTAGTATGATTCGTTTCCTTTGCATGGAGAATTGCGATCGATTTTGTGTGTGACTAGTATGTTGCACACTTCGCTCACTTGCAGCAAAGTCCGACCTAGATTAAGCTGGAAGGTTCTGAAAAACGGCGTAATTGTTCTAGTGACCTCAAACAATACGTCAAAGGTTTTTATGACACATGTCGGTTACATTTCATAACGTTATGTAATGCACCTAGATTTTAGTGGAAGAGTGTAGAAAAATCTGGAGTGTTCTTTTTAATGAATATTAATGATTTTGGTTATATTTTTTTCTGACTGGTTGAGTTGTGTAATTTGAGGGATTGTTCTGGAAATCTGTGATAGTATAAATGAGAATGTTAGAAAGTATGTGATGCATTTAAAGAGACAATGCATCAAAGTGTGGATGCATTTGTGAGAGATAGTACATCAAAGTGAGGATGCGCTGTGCTGAGTGCATCGTGAGAATAAAGTACTGTTGGAACTGTTACTTCAGTGTGGTCTACAACCTTGTGCCACGTGGGACGATGAACTGTGTGAGGTTTTTCTACAAGAACCTACATGAGTGTGTCTGGTGTGATTGCATCATACTACGACAGCGACTAATTTTTTCATGGCTTGACTTCGCGAACGAAGATTCTATAGGGCTTGCCCACGTCGTCTGCAGGCATTTTCGTGACTGCGGAGGCCAGTCCGGGACAGGCAGGTTCGACCGCAGTGGCTGCAGGGGAAGGTCTGGTCAGGGTTCTGAGTTACGACAACTCTGTTTTTTTCTCCTGAGCCGCTTGTCCTTGAGGTTAGCTCTGCGAGAGTCCCCAAAGGAGTCGGCTGCCTTGTGAATGGTGGAGCGCCAGGTGTCACGGTCCGCAGCAAGCGAAGACCACTGGCGGTGGTCGATTTGGCAGGCACTAAGTGACTTCTTGAGACCGTCTTTGTATCTCTTCTTTGGTGCCCCTCTGTCTCGGTGTAGTGTGGCGAGCTCGCCGAACAGAGTGATCTTGGGTAGGCGATGATCCTCCATCCTGGAGACGTGCCCCGCCCAGCGAAGCTGTGTCCGCAGCAGCAAAGCCTCGATGCTCAAAGTTTCCGCCTGTTCAAGGACCTCGACGTTGGTGACATAATCACTCCAGTGAATGCTGAGGATGGTACGCAGGCAGCGCTGGTGAAAGCGTTCGAGGAGTCGTAGTTGGCTGCGGTAGAGGGCCCAGGACTCGGAACCGTACAGCAGGGTGGTGAGGACGACAGCTCTGTACACGCTGATCTTGGTGCCTTTTTTCAGCTGTTGATTGTGCCACACCCGCTTGAATAGTCGCCCGAAAGCACTGTTCGCTTTTGCCAGCCTGTTGTCCAGCTCCTTGTCCAGCTTGGCGTCTGACGTGATGATGCAGCCGAGGTAGGTAAACTGGTGTACAGACTTCAGTTCGGACTCGCCGATGGTGATGTGGGGAGGGCGATGCTCTTCCTTGGGTGCTGGCTGATGAAGGACCTCTGTCTTTTTCAGACTGACCTCAAGTCCAAAGAGCTGGGCGGCATCTGCGAAGCAGGACGTAATGCGCTGCAAAGCTCTCTCTCTCTCTCTCTCTCTCTCTCTCTCTCTGTGTGCAACGAAGAGCAGCTCACGAATCAGTTGGTCTAGGGTTTTCGTGTGGGCCTGCAGTCGTCTGAGGTTGAACAGGCTGCCATCGAGACGATACCTGATGTACACTGCGTCGTCATCGTCGAGGTCCACTGTGGCCTGCTTCAACATCATGCTGAAGAAGATGGTGAAGAGGGTCGGTGCCAGCACGCAGCCTTGCTTCACGCCGTTGCGAATGGGGAATGGTTCTGAGAGGTCACTGTTTAGTCTGACCTGGCCTTGCTGGTCCTCGTGGAGCTGGACGATCATGTTGAGGAACTTTGGGGGACAGCCTAGTCGCTCCAGGATCTGCCACATACCTTGCCTGCTCACAGTGTCAAACGCTTTTGTTAGGTCGACAAACGTTACGTACAGCCCTTTGTTCTGCTCGCGGCACTTCTCCTGAAGCTGTCTCAGCACAAAGACCATGTCGGTGGTATTCCTGTTGGCTCTGAAGCCACACTGGCCATCTGGGAGATGGTCTTCAGCGATGGCAGGTACCAGCCGATTCAGGAGCAACCTTGCGAGAATTTTCCCGGCAATGGACAGCAGGGTAATTCCACGATAATTAGAGCAGGCAGACTTCTCTCCTTTGTTCTTGTACAGGGTGATGATGACTGCATCACGGAGATCCTTTGGTAGTGTTCCTTTTTCCCAGCAGCAAAGAAAGAGGTCGTGGAGCTTGTTGTGCAGTGCTGGGCCTCCATGTTTCCATATCTCTGGCGGGATTCCGTCAATGCCTGCTGCTTTGCCACTCTTGAGCTGGTGGATGGCTGTGAGGGTCTCTTCGGCGGTGGGCGGTTCGTCCAGTTCAACCTTTAGTGGAAGGTGTGGGATTTGGAGGATGACTGTTTCTTTAACAGTGCGCTTAGCACCGAAGAGGTCCTGAAAGTATTCCGACCAGCGGTTCAAGATGGAGGTATTATCTGTGAGGAGTGCCTGTCCATCAGCGCTTCGCAGGGGACTTTGTACCAGGTGCCTAGGGCCATACACTGCTTTCAGTGCTTCGTAGAAGCCCCTGTAGTCACCGTTGTCAGCGCAGAGCTGGGTCCTCTGTGCGAGTCTGGACCACCACTCGTTTTGGAGTTCTCTAAGCTTGAGCTGGAGACTGCTGCAGATGAGGCGGAAGGCAGACTTCTTCACAGGGCAGGAAGGCTGGGCTAGGTGGGCCTGGTGGGCGGCTCTTTTGTTTTTGCTAGAAGTTCCTGGATCTCTACGTCGTTTTCGTCAAACCAGTCTTTGTTCCTCTTTCTAGCAAAGCCCAAGACTTCCACAGAAGATTTTACAATAGCAGTTTTCAGTTGTTCCCAGAGTGTTTCAAGGGAGGAGTCTGCTGGATCAACTGTGTCTTTGAGCATGTGCTGTAAATCGGCCCTTCTGTCTCGGTGTAGTGTGGCGAGCTCGCCGAACAGAGTGATCTTGGGTAGGCGATGATCCTCCATCCTGGAGACGTGCCCCGCCCAGCGAACTGTGTCCGCAGCAGCAAAGCCTCGATGCTCAAAGTTTCCGCCTGTTCAAGGACCTCGACGTTGGTGACATAGTCACTCCAGTGAATGCTGAAGGCTGGCAACATCAAGCTTTTTCTTGGGGGGGGGGGCCTTTCTTGGGTTTCAGCTTGAGGCGGAGCCTGAGTTTGCAGCGAACAAGGCGGTGGTCAGTGTGGCACTCTGCGCTGGGCATCACTCTGGTGAGGAGGACGTCACTGCGGTCCCTCTGACGCACTAGGTCATAGTCGATAAGGTGCCAGTGCTTGGAGCGAGGATGCATCCAGGTGGTCTTTCGACTGTCTTTTTGCTGGAAAGTAGTGTTGGTGATGACAAGTTGCTGCTCTGCACAGAGCTCCAACAGTAGGCGACCATTGTCATTGCAGTTCCCAACGCCATGCTTGCCGAGGACTCCTTTCAAGGCTTCAGAGTTGAAGTCGCCAAGGATGATGACTTTGTCGTCTGCAGGGGTGCTCTGCAGGAGGCTGCGCAGGTCAGAGTAGAACTTGTCTTTTTTTGCAGGCTCTGCCAGGAGGGTTGGGGAGTACACACTGAGAAGGGTGACGTATTGCTGGTGTCTCAGTGGGAGGCGCATGGACATGATGCGGTCGGAGTGACCCGTTGGTAGGTTTTCCAACTTAGTCGCATTGGGGGTCTTCACCATGAAGCCCACGCCTGAGAGCCGTCTTTCTGATGCAGGCCTGCCTGACCAGTAGAGGGTGTAGCCAGCGCCAAGTTCTTGGAGGCTGCCTTCCTCCGGGAGGCGTACTTCGCTGAGCGCGGCGATGTCGATGTTTAATCTCCGCAATTCATGGGCAATGAGGGCGGAGCGACGCTCAGGGCGTCCGCTGTCTGCTGTGTCGAGCATGGTTCGGATGTTCCAGCATGCTACGTTGAGTCCGGTCGTGGTCGTCATGAGAGTGGATCCGTTGTTTTTTCTTGTTTTCTGACCGCATGAGAAGATGCCCGTTGACCGCGGCTAGCCAACTGGGGTTACGAGGGAATGAGCTTTGGTTAGGCCACCTTTTCTAGGCCCCACTCCGTGTGGAGCAAGCAGTGCTGTCCCTAGAGAAGGCTGCTTGGTCGTTCAGGGTGTGCCGAGTGACGTTGTCATCCCCAGGTCAACATCAGGCGACCAATATCCTGAACCGCCTGCATGCAGGTTTGAGACTGCGGCTTCCAGTGACATCTTTCACCTGCCGTTTTGCCCCTCGCCCGTCGCTACAGGACTTGGAAAGTTCAGTGTCATAGTCCGTGGGCGTTTCCTAAAGCCTGCGCGGTGGGGCTTTTTGTGGAGTGCAGTGTGCGCAGTACTGGCCCCACCCTTTAAACCCTTGGTTCGTTTGCCATGGCCTAGCAAGATGGGACGGTGGCATCGAGGTCCTCAGGTCGTAGGTTTTATATCAGACTGTCCTTGTCTTAGTCTCTGGCTCAAAAGCCTTCCCCGGAGACACGGGGGCTTTGATGTCAGGGGTTTCCTCCCTTAGCCTTTCCGCAGCCAAGCGGCCAGGCCTGCAAGGCAGCAGGGGACTCGTGGGGGCCGGGGTCGTCTATGTCCCGTGCAGATGTGAACATCTGCCCACTGCCCAGACGGTGACACTTACCAGAGGAGAAAAATCCAACGCCAGAACCCGGTATCGAACCTCGCACCTTTGGCATTGGAGGCAGACGCCTTAACCACTGCACCACTTCCCCGTTTTGACAACGACTAATACGTAACAACGACTAATACGTAACAGTCTATTATCTGAATGCACCAGCACATACAGTTTTCCGCTAACTATAAATTATTTTCAGAAATGTATTCTAAGTCGTCTCTTACAAACAATTCAAACTATTGTTATATTTAAGTTGTGACTCCAGGCGATCGATTTATTGACGCAAAGTGTCTAATGTCGATGGCGTAACCAGCTGGTTTTCCCAAATAAAGCTACAAATGGCAGAAAATCATCTTTCGGTAATATCGGTACACACTTAGCTACAGAAAATGTCTCTATCCTCCGGCGGCACAATTTTGACATGGGCGTAATGTATCCATCCCATACATTCAAACCTTTGTTACTCAGAAGAAAACTACTATCTCGTACATGGCTGATCGTCTATGAAGGGCATCTTCTAGACTGTTTACGAGCCACACTGTCTACATACTGCCAGAATAAAATCATATTTAATAGTGAGTACTTGTTTTTCCGATTGTCGTTCACAAAAGATAGTTCAGAATTTAACATTCGGCACTGAAGCGACGATCGCGTGACTATTTTTAACGTCGCGCGTTTAGACGAGACCAAAAATATTGTTGAACACTAGATGCGTCTTAAG
Source organism: Semisulcospira habei (assembly GCA_036245525.1). Lineage (NCBI taxonomy): Eukaryota > Metazoa > Mollusca > Gastropoda > Semisulcospiridae > Semisulcospira > Semisulcospira habei. The sequence continues at coordinate 229,381,132 of BTPG01000001.1, read as the reverse complement.
AAAACAACTCCAGCGTGCGTAGTGTTTCGAACGATGCTAAGACGCTTCGACGTTTAACGTGTGTTTTTCTCTTTTTTTCGAACGAAGATGTTACTCGAGAGTATAAAATGAGGTGATAAACGCGTCATACAGCGGGCTACAAGAAGTCCGCAATTAGTCGATATAAATGGTTTTTGTTGTGAGGTCACGTGGTACGGTTTGCGCTAAAGCGATTGGTCGTGTAACGTAGGGATGAAAACAAAATGTTTTGCCTTATTGCTCATGATTTTTTTCTCTTCATGTTCATTTTTTTTTTCTTACATTGTACAAGCCTGTCACTCTTTTGGTCTGTATTCTTCCCCCCTTGACTTTTCTTCGTTGTCGTACTTGCTATTGTCGTCATCAGCGTTGTTGTAGCAATCTTTTGTTTTTGTCTTCATGCCGGTTTAATTTTTTTCTCAGGTACCAGCTCGCAATGAGAAGAATACTGGAAGGCAATATTGAACTGAAGCAAGCAATGAGTTTCTTGACAGGTAAAGTAAATAACGGAATACAAAATTAAGTATGAGTCTTTCATTACGAAGGCTATGTTGAAACTTAATGAGAAAACAATACATGTGTGCGAGTCCAATCCCCCCCCCCCCCCACCATCTGCTCCCCCCTCACTCCCTACCCCCCCCCCCCCCCCCCCCCCGTTTTATAATTTAAACAAATACTACTACAAGGAAACGAGACTTCCATTTTAGTCAGCTCAGTCACTGCCCAAAACCTATTTGAATCTCGTAAAAGACACGACGGATATGCTGGTATCTTTGTCTGTTACGTGGTGGAGTTGTAGTCGTAGTATGATATACACACCAGACGCACACACGTAAGGTTCTTTTAAATAAACCTCATTCAGCTGCAATCCGTCACACGTGGCTTAAGGATGTAGACAATACTGGAGAAACAGTTCCAACAATATTTTAATTCAGCGATGCGATCTCCACACAATGCAGTTCCAAACTCACAACCACTGATACAATGTCTCTTCTGCAATGTCCACACTCTGACACAAAGTTTCTCATACACAGCGTCTCACACAATGTACACCCTACGCTAACTGTGTCTATACAACTGACAAATGCAAGACAATGTACGCACATACTTCCTAGCACGATCCTTTTATAGTAACAGGCTTTCCAGAAAGATCGCGGAAATTCGTATAACACAACCAATCAGAACAAAATACGCAACTAAAACTCCTAAATATCAATGAATAAAAATTTCACTGGAATATTCTATAAACATCTGGCTGCTACTTACAACCCCTATGTTAGGAAAAATACCGGCGCGCTACGACGTCACACAAAAGTAGGCCAGGCAGGTCACGACCTTGCCAGCTTTATTTGGAAAACACGCGATAAGTGCACTAGTACTGAACGCTAAGCAACACGCGCGCAGTAAACAAATGAATACTCGAGTTTCTTCTAGACTCTTCGTGACTCAATTCCGGCAACAGATAATCAACACCGCACTATTCGTAAACGAAAGTGAAATTCACTGAAAAGGTACGTGATTCATAATCATGATAGCTCAAATAAACATAGGATCGTTTCCTACGATTTATGCATAACCGTTCTCACAGAACAACACAACTACAATCGTAACATTGTCTTTTGTTATTATGGGGTCATTTGCTTTTGGTTTAAGTGCAAGTTGTGATTTATGATTCATATCCACGAGGTATATGTTGTTTAATGTCTCTTGCGTTACAAGACAGAATCCCAATTCATACATGATTTGCACATATAATTGTCCCACATGCAAATACAAATAAATTTGTTACTGCTAGGGTTTCTATTCAGGAAAGAAAAGAGCTGAACTATTCTGTATACCTTTAGAACACAAATTCATAGCGTTTCGAACCGAAGATCTTTTTCATTGTGGAAAACATGATCTGGGATTCACAGCGTTATGTTTGTACGGCATGGAAGCACATGGTATATAAATAACTGCTTTTTCCGTTCTTTCCACAGGCAGCCGCAGCACGTTCATGAGCGCTGGCCACGAGATCCGGGACGTCGTGCTGACGTTGCGTCAACTTGTTGATGGTCTATTGGCACAACATTCACGCCATAAACGGGAAGCCAGTCTCTTTAGTGATTTCGGACACAATGTGGTAATAATACATTAATGCATTATAAGTATGCCATGTAAGCCCGTTGAGCCCCGTCTCCCTACAACCGAACATGAACCGACCATGACAGTTCCAGTTCAAGTTTATGGCACACCTGCTGAATAGAAGTGGTTCATCTGCCTCTCTTTTAATCTCCTAATCTTGTAATGTAAATTTTCAGATGAAACTCCCTTTAAAAAATAATTCCAACCTAACAACATTCTCATTCCCGCTTCTGGCCATTCTCGACAGTGTCTTCCCAAGCTTTTAGAGATAATTGTTTTTAACATATGTTGGAATTGGACTGGACTTCGTCCCCTTTCACATGTCCTCTTCAGCTTCCGCAACTTCGACTTCGGACACCATTTGATCGGACTGATCGAGTTTTCCGCTAGACCTGATTTGCCCCTTGCCAGTCTGCTTCCTTTTTTGTCTTTGACCGCTTCGAGGAGCGAGTTGCTTGGCGTTTTAGGAGCTCAGAAGTTGGCTTCGGCCGTTTCAAGTTTCTGTCATGTTTGCAGAGGAAGGGGGTCCAGCTTGTACCGCATTGCTTCGATCGGCGTGAACTTAATTGTTCCAAGGATCACTCTCATTACTACATTTCTGCAGACTGATCTGTGACAGTGTTGTCACAGCCCATAGTCGATTCGACTGAGCACTATGCTCTGGTAGAACAGAAACGGATGTCCCTGCTCAATACCTTTTGCTGCCATGTCTTCTCTGCATCTCATTGATGCCTCGTTCAGCTGGGACTGCATGTCCCTGGCCGCTCTTCGCCGTTTCGTAGACCTGCTTATCGTCGGCGATCGGAAGGGCGTTTGCCAGACCAGTACTGTTTGGGTCTGCCAGGCTTTTTATGAATATATTTACAATACAGGTGATAGTAGATGCCCCTGTGGCAGGTCTATGGACAACTGCGTTAGCTCCGAGATCCAGTTTTCCATTCGGTATTTGCATGAGTGATGCAGCGATCTATAGTGTGGCGGATTTCCCGACACCGTACTGCAGTAGTAGGTCGACCAGCAGTTTGTACTGCACACGATTGAACGCTTTGTCTGTCGTATTCTACCTGTCAGAGAGGCCCGTCGAAGATATACTTACACTAGATTTAAATGATCACACGACCAAAATAGTCAGAGACAAAATAAACGACAAAGAGGACAGATTTAAACTGGATTCACAATGACTTCGTTTGCAAATCACAAAAGAACCAACATGTACACATGTACACACCGGTGTTTTGTGATTTAATTGTTTTGCCCCTCTTGTCTATAGTTATTTGTGTAGTTATTGTTCGTGTCCTGTGTATATGTACATTGTACAGTACTGACTGCAAACAGCCTAGAGCTCCGCTTGTACGTTAGGTGCTGTCAAGCTTTCGTTATTATTAAAATTATTATTATTATCTTTCAACCTGTTCCGGTTTGTTAGCCATCCGAAAACTCGGGTGACTTGCTGCCTGCTTAGTTCGGTTTTGCAAACGCTCGCAATTTTAGCCCACGTAACTTTCTGGCCCCTGTATTATCAGTTTTAACCCAGATAAACGCCTCTTTAATTCGATAAAACTCACTCGTGTGACTAGCCTCACAGTCTGTTATTAGAATTGTAGGCTTATCGTAACTTGTATACATTTATCTACTTTGAAGACAACTGAGGTCGACAGGGCGATATCAGACCTATTTTTCAAAGCGTCCGCATTGGAAGAACACCTGTTGAATATCAGCGGCAGCACCAAAGACCTCCAGGACGGCTTTGACAAACAGGCACTCTACACTGAAGTTCTTAAGACAAGCTTTGAATCGTTCAAGGAAGGGTGAGTTTGTGGTTACATTGTACTTTCAGAACCAAATTGAAGCCACATTTTCACAGCTTCTGACCCTGCAATAAGACAACAGCGTCCACTTTATACACACCAAATTTCTAGCAGTTGTTTGCACTACGGTTTTCTTCACGATGTGTTTCAATTTACAAGTAGCTGTGAGGGCGGAACAAGAAGTTAATAAAATACATCCATATGACATCGTGATGAACCCGTATCTCATAGCATTGAGATGAATCTGTTTCTCAGTCGTTGTCTGTTTTTCATCCATACTTTGGACGCACTGTACAACAGACGGATTACGAACAAACTGGCTGACATTCTTGATGACAAAACACATCCACTTAGATATGAATTTGATAGCAGACGTATCGAACGAAGTGGCAGACTTCGAGTACCCAAAAGTAGTACATCACGTTATGCCAACTCTTTTGTCCCTCAGGCTGTTACCCTCTTCAACAGTAATATCAGTAGTGTCTGTCAACATTCTTTAGTTCTTTAGTTCTATCCCTTTCAGTAGTTCACTGCAACATTGCTGACACCAGAAGCACAGGGGGAATCCACCGTAAGTGTTTCTGATGCCAAGAGTATTACAAAGGTAACAATACGTCTGTTACAGTTCATCTCTTTAATTGAGAGTTATGGGTTATTTAATTATTTTAATAAGTGAATGATGGTGCCATGTGTTGTATGGGCAGACAGCGAATTTCCCCATGAGGGATTAATAAAGTATTATTGTATTGTATTGTATTGTATTGTATTGTATTGTACTGCTTAACAGCATCGACATGGTCAAGTCGCGCATCCACGCTCTGTTTGGGTTGAAATTCCACACGGGCTTCCCTAACCAGAGGAGAGAATGTGACGACACATGTGGATGTGGCTACTTTCCCACAGTCTGCACGCGATACGGACACCCTGGGGTCGACCTCAAGTGGGATCCCGACTGGCAGGTAAGATTCATCTGATGATATCAGTTGAATGTCATATAGCTCCAGCTTCCAGCAATGCGGCGTCTTGAGCATTTGAAAAGATTGATATGATACAAACATTAAACTTAAGGGCTCAACGACGTTTGTCCAACACGAAGATGATTTCAAAAACGAGGTTTGGAAAAGACTCTGACAAAACTTTTACCACAACTGCTTTCGAACCCACAAACTTTCGGACGAGATTCGAACGTTCTACCTCATTAGCCACCTAGCTCACCTAAAATAGATACGTGCGCCTGGAAGACATTCTTAAATACAAAGCAGTGCAACGCAGTGCAACAAAATACAATGAAGTACGAGGTATGATCCCCCCAAAAAAAAGATAGTGGGTCTCCTATTTGTAAATTTGAAACTACTTGAGCCAGCTTTCAGTTGTTGTTTTTTTTATATACAGTCATGGACCCACTGGGGGCATGAGAGACATCACAAAAGAACATTGTGCATGTGCTCAAGAATTAATTATTGCAATTATATTGTTAGTAAAGGATGTGTTTAATACAATATATAATACTGCACATGTAGTTTACAGATCATATAAAATTGTACACATGTATGTTGATCATAATATCCTGTTTGCTTAACTCTCTCTCTCTCTCTCTCTCTCTCTCTCTCTCTCTCTCTCTCTCTCTCTCTCTCTCTCTCCTCTCGGAGTTGCTTGCCCTTGGCAAGGTGGCGACACGAAATTTCTGGCGTCCAGAAATTGAGATATTTTTGCTGTCAAACAACGACAAAATGCCCGTCACCGGACTCCCGTCAGCTGCAGAAGCTGTCCTGCAGTCTGTACTGTCCAGCCATCACACCACGTCATGGAAATTGACCGGGAAAGGGACCAACCTGGTGTTCGTACTACGGCTGTGTTCAGCGGACAGAGACCAACAGCAAACCGACATTGCACCGACCGGCTACTGGCGAGGAAAACCACCGTCACAGGTGCGCAGAGACTTACGGAGGGCACAGGCAAGAAACAAGGTAGGCAGTATGCCTAGCAGTGACAATTTATTGGATGGCACAAACGTAAAAGAGAGTGAAGTTTGCACGGACACTTATAATTATAATCAAGAATCTACAAATGGCAGTACACTACAGTACACGAGAACCATCACCCAGCCAGACAACACACCGTGTAGTGACCATGCAGCACGTGCAACAGCATCGCCGTTAGCTGAGAACCACGAGATCACAGCACACATGGAAACTGGAACACCAACAGAGACAGTGCACGCATGTAGCGCTGATGTTGACAATATTAAATGTGCTAGACTTGAAACGGGCGTGTGTGACACAGAAATCAGAGATGCAAAATCACGTGGCTTTGATCCCAAACAAGTGTACACGTTTGTCACCTCTCAGACCGAGTCAACAAAACATAAACTAATGGACACATCGAGGAACGTTTGTCACCTCTCAGACCGAGTCAACAAAACATAAACTAATGGACACATCGAGGAACCAAAGACTAAAGAAAGTAGTTTCTCACGAAAAGAATGGGAAGAACTATTTAGTGGCTGAGAGTGACGATTTTGTGCTTATGTACGACATTCGTATCTCAGGGACTGTGTGTTATGAAGTCAAGTGTGACCCAGTGACCGGCAGAGTTTTGGATATGGTGTTTGCTCTTGGTCTTCTGCCGGCTGTCAGTGACAATGAGTATAAACAGGACATTCAACGCATACAGCAAGACTTGCTTGCCTTGGCCAGGATTACACAGTGCTACCTGGCTAGGGCAGGCAAGTCTTGTTGAACATTAGCATGCACAGAAAGTTTTTTTTTGTTCAGATTAATCAGTTGTCATTTCTTTCTCCCGGACAAGTTACATGACTGTGATTTCTGCCTGTACGAGATTCTAGGATGCTGTATTCACTGGACCCATCATGTCGCGGATTCATGAACATGACGAAATGAACTTTAATGATATGGATTCCATGTCATTGCACACCCCCACCCCTTCCCCAACCCCACCCCAAATCCCCATTATACCCCCAACCCCTCCCCTGTCGTTTTTTGTTTTATTGTGATTCTCGTCACTGTATTTTGCTGATGGGCTGATGCCTGAAGCAATAAACCGTTTCGAGTTTCTCTCTCTCTCTCTCTCTCTCTCTCTCTCTCTCTCTCTCTCTCTCTCTCTCTCTCTCTCTCTCTCAGAGCTGGCTGGAATCAATAAATAAAAACCTGATGTCTGGAGCTGTTTTCTTAGACCTACAAAAAGCATTTGATCTTGTCGACCATGACATTCTCTTAAAGAAGCTAGCAGCATACCATATGAGTGAAACTGCCATAGCATTTTTTAGATCATACCTAAAAGACAGAAAACAAAAGGTATATACTCATGGAAAATACTCTAAACAAGGACAAGTTAACTACGGTGTCCCCCAGGGGTCGATCTTGGGACCTCTTCTATTTATAATATTCATTAATGATTTGCCTTTGCATATTACTAACACTGATGTTAATTGCAACCTGTTTGCGGACGATACGAGCCTCCATGTTTCGGGTAAAAAAACAGCTGACATTAACATTAGCTTACAAAGTAGTCTCAGCAAGGTTTCCGACTGGTGTAGAGAGAATCATATGGTTCTTCATCCAGGAAAAACAAAGAGTATTTTAATCACTACACGACAAAAACACCAACGCCGACCACAGCCGTTACATTTACAACTGAACGCTAAACCGATAGAACAAGTCACAGAGCGTAATTTCTTGGGAATACACGTTGACAAACAATTATGTTGGGAGACGCATATAAATACAGTCTGTAAAACCATTGCTAAAAACACTTTCCTGTTGTCCCAGCTTAGACAAGTAACGGATACACATACTCGTAAACTGTTTTTTCATGCCCATATCAAGTCTCACGTTGATTATGTCTCCACAGTGTGGGACGGTTGTAGTGATGTTCACATGAACAGGTTAAACTCTATATATAAAAGAGCTGTAAAAATGATAGATACGCGGCCCATTCCTACCATAGACAAATTTAGACATCTAAACATTCTCGGCCTGCGTCAACAACTTAATTTCAACAAATGCATCCTCATGCACAAGATATTAAATAACATGACACCGCAGTATCTAACCACCAAATTTGTGCCACAGCAAGAACGCGAACGGTCCTCAAGGAACAATACTTTACCCCTACCTCTGCCTAGAATTGACCTCTTTAAAACTAGTTTATCCTTTTCTGGACCGTTTGTATGGAACACTATTCCTGCACATTTGAAGACTATAGCCTCACTTGGAATCTTTAAAACGAAACTTTTCGATTACCTGATGAGCCAAACATAACAACACTGGGCATTTAAACAAACCCTGATGATTAATGCTTTCATGTAATATAATTATGCATTTATCTATATTGTTGGTGTGTGTGTGTGTGTGTGTGTGTGTGTGTGTGTGTGTGTGTGTGTGTGTGTGTGTGTGGTATAAGATGAATGTTAAGTGCTATTATTATTTTGTGTCATTTTTTATTTTTTTATTTTATTGTTGCATGAAATAATATGTGTAAATATAATTCTTTATTATTATTATTATCTTTTAATCTATTTTATGTTGTAGATGTTAGCAACGGCAAGTTTGTAAAATGACGATTTGTTTCTGTCAAAACCTTTTACCGTTGATAAATAAAGTTTCATCATCATCATCATCATCTCTCTCTCTCTCTCTCTCTCTCTCTCTCTCTCTCTCTCTCTCTCTCTCTCTCTCTCTCTCTAACATGTGTAACTAATCTAAATTATCCTGATTATTCCCAAAGCCATTAAGTCCTAGACCTTCTAAACTACTTTTGTCAGCCTTAAAAAATGCAGACTCAAACTTTTCCGCCTCGAACATCTTCAGTAGAAATCTGTATGTAATAAGAGAACATTTGCACCTACTGCTGGTTGAGACAATCGTATACCAAAATCACAACATCTCTGACTTGCCTTGTAATGCCATAGAGCATTTTCCAAGTTTACCATGGATAAATAAAATGTTTATCGAAACAAATTTCAGTCTTTGTCCTTTATTCGTGCACAATATGGGGTTGTGATCTTTAGCTTGAAAACAGTAGACACTCCAAGATAATACATAAATTGATACATTTTTAAAGCGTGAGACAGCTCTGTCAAAATCCAGACAAAGTTGAAAGTCGTTTCGCAGCGTACTTGTGTATTGTCCAGCACTAACTGCAAGTGAATTGTACACTGACTGATCACGCAAAGAGATAACCTTGAAGACGAGTACTGGTCCCAAACTATCATAGTTCAGACGTGAACGAGCAGACATATTGCTAGAAAAATACTCACAGTTCTGTTCAAGAGCAGCAGCCAAACCTCAGTGGCGGGGAAATTAGTTTTTTTTTTTTTGGTTCAAAATGCCGGTGTCGGGCAGTGGCCACAAAGCCAAGGTCACTGTGTCGTACACAGAGGAGCAAATCATTCGTGTTCTTCCTTACCCTTCTCAAAGTTCTTGCCTCGACCATTGTGACTTTTGTTTGTTCCCTAAACTCAAAAAGAGCCTGACAGATTTTGTTGCATCCAAGTGCTAGCGAAAGCTGCAAATTCACCACCCCCACTCGGACCTTCATCAGAATACCTCGCCTTTGATTGTTGCCTGAAGCTACTGAACAGTACAGGATAGTACTAGTACAAAATGTGAAAATGTCAGTATATTTAGCCAGTGGTTTCGGTTTTACGGCACATCTATTATTACTTTTAGATCATACCTCGTACGATACATTACAATACAGTACAATTCAATGCAATACAAGAAAATGTATACATACCTAACCGAATACAGCGTTATCATGTTGTATGTCTGTATCGGCAACTTTATTTATGGGAAATTTATCCCACACTTCAAACTGAAAACACCGTTCTCTCATTTTTATTTAAATTTATTTACAGCATGTCAATATCCTACTGTCGAAGCAGCCATATCAATCAGTAAATCCAATCAAAAGTTTTTATAAATGCACACAATAGTCCTTATAAGTTTTGGGCATACGTAGCACGTTCACATCACAACAGTTGTTAGTTGGTTATTCCGGTTTAACGACGAGCGGACAACAAAGGTAATCTCAAGGGTCACATCACAACAGATATTAATGGCATACATCATGGAACACACAAAAAAGATAGTTCCAAAGTCAAGTAAATTCTTAGTGTTTTGGTGGGTGAAAACGCCTCTATATATATATAACTCTACAGGAAACAATGAAGGTGCCCAAGAATAACGAACAAAGGCAAAAGAATCACAGTACATGTATACATACGCACACGTCTAATTCACAAAAATGTACAATAAAGGGGTTATTTAAATGGCATGACTGAAAATCATTCAATATATATATATGTGTCTTATTGTTTAACCAAACCGGTAGATCTGTTCATCAATTGATATTATAAACAGCCTGGCAATCATGCGTGCAACTGAAGAAAACTATGTGGCACCACATTCTAAAATGAAGAAAACCAAAGTACTCGGCGTAAAAACTTCGACGCCAGGTTCCTTCCACTTGGTGGCTGCTGGGGTAGAAGGTGGGTCACGTCAAGCCATGCCTTACAACTTATAATGTTTAAAAATGTACAATTCAGATGTGTTACATTTAAACGTGACCATATAACGATGAATGCAAAGTAATAAGTAATAAAACAAATGGAAAGAAAAATATGTAACAACTGCGAGAACCTATGATTTAGAGGCTCAGACGCCTTAGGCTGAGCAACGTGAATTTGCAAATGTCTGTGTGTATCTAACAAGGGACAGAAGTCCCATCCACATATCGGCTACACGCGGTGACAGAGGGCATACTTCGCAAGGGTCAGCATGCTGACCAGATAACCGCATGTCTTGGTCACAGTCAATATCTTATGCTGTCAAAGTAAATAAAACCAAGTGCAGCACAAGCTGTCTCTAGTGCGCACTCAGCACAAGCTGTCTGAACTGCGCACTGAGCACAAGCACTCTGAGAATATACGCTGACCAAATAAGTTCCTCAGTTAACAGAGGACCAGAAGACAGGGTTAGAGGAACACATTGCAGTGGATGAACTCACACACACATTTAAGAAAATGAAAAACGGCTCTGCTCCGGGACTTGATGGTCTTACGACATCATTTTACAAATTCTTTTGGATAAAAGTTAAAAACATTGTTCTCGACTCGACTCGTACAATGCAGCTTTTGAGCGTGGGGAGTTGTCTGGGCTACAAAGGCGTGCTGTAATTACATTAATACACAAGGGGAAAGGGCTGACTAGAGAAGACTTAAATAACTGGCGCCCGATCTCTTTGACAAATACTGACTAGAAAGTACTCGCTAAATGTCTAGCGCTCCGATTAGCTAAAGTCATAAGTAGTTTAGTTCACTAGGATCAAGTTGGTTTCATCAAGGGCAGGAAAGTCAGTCATGTTTTCAGACTTATTGATGACACTATAGACAATCTAAATATAGAAAATAAACCAGGAATATTACTTGCGTTATTCTACAAGCAAGCATTTGACTGTCTCAAAGGAATATATGATTTGGGCATTTCAAAGGTTTGGTTTTGGGGAAAACATTGTCAGATGGGTGAATGTCTTGACCAGTAATACAGAAAGCTGTTTAAACAACATGGGTTGGATGTCTCAGTGTTTTAAAGTCAGGTCGGGAATAAGGTAGGGGTGCCCTTTTTCTCCGATGGCCTTCCTTCTAGCCACAGAGGTATTAGCCTTTAAAATCCGCGCAGACCAGTCTGTGCAGGGTCTGCGTCTTCCAACTATCTCACACACTTCAGAAGATATCAGTTTGCACAAATTAGCAATGTACGCAGACGACATAAGCTTATTTTTGAAAAAATCAAATCAGATCTTGAAAGAGTCATGGACTTAATTCAGCAGCTTTCAAAGTTTTCAGGTTTACAAATGAACAGAAAGAAAACTGAGGCAATGTGGCTTGGCTCTTTGAAAGACTGACATGAAAACCCATAAGGTATCACTTGGAAAAAAACGTCTGAAAATTTTGGGAATTGTTTTCGGCAGTGGCATACCTGCCTCGATTATAGAGGACAACTGGTTACACAGACTGGATAAAGTACAGAAATCTATATCAGCAGGCTCAAAAAGAAATCTTACTATCGCAGGGAAAATATGTATTGTCAAATCCCTTTTATTGTCGCAGTTTACATATATCTTACAATCACTGTCTGTCCCGAGAGACATGCTGAATAAGCTTAATACACTTTTGTTCAGATTTATCTAGAAAAAGAGATATACCAATACTCGGGCCTTTGAAAAGGTTAAAAGAAGTATTGTATGTAACGATACAGAGAATGCTGGTCTGAAGATGATCAATGTACATGATATGCAGGCTTCATTTTTGTTGTCATACTTACTTACTTACTTACGCCTGTCACCCCTCCCCGGGTACAGGCCGTCGACGAGAGACCTCCAGCGACTCCTGTCCTGTGCTTCTCCTTCGATTTTACTCCAGGTGGTTCCCAGTCTCTTGGTGTCTGCTTGGAGGTCTCGACGCCAGGTGTGTCTCGGCCTGCCTCTTTTCCTCTTTCCCTGGGGGTTCCATGACAATGCCTGCCTAGTGATACTGGAAGCTGGCTTTCTCAGACTGACCAATCCATCCCCATCTTCTTCGCCCAATTTCATTCTCTGCTGTTATCTGCTCTGTTCTCTCCCAGAGTCTGACGTTGCTGATCTTTTGTTGTCATGGGCACTGAGAATTAACATAATGGCTATGAGAAGTGGAAAATTATTCCGCGTTACGTGTACGCTGCTTTAGGCAAAGAGTATGCATGCTTTTATTCTAATGTAGCGGCCAAGCAATTTGCGGGTCTAAGGTTGGTTAAAAGTGTTTTTTCGGAGGGACTATTGACAATATGGTGTGATAATAAGACTACCATTCTACCAAAAGATGATTTTCCCCTTCAAATTAAAAACCAATGTTTGTGGAACAATTTTGAAATTATGTATAAGCATAAGAGTTTGTTCTTTAGAGATTGGATACGTGCTGGTGTTTGCTTTGTTGACGATGTCTTATCTGATGGTAATATCATATCTTTTCTTCAAATATGCCAAATGGTCGGCGACAAACCTTCCCGGCTGTTTGAATACAACGCTTTGTGTACGGTCCTTAGGGCCCGTTTGGCTCGCGTGGAGCCCGACGTTTTTATTTTGTACCACGCAACTATATGGAGACTTTACGGTATGCAAACCGTGCTATCCGCTCATCTCTGGTAACGGCAGGTACAGCGGTGCCTAAAGCCTTGTCCTTTTGACAGAGAAAGTGCGATGTAAAAGGCTGGCTTAACTGGGCGAGACAAACCCGAACCTCGTCTCGGCGAGACACCCGAGACAGTCTAGGCGAGATACCCGTACCACCCTTTTATTAGGTTCGGCACGTCTGATCTTGTCTCGGAGAGTTCGCCGAACCTAATAAAGGGGTGGGTCGGGTGTCTCTGTCAAAGGCACACTGGTCCTTAGCAGACAAATGTACAAAAGAAACAAGGCTGCGATTACTACACTGGAAAATACTGCATAATATATATCCTACAAATATTCTTTTGCATAAGATGGTCATTAAGATTTCTGAAAAATGTTACTTTTGTGATGATACAGATTATATAGAACAATTTTTTTTGATCATGTAATAAAATTCGAAAACTCTGGGAAAGCGCAACAAAACACATTCAAAACTAACTTCTATCGCTCTTCAGTTAACTGTAAAAGATGTGTTATTTGGCATTGATGTGGATAACGTGCAGAATAGTGACGTGAAAGTTATCAACCACATTATACATGTCGCCAAAATGTGTGTTGGTAAATACAGATACGGAAAGAAGCTAGATATAGTATGCATGTTCGAGCAGGACTTGCTCGTCCGGAAAATTACACATGTTTAGTACAATGAGTGGAGCATGTAACAAAAATATAACCTGTAAGGAAAGGCGGTGCTTGGCATCAATCGTATTGTGCTTTGATGTTGTCCCTAATATGATTATAATTTTGAATAATGAATGTTATCTCCGAATATTCTACTGTGTATGAACAAAATACAAACATACTCTAAAAGAACATAACAGATACACGCGGCAATCACGCAGGCAAGCAGTAGCACACACACATACTCTCCCACTTAGCAGCAACTGTAAGACAGCTAAACCATTGTTCATTTTGTAACTTTTGTCCAATTAGATTCGAACACAAACACTACCTTGTATTGGCTATTTCGAAGAAAAAAAAAAGAGTATTCTAAGGCTGCGCTACACACTTTGTCAAATGAAATGTTGAAACAAAAGCCACACTTGAAATAACATCTAGCTGAAATGCACTGAAACCATTTAGAGTTCCTCTTTCTCCTAAGTTACGAGGGGTTTAAGTTACAGGTTAAACAATGGAACATTGTGAACCTGTAAAACCCACACCAACATCCCCTTTGCTGTGGTTCCATAAACGTATTTGTGTCCCAGGTATTAATTTGTTCAACCATTCATATAAGAAGACAGCAAGAAAAGGGCCTGTACCACTGGTCAGCATTTCAAGTATAATGTTATTGTACCAATAGTCAGTCACACATACAGAATATAACAGTATATGAAGCAGTCTGCTCCAGGACGTGCTTTTATTGCTATAATCCGTCGATGCAACGGGCTGACAACGTTACCTTACTCTAAGGCTTTTCTACCCTTTGTTCACAATCCGATTCAGATTCAGATTATTGCTGAACACAGCCTACACACAATTTTGTCAGATTTGTCTGGACAGCCAATTAACACATATATTTCTGTCTCTTAATCTCATCAACCCCTTCTTAGCAGACATTTGAGACTTCTAATGAATGTCACGTACAGACTTCACGTGCACTGCCATAGTAGAATGAATAAATCTATAGAACTTGGCTCTAAAACACATCATCATTTTCTAGTTTGTAACTCCGCTGTGAGATTGCCTTAGTTTCCAGTTCGGCGTTAAACCCAAATAACTAACTAACTCTAGTTTGTAACTGTGGCGTGCAGAAGGTGGTTGTAACTAAAACAAACGCCTAACAGTCCACCTGAAGCCGCTAAAAGAAATTTCCTGACAGAAGTCATGAACCTGTGTGTACAACCATTGAAACCGGTACGTTGAACAGAAATTTCCCAAACAGTGCCGGTGCGTACGTTTGCGAACTTCACCTCCCAATTTTTTGGGCTTCGTGTACTTTGAGTTTGCCATTCTGGGTTTCAAAACTTGGCAACAATAACCACAGGGTATCAGATGTGAATATAAACTCATTATTTGCATGTTATTGATAGTCTTTTTCCAGTTAGTTAGACGTTAACATCTCGTGCACATTTTTAGGAACACGCCATCATTGTATACCAGCTATGCATATTTCTGCTGGTAAAAATACGGGCTACCTAAGCAAAGCAGATATTTATGCTTCAGAAAGGTCCAAATATGCTACAGATCATGCCGTTTTTCAGAGGATCTGAAGTAGGTTTCTGAAGTGGCCTGCCGTTCCTTACGACCCGCAATGACGATAACACGTGTACCGGTTAAAATAGGCGTACGGCGGGTACATGGCGTGCGTCTGGTCCCGGCGGCTTGCGTAGCTAGCCTGCTCAAGAGAATTGCCCAAGTACTTGTCACTCAGTGGATAGCCCAGAGCGTGGCCGGCTACTGCGTATTGTTTAAGGTTTTTTAAGTGAGTTGGGCACTAACCGTGCCAGTGACTCAACCTCCTACTATGCCGTAACACATGACCACCAGCGTTCTCCGTGTGGTATAAATAGCATTTTAATCTTACGATAAAATTTAAGGTAATCAGCGCCTGGTTATTTTCACAAGTAAATCAGTACCTTGTTATATATTGTTTTGTGTGTGTGTGTGTGTGTGTGTGTGTGTGTGTGTGTGTGTGTGTGTGCGTGCGTGCGTGCGTGCGTGCGTGTGTGTGTGTGTGTGTGTGTGTGTGTGTGTGTGTGTGTGTGTGTGTGTGCGTGCGTTCGTGCGAGCGTGCGTGTGTGTAAACCAATATGAGTGCCAGTCTAGTGTATTTTGTTGGAAGTAAGTAGTAGATTTTATTGTTTTAAGTCTTTCTTTTACGTTTACTATTGAATGCACAGTGCTTTAATTGTTTGTGATTTTGCATAAGTATTATTGTATTCAGTTTGTATTGTATAAGAAAAGACTTGAAGTTTCCCCACGTGGGATCAGTAAAAAAAAATCTTATCTTATGTTATCTTATCTTATGTTATTTTATCTTATCTTATTAATATTTCAGTTTAATAGTTTTATGTTGTCAGTTACATTTCGTGAACGTCAGATACACTTTTTATTGTGTCTGTGATCTTGAAATATACGTCCAAGAGAGGTAAGTTTCAAAATCAGAATCAGCACACATTTAGTTATTTTTACACCTTTCCTGCAGATACCGAGCCCTGTAGCTGGCATGATGTCTCCATCAGAACGCAACAGTGTCACCATTAAGCCAGTGACATCGGGGTTTCAAGAATATGAGATCATTCTCTCCAATATTTTGCTGTCAGAGCCAGTTGATCCTTCCGGGGTCTTTGTCGACGCTGGACAGGTAATTCATACATCGTAAGCCGGCCGATGCTGATTAGTACAGGAAGGTGGAAAAATGAGAAGGAGCGAGGACAACTGATATCACTGAGTCCAAAATCCAGAAACATTATATTATATTGTGCAGTCCAAAATGTAGGATCATTCAGCAACGTAAAAAGCTCATCAAATGAGATACGCATACTGTCTGTGTCTGAAAGTCCAACAGAAGAGGGGGGAGGGTGGGGGGTTAAAATGAGGAGCAGGGGGTGGGGGAATTGGGGAGCGGGGGAGGGGGATTTGGGGAGCATGATCATTCACGTGAACAAGAGCTACAAAATCCGTCAACAAGGCCACACAGGTTTTAAAGCATCTGCCCTATCTTGCCCCTATTTTATTTGTGACGCAGACTTGTTAAAACTTAATTAACCGCTTCACTGCCATTCACCTTGTAATTTGGAAATCACTGTAAATTCAATGTCGAAGGAACATGGATACAAACTGTTACGTGGTAGTCGTAGTATGATACAATCATACCAGACGTACGTACGTAGGTTTCTTGTAAAGAAACTTCACTCTTCTGCAACTCGTCACACGTGGCACAAGGTTGTAGTCCACGCTGGAATAACAGTTCCAACAATATGTTATTGCAGCGATGCGATCTCCACACAATTATGCATTCACAAATGCATCCACAATGATACACTGTCTCCTCTACAATTCATCAACACTGTTGACACACTGCGTCTCTCATACAATGTACAAACATACTTCCGAGCACGGTCTTTTATACTATTACAGATTTCCAGAATAATCCAGCAAATTCGCACAACACAACCAATCTGAAAAGAAAACGTAACCAAAACTCATTAATATTCATGAAAAAGAATTCACTAGAATAAACTACAAAATTCCACTACCCATTACTACCCTGTAAGCGTCTTTGATACAATGTTACGAAATGCAGCCGACACTTTGACGTCATATATGAGGTCACTAGAAAGTTCGCGACCCTACTCGAACCTTCCGGTCTAATGTAGCGAAACTACGCGTCACAACAAAAATCGATCGCAAGTCTCCGTGCAAAAGAAAATGAATCCTACTAAAAGGTACGTAATTCTTATTCAAAATAACTGAAATAAATATCGGATCTTTCCTATGATTAATACAGACATGCTGCTCTCAAAGGATAACACAATCACAAACGTAACATTACCCCCCCCCCCCCCCCCCCCCCCGCTTTTTTTTTTCTTTATAATGAAAGTTCACAACATTTCTTCTCAAATCTCAAAATAGGGTTGTGGTTGTGTCAAACTTTACAGAATAATAAACACTAACAATCTCACATTAAAAACTTAAATCAAATAAACTGCTCTGGTATAATTGTCTCAATTTTTCTGAACAAAGAAATGTTCCTTTAAACTGCTCTGCTCAGGTAATCCGCTCCAAACTTCTGCGAACCCATGATAGACTGTAATATAATGTCAAAATTCTGCAAGAACATTGCCAAAACATGAGATGGGCACAGTTCAGACAGTTCAAGTGTTGATGGTCCGGGGTTGAATACTATCAGCTTATTGAGTGTGCGATAGTCCACACACATCCGAATGGATCCATCTGGATCCTTCACGATGACCACTGGGGATGCACATGACGACTTGGACTCCCAGATGACTCCCAGGTCCAGCATCTCCTTGATATCCTTCTTCAGTTCTTCCCTCGTGTTGTAAGGTAGACGATACGGCTTAATGCGAACCTGCTTGTTTGAAGTCAGATTAACCTCATGCTGGATGGTGTCTGTAGTCCCTGGGTCAAGCGTAAATCGATGCTTGAACTCCGTAGTTAGGACTCTCAGCTCTTCTTGTTGTGCCTGGGTCACGCTTTGACCAAACTGGATGTCTTCTACACCCTCCTGGTGGCGGGGTTCATTAAGGTCGAACAGGTTTTCGTCGTGTAGTCTCTCGTCAGCAACCACACGCACCGATGCCGCTTGTTGTGGTTTGTCCTGACGACCTCAATTCTTCAGAAGATTCGCGTGGTAAGTCTTCATCTTGTTGTTGACTTTTACTCTGTAGTCGTTGATGCCAACCACTGTGTCAACCATTTACGATCCCTTCCACTGCATCAGGAGCTTGTTGTTGTCGGTGGGGAGAAGAACCAACAGCTGGTCACCTGGCTGGAACCGACGAGGTTTGGCTTTACGGTCAAAGTAATGTTTCCCCTTGTTCTGCGCATTCTCCAATTCTTCTCGAGCCATCCTGAGGGTATCCTCCAGCTTCTCCCTCAGGTCGAAGACATACTTGTAGCTGATCTTCACCTCAGGCGCGTTGATGTCCTTGGTCCACGGCTCCTTCAGGATGTGCATGGGTCCCCTTACAGTCCTGCAGTACGATAATTCAAAGGAAGAGAACCCTGTCGAATCCTGGGGAACTTCACGATATGCTTAGAGCAAGGCATTGATGTATCTATGCCACAACCTTGGCTGCTCAGCACACAGATTCTTCAGCATAGCTTTCAATGTTCCGTTTTAACCAACCCCTGACACATGGGGTGGTAAGAGGTCGTAGTGAGGTGTCGGATGCTCAATAGCCGATTGACTTCCTCCATGCAGTCGGAGACGAACTGGGTCCCTAGGTCATTCAGGATCTCCTCAGGAATCCCCAATCGGCTGAACATGTCGACAAGCGCCTCTGCCACTGTTGGAGTGTCGATCTTCTTTAATGGTATGGCCTCAGAATAACGTGTAGCGTAGTCCACCAGGGTCAGAATGTAGCGATGACCATCTTCACTTAGAGGCGATATTGGTCCCACCAGGTCCACAGCTACTCGCTTGAAAGGCATATCGATGAGTGCCATTTTCAAGAGAGGAACCTTGGGTACCTTTCCCTTGGAGATTGTCTTCTGGCATATGTCGCACGATGTGCAGAATTGAGTGACGTTGCCCCCCCGCCCCCCCCCCCCCCCCCATATCAGGCCAGTAGAAGACTGCTCGGATCCTGTCGAGGGTCTTGCTGATTCTCAGGTGTCCTCCTAAGATGGAATCATAGGCCAGTTTCATCACCTGCATCCTCAGTGGTTCAGGAACCATCACTTGACGGACAGGCTTGTCTCCATGGCTCTATGGCTGATATCCTTTCTGGTCTCGAAGGTTATCTCCTTCCCTCTTCGTTTCACGGGCTCCATCTGACCTTGGAACTTGTCAAGTGTGGGGTCGGCTCTCTGTAGCTCAACCAGCCTTTCCTTATTCACCACGGCTGCTTCCGTGTTGTCAGCTACTTTTAGAGGGATGGTCTGGTGACTCTTCTTTGCTTGACCTCTCGTGGTAACGGAACAGGTTTCTGGTTTACACTCCGGATCTGGATCCTCTGCGTTTCTGGCACCATGAACATTTCCGATGATAAGATCATAGACTGGGGTCTTCACGCATAACACCTTCACCTCTCCTGTCAAGTACAGAGTGTTAACACTGACCTTGCCAAGAGGGATAATCCTCACAGTTCCGTCGGCCAGGATGAGGGTTGTCCACTCCTGTAGCTTCTGGTCTTCAGCTACTAGGTCCTCTCTCACGATGACGCCGCTACAACCCGTGTCTCTCAGTACTCTCACTGATGTGTTGCCGACAAATCCTGACACCACTGGCATGTTGGGCACTTCACTCTCATGCAGCGCGATGTTGGAAACTTGTAAGAATGTAGCCCCATCGCCAACTGGAATGCGTCCACTCCTTCTGAAATACTCGATCTGCTCCAGTGTCGCTCGCCTTTCTCCAGACTCTCATTCTCTCTCTCCTTTTCTCTATCCAGTGTCTCCTTCTCTCTCTCCTTTACAAACTCCGGGAGCTGAGCTCCCTCCAGTCCGCATTTCTTTCCAATTCGCAGGAATGTCTCCATTTCCCATGTCGCCATCTCTGCGTTTCACTGCTGGCTGTTGTCTCCGGCTACCCTTTCCACTGAGCCAACTGATGAAGTCCCGTCGGAGGTGCCAAATGTTACATGTACGCACGTATGGTTCTTGTAAAGAAACTTTACTCAACTGCAATTCGTCACATGTGGCACAATTTGTAGACCACTCAGGAGTAACAATTCCAACAATTTTTTATTGCAGCGATGCGATCTTCACCCAATGCATTCACAAATGCATTCACAATGATACACTGTCTCCTCTATAATGCATCAACACTTTTGACACACTGCTTCTCTCATACAATGTACACACATACTTCCTATCACGGTCTTTTATACTATCACAGATTTCCAGAATTCGCACAACACATTCAATCAGAAAAGAAAACGTAACCAAAACTCATTAATATTCATGAAAAAGAATTCACTGGAATAAACTACAATATTCCACTACCCTTTTAGCGTCTTTGATACAATGTTTCGAAATGTAGCCGACACTTTGACGTCATATATGACTGAGGTCACTAGAAAGATCGCGACTCTGCTCGAACTTTCTGGTCTAGTGTAGCCAAACTACGCCTCACAACAAAAAATCGATCGTAAGTCTCCGAGCAAAAGAAAATGAATCTACTAAAAAGGTACGTAATTCTTATCCAGAATAACTCAAATAAATATCGGATCTTTTCTATGATTAATACACATTTGCTCTCAAAGGATAACACAACCACAAACGTAACACAAAGGGGTTTCAGCAAGAGGCATAGGTCCGAATGAGACATCACAACTGCGGGCGGCTCATGAGGATCTGTGTCTCTTGGGTTATGATCCGTTTTCTCGGCAGTGAACGTGTTAAACGAGTTTACAGAGACAAAAGAATCCATTACTTTGGTCCATTAATTAGTCGAAATATGGTACAGTATAATGTTTTCAAACTGTTAGTAGTATAATAGGAAAAGATCGTAAGTTATGGTCATGCAGACTATACACAATCAGCCGATGTATGTCAAAGCCCACTATTTTGCCACTGCCATATTTATGTACCCTGAAATTTGGCAGATAGAGATAAACGCTGTTTTGTTTTTTTTAAAGATAATTGGAACACCAACTGGCAGCAACGGTTGCAGAGACTCCCATTTTCACCTAGCCATGAAGAGAAGACCAACCGACCTCGGCAGTGGACTCTGTTACTACGTGGACCCATCACCTTTCCTGGACCGCATGCAGCCGATACCTACCTGGCATCAGGAGTGTAAGGAATTCACTTTCAAACATATTGGAAATGTCGTGGACTTTTTTAAACTGACGAACGGATTCACACAGCTTTTACAGGAGTTGAAGAGATTTGCGTTCGATGTCGGGAATCAGCTACTGGTGAAGCTGGTCAACGAGCTACCCAACACCGGATTCATAGGACAGGTGAAGGGATTCGCTCAAGACTTTGTAGGACACCTTGACCTCAGTGACCCCGCCAATCTGAGGAATCTCATCCACAATGCCACGTAAGTTTTATTTTATCAAAATATGTAAAAAGAGTACCGCGATTAAAAAAAAAATCGCTAGATTATTCGACTTTGAACCGAGACAAGACTTGCGAGACAAATATTGCGGACAACTCGGCTAGCGATTAATATACTCAGCCAATATTGTTTTGTTGTGAACCACATGCAATATGCGGCAAAATGTAAGATCAGATTGACAAAGAACGGTCCACAATTGCTTCCTACATTTGGTCATACAGTTGTTACAGTACAACATTTTTAAAAAATTGTGTGGAAATAATACTGAGGAAAACGATATATCTCAACACACATTAAAATTGATAAGGCCATAAATTGGTCTGCAATGTCGTTTCAGTAGATATTAAAGTCATTCATCTTTGTTATATCAACAGTAGCATTTTATTCTTGAAAGAGCTGATAATATTGAGATTTTTTACGGAAATAGTTTGTTTCTGTAAAGTTTTCCTGCTCGCAGGGCCGATCGTTTATTGTTACACGCTCACTTTGTTGTCTCTGGCCCTAGAGATCAGTCTAGTTTGGGGGAACTGGCAACCTCGGTATTGCGATAATACTTGAAAGTAAAAAGACAATGTTCAGACTTGGTGTGTTTTTATGTGTTGTCGCAGTTCAAAATACTTCACTGCATGATTAACAGTATGTCAGAGAATTAACTTTTTCAAACTTTGGGTCACATTGGGAGAAACGCACTTATAATTCAAGGGTAACTTTGCACCTTGCGGTATAATTATGTACCCAGCTAGTTTGACACCACTCTTGAGCAATCATGGTCCATCCTTTCTTAAATTTCTTGTTGTACTTTTTTAGATGTAAACGATAAAGCGACTGCTGCTACGTGTGTTTCTCTTGCCTGCATTGCTTACAGTCTGTTATCCTACAGCAGAGCGTCTCATTTTATGGCGCAGTAGGGAAATCAGTTAGTTACAAGGGTTTAACGCGAAGCAGGCGGTTAAGGCCATATCAAAGCGGGATAAAGGCACCATGAGAGGTAGTTAAAAAGACTCAATACACGTGGCTTTGAAATGTTATTGCTTAGGCGAAGAGTTGGTACTTCAGGTGGGTTGGGGTCTTGTGTCACTGCCAAAGCTCTTCATAGTTTTATATCCTGAACATTCTCGTTCTTTTCATCATGTATGTACTGGTCTGTGATTTTGGAACTTACGGCTGAGCGCCGTAAAGTCAGAAAATCACAGACCAGCAGCTTCTGATCCTGATATGGAATTTATTTAACTTTCATGCGTAAGCGGTTGACTTTAAAGATAACGTCAGAGGCCTACTTATAAAACCCAAAAAGTGCATACAAAGTGTGTAATCTTTTATGATTATGTTGCGACGCTAGTGTAAATTGGTCAGTAATAACCCGCATGTTTTAGCTAATATAATATCAAACTAGCCGATAGAACCTAATGTTTGCAGGGCGCTTAGCGTCTGTGAAAAAGAATCGTCTGCTCAGACAAAATAAAGTTAAAAGTATTTAAGGAAACTTTAATTTTGCCACTTTCAGAACACAGATGAAAGGATTTTTTCAAAACATTTCTACGAGAAACTTCAACTTCAGCAGCATTGCTGGCATTGCCAACAGAATAGCCAGAGAATCAGGCAATAGCCAGCTTACAGACTCTGTTTCCAGAATTACTCGTCTCATTACTAACGCACGCGACGTGATCAGGCAGCCTCCTCTCAGTAGATTAAGGTCTCTGGCAACAGGCGGCTTGGAGAGACTTCTGTCTTCTCGTGGGGTGACGACAGTAATACCGGCCGGACTAAGGTCCTTCTTGCAGGGCGTAATTGCACCTGGGAATATATCAAGCCTAGCGACTTTGCTTGGACAATCTTCAGGCAGCGGCCAGAACTTTGCATCAATGCTCGGCATGATAACTGGAGTTGTGTTTGGAAACAAAACTGGAAATGAAACACATTTTCTCTCGTCGCTTGTAAACTTTGGCAGTGCAGGCTCATCCGGTCTACAGGCATTAGTAGGACAGTTTGGAAAGCTCGGCTCCGGTCTCGTTGCGAGAAATGCAACAGGCCCTCGATATGACATGGGGACATTGCTGCTTGGCGCCCAACAGGTTTTGTCTGCTATGCAACAGGGTAATTCTGGGATCTCATCCGGTCTTGCGTTTGTCACGTCGTTAGTGGCTGGCAGGCAGGGCATGCTGACTGCAATGAGGACAAGTGTGGCTGACAGTACGTATTTTGAACTTTTGTTGGACACATATTTGAAATTTCGAATGCCTTTGAGAAATTCAAGAAGATTGAATAAACCATGCCCACAAAGTCTCTTCTATATAAGCTTACATACATGCTATCATTTTTAGCAGAATATTTGAATTTCCAAAACTTCAGTAGCTTGCTTGAGCTTGCCCTTAGCACCACGTGAATGTTCTGTGTTTATGTACAGTGTGTGAGTGAATGCGCGTGATTCACGTGAGCGTGCTTGTTGGGTTCAGTTCGCGGCGGCGCTTTGAGCCGATATTCAATTGGGTAAAGCGCCTATTTAATGCTCTGATTTATTTATTTATAATACGCTTGCAGAACATAGGGAGAGATCTTGATCAGGTCAGAAATAGCACGGAGTTTACATAATCAGCAGATTCATCCTGCCCGCGACATGTCCAAGAAGCATATTAATTTTTGTAATGACCCTAGTTCAGGGGCACTATCTATTGTCTTTGATCTGATTGTGATGTTGAAATAACTTCATTACAAAAGGCTGGTGGATGCCTCAGTGAACTGTATTAGGGGCATAGTACATGTGCGTCATTGGAATCGAAAACAAATATTGTTATAATGTATTTTTGTCTCTTACGTCATTGTGTATGGGCTAAGTACAGCGCAACTAATCAGAATCATGATATATATGGCTCTGACAGAAGTAGAATTTCACCTTACAATTTCATGCTACAATCTGTGTGAACTCAGTTTGACTTTGCCCGTGCAAGGTATGTCGCTGCACACATCTCACGCAGTCTGTGTGTGTGTGTGTGTGTGTGTGTGTGTGTGTGTGTGTGTGTGTGTGTGTGTGTATGTGTGTGAGAGAAAGGGGAAGAGAGAGAGAGAGAGAGAGAGAGAGAGAGAGAGAGAGAGAGAGAGAGAGAGAGAGAGAGAGAGAGAGAGAGAGAGAGAGAGAGAGAGAGAGAGAGAGAGAGATGATATGGATTTTGCCTCATGAAGACTGAACACGTTCAAAATAGTGTCTTCCTTCCCCCCCTCCCCCCCCCCCCCCCTGTCGAGTTTAATCAGTCTGATTTGTTTGCAGTGTGTCCATCGTTTGGGAATGCTCTGTCAGTGTCGCCTTTATCCGTCTGTATGCCCCACGAAGACTGCCTTGGGATCGACTGTGACATCACTATTAAGAACGCTTTAGTCAGCGGGTCCATGAACGTCACACTAAGGGTGCAACTGGCGGACAGAAGGATCCAGATCACAGCAAACGGCGTGGACTACAACATTACAGCTCATGGTATTGTAATATGTTTATGAAGTATGATTTCTCGACTGCATCTTTCAATACTGTATTTTCAGTTTCATGTGTTATTCACAATAGTATATCATTAGCGACATGCATGCTTTACAATAACTCTAAGTACGATATATCTGCTCTGACGTTGCGTGCTTTCATTATTATTAAACAGGAGTATATGTTTCTACCCTGAAGGTGTCAAAGCATGTACTGGCAAATGGGTTTATGTCCTTTTGATAAAGTTGTGGGAGGCAGTTACGGGGGCCTCTGATGTTTTTCTTGCCTCATGCTGGTCTCATTTACATCTATGGTTTATTAATGGATGACTTTATTTGGTGCGCCTGTGACATACAAATACGTTTTGGTTCACGTCTAGCAGTGGAGGGGTTAACATTTTTGTGTCTGGCAGGTCAACAAATAGTTGCTGCCAAACTCACAGTGCTGCACATTTTCGAAGTGAAGTTTAAAGTGGACACATCCTGGACTGACGGGACCTTAGCCTTGTCTCTCAATGTCTTGGCCTGTACAAAGTTTGGTGAACGATGTCTTGGCGAGATTCCTCTGATGAAAAACATCCAGTTTCACCTCCACGCACGACAGAAAAGATCTCTCTCAGGTATCGCAGTCATCTGATCAGCCCTCCTTTGCCGTTGCTTGGTTTTCCGGGAGATTGAACAACGGTGGAGGAGGTTGGAGGGATGGATGGGAAAATATTTTGCTTTTGAAAAGACCTCTACTAAGCCGTTTGTCGTCTAGGCTGGTAGAGACTTAAAATGTCATTTAATAAGTAAGCCAGGAGTTTAGACTCATTTAAAAAATAACAAGAAGATTGACAGACTCTGTCTAAAGAAGGTATGGCTTGGCTATGTTTGGTCCTCATGATGTCTACACCACTGTTATAGCTAATAATCAAGAACTGTCGGTTGGCACTAATGTACTTAACTGTACATGGGCAAGATGTGTATATTATGTCAGTTTTGTTCCATGTCATGGCATATTTATTTCATGTTCCGCGCATTTAGTTTAAATGCGTGTGTTCTCAACAGAATTGCTGGGCCCTGTTCTCAGCCAGGTCAGTTCACTGCCTGTGGATCACCTACAGAAGTTGTTCTCTGACTTCAATCTGCCTATGAAGGACCTTGTTAGTCAAATAAACAACATACAAGGGAGCATTTCGATTGAGGCGAGTATTGTCTACTTCAGTGGCATCTTATTTTCTCTGCCTCCTGGCGTATGCCTGCAATGTTTACTAAACCGACGCCCTGTAACATGCTACAAATGCTACAATAGAAGCATTTTTTTTTTTTTACCCAACCGATTATTTTGGAGGCAGAAAACAGAAACCTATGTTTATTTATGTCTTGAAATTCTCACAGCAATGTCTTACAATCACGGAAAATCGAAATGACAATGCAGACAATCTGCAGATGGCATTGGTGAAAACTAAAAAGTGTGCTTTTTTCTTTGCCGATGGGTGGACGAAAAAATCAACATGACTATTAAACATATCTGGATTTCTTCGTCTTTCTGTCATTTGAGAAAGCAGACGCTGATGCACTCTTTTTATAAGTCTTTTTTTCTGCCGTTGACTAAATATGTCCTGTTTACTTGTATTGTGTTTTATTGTACGGTTTATTATGTCATGTTTGTTTAGCTGTGAATGTGTGTTCATGAAGCGCTTTGAGTCTACCTTGTTGGGATGCAGTACTGTATAAGAAAGATAATTTATTATTATTATCATTTTTACGTGTATTCAGGGGTGTATTCAGCCTGATACAAAAGGCCTCCCCGGTGCTAGACCTTGCTTCCAGGCGCCGAAAATTGGAAAAGCGGACGGCGGGGGTGGGGGGTGGGGGTATAGAGGCGGTGCCTGAAGAAGATGGTGAAGAGGGTCGGTGCCAGCACGCAGCCTTGCTTCACGCCGTTGCGAATGGGGAATGGTTCTGAGAGGTCACTGTTTAGTCTGACCTGGCCTTGCTGGTCCTCGTGGAGCTGGACGATCATGTTGAGGAACTTTGGGGGACAGCCTAGTCGCTCCAGGATCTGCCACATACCTTGCCTGCTCACAGTGTCAAACGCTTTTGTTAGGTCGACAAACGTTACGTACAGCCCTTTGTTCTGCTCGCGGCACTTTTCCTGAAGCTGTCTCAGCACAAAGACCATGTCGGTGGTACTCCTGTTGGCTCTGAAGCCACACTGGCCTTCTGGGAAGTGGTCTTCAGCGATGGCAGGTACCAGCCGATTCAGGAGCAACCTTGCGAGAATTTTCCCGGCAATGGACAGCAGGGTAATTCCACGATAATTAGAGCAGGCAGACTTCTCTCCTTTGTTCTTGTACAGGGTGATGATGACTGCATCACGGAGATCCTTTGGTAGTGTTCCTTTTTCCCAGCAGCAGAGAAAGAGGTCGTGGAGCTTGTTGTGCAGTGCTGGGCCTCCATGTTTCCAGATCTCTGGCGGGATTCCGTCAATGCCTGCTGCTTTGCCACTCTTGAGCTGGTGGATGGCTGTGAGAGTCTCTTCGGCGGTGGGCGGTTCGTCCAATTCAACCTTTAGTGGAAGGTGTGGGATTTGAAGGATGACTGTTTCTTGAACAGTGCGCTCAGCGCCAAAGAGGTCCTGAAAGTATTCCGACCAGCGGTTCAAGATGGAGGTATTATCTGTGAGGAGTGCCTGTCCATCAGCGCTTCGCAGAGGACTTTGTACCAGGTGCCTAGGGCCATACACTGCTTTCAGTGCTTCGTAGAAGCCCATGTAGTCACCGTTGTCAGCGCAGAGCTGGGTCCTCTGTGCGAGTCTGGACCACCACTCGTTCTGGAGCTCTCTAAGCTTGAGCTGGAGACTGCTGCAGATGAGGCGGAAGGCAGACTTCTTCACAGGGCAGGAAGGCTGGGCTAGGTGGGCCTGGTGGGCGGCTCTTTTTTTTTGCTAGAAGTTCCTGGATCTCTACGTCGTTTTCGTCAAACCAGTCTTTGTTCCTCTTTCTAGCAAAGCCCAAGACTTCCACAGAAGATTTTACAATAGCAGTTTTCAGTTGTTCCCAGAGTGTTTCAGGGGAGGAGTCTGCTGGATCAACTGTGTCGACGACGACGACGCA
Organism: Semisulcospira habei; assembly: GCA_036245525.1. Taxonomy (NCBI): domain Eukaryota; kingdom Metazoa; phylum Mollusca; class Gastropoda; family Semisulcospiridae; genus Semisulcospira; species Semisulcospira habei. The sequence continues at coordinate 229,352,693 of BTPG01000001.1, read as the reverse complement.
GTGTACATCAGGTATCGTCTCGATGGCAGCCTGTTCAACCTCAGACGACTGCAGGCCCACACGAAAACCCTAGACCAACTGATTCGTGAGCTGCTCTTTGCTGATGACGCTGCCATCGTTGCACACACAGAGAGAGCCTTGCAGCGCATTACGTCCTGCTTCGCAGATGCCGCCCAGCTCTTTGGACTTGAGGTCAGTCTGAAAAAGACAGAGGTCCTTCATCAGCCGGCACCCAAGGAAGAGCATCGCCCTCCCCACATCACCATCGGCGAGTCCGAACTGAAGTCTGTACACCAGTTTACCTACCTTGGCTGCATCATCACGTCAGACGCCAAGCTGGACAAGGAGCTGGACAACAGGCTGGCAAAAGCGAACAGTGCTTTCGGGCGACTATTCAAGCGGGTGTGGCACAATCAACAGCTGAAAAAAGGCACCAAGATCAGCGTGTACAGAGCTGTCGTCCTCACCACCCTGCTGTACGGTTCCGAGGCCTGGGCCCTCTACCGCAGCCAACTATGACTCCTCGAACGCTTTCACCAGCGCTGCCTGCGTACCATCCTCAGCATTCACTGGAGTGACTATGTCACCAACGTCGAGGTCCTTGAACAGGCGGAAACTGTGAGCATCGAGGCTTTGCTGCTGCGGACACAGCTTCGCTGGGCGGGGCACGTCTCCAGGATGGAGGATCATCGCCTACCCAAGATCACTCTGTTCGGCGAGCTCGCCACTGGACACCGAGACAGAGGGGCACCAAAGAAGAGATACAAAGACGGTCTCAAGAAGTCACTTAGTGCCTGCCAGAGAAGCACAGGACAGGAGTTGCTGGAGGTCTCTCGTCGACGGCCTATACCCGGGTAGGGGTGACAGGCGCAAGTAAGTAAGTAAATCGACCACCGCCAGTGGTCTTCGCTTGCTGCGGACCGTGACACCTGGCGCTCCACCATTCACAAGGCAGCCGTCTCCTTTGAGGACTCTCGCAGAGCTAACCTTAAGGACAAGCGGCTCAGAAGAAAAAACAGAGCTGTCGTAACTCTGAACCCTGACCAGACCTTCCCCTGCAGCCACTGCGGTCGTACCTGCCTGTCCCGGATTGGCCTCCGCAGCCACGAAAATGCCTGCAGACGACGTGGGCAAGCCCTATAGAATCTTCGTTCGCGAAGTCAAGCCAAGAGAGAGAGAGAGAGATTATGTCATGTTTGTTTAGCTGTGAATGTGTGTTCATGAAGCGCTTTGAGTCTACCTTGTTGGGATGCAGTACTGTATAAGAAAGATAATTTATTATTATTATCATTTTTACGTGTATTCAGGGGTGTATTCAGCCTGATACAAAAGGCCTCCCCGGTGCTAGACCTTGCTTCCAGGCGCCGAAAATTGGAAAAGCGGACGGCGGGGGTGGGGGGTGGGGGTATAGAGGCGGTGCCTGCGTCTTAAGACTCTCACCAAAATATCAAACAATTGGCGGGGGGGGGGGGGGGGAGGGGGGAGGGGGGGCAAACACCCCAAAAAGGGACTACGTTACAGCATTTTAAAGAATTTTGGGTCGGGGGAAGGGGGGGGGGGAAGAGGGCAAGAGGGGGGTGGGGTGGAACCCCTGTACCCCCCCCTCCCAGATCCGCCCCTGCGTGTATTATTATTATTATTATTATTAGTAGTAGTAGTAGTAGTAGTAGTAACAGTAGTAGCAGTAGTAGTATTCTCACTTTCAACACTAATTCACTAAACAAATTATCAGTTTTTCTCTGCAACTAAGGGCGAGATTTCTTTCAGACTTTTTGCGCGAGTTCTGATAGTAAGCTGAACGACTCAAGTTTATAAAAATATGGCTCTTTGTATACTAAGACAAGACGCACTTTAAATTGAACACAACGGCAGCGGAAATGCGTTTACAATAAAACGACAGCCGAAGGGACGTAACTCTAAGGCAAAATCAAAATTAAAACAAGTCACAGTTCTGTTGCTTGAAAAGCTAGATTTGTGTCGATTTGCGCGCGTTGTGAATCACTCGAATAAAGTCGACAACGGACCAGAATACATCGCGTTGTCGGTAATTGAGTGTTGCAATTATATCGAGACATTGCAGAAGTGTTATGGACAAATCGCAGCATTATTTTCATGTTAAAATACTGAATATAATTATGTCCATTTCTAAACGCCTTATCACCATAGATGCTCTATACTATATATTACACTAATAAAATGCTAAGACATTTACAGAAGAACAAAATGATGACAGTTACAACTGAAAACAGGCTAATGCTAGACACTCACAGTAGTAATAAATCACGTGGAACCAAGTGGAAAATGTTCCTGTATATAAGATATGCTGACAGGGAGAAGAAAAAAAGAGTCTCAAGTTTTAATTTGAAAATAGAAAATGGTGGCGCGTGGCGAACTTGATCTGGGAGAGAATTCCATGTAACATGGCCGAAGTACGGAAAAGCACGATGGCCGTGAGTATTCTTTTTAGGTCTGGTGATGTGGAAAATGCGGGTATCTGTTATGTATTAGACCTACAGCCACTGGATCAGTGGTTATTCATCTTCTAAATGATAGGCCTTCGAAATGGTTACCATGGAACTTGGAAAACTGTAGTGTCTCTCCTATTTCTCTGGGGGGGGGGGGGGGGGGTGTCCAAATTTCACAACTCCTAAGAGTACCGATACTACGAAACTGCCAAATACTAGGCCTTAACACGAAAAGAAAGGTTACATAGCTTTGCGAACTTTGGTTACTGATAAACCAAAATCGCCGCCATTGAAAAACTTGTCTCACTTGTTGTTAGGGGCAGTATATAAGTCACATATTTTTTCAGCTGTTCGAGGTACTTATTAAGTTACATTTATTTGTTATGTTGGCTTTTATGTATGCTTGCAATATATGCATACACATGTGCTCATACCTACGTATATATATGCAGGTGCATATGTCTCTGCAGTCTCAGTTCTGTGGATGCTGGGTGGAGGAGGAAGGGGGTAGGAGGCGTCGTGACATTAATTTACTTTCGATGTATTTTTGCTTGTTGTTTAGCTAAAACTGAATGAAGACAAGACGCAACAAGACTTGAAGCCAGAATTCCTAAACCCCCAAGAAGTAAAAGACAGTGGATCTTATCCTGCCAGTGGCCAGAGTCACGAACTCAACATTCCCTTTTTCCGGTTTGCCTACGGTTATCCTGTTGGACCATGCCTCTTAATGATGGGTACATATGTATATGTAGCATTAGTGGACTGAAGGTAAGTGTCTGTACATGTGTATATGATATACATGTGTACACACTCTTGCCTCGAATTATAACAAATCAGTTCACTTATTAGCCAGAGACTGTTATATTTTATTACTGTTCACGATAGTTGCTGCACATGTAACATGACTGGATGCAAAATAATATATTGTATTGCTTTTCGTCATACATTTTTGTATTTAGCTCTAATTCAAAATATATTTTTCCTAACATGCAAACGCATGATTCATGCGTTGGGTGTAATTATATCACGGTCAATTTTAGTAATAACGTTTTAGATAATAATTTCAGATGAAGTCAGCACAGCTTGTAAAGCTGTTTAATTAATTAGTCTTAAATTATGTTTTCTTAATTAGTCTTCTTCGTTTCAGATTTTTACGCCGGAGGAGCCATTGGAATTACATTTGGTGTCACAGTTCAAACGGTGGAATCATTCGTAAAGGTAAGTTTATGAATCTAACACTTGTAGAAAATTAATTTGGTGTGGCAAATTTATGAAGAACTTCAGTCCATAAGATCTATTGTTGTTGTATTTTTATGTAAAGAAATACAATGTTTCCATATCATTTACAGAATTTTGAGTTTTATTCAACTGTGACAGTTAATTAAAACATTCAGGCTGAAGACCTGAACTGACCAAACTGCGTTTACAAATAAAGAAAAGAAAAACGAAGTAAGAGTACAACACAATAATTTTATTTTGATCACAGGTTTTATTTGAGATAATGTGTGATGAATAGATACAATCTAAGGCTTTACCTGCCAACACGTTCATTTTATCTGACACATTATCCTTTATTGTACAAATTCACAGGCACAGATTAAGCCGTTTGTGGTTGGCAAGCTGGAAGCCAGTCTCTCTTTGTCCATCATTATCGTCTCTGCCGGTGTCAGTCTCGAAGGATACGTCATGAGGACGAGTTTCCCCCTCAGCCTGGTGGCGAACTACACAAAGCAGCCAATCGTAGCCACGTACGTTAGGGACCATCCTGATTGTCATTAGCATGTACTCATCGTCATCATCATTGCCATCCTTGTCATGCAGATTTATTAAATAGAGCTTATCGTATATGTATGTTTTGGGTATGGAACTCTTGATATGATTCCTTGGATTTTTGCGTGAAATGTGAACGATTAATAATGTTTCACATTAGGCCATGGTATACTGATGCATAAAGTGTCTTTCAGGAAACTTCTTGAAGTAGAGCTAATCCCTATCGAACTGAAACTGGAGGGTTGGCTGAAAATCGGCGTGTCGATATTCTCCGTGCGTTTCCACAAAGTGATCTGGCACTGGCGAGCCGACCCCATCACCGGCACCATCTGGAAGAAGGAGTACAGGAAAGACGACCTGGGTCCTCCCCGCTTCCCGTACTGTGACAGAGTCAGTGAGCAGTGGTAGGTATGCAAAAGAGGGTTAGAAACGCCCATACAGCTAGCCAATCACACATAATGAGCTTTGTAAATGCAGATAGTCAATCACATATAATGAGTGCTACAGCTCTCATTATATGTGATCAACTATCTGTATGGGCTTTGTCAAACCCCTTTTGCATCAGACACCGGTACGTACTGTATACAGTACCCGTGCCTACATGTACAAGGGGTTAACTCATTCGAGACGTGCCGCCTCCGGATACGCGGCGTATGCCGCGTATCCGGAGGCGGCACGTCTCGAATGAGTTAATTTGTCATACTATATATGCTAATCTTTGTTTGTGTTTGCCCGGGACTGAGACAACTAGCTCACTGACACCCTCATCGACACGCTTTCAGAAGAGCATGCAGGTGTACTTAGTATATCATGTAGCTAGGTAAAGTCAACCTGATTTCACACAAATTATAGCAAGACTGAAATTGTACCGTGAAATTCTACTTTTGTCACCATTTTCTGAAGTCTTGAAGCGAAAGTGAAACTCATATCACGTAAAATATTTTTTAAAAAAATAAATAAATAAAAAAAAACCAAAAAAAAAACTTCATGACAAATGACGTTTGACAAACCAATGACGCGTATGCACTGAGCCCCTTATACATGTTCACTGACGCATTGGCAGATTTGCGAGGCTTTTTCAATAGGAGATGTTTCAACATCATAATCAGGTCAAAGACAAAGGGTAGAGACCACTGACAGAGAGGACAGCTCTCATATGGAACTTTGTGGGTTATGGTTCATCCCATCTTGTTTAAAATGCAGTTCACTTCAGTTCAGTTCAGTTCAGTTTATTTCAATAAATTTTATTTATCCCGCAAAGATCTTCAATCGGGGTTTCTGCAATTTCGTGGAGGGGGGTACAGTAGGAACAATATCAATCAACAAACATTCTAAGACATTCTACATTCTAGAATCTGTAATCTCATAAAACTGATATACTTAGTCTTTTAATAATCAGACATAGTAAAATCTCCAAGCGCATTCTTGAGCATTCAGTAAGACATTCTAAAATCTGTAAACATACTGACATACTAAATCTAATGCTAAGAATTTAAACCTCTGGCTTGTTGTTGACATTGCTGTCGCTATTCTTGGTGAACGGACAAATATTTGCCTGCTGCGTGGTCAAATTGGCTCCATCGTACATAGAATACTGTTCAACCACTTACAACGTGTGATTCGGCCACACACGATCTTTTGTTTTTAACAACTGAACATGTGATTTACTCGTACCACTCACTTAATGCGCCATCTTTCCCTTTTTGAATGAGCGATCCTTTTGCGTTTTTGCTGATAGTCGTCCCGGGTCAGCTCCACCGCCTACTCGTCAAAGCCAGGCGTCTTGCTTTGTCAGACAAGTGTCCGGTCGCCATCCGAAGGATACCGCTTTTATGCTACAGGTTTGTTACAACATAATTATTTGTGCAGCCCCGCAGTCAGGCCTATCATTTGCAAGATGAGACCTAGCCGCAACAGTCTGGGCGCGTAAAATACGCATTTCGGCTTTATTGTCCTCAGATTCAGGCAGTAGTGTGTTTAAGTGTAACTCCATGTTGATAAATGTACAATGTCAGTCCTGGGGATTTATAAAAATTATTCTTTAACAAATAACACGTGTCAGTGGCACAGACAGAAGGGGCGGGAGGAGAGAATTTGTTATGGAGGCCCTTTCGGGGTTATTAATTAAAAAGAAAACTGGAAGTAAGTAAAACTGTTATGTAGGCTCTCTCGATTCAATTCAACAGTCAAACCTGCATGCCATGAAACAGAGATTGTAAGGCCGTCACGTAAATACGTTAAACCATGAGTGGTGATGATTTACGAGCTTTCTGTTTTGACTTTTTACATAGTTCTGTCTCCTCGGCAGAGCCCAGGGGCCATATTTTGTGTGTCAAGAGCAAGCTTCGGTTCGTAGGTAACACAGAACATAATTTATGTAGGTCGTCTGGATAAGTGTTGTTATATTAGAGCTACACGTGTATTGTTTTCCAGTTCACCGCCGATGATGACGACAGTGATCTTCAGATGTGGTATACTGTCGGAGACTACCCGGGTGGCACTAACGTCGTCGGCTGGACAGAGATTCGGGGTGGATCTCTCATGGTTCCCACCGTGTTGCCTTCTGGGATACTCCTGTATTTCACGATCAGGGCTCGCAACTCTCAGGGACTGGAATCCACTGCCGCGTGCCCGCCTGTGTCAATAGACAGTACCGTTCCCGATGGCCGAGTTGATGCAGTATACAGGTACATTATGTTAGAATCACATCAAGGCAGTCTGGCACGTTTGTGTATAATTTCCAGAAACAAAAACCATTACGTCATACTCTGCAGTTGTTTGTTCTCGCTTTCATTCCAAATTGCGAGAAACCCTCTTGGATTTGCCACCTGCAGTGACGAGAAACTTAAGATGACGTCAACTTATGCTGTCAATGTTTACAAAAGCGCCCATCTCCTGATCTCTGCCTCTCATCTCTGTTTTTACGTTGCTCCGCCGCAGTAACTAATTGTAATGTCGCAGTGTAACGTCATTCAACAGAAGTGGCGGGGAAACCTTTTTGTAGATATGGTATGAGATACTCTGGCATCACAGTTTTAAAGTCATGTCAAAAGTTGATGTTCAGCCCGTGGAAATGTCAACATCAATCAAATACAATGTTTTGTGTATTTACCACATTACAAGGTTTTTTTTTCCGTTTGTTCGCTTGTACTGAGGGGTTGGGCACGTGTACCATTGGGGCTTTACCGGGTTTTTGTTCTTCAAATTATTGAAGTCCTATCTTACACATGATCTAGAAACAGCGCACTGAAGTTTCATTTAAATAGAGTCTGAGGTGGTTTCTTTCCGACAGTCCTTTTATTTTCATTGTCTCGATAATCCTACCTACAGTCCTACGTATCGATAGCCCTATACAGCTAGAATTTTCACAGTACTGGTCGATAGTCCTATGCTTGATAGTCCTACAGTTATAAAAGTAATATGTTCGCCACGCAAGACACAAGAAATCGTGTATGCCTTTGAGTCCCTACAAATGAAAGCAGTTACACCTCTGTCATAGAGCAGATCTTATACGAACGTCTGAACAACCTCGGTGTTCACAGGTGTTCCAGTCATCCCAGCGAACTTGCAGCCAATGTTATCATATACGAAGATTCGCCTTTGAACACCGAGCGGTTGTTCCATGGAGTGGGATACAGCCCTAGCTCATACGGTCATGAAGTTGTTGACTGGCTCCCGCTGATTGTGTCAAACTCTCAGCCTCAACCAGGCGTGTCCGGAGATTTGAGACAGTTCAGTTCACCAAGACCCGGCCGGCTGACCAGCTCACCCAAGCAGACTTTGCAAATCGCAAGCGTCACCATCTGTGCGTCGAGATGTCTACAACTTACAACATGCGTGTCGTTCTGTTACAACCAGTACGTGCAGACTTGCGAGCTGCAAGAAGTCACTGAGGGTCCAAGCGCAGAAAGAAAACTTGAAGAAAACTACGAAACCTACGACAGGCTGGGAATTTCTCTGACGGCTGCACTTCGCTATACAGACCTGCCCCTACGTCACGGGACCAGATACTACGTCAATGCTGACGTAGAGAACGCCTTGGGTTTTTACGCCACGCTGACGTCACAGGGGACCATGGTGGACTTCACGCCTCCAGAGCCAGGACCAGTTGGGCAAACAGTGATAGACACGCTCGTAGCGGACGGTTGTGGTGTGTCCATTTTACAGCGGTGTATCAACGCATTAAACTCAACGAAAAAACACAGGTAAATAAAGGCTTTCCCATCGCCCCTTTAAAATATAGTCTCGCTCTTCTTCTGCTAGTAACAATAAAAATTATCAAACTATACTGCTGCCTTCAGTAAGGTAAGAGACATAAATCATCCATAACAGATTGTCAAAGACAATACATGTATTTTATTTCAAAGGCTCCGAAACACTGGACATATATAAAATACACCAACAAGCACAACCAGTAATTGTTACAGTAAATATCTGACATACAAATAGAGCTTTCGAGATTGTGTGGACAATCAAATTTGTGTAAGTTCTTGCGCCATATTTGCTTGTTTGTTTGTCCCCCCTCCCCCCCCCCCACCCCCACCCCCCGACGATCGTGTATTTGCACAGTATTTGCATACACACTTACGCTGATGACAGTCTTGTCGATCACTAAATACATGTACTGGCTTAAATTATAAAGTTTGTTCATTTTTCTTTTTCTGTAGGAAAATCATAGACGGCAAAGGCGGCAGTACAGTGCTGAACGGCAACAGGAAGGGACAGGAACTAAGATACACCATTGATAACTATCAAGCGTCTGGTAAGCATGTTACTTAAGATGTTGACTCATTTGAGTCTTTTCGCATCCGGATACAAAGCAAAAGCCATGTATCCGGACGCAGAACGTCTCGAATGAATTAATTTTAAGGCACTTCCTCTCGCTATTTTTCATGTACTTCACGCATGTAGACACGGTTAGAATTTTCAAACACTATGAATGTACTATTTGAAGAAGGAGCCGGTATTTTTCTACTTAGCAACTTTAATATCAAATTGACCTAACACACATAATGTAATGCATACTATGTTTATCTTATGTTCGCATGGCTGATAATCGATGTTATTTTGAACAGCCAACTGGGATGGTTTCAAGGACAGAGAGTGCGGCATCCACGGCTACACGTTCGCTGTGGGCACAACCGTGTGTGGGACAGACATCGCCGGCTTCACCGACCCCCACGTCAACATAGACAACCCCAGCGACTGGACCAACACAGGGCTTGTCAAGAACGTCCACCTCCCGGACGGAAAATACTACGTGACTGTCCAGGTTTGGGTTTTCAAAGTTACTTTACTTTTGTATGACGAACGTTTTTACCTCCGCCTGTGTAGGTCATATACGTATATCCGCTAAATTTGTCATCATTACATCTATGCAGGGATCGCAGTTACTGCATTTCTGGGCTAAACCAAGCAAGATGCATTCCATGAGGTGTCTACTTAAAGGCACGCATTCTTGCAACCATCCTCTTATTCGATGAATTTGCGCCTTGGACCAGGGATAGGTCAGATACACACTGCTCAGTGACTCGGCCTGTGATTGTCCTAGAAGTAGATGGGTAGAAGTGAATCGACATATGTGGACAATGAAACATCAGGCAATGTTTGCGAGCAAGATAACAGTCTCTGAAGAGAAAAGAAGACAATGAACCAGAAAGTGTCACTCACTCTTATCGTGGTATCCTCATTTTGCCCTATCCATTGCGTACACGCATGCAAAACTGTTCACATTACCACTACTCCGGTCTATATATTAATTGTAATGATTGTATGACAGCGTTTATTTATGAATTTCCTAATTTTGTATTCCATTTGTAATTTTTTTTTTTTTTTTTTTTTTTTTGGGGGGGGGAGGAGTGGAAACAAATTTGAAAGATGTTTGAGTCTTCTTTTACGTTCACTAGTTTTATGTTTTCTGCTATAATTGCATCGGATTGTATGTATAGTAGAATTTGTGAGCAGACGTGAAATTTCCCCTTCAGGAATCAATAAAGTATGTTTCTCTTATCTTATTTGTTAAGAGTACTGCTATTATACGAGTTCAAGTTACATGTATGATGAAATTCCGTTTGTATTTGCGATTATAAATAACAAAGAAACATTTTTCTTGAAAAATGTAAAAGACATGGCTGTTTTCACTTTTAAAATTGCTTTACAGCGTGTCTGTTATTTGTTTATCCAAAGAAAATGTCGATTCAAAGTATATGTTACATCTTATGACCCTTATAATACTAGAAAACTCGGGTCCAATCAGGGAGTTTAATTTGAAGACAAAAGTCTCGGGCTAAAACCCTCGACTTTTACCTTCAAACTAAACTCCTTGATCGAACCGACGAGGCAAGAGGAACCACTGGCAAAGTCTAACTCGTAATACAACAGATAACGTTTTTCTGTTCAGGCCGTTAGTGACATAATTCATGGTGGAGATCTCGTGACGACACTGTGTCACTCCTCTCCTTTCATCGTGGCCACTCAGCCGCCGGTGCTGAACAGTGTCGATGAGGTCTTGTTTGACGAAACCTTCAGATACCTCATCGTCTACTACAGTGCTTCTGACGACACTTCCGGCGTCGCGCGCATGGAATTTGGGTTGGGGAAAACTAAGTACGATGTCTCCGTTAGGCGCTACATGCCGTTTGAGGCACGAGGAACAGAGAGAACATATCTTGTCAACGAAGAGTTCGAAATCGCAAATGGAATGAACGCCTGGATTCGTCTCAAAGTGATTAACAACGGTATAATAATATTACATGTTGTATATTTTCTTTTCCTCCATATGATAATAATTGTCTTTGGCACCACACCAATCGTCAAATAAAGAAATAGTTACTGTCGTCTTGTCGATCGCAAATACCTGTGCACAGTTTATTTCCTATACGTGTGTGTATATTCACTTTTTGCCCCAGTGGATCTGTTTGCAACGGGATCGTCTAACGCCCCTATCCTGATAGATAGCACCGCACCCATTGGAGGGCAAGTACTGGACGGGGCGTATCTTGGACATGACATCTGTTGTCAGAATGACACCACCCAGATCTGCGCTCAGTGGACAGATTTTCAGGATCCTGAGTCCAACATCGCCAGGTAGGACACTTTTTTCTATTGTGTTGAATGCTGATAGTGGCCGATGGGCATTACCTGCACCAACAACATCCAACATAACACATTTGGGTGGTCTTTTTATTATTCAGTTAACTGTTTTGGTTACTTCTTGACACCTTGGAAGGGCAGGTCAGGTTACTGGAGCAAGTAAGCTTTTGCCCTCTCACTGCCAGGTCACGATCTTTCACGGTGTTTCTATGAAGGGCGATCCGTAGCGCAGTGGTAAGGGGTCTTCCACCAATATTAAAGGTGTGCGGTTCGATACCGGGTTCCGGCGTCAGACTTTTCTCCTCTAGTGTCACCGGGTGGACCATCGGGGGTTCTTGCTCCGGGTACTCCGGCTCTTCCTCTGTGACTTGGCGTTCCCAATATATTTGCCATCGCATTCCGCAGCACATATCTACGTTCCGCATGGATTTGTGTTTTTTCTCAGTTATGTGTGGGGTATTGGACTTGCCCCAGGAAAAGACGACGTGCTTCCGTTCCACAGCCTTTCGAGTTACGTCAAGCAGTCGTGCGGGGTAGTGCAGCTGCAGCACAACGTGACCTACTTCTCTACCGTCATCGCAAACAACGGGGCACTCAACCAGAAATCCACAAACGTGTCGTCCAGTGGAGGTAACTAGCAGTGTTTTTATCGCAATATATCTTATTAGTTATATCTTAAAAGAAAAGTCTTAGTGTTATATTATAACTTCTTGCCGCATGTCTTTTTTTTTTGTTCACGTGCGATAGCGAAATTGAAACTGCGATAAAAATGACAAAAGGAGATGGTACGTCTTTGACAAACAAGAAAGCTACTACAAAAGAATTAAACGTGTGTGATAGGATGACGAATAGGAAATTTGTAATTTGATAGAACGTTGGATGGTTGGCACAGAGACGCGTTCATGTTGGTTAAACTTTTATTGCTGCCAGAAAGCAGACAACAGAAAGCAGAAATCAGAAAACTGAAACCAGAAAGCAGTACCTGTGAAATAAACATACAGGTAATCAGTAATGGTGCCAAGAATACAATGAACAAGACACATAACTAAACTAAGGCATATATAATCATGCAGTGAACTTAAAACACTTTGATTTTAAACACTCTGATAAAATCAAAGTGATGGTCGTGTAACATATAGAATGTGTAGTAAAATATTTGACAGCAAATAAAATGAAAAATAAGTAAGTCACAATACGTACTACAAAGTCATGCAAAGCACAAGTCAAAGAATAAAGCAGAACACCAATATGCACGTTCGCTATGCAGTCAGACCCGGTAAGGCTGACACGCGAATGACTAACAAACGGGTAGTCACTCCGACCGGGGCCTCCCTAACAGGTCAGACAATATCGAAACGAATGCATAAGTGCTGAAAGTAACATAGCAAAAGTAAAATACAAAAATTAATATGCCAGCAGTAAAGTAACTAAGTGACTAAGTACTAATGAATAGTAAATGGTAGTGTAAAGAAAAAAGAAGTACTGTGTGAACATGACACAAAATGAACTCACAATACAACCAACTTACCATCCACTGAATAAGGACATTTACACAACCTCATCATTCACTCCGTCTTTATTGCATTTGCACCGCAGACACAAGCGCAAACATTGAAAGTCAACGAAGGACGCAAACATCTACACGCACTGCAGTCATTCATGACGAAGAGGAAAAACAGACAGAAAACACGTATACATGAAGGGAATTATGTGCATGTAACATAAGATAGCCTAGAATAAAGTAGATCTAATAAAATGCAATCTAATGAATGTCACCTGCAATAAATAAATGCATGGTCCACTTAATATGACTACAAAGCACCTTTCGGTTTCAACGGCTGCTTATTACACATAGAAGTGAACAATGACCCTTGAACCAACTCGACAGATGGGCAGAGTATTTTGAAGAGTTGCTGAACAGACCCAGCCCACCCGACCCCCCAGACATCCAGCCAGCAGAGACCGACCTACCCATCAGCTGTGACAGACTCAGCCGGGAAGAGATCAGAAGAGCAGTGGCATTTTTGAAGAACGGCAAAGCAGCAGGGCCAGATGGCATCTCAGCGAAGTCTCTGAAAGCAGACCTAGAAACAACAGTAGAGCTGCTGTACCCACTGTTTGGAACGATCTGGGAAGAGGAGGTGATGCCGGCTGACTGGAAGGAGGGGTACCTAATCAAGCTTCCCGAGAAAGGCGACCTCAGCAAGTGTTCCAACAACAGAGGAATCACCTTGCTGTCAGTACCAGGAAAGGTCTTCAACAGGATCATCCTGGAGAGAATGAAGAGCCCCGTTGACCCCCAGCTGAGAGACCAGCAAGCAGGATTCAGGAAAAACCGATCATGTACAGACCAGATCGCCACTCTCCGCATCATCGTGGAACAGTCTCTGGAGTGGAGCTCCCCGCTGTACGTCAACTTTGTGGATTACGAGAAAGCATTTGACAGTGTGGACCGAGAGGTTCTGTGGAAACTCCTACGACACTACGGTGTACCCACAAAGCTCGTTCGCCTGATCAAGAGCAGCTACGATGGCATGACATGTCGCGTGATCCACGAAGGGCAGTTCACCAGGGAGCTCCAGGTCAGAACAGGTGTCAGGCAGGGGTGTTTTCTGTCTCCGTTCCTCTTCCTACTGGCCATAGACTGGGTCATGAAGAGGACCACAGAGCACAGACGAAGTGAAATACAGTGGACACTGTGGACACAGCTTGACGACCTCGATTTTGCAGACGACTTGGCTTTACTGTCCCACACTCATCAACAAATGCAGGACAAGACCACGAGGCTTGCTGACATCTCGTCCCAAGTGGGCCTCACCATCCACAAACAGAAAACAAAGACAATGAGGCTTAACGCAACCAGGGAAGAACCAGTCTTGCTTGCTGGCACCCCGTTGGAGGAGGTGGAGTCCTTCACCTATCTCGGGAGCATCATAGACAAAAAAGGCGGCACTGATGCAGATGTCAGAGCACGAATTGGTAAAGCCAGAGCAGCCTTTCTCCAGTTGAAAAAAGTGTGGCGTTCCAGAGAGCTGTCAGAACACACCAAAGTCCGGATTTTCAACTCCAACGTAAAAGCAGTTTTCCTATATGGAGCAGAGACTTGGAGATTGACAAAAACCACAGTCAACAGAGTACATATCTTCATAAACAGTTGCCTTAGAAGAATTTTGAAAATCCACTGGCCAGAGAAGATCAGCAACGTCAGACTCTGGGAGAAAACAGAGCAGACAACAGCAGAGAATGAAATTGGGCGAAGAAGATTGGGATGGATTGGTCACAGTCTGAGAAAGCCAGCTTCCAGTATCACTAGGCAGGCATTGTCATGGAACCCCCAGGGAAAGGGGAAAAGATGCAGGCCGAGAAAAACCTGGCGTCGAGACCTCCAAGCAGACATCAAGAGACTGGGAACCACTTGGCGTAAAATCGAAGGAGAAGCACAGGACAGGAGTCGCTGGAGGTCTCTCGTCGACGGCCTATACCCTGGGAGGGTGACAAGCGTAAGTAAGTAAAGTAATGACCCTTGAGGTCGCATGACAGAGATGTCCTGTATTTCTTGCAGTCACTCAAAGGCTACACTTATTACACATAGTAGTGAACAATGACCCTTGAGGTCGCATAACAGAGATGGCCTGTATTACTTGCCGTCACACAGGCTCATGCCTGTCAGCGAGGTGCACCAAGCCTAAGTACTATGTCACGTGAATAACTAGTCATAAAATAGGAAGCAAATAATGACTAAAGTCAAAATAAATAAATAATATTAAAAAACTATGAACAAATGACTAAATGTATGGAATGAATGACTGAATGAATGAATCAATCAATCCATCAACCAGTCACTCAATCCATGGCTAGGCATGACATACGGTAAGACACAGCAACGTGTAAACAACTTCAGCGGAAGTTCAAAATCAAAACAAACATGGTGGCTGAGAGAGTCAGCCGTGAGTGACGTCACCAGCGCGGGAACATCACACAAAGGCTGCCCTCCCTAGCTAAGTGATAGGCAAGGGAAGAATCAACGGATAACTAAATAGAAGAAAAATCATCCTAACCATGAAATAAACTTTAAATCCCTACGACAGCAACAACAACAAATAAACAATCAACCCAGTAATGAATAGCTTTAAACGAACAAAAGAAAATGCGCGCATTATGGTGCATCCACAATGCAAATAATGTAATGAATTGTCATGCTTGCCATTCATTGCAGCAAGACCAACTTAGCGAATCATTTAGTTAGAGGCGTAAGTGCACTCCCTTTTACTCCTACGGTCATGGCCAAAGCAAAACTATCGCCTAGTCACAACCGACCACGCGCCGCATCATTTATTTCGTCAAAAACATTACCGATGACATGACTGATAGGAAGTGTCTACTTACTCTCACAATTTTAGTCTAGGAGCCCGTTGTGCCCCTGCACCAACCGGGAGGCACTCGGGGAACACCCAGAGGGGCCGAGAGTGATCTCCCGTGACTGCCCATCCGGTTCCGAGTCATGTGATGATTACTCAGTTTAGTCTACTTAGCTCGTCTAGTGCAGACTTGTTTTGCTAGCCTCCGGCCTCGCTTACGTTCGACCGGTTTGAAACCCGTCTTCGACTTGGGTTGGGACCTGCTTCGCTTGCGGGCTCTTGCCGTGTGCCGTTACTGTTTCGGCTGCTTCCTCTTCTGCCACTGCTGCCTTCTCGCCTCTTCTTGCCTCTTCGGTTGGCCTCCTTTCCCGCCTTCGGCGCTGTTGTGGTATGGAGGTGTCGTCCCCCGTCCCTGTTGCTGCGGAGAGGTAAGGTAGTTGTTTGGCCTTCGGCCGGCCTCCAAGCGTGTCGCCGGTCGTGAGGACTTCTCAGCCGTTGATTGTCTAACCTGATGCCACTCTTTGTTTTCTCGGCTTGGCCCCTACGGTCTACGCCTTGTCGCTTGAGACTGAGCTCTGGCGCGTAGACTGTCTATGATAATCATGCAGAGTTTGACCAATATAACATGTGTTATGCAAACTCCCCGTCTTTCGCTTGTGGTTATATTGGGTCGCTCGGTGCTGGCGGAGCGTTGCTGCGCTGCGGACTCTTAGCTTGCCGGCCACGTGCCTGGGCGTTCGCACCTTGGGCGGTGAATTGTGTTTTCACTTTGGGTATGTTGACTCTGTCACCTTAGTTTCCCCTTTCCCCTTGTTGAGCGCGGCCACGTGCTCTCGCTCGTACGCTTGTTTGTTTGTGTGTTGCAGTTGCCAAGTGCGGACCTGCACCTATGTGGCGACTTCCAGTGGCCAACGGACAACCACGCTGTATGCCTCCCTTGCTCTGGCTGTGCCTCGGACCGCTCTTGTGACCTCTGCTCCACGTGGCCAGAACTAAAGTGGTCGCAGCTTTGGAGCTTTTACAGGCGGGACCGGCCGTTACCTGTGAGTAACCCTCCCGTCCGAGCGCCCCCCAGTATGTCAGGAGCCGGGACCAAGCTTGTCCGTACGGACCCCATGGACAGGACATCCCCCAGTGTGTCAGGAGCCGGGACCAAGCTTGTCCGTACGGACCCCATGGAAAGAACGCCGCTTAGGACGCGTACACCCAGCACTGTTCGGACAACTGACCCTGCTTTGCAGACCCCAAGTGCCGTCCTCCCTGAGCCCGGCCCAAGGGGACGCGACCCTCGCCGCCCCTTGTTTGCGGTCACTTCTCGCTCGTCTCTCACGCCCGCGCACTCCTACGAGGAGTCATTTTACCGGCAGGGAGCCCGCCTTTTAGCGCCCGGCTCTCAGAGACGAAGTGCTACGCGACCAAGGACTCAGGACTCTAGGGCTTCTCCCTATTCGCCGCGATCTCGCTCTCCGTGGGACTCTCGTCGTCGGCACCGTCAATCTCGTCGGTCACCCACCAGCCCCCCTCGCCTGGTTGCGGCGTTGCCGCGTTCTTCTTCGCGCTACCGGCGGTCTTCGCCCCTTCGCTCTTCGCTCTTCGCGTCGTCCGTCTATTTCCCCTAGGCGTCGCTCCGCGCGGAGCCCTCGCCGGGAGGGTTACCTTCATCCCCGTCCTCGTAGCCGCTCTCCCTACTCCTCCCGGCTGGACGCCCCTCGGGTATTTCTCCGTTCTCGCCGCAGCAGTCCGCTTGCCGCTCCCCCTCCTCCCCGGGACGAGGACGCCTTGAGTCTGCTGGCTGAGGATTCTGCTTCTGCCCTGCTCGGGCCAGGTAGCCGTTCCCCCGCCTCCCGCTCGTCCTTTTCGGATCTGTCGGACTCTTCTCGGCTGCCTTCTTCTTCTCGCGCGGCTACCTTGCTCGCCTTGGATGAGGCCGCCCGCATCGTTTCCGCCTCCCTCCCAGTCGAAGCTTGCCCTCCGTCTCCCCCCCCCCCCCCCTTCAAGCGCAAGGTCTCGGCCTTCGTCGATGCTGGTCGGCAGACGAATAAGTTTAAGTCTCTCCCTCAGCCTCCTGGTTTCAGCGACATGCGGGACGCCTTCTCCGCGCACCTCCTCGCTGCCCCTAAGGAACATCAGTTTTTCGGCGACCGCAGATGGCCCCCCCGGCCTCGACATCGCCTTCCGGCAGGAGTGGTACTCTGGGCATTCCCAGTCCTTTGTCTGCGCTCTTCCTCCAGTGG
The DNA here is from genome assembly GCA_036245525.1 of Semisulcospira habei. Taxonomy (NCBI): domain Eukaryota; kingdom Metazoa; phylum Mollusca; class Gastropoda; family Semisulcospiridae; genus Semisulcospira; species Semisulcospira habei. Next base: position 229,334,774 of record BTPG01000001.1, on the reverse strand, counting down.
ATCCGGCGGCTATTCTTCAGGCTGGCGGCTCCTCGCTTCTGAAACGCGCCGTCCCTCGAGTTTGAATGCTACAGCGTCCCTGGTTCGTAACACCCTTGCCTGCTCGAGCTTCCTGGAGCTTGTCACCCGAGCGGTTGTGCAACAGATAGAGGAAGGTTGGCATCCATCCGTCACTCTCCTGTTAGGAGATCTTCTCGCCCTCGCGGAGGTAGCTAATCGTGCGGCTTATCACTCATCTGTCAACGCCATGGCGGCTTCCTCCAACTGTGACCTCTTGCGGCGGGATGCTGTCCTACGGGCCTGCCGTGGTATGCCTTCGGACCTGCAGAACCAGCTGCGTCGTGCCCCCCTCGGTGGACCACTTCTGTTTGGCGACTCCGCGAACTCGGATCGGTGGCCTACCAAATCTGCGCCTTCCCGCTTTCGCACCTCCCGCAAGGCCCCGGGTTGCGCCCTGCGGGGCTCTGGACACCCTGCGTCCTCAGACCCCCTTCCTTCGCGTACCACCCGCCGCCGCCCTGCCTTTGGTCGACCCGGTCAGGTTAGCTCCTTTGCCCCCGCCCGGTCCCGACCTGCCCGTCGCCCTGGGCGCGGGCGGGCCCACTGACTCCCTATCTCCTCCGCCCCCGCCGACCGTCTTGGGTCCTCCAGTTGGCGGAAGGCTTGCCCGGTTCAGCGAAGAGTGGCTTTCGCTGTTCCCAGACGACCCCTGGATCCGGACCACCGTCTCCGACGGCCTTCGGATTTCGTTTCGCTCTCCTCCTCCGCAGCGCCGGTCCCCTGTGTGGACCGCCTTGCCCTCCGACCCGTTGAAGTCCAGCGCTCTGCGTGCCGAGGTCTCAGCTCTTCTGCAGAAGTTTGCCACGGAGGTGTTCGTGCTTCACGATTCCCCGGCCTTCTACAGCTGCCTCTTCCTGGTGCCCAAGCCGGGCGGCAAGTGGCGCCCAATCATCGATCTTTCCAAGCTGAACTCATTCATTTCGGCTCCTCACTTCCGCATGGAGACCGCCCGGTCCCTCAGGGCCGCGGTTCAGCCGAAGGACTTCGCCGTGAGCTTGGATCTGTCGGATGCGTACTTGCATGTGCCCATTCATCCCGCTTCCAGGAAGTACCTGCGCTTCGCCTTCGACGAAGTAGTCTACCAGTTCCGGGCCCTCCCGTTTGGTCTCAACCTCAGCCCGTGGGTTTTCTCTCGCCTAATGGACGCGATAGTGGCCAAGGCGCGTCAGTCGTCGTCCAGCCCTACTTCCAATTACCTCGACGACCTTCTCCTACGCAATCAATCGGCGACCGTTCTTTCAGCGGACAGAGACGCTTTGATCCGCCTGTTAGCGCAGCTGGGCTTTCTGCTCAACAGAGGCAAATTGGATCTTACGCCCAGTCGCTGATTCGTCCACCTCGGCATGGAATTCGCTACCGATCTGAACCTGGTTCGTCTTTCGGAACAGCGGATTCAGAGGTTAGCCTCCTTGACCGGCGACCTTTGCCGGCTAGACGCAGCCCCTGCCAGGCTTTGGCTACAGCTTCTCGGAACGATGAACGCGGCCGCAGATCTCCTTCCGTTAGGGCGTCTCTACTATCGGCCCATACAGCTGCATCTCCTCCTTCACTGGCGCCCGTCCTCCGCCGACTTGGCAGCCTCGATACCGGTCACTACGCTTCTTCGTCCCCATCTGCTGCGTTGGATGGATCCGGCATGGCTGGCTTCGGGAGTTCCCCTCGCGTCTCCCCCTCCTCGCCTATCCCTGTGTGTCGACGCGAGCCTCTCCGGGTGGGGTGCCCACCTGTTACCGGACTTCCCCGCCGTGAGATGGCCTTAGTCGCCTGCTCGGCGTTAAACCCAAATAACTAACTAACTAACTAACCGGACTTCCGAACGACGTCGGGAACCTGGCCGCCAGAGATGTCTGCCCGTCACATCAACTGGTTGGAGCTTCAGGCCGTTTGGCAAGCCCTCATCACTTGGGAATCGAGTCTGCTGCACCAGGAGCTCTTGGTCCTTTCCGACAACGCGACGGCGGTAGCGTACCTTCAGAAGCAAGGCGGCACTCACTCTCCGGACTTGTGCATGCTCACCTACCGGCTGATGGTTTGGTGCCAGGCCCGCGGCATCTTCCTTCAAGGCAGACACATTCCGGGTCACCTAAACGTCCTGGCCGACTCGCTCTCGCGTCGTGGTCAGATGTTACACACGGAATGGACTCTTCGCCAGGACCTTTTCCAGATGATCTGCGCCCACTGGGAGACTCCTCATATCGATTTGCTTGCCACGAGATGGAACCATCAGCCTCCCCTCTTTGTCTCCCCGATCCCGGATCCCCTGACCTGGGCAGTCGACACTCTCTCCATCCCCTGGGACGGTTTGATCGCGTACGCCTTTCCCCCGACGGTCCTTGTCCACAAAGTCCTCATCAAACTCCGGGGATGCAACGCCGTTGTTCTCCTGGTCGCTCCGTTTTCATGGAACCGGTCTTGGACCACCGACCTTCTCAGCCTCGCCACGGGACCTCCTCTGCGATTACCTACGCCCCGGACGATGCTCAAACAGCGTCGACAGGCCCTGTTCTATCCGTGCCCGGAGCGTCTCTTCATTCACGTCTGGAGGTTGTGCGGCGTGACCTCGCCACTAGAGGCTTCTCGTGTTCAGCAGTGGAAGCGATCTCTTCGGCCCGCAGACCCTCAACGCGACGCGTCTACGAGGGAAAGTGGCGAGTGCTGTGCACCTGGTGTGAGGACCACCGTCTCGACCCCACTGATTTGACTCATCCCCAGCTCGCGGACTTCTTCCTCTGGCTCTTCGGAGACCAGGGTTTGGCCCCTATCACCATCAGAGGGTACCTATCCATGATCGCCGACACCTATCGACACCTTGGTCGTCCGGACCCCGGCGCCTGTAAAGACATCGCCGACCTTATGTCGCACTTCGGGTTGCAACGTCCGGTACTCCGCTCCCTCGTTCCGCGCTGGGACCTCCCCTGGGTCCTGGCGTGGCTTAACTCCGCTAGGTTTGAACCGCTGCCGTTGGCCCGCATCGCGGACGTGACTTGTAAGACCTGCTTCCTTTTGGCTCTCGCCACGGCGGCCCGAGTCAGCGAGCTTCACGCGCTCTCAGCGCGCCCTACCTGCCTGGAATTTCGCGCGGATGGCTCCGTGCAGCTTCTCCCGGATCCCTCCTTCCTTGCCAAGACCAGGTCTCCACTGACGGCGCCACAAGTGATCTCACTGCGACCGCTGCGGGGGATTGACTTCCCTCGAGAGACCAGGCAACAAGATCCTGTGCGCGCCTTACGCGTCTATCTACGCAGAACCAAAGCCGTCCGTCGAGGACGCTCACGCCTCTTCCTGCCTCTTAGGACCGGCAGAGATGACATTTCGGCCCAGACGATCTCTTCCTGGCTACGCTGGGTCATTCGGTCCGCCTACCAGGACCTCTCCCCACAGGGAGCAAAGAGACTTAAGATATGCGCGCACGAGGTACGTGCCATGGCCACGAGTCTTGCCTTCGACCGGAACGGTGCTGTTAAAGACATTGTGGCGGCAGTAGGCTGGCGAGCAGAATCGACCTTCGCCCGCTTTTACCTCCGGGATCTGCCAGGCCAGCGAGACAACCTCGCTCTGGTGGGGGACATCACGGCAGCGCAACACTCCCTCCCGGCGCCACAGGCGCCGTAGGTACGCTACTTAGCTAAAATTGTCGGGAGTTTGCGACTGGGAGGATGGCTCTGCAGGCCCCCTGGGGTTTTCTTGGGGCAGCGGCACCCTCCTCCTACTCGTAATTCTTCCTATCAGTCATGTCATCGGTAATGTTTTTGAGGAAATAAATGCATTTTTCTCTAAAAGGTATTTTTTCGAAAAATACTTACCGATGACATGACTGATAGGAAGTGTCTACTTACTCTCACAATTTTAGCCTAGGAACCCGTTGTGCCCCTGCACCAACTGGGAGGCACTCGGGGAACCCCCAGAGGGGCCGAGAGTGATCTCCCGTGACTGCCCATCCGGTTCCGAGTCATGTGATGATTACTCAGTTTAGGATACTTAGCTTACCAGCGGCAAGCGGGGCAGGTGGGAGGGTCCTCCGAGTCATGCCATCGGTAAGTATTTTTCGAAAAAATACCTTTTAGAGAAAAATGCATTTTGACACGTTAAGTTTTCTAAGGCAAAATACCAACGTCATCTCTTCCACATCAACATTGTTACAAACGTTTGTGTACAAATTTCCACACTGCGGCATTACATGGAAATCTACTACCGAGTTGATGATCGTCTAGCAAAAAAAAAAAAAAAAAAATTGGAATCAAGCTAGCCTCTCAAAATGGCTAATGCCGCCCCGTCTGGCAGTCATGTCAACCTCATTGTCAAGAAAATCATCAAAAACATCCAGCATGGCAATATCATCAAATAGTGCAAAAAATAATAATGCACAAAATATGATATGAAAACTGAGTACTTACAGGGTCTCCAAAACCCGCGCAGTTTAGGATAAATTAGAAAACTTTTTCCTCCAAGGCACGGGTGCCAGAAGTTAAGTGGTCACTGTTGTGTTGGTACTGGGTCTCGCGTGTTAGGTAAAGAAAAGAAAGCGCGCCATGCGGGCGGTCCTATTTATAGACGCATGCTGACTCCCGCCGTATCCGCGTTGGTGTTATAGTCCCTGGGGGTCTGGGATAGTAAAAATGACAAATCTGTGTTTCTTGCCAGCCCTAAGAGCTAGAATAACTTCCGAACTACATAATGCAGAAATATAGACTTTGAACAGAAAAGTTAGGACATTTTACCAACTTTACTCTGGATTAGGTTTGGGGTTACGGGCTGTTAGCGAAATATTTATATTCATTCTTAAAGCGGTCTCAGAAGGGCCGCAGAAAACCGAAAAGGCTACTAAATCACAATTATCACCCTGATAGGTTACAATCAACCAAAAGACATATACATCATTAAAATCTATTACCCGGGCCAAATCTAACCATGCTAAATACCAAGCAAATGGTGGTGTAGTTTGGCTAAAATACACAGTCAAAAATATACAAGAAACACAACATATACACTGCACTATCGCGTACATAACACCTAACGCTGCTTTTGGCAAGTCACCGTAAGCGGCGCACGTTATCGCTAACAGTCAACAAGAGTGAAATCCGAGAAGCAATGGTCATAAGTGCTATCGGCCTATGTACGCAGAGAAACATCTGGTTTGCTCTGTTACACGTGTTTATGAGAACCTGTATAGCTGAAGTAATACAGAGGACTGTGAAATAGAGGAAATGGTTACGAGCATGCCAAATTAATAAAAAGTGAATCGGACGCACTAGAGGCAGATGTAGATACAACGGAGGCCGCCTCAGCATTAACAAGAATGAAAAATGGAAAGAGTACAGGTACAGACGGGTTCACAGTTGAATTCTTCAAATTCTTTTGGAGAAGATTAGGACATTTTATTGAGGGGTCCCTAAACGAAACTTTCAGCTGTGGCGAATTGTCTCAGACACACAAGGAAGGGATAATTATTTGTTTACCTAAAGGGGATAAACCTAGGGAATATATTAGTAACTTTACTTAACGTCGTCTGTAAGACTGGGTCAGCCTATATAGATAGCATCGATAATAAATATGTATTGCCACACATAATAAATGAAGACCCAACCGGATTCATGGCAAACAGATGTATCGGGCACAATATCAGGTTAGTGCATGATATTATAAATTATCTAACCCAAACCAACCGGCAGGGATTGCTCCGCAGCCTTGACTTTGAAAATGCATTTGATTCAATTGACTGGAAATTCGTGCATCGAGTATTGAAGGCCTTTGGCTTTGGACGTGACATTTTGAAATAGATTAACCTAATTTAATAATTTGTATGCTGTGTTAGTTAATGGTAAAATATATCAATGGTTTAACATAGATCGCAGCTGCAGACAGGGAGACCCAGTGTCACCTTAAATCTTCATAATGTGTGTATCAATATTAACATTAATGATAAGACAAAAAAAATATTAAAGATTAACGGGAGACAAAGAACATACAATAACGCAGTTCCCGGACGACACACATTTTTCTTGATGGAGGTACTCACTCCTTCGAGGCAGCTATTGCCACTTTAAATAAATTTAGCATCTGTTCGGGTTTGCGTCTAAACATTGGGGAAACTGATGCTATTTGGTTGGGAAACAAAAACAAAACACCACAATCAGATATTTGCAATACCTTAAATTTTACTGGAACCCATCAGGGTTCAGAGTCTTAGGCATTTGGCTGACAAAAGATCTAAAGAGCTGTCATTTTTTAAATATTTAGGACAAGTATACTGAGATAAAAATGCTCACGAAAACTTGGTTACAGAGGCCAGTTAAACCCTTAGGCAGAGTCGCTGTGTTAAAATCATTGATCTTATCAAAACTGGTCTACCTGTTGCTTTTGCGCCCTACCCCACCTCATAAACAGTTTGAAAAGTTGCAGACACTTGGCATTAGATTTGTATGGGATTAAAAAAAAAAAACAAAAAAAAAAAAAAAACCTTACAAAAGCAGAAAAGTTGCAACAAGAACTTTAAGAAACGGAGGAATTTGTTTTTCAAATTTAAAGCTGTATATAAGAGGGTTAAAAAATTAGCTGGATTAGAAAATTAAACAGCACAAGACTAGTCATAGATGGAAACATGCGATCCTTAACACACATCAAGATCTCAAGCACCTGACAAAAAATTTGGTCCAGATTATACAACAAAATAAAGCTCACGAATTTGTTCTGGAAAGATGTTCTGTGCGCTAATAAGGAGTTTAGTTGTAAAGTGGAGCCAAATACGCCAGAAGAAGTGTTGGCGGAGCCCCTTCATTTGAATGATAATATTAAGATTGGAAACGGATGCATTTTGTTAAACAATGGGCAAAAAAAGAGATATACTGCATTGGCCAGCTCTATAATGATGTAGGGCAGCCAAGGAAGTATACTGAATTTAAAACAAAATATAGTCTAAATATTGATTTTCTTTCATATGTAGGGTTCTTTCGAGCTATTCAAAAATATATTCGCAACACTAATATTCACACTCCCTTACTTCGTGCAAAAGGGCTCAATGCGTTACTAAGAAATCTTGACAATGAATAACAAAAATCCACAAAGCGTAGATAAATGTGATAAAGAACTTAGCTGTGATATGGACTGGAAGAAAACATTACAGAAACCGCAACAGGTAAACGATGTCAAACTGAAGTGGTTTCAGATTAGAATTATTCATATAATTATTGGCACAAATATTATAATACTGAAAAAGATTGGTATTCGTAGTCCACATAAGGGTACTTTTTGCGCGAATGAAAGAGAAAGTATTGAAAATATATTTTAAAATGTGGTTATGTACAATCCCTTTGGGTAAACTTAGCAAGCGTTGTGGGTGAAATATGTGATAACGTAGGTCGTTTCAGTTTCAGTCAAGGACATACTTTTTGGAAACGATATTAATTTTAAAACAGACAAAGTATTTGATTTAATAATACTGATGGCATAATTGTATATTGATTAATGCAGAATACGGAAGAGAAGGCCGACAATGGCCTTTTGTAGATAACTAAAAGCACAACGTAAAAATGAACATGGAACACACTGATTTTATGATAAAATGGGCACATTATGAAAATTGTATTAACAGATAAACTGGTAACTTGCTGGAACAAAATATTTACAGTAAACGTGTTGTCTATCCATTTGTTTGTTCTGTTTATGTAATTTGATTGTATTAGTGTTTGGTTTCGGTCTGAATGTTCTGAGTATTGTTTGCATTGTTTTGTTTTGCTTTTTGCTTTTTGTATGAATGTTGCGACTGTCAAGACATTGTAAGTGTATTATGTTGAATATGTAAAAGCAAAACAAAACAAAACAAACAAAACAAAACAAAAAGTTGAATCTGTAGATCGAGCCAACCGACCGAAGAAAAAGTCATCCGTCGTCCGTGGTAAACAATGACGTTGTTAAATGAAAGTTCTCTTCCCTGCTTTTACCTACTTTGTCTGGTAGTCTTCCTATAACGTTGATATTTTCTCAGAGACTCCTCAGTCTTCAAACTTGTGCCAAGGACACGTCGTAGCAAGATCTTTATGAACATACCAATGTCAGTGACGTCTCTCAAAGGTCAAGGTTTAAAAGGGTCCAGACTAATAGGTAACACATAGCCATATTTCGACAAGTGAATACTATTTTCAACTTCAAACCCAAACTTCGTACAAAGATACCTAATAATAAGACCTTTTATGCATACTACTTTGGATGACCCCTCGAAAAGATCAATAAGTCACAAGAGGTCGATATATGTATAAATGCCATTTTTCAAAATCATTTTAGTTGTTATAAAAGGTTTTGCACATTTTCAATCTAATTTGGCGCAAAGTTAGCCGGTGATAATACCTTGTAATGCGTTCTAGTTTAGTTAACAGCTCGCAAATATGAATGGAGCCGCGTCGACAGATCTGTTAATAGGATTTTGCTGGTACAAAAGCTAACCGTTTTAAGACACTTGAACACTTCAGTCACTTGTTGGAAAGGTAAAGGTCACAAAGCTCAGAATATTATTTGGATCGGCTTCCTGCAACTGAGTGAGGTTTCTTTACACGAACCCTACGTGAGTGTGTCTGAAGTTATTCCTGAGTTACGAGTTTCAAGTGTAGCAGAGCGCGATCCCCATGTAGTTATTTTTAGTCCGCATCTAAGGTTTCCCCGTACAGAATGTGGCATTCATCATAAAATTATAATAAATTCAGCTTAGTGTTAATCTTTTCCTTATTTAGTGCATCGGAAAGCCCTATAAATTCCCTTTCTGAAATGCTGATTTATTAGTATTAGCTGTACAGTTCGCTGGTTATTTAAGTTTAATCAGCTACCAACTAACACAGTTTTCGCTAGTTTCATTGTCCTGCTCGCGGGCATTGTTTTCTTGTAGGCACGCGCTGTCTATTTAAGGCCGTGCATCCGTGCGGCGCACTGAGCGACTGACCATTGCGTATCACTATCAGTGCGTGTAATTTGGTATTCACCTTTCTGAGCGTGCTTCACGTCGAGTCATTTCTTCACTGTGTTTCGGAAATTGGACTGCGGGCCAAGTGCCCTGTATTTTTTTTATATAATTTTTTTTTTAATTTTTAAAATATTTTTTATTATGAGGAATAAAATCGGAACCATGAACAAGACGTTGCTTCTTTGTTAAAACAACACCCACCACCTGCACACCATCACCTTCTCTCGGCTCCGTCACACAACCAAGCATTTCTTTTAGCATTAAAACATCAAGCAAACTCCTGGCAATAGTCTTTCTGGTCTGTGCATCTCCACGTTTGATAAATTACGAATTATATCACGCGAAAGCATGTGCAGAACTTTTGCCTTATGCCTGTTCTGTACAATATTTTATAATATTGCTCTTTGATCTCGAACATTATGATTCGATCAGCATAGTGTTTATGTTGATAAAATTGTTTTCAAGTGATGATTTGTTCAGTCTGCTTCAGTTTCCTTTCTTATTTATTTTCTTTTATTTCTTCATGTACGTGCAATTGATTATGTACATTTTGCAGATACATACATTTGATAACATTGTGATACATGCCTAATTATTTTCCATTTCCACTGATAATTAAACTTTAATCTAGGGCAGTCCATAAATGTAGCATTTATCATCATTTACATTTGAACATGGTCACCTTTTTTAAGGGCCTAACGACTAGAAGTATATCTAGAAATTTTGTCTAATTTACATTAATTTCCAGTTCTCGTCGATGCCACTCCACCCGTGGCTGGCAACGTATCTGACGGAAAAGATGCAAACGATGACCAAGACTTCTCATCGGAGGCCGCTACACTGACAGCGTCATGGTCAGGGTTCTACGATCTTGAGAGCGGACTCAAGCCGTACTCACTGTCTGTCTTCGTGAACGGGGGGCTGCTGCGCGTTCTGCCTGAGATCACTGACGAGAAGATTACCGACCATTCCTTCTCTTTCCAGCACGGTGACAGAGTTCATACCCAGCTCCTGGCCGCCAACCTGTAGGAATTATATAATTTATTTAGTTAGTCGTATGTTTGATTGATCATATATGTTTCGTAGTCTAAGCGTCTGTCAAGTCAACCATAAGACTGTCTATTTATTGATTAATCATTATATTTTTTGTTGTTTATGTTTGTTTGTTCGTTTGTTTGTTTTTGTTTGTTTGTTGGTGGTGGTTGCTATTTTTTTGATTTTTTGTTTTTGTTTTTTTTTTTTGCCGGGGGGGTGGGGGGCTTTTGATTTTGGTTTATTTGTTTCAGTTAGTTGATTTTAGCTAGAAACAGACGAAAAGATAACAGCTAAAATCTTCTTTTTTTTTTTGGGGGGGGGAGGGGGTGGGGGGGTGGGGGGGGGAGTCTTATTTTATTTTATTTGTTTATTGACTTAATTTTAATTTTGTATGATTATTATTATTTATTTATTTATTTTATGTATATTATTTCTTTCGCTTTTTTGGGGGGTTTGGGGGGGGGGGGTTGGATGCTCGTTCCGTTTGTTGATTTATTTTATTTTTTTTATTTTTATTTTTTATTTATTTTATTTTTATTTTTATTTTTATTTATTTATTTTTTTTTTGGGGGGGGAGGGGGGGCGGAGGGGGGGGGGGCTGACGTGCGATTGCAAAAGTGGGTCTATGTAACGGACCATCCAGCCTCCGGCGTCTGCCGTCCCGCAGTAAACTTTAAACGTTGGCATTTTCTCAGAGACTTCAAGCCTCAGACTTCAAACTTGGCCCAAGGTTACTCTGTGGTGAAACCTTTCTAAACATCAAATTTGAGTGACGTCTCGCAAAGGTCATTGACACAGGAGGTCCAAAATAGGGTCAAAATAGTCATATTTTGACACACATTTTTTTCTCCTCAAATACTATTTTCAACTTCAAACCCAAACTTCGTACAGAGGTACCTGATGGTAAGACCTATCTATGCATACTAATTCGGATGACCCCTCGGAAAGTTCAAGGGTCACAGGAGGTCGGTAAATGTGAGGAAAATGACAGTTTTTGATAGAATTGTAGTTTTTATCAAAGTTTTGCCAACTTTTCATTCAGATTTAGCACAAAGGTAGCTTAAGACAAGACCTTTCTATGAGTACTAATTTGGTGGTCCCCTCGCAAGGGTCATGGGGGTGGGGAAGGTGGGGGGGGGGGGGGGGCAGAAATAGGTCAAAATGAGCCTTATTTTGACAAAACTATTTTTTTCTGAAGGACTATTTTCAACTTCAAACCCAAACTTGGTATAGAGATACCCGATGATAAGTCTTTTCTATGCATACTAATTTGGATGACCCACGGAAATGTCAAGAATTACAGGAGGTCAGCAAGTGTGTGACAAATGTCAGTCTTTGATGGAATAGTAATTTTTATCAGGTTGTTTGTTGTCACGACACAGTTTTTTTTTTTTTTCGTCTAATTTTGTAGGGGAGTAAGTTTAGAGGGGTGACAGGATTTAGATAGTCACCGGACGTACGGGTAGTTTAGGTGGGGTATTTGGCCTATACACGAGTTTTTGCTGCCTTGCGAGAGTTTGGAGGACGGGGTGACGCACGTGATCGCGCGGTCTGCGCGATCGGGTGGTTATTGTGTCACGTGAATTTTTATCACATGATTTACTGAGCGTTTTTTGCTAACCTAACGTTATCCAAATTGTTAGACAGCCGCTTTTCCAACTGTGAATGAGTCAGTCGTTTTTCCAGCAGTCTCCTAGGGTGGTCTTTGAGGCGTGGTTCGCCATTTGCTGAAGGCCTTAAACAGCTGTGTCGTTTATTTCTAACGGCCCTGTGATACGGTTTTGGTCGTCCTGGAGCCAGTGTCAGAAGAAGGAGAAGAGGAGAAGCAACTACGACGACTTAACCCCTGGCTTGTCTTGTCCTTGTTTGTCTTCGTCCTAGCCGGCGCGTCTTCACGGATGGCAGTAAGTACACGCAACAATTCTTTAGTGGCTTTTTTTTTTCTTGGGGGGGGGGGGGGGTTGTTTGTGTTTGCTGTTATTATTATTATTTTGGTTAGTGTGTATTGGGGGGGCAAGTGTAAGAATAGAATGTAGGAGTGAATGTCATCTGTTGTATTTTGTAGTATTTAGTGTTGGAGGGTGAATTCAGAAGTGAGTCATGTGGTGACTTGTAAATATGTATTCTGTTGAGGTTGAATTTATTGTTGCGGGAGAGAGGTGAAGGGAATATAAAAGACGCCAATTAAAATTCCGGGGAAGGGTGATGCGATTATTTTGTTTCTTTTGTTAGTTTGTTATATGTGTATTTTTGCACCTCTGTTTTAGTGCATCCTAATCCAATGGTCCAAATCCAATGGCCTAAAACTTAAAGAACTAACCGGCTAAGTCTGCCACCGTGCTGTGGTACTGAGAGTGGAGGCTGGCTGTGTCACTCTGCCTTGTGGGGCTATGACGCCGTACCTGGGTGCTGTTGCGAGTGTCGCCGCACGCCCCCTGTTTAGTCAGGTCGGGTCGTCGTCCCATTTAATTATTTCTAACATATTTAAGTAAAGTTTGTTTGTTTATAATGTTGTAAAGAACGTTGGGAGATTTACTTCATCTCCTCCAAACGACAGTGTTGTGAGAGGAGCTTTGTCACAATGATGGAAAGATTTTGAGATATTGGATTATTTAAAGGCAGCCTGTGTTATGGAAGGCCTTATCGTGGAAGCAAGAGCGTCGAGCTTAGCTGAGCTTAACGGTTGTGCTTCCGGCGAGAAGGTCCAATGACGTGAAATATATTGAGTTTGCTCAACTTTCATTTGTGTTAAATTAAGGATATTTGCTCCATTTGTATATGTTACGTGGTGGAGTTGTAGTCGTAGTATGATAAACACACCAGACGCACACACGTAAGGTTCTTTTTAAATAAACCTCATTCAGCTGCAATCCGTCACACATGGCTTAAGGATGTAGACAATACTGGAGTAACAGTTCTAACAATATTTTAATTCAGCGATGCGATCACCACAAAATCCATTTCCAAATGCATCAGCACTGATACAAAGTCTCTTCTGCAATGTCCACACTGCCGACACAAAGTTCCTCACACAACGTACACCACACTGTTACGCTGTTACTTTTACAATGTACACCCTAGACGGGCCACGTACCTACGATAACTGTGTGTCTCTACAACTGACAAATGCAAGACAATGTATATATGTGCTTTCCTAGCGCCCTCTTTATATATACTACCAATTTACAGAATCATCTACGAAAATCATACAACGCAACCAATCAGAACGAAACACGCAACCGAAACTCGTAATAAGAATTTTCTGGAATCACTAAAATAGGCTACAAAAATTCGGCTGCTCATTTCAGCTCTAAATCCTAATGTATAATGAAGTCACATAAAAGTATGGTAGCCCTATCATGACCTTGCATATCTGCTCCAGACGTATCTCGACCTTTCACAAAACAAAAAAGAAGGCTGCTCAGTTCAGCGCACAGAAAAATAAAATGTTGCGAACTGTCGCCAACTACCCGACGTCACACATACGAGGTCACTAGACAGTGCGACCTTTCTAGAACGTTCTGGACTAAACTTAGCGTATCATAACGAAGTGAATTCCGCTCTGCGCGACCGAAAGAAAAATATTACTTAAAAAGGTACATGAATCATGACCATGATAGCTCAAATAAATATCGGATCGTTTCCTATGATTAACACATGTATGCTCTCACAGGACAACACAACCACAATCGTAACATTACCCCCCTCTTTTAGAATGAAATTTCACAAAAATTTCTTCTCAAATCTCAAAAATACGGTTGTGGTTGTATTAACCTACACAAAACTACAAATAACAAGAATTTCACATCAAAATGAAATCAAAATAATCGTCTCACAGTCTTGTAAACCGTCCTGAGCATCAAAATGTTTCTTCAAATTGTTCTGGACACAGAAATGTTCATTCAAACTGCTCTGCTCAGGTAATCTTATCCAAAGTTCTGCGAACCCTTGATAAAACGAAAATCAAAGTCAAAGTTCACCTGGAACAACACTAAATCACAAGTTACAGTTCACAGTTCACACATTTCAAGGGTCACCGGTCCTGGGTCAAACACCGTCGGTCCATGCAAAGTATGACAATCCGTACACCCCAAATCGGATCTCTCCTGTTCCCTTACGATACCCACCGGCGAACTGGAATCACCGACGACTACCATGTCCGGCGTCCCCCCAACACTCTCCATCAGTCCCTCTCTCGTGTTGCAAAACAGACGACACGACTCGTCGCGAAGCGGCTCGTTCGATCTCGGACCAACTTCATGCTGAACAATATCCGCAGTCTCTGAGTCGGGCGAAATTCGATGCTCGAACTCCGAAGATTGGACTCTTAACGTCTCCTGATTCTTCCTCTCCTTCTCCTCCTGCAGCTCCGACATTTGTCTCAGAGGAGCTCCGTCTCGCTCGCGACCCTCGATCACCTGGCTTTTCGGCGACCCAATCTGATCATTGTGGTGGCGCTCGGCATCGTATTGAGGACTGTCCAACTCATACGCCTGTTTTTGCTGCAGGTGGTCGATGGCTACTCGCTGTTCCGCCTCCGGCTTATCTCGCATTCTGGCCACAGTCGCGTCTACCTGGTTTTGCAGTTGCTCCAGCGCCTTGCGCTTCTCTTCCTCTAACGTGTCTCTAATCATCGTTACTGCTTGTGTGTTGTCAGTCACGTTTAGAGGGATGGTATGGTGGCTCTTCTCTTCCTGACCCCTCGTAGTAACTGCACAGGTTTCAGGTCTCCACTTCGGATCTGGATCGTCTGGATTTCTGGCACTGTTAACATTTCCGATGATAAGATCATAAACTGGGGTCTTCACACACAACACCTTCACCTCTCCTGTCAGGTACGGGGTGTTGACACTGACCTTGGCAAGTGGGGTGACTCCCCCACTTCCATCGGCCAAGACGAGGGTTGTCCACTCATGTAGCTTCTGCTCTTCAGCTACTAAATTCTCACGATGATATAGTTACAACCGGTGTCACTCAGCACTCTCAATGGTGTGTCGCCAACGAATCCTGACATCACCAGCTTGTTCGGCACTTCGTATTCAGGCAGCGCGATGTTTGAGACTGGTAAAAATGTAGCCCCATCTCCTACTGGGATGCGTCCATTCTTTCTGAAAGATTCAATCAGCTCCGGTGTCACTCGCGTTTCTCTAGACTCACTGGATGACGTCACATCATTGGCTAAAACAGCAGCGACTCTGTGTTGAGACGTGATGCTGTTTCTGCCTGCTATTCCACGATCTTGGTTGGGTCTTCTGATGTTGTCGCCTCGGGGAACATCTTTAGAAGGACACCGTATCGCCTTGTGACCTTTCTTTCCACAAATAAAACATGTCAGGTTCTCCACCGGCTTGTATTTCGGGGTGTCTCTGACGTCGTTGATTTCTTCTGCTGGCGCAGACTCACGCGGCGACTTACTGGACCCGAACTTCATGTTGTGGGCGTCAAGGTATCTTTGAGCGAAGTCGGCCAAGGCCTTTAGTGACTGGTCTTTTTGCTCTCTGAGGTGGGCGGCCAGGTCCTTAGAACATGCGTTTAAGACTTGTTCTTTGATGATGACGTCACACAGGTCCTGGTACTCTTTGTTTAAACCAGCCAGCTCTATCCATTTCTCTAGGTAGCTCCTGATTCTCTCAATGAATAGGCCGGGTGTTTCTCCTTCTTCAGGCTTGCAGTTCCGAAATCGTCGCCTGTAACCTTCTTCAGTGAAGTCGTACTGTCTCAACAGGGCGGCTTTCAACTGCGTATAATCTTCGGCTTCTTCTCTTGGTAAGCGGGTGTAAAATTCAAGCGCTTTGCCAGTTAGAAGTGCACTCACTTTGATAGCCCAAGTTTCTTGTTTCCAGTTATTACTGCTTGCGAAGCGCTCGAATCGCTCTAGGTAAGCGTCCATCTTATCTGAGTTTTCAACGAAAGGTGGAAGCTTTGGCGCACGGGCTGTTTGCTCTCTGCTGGCTAAGGCTGTTGCTTCAGAAACCCTCTGGGTCTGTGCCTCAATCTCCATCTGCTTTAGATGAATTTCATGTTGACGCTGCCTCTCCGCCTCTCTTCTCTCTTCTTCTCGTTGTTTCTCTGCCTCTCTTCGCTGTTTCTCTGCTTCTTCTGCTTGGATTTCGAGTTTCCTAATATCACGCTCTTTAGCTCTTTCTTCTCTATCAAATTTCTCCTTTTCATCTCTCTCTCGTCTCTTCTCTTCTCTCTCCTCTCTCTCCTCTCTCTCCAGTCTCTCCTTTTCTTCTTCTCTCGTCTCTTTTCTTCTTTCTCCTCTCTCTCCTTTACAAACTCGAGGAGTTGAGCTCCTTCGAGTCCACATTCCTTTCAAATTTTCAGGAATGTCTCCATCTCCGATGTCGCCATCTCTGCGTTTCACTGCTGGCTGTTTTCTTCTGCTACCCTTTCCACTGAACCAACTGAAGAGGTCCCGTCGGAGGTGCCAATATGTTAGGTGGTGGAGTTGTAGTCGTAGTATGATAAACACACCAGACGCACACACGTAAGGTTCTTTTTAAATAAACCTCATTCAGCTGCAATCCGTCACACGTGGCTTAAGGATGTAGACAATACTGGAGTAACAGTTCCAACAATATTTTAATTCAGCGATGCGATCACCACACAATGCATTTCCAAATGCATCAGCACTGATACAAAGTCTCTTCTGCAATGTCCACACTGCCGACACAAAGTTCCTCACACAACGTACACCTCACTGTTACGCTGTTTCTTTTACAATGTACACCCTAGACGGGCCACGCACCTACGATAAATGTGTCTCTACAACTGACAAATGCAAGACAATGTGCTTTCCTAGCGCCCTCTTTACATATACTACCAATTTACAGAATCATCTACGAAAATCATACAACGCAACCAATCAGAACGAAACACGCAAACGAAACTCGTAAATAAGAATTTTCTGGAATCACTAAAATAGGCTACAAAAATTCGGCTGCTCATTTCAGCTCTAAATCCTATGTATAATGAAGTCACATAAAAGTATGGTAGCCCTATCATGACCTTGCACATCTGCTCTAGAAGAATCTCGACCTTTCACAAAACAAATAAAGGCTGCTCAATTCACGCGCACAGAAAAACAAAATGTTGCGAACTGTCGCCAACTACCCGACGTCACACATACGATGTCACTAGACAGTGCGACCTTTCTAGAACGTTCTGGACTAAACTTAGCGTATCATAACGAAGTGAATTCCGCTCTGCGCGACCGAAAGAAAAATATTACTTAAAAAGGTGCATGAATCATGACCATGATAGCTCAAATAAATATCGGATCGTTTCCTACGATTAACACATGTATGCTCTCACAGGACAACACAACCACAATCGTAACACTATACGAGATATTTTTCATTCTGAAACATTGTGTTAGCTAAAGGAGCCTTGTGTTGTGAATGTCTAGATTGCGAAAGCATTAATTTAATTCGAACTTGTCGTTCGTGCTCCCGCTGGGGAAATTCAGTAGCTTGCGAACTATATTAATTTTTCTCGATCTTCATTCGTGTTTTAGTAAGCATATTTGGTTCATCGTATATTTGATATAGTGCTATTTGAAATACTGTGTTACTTAAGGAGCCACGTGCTGTAAGGGACTCTTAGCGGAAGCAGGGGCGTTGGTCTAACTGGCGTTAGCGCTTGACACTTGTGCTTCCGTCGGGGTCCAGTGGCTTGTGATTTAAGCTTTTCAGCCTCAGTTTTCTTTTGTATTTGATTTAGGATATTCGTTTTATGATATATTCGTTGTTATTTTGTATTGTGTATATTGGATATTTGGGGTGGGGAGTTTGGACGTGTGTGTGTGTGAATGTGCTGTGTGAATGCGTGGATAGGATTGAGTGAGGATATTTTGGGT
Organism: Semisulcospira habei; assembly: GCA_036245525.1. NCBI lineage: Eukaryota > Metazoa > Mollusca > Gastropoda > Semisulcospiridae > Semisulcospira > Semisulcospira habei. The sequence continues at coordinate 229,316,871 of BTPG01000001.1, read as the reverse complement.
TATGGTGAGGGTTATATGTAATAAATGTCGTCGTCATTGTTCCTCTGGTGTTTGTGTTAGGTTTGTGTTAGTGTGGGTCGGGCGTGTCTCAAGTGGTAGCACTCATAGCTCGCGCCCCGGAAGCGGGGGTCGTGACATTTGTTACCTTTTCAATCAAACTTGGCATAAATGTAGCTGATGGTAACACCTTTCTAAGGGTCGACAAATGTGTGAAAATGCAAACATTTTGATAACACTCAGATTTCACTGATACAAGAGCCAACCCTTTACTTCTGTTTAGACATTTGAACACTTGCTCATTTCAGTGACATGTTGGAAAGGTCAAGGTCACAAAGGTCACGCTTATGATAATAATGATGATAGTTAATACATTAGGAAATCTTGCAGTGCTGCGCAACTTAAAAATAACACAAAACACATCAAAATATAATTAAGCTACTAACGTGCACACACACACACACACACACACACACACACACACACACACACACACACACACACACACACGCGCGCGCGCGCGCCCGCACCCATACCCGTATGCCTTAGTAACTATTGTGGTCTAAACATAAAGGCAATAAACACGATTTCACAGTAACACAAATCACGTAGGACATATCGTAATATAAAAACACGTCGCTTGCATCATAGACATGGCTGTGCAGTTAGCCCGATTTCCTACTGATTAGTTTGGCCAGCCACCTGCTGCTGTGGTATGCAGCCACTCCCCGCTGCGAGCAGGCCGTCTAGGTCACTGTGTGGCATCAACTATTCCTTCTATAATCTCTATTACAGACTACTGATGTGTGGTGTGTTATGCCTGTATTTAATGTTCTCTATCGCCTCTCCCTCCGTCCCCCCCCCCCCGGGTCTGCCCTGGGGGATTTGGGTGGGGTTAACTACTTTTTAGTTCCCAGGGTCACCCTGGTCAGCCCCACAGGGTGGGTTTTCCCCTCTATTCTGGGGCATGTATTTCTGTCTACCCTTGGTCCATTCACATGTATTTTCATTTTTTAAACTCTCCCTACTGTCTGCGCTGCCTGTAGCTCTTGATATTGGATGTGTGTTACTAAATGGTCTTAGGTTTATTTAGCGTATTAGACCGGCTGGCGACATACATTCGATATTCTGTTTAGTTTTTTTTTTTTTTTTCACAAGCAGTGCAGGCACGTCCTGAGAAAGTCTTGTTGCTGTCGGGACGTTAAGCAATGTACAACAACAACCCTCCGTTTCCTCGGGATGTTTGACAGCAGATACACACAGTAGTAGGGTAATGGACGAGCACTCCCTTCTAGCACCATGAACAGCTCTACCAGTCTGCCTGACCAGGCGCACGCTAATTATTAATTGCCCCCACGCCCGGCTACTGCCACCGATAGCTTATCTTGCACTCGGTTGCACCCGTCCCTTCCTAACTAAAAGCGTGTTCTGCACAGCCGTGTAGATGAAGTGTTATGCTGATAGCTGGACAATACTGTAAACAGTGGGACGGATGGGTCAGGTTTGGCGTTTGTTTGCGTCATTAAAAGTCTGGACAGCGGTTGAGTAAAAACTGTTTTTAAAACGACTCGTGCGTGTTACGATCGCTCCATAACGGCACCCTGATGGCAGCATCGCAAACAACTCATGGGCTGGGTGGAAATCATCTCGGAGGATGGATTTAGCCTTTTTTGCATTCTTTCGTGGAAGACGGACTCCAACTAGGGCAAATCGATACCTATGATTTTCAATGCGGTTTTTACTACTCTGTTTAATTTGGATCGCTCTTTCTGTGTAGTGCTGCCAAACCAAACGATCAGGGAGAAGGTCAAAATACTTTCAATAACTGCCCGGTAGAAGTTGGTCAAAATTTGTCTGCTGACGCCAAACGTTTTAAGACCTCTGAGAAAATATAGTCGTTGCTGTGAATTTTTCACTAAAGAATCAACGTTTTTCTCCCATTTAAGATCGTTTGAGATGTGGGTGCCGAGAAACTTTAAACGATCAACAATTTCAACATGGCTACCATGAATAGTGAGGGGAACAATGGCACTTTTTATTTTCCTGAAATCCATGACCATTTCTTTGGTTTTAGGCACATTCAGGTCGAGGTTATTGTCAGAACACCAGCCAACAAGTTTATCTTCTCTCTCTCTCTCTCTCTCTCTCTCTCTCTCTCTCTCTCTCTCTCTCTCTCTCTCTCTCTCTCTCTCTCTCTCTCTCTCTCTCTCTCTCTCTCTCTCTTTCTCTCTCTCTCTCTCTCTGTATGCTGTTTCATTGTTGTTTAAAATAAAACCTTCAACAGTGGTGTCGTCAGCAAATTTAACTGTAAGGGAGTTATCATCCGTTGATGTACAATCATGGGTAAAAAGAGAGTATAACATAAGGGACAAAACACAACCTTGGGGTGCACCCGTGCTCAGTGTGACGGGCTTAGAAAAGCGACTACATGAACCAGATGATTGGTTACATCCACCTGACTGTCGACTCCCTGGGTCTGAATGCTGACTGCACGGACAAACTCTGACTACCTGAGCTCTACCTGACAAAAAAATCATTGATCCACTGGCATAGTGAACTGTCAAAACCTAGCTGGATCAGTTTCTCATAGAGCTTGGGTGGCACAATAGTATTGAATGCGGAGCTGTAGTCACAGATAATACCCTAACATACGTGTTGGCCTTCTCAAGATGTTCCAGTGCACGATGCAAACCCAGGGATACAGCGTCCTCCACTGACCGATTCGCCCGATAGGCAAACTGGTAGGAATCCAATGTGTGTGGGATAACAGTTTTAATGTGTTGCAGAACCAGACGCCCACACGTTTTCATAATGACAGACGTAAGGGCAACAGGCCTGTAATCGTTAAGGGAGGAAACTGTGGACTTTTTCGGGACGGGAATGATAACCCGTATGCCTTAGTAACTATTGTGGTCTACACATAAAGGCAATAAAGCAATAAACACGACTTCACAGTATATATATATATATATATATATATATATATATATATATATATATATATATATATATATATATATATATATATATATATATATATATATATATATATATATATATATAATATATATATATATATATATATATATATATATATATATATATATATATATATATATATATATATATATATAAGAAAGCAAGAATCCATTTACATTAAGTTGTTCTGGAGTTGCGTATTTATTTTAACATGACACATTTCGCCTTATTATGTGGAATGGTCATGCACGAGAGCCATAAGGGCTTTGCCTTTCCTGTCTTTATCGTTTTGCAATTTTTTGTTTTTCGTGTTTGTTCACGATACGTATTCGTTGATCATTTCGACAAAATTGCCTCAAGAGTAAATTTATCTTTGCCAGGGCTGGTGGAACAGTCAAAGTTGCTTCAGACGGACTTTTGATCGACCAGACACCTCCCGAGCTTGTCATACTCAGCACCGAGTTCCGGAGCCGGTACCAGACGCGTGACAACACCCTGGATTTCATGTTTGAGTTTCAAGATCCTGAGTCGTGGATCGCAGAGTACCGCTGTGCTGTGTTTGAGCTTCGCCAGAATGTCCGCAGAAAGTTTTGGCCAGAACAATCTGACGTTCATCTCATCACTGTGAACGAAACTTCTTCTTTGGTCCAAAATCTGCATATAGATCAACTCTACCTGGAAAACGGTGGCACGTACAGCCTGAAGGTGACTGCTGTCAACAGAGCGCATCTGTCAGTGGCTGGAGAGTCGGAAGGTGTTACCGTCGATACAACACCACCTTCCATAATGCAGGTAATTAACTCCCGTAGCGTTAAATTCCTAAAGCTCACCATGAAAATATGTCCTAGTTTCTCACAGTGCTTGTGTTGTCAGCTGATTGGCACTGTCAATGAACCACTAGGTTTAGTCTAGGAACACGGAAGCCTGCGGCCATAATTTAGTTTAGAATGCAGCCTTATTGTCTACCTGTACTTCATTCTGTAAAGAACCAATAATATCATGCAATCTCGCAGAAAAATACCATTTCTTTTTATTCTGTTTGAAAGTCAAGGGTGTAGATTAACACATTCGTAATCAGTTTATTTCATATATATATATATATATATATATATATATATATATATATATATATATATATATATATATATATATATATATATATATATATATATATATATATACACACACACACACACACACACAATTCATCAGGGGAATTATTCATTCATCAGGGAAATTATTATGTATGTAGGTCACTCTTGCTCGCCATGGAGAACAAGAGGAACTGAACGACAACGATGAAGTGGAGATTGTGGATAAGGAGCCGATCTGGGTCAGCTGGAAGCCACATGACTTGCAGAGTGGAATTTTAGAATCGAGACTTTGTCTCGGGGTAGCTTCTTCATCAAGCTGCATGTCCTCTGCTACAGACGTGCGGACACTGAGCGGAAACCTGCCTTTCACTACTTCATTTCATGATTTGAATCTGACCGTGAGTACAGAAGAGCACAAAGTCCTCTACCGAGTCTACATTAATGCTGTGAACGGTGCCGGCTTGTCCTCGGCTGTTTCCAGTTCCAAACCTTTCCTGTTGTTGAAGGCCAATGTCCAAGGCACGATTTATGACGGACGAGGGGATGAGGACACAGACTTTTCAAGAGACAAATCTTCCATCGCCATGACTTTCTCTGGATTCAGCAGCGAAGCATGCGGGGTTGTCGGGTACGAGTGGGGAATAGGAACAGCGCCTTACAACACTGACGTCATGTCGTTCACTCGTTTCGGCCTCGTGGTGAACGACCATGGCAGAGGTGTGGCTCAGGCTCACGTCACACAGTTTGAGGGACAGACCTACTACAGCACTGTGCGGGCCAAGACAGGACCCAACTGTCATGAAGAATACATTGTATCTTCCTCCAACGGCTTCACGCTCGACACCACGCCACCTTTAGTCCGATTCCAGGTGAACGCGCGACTTGTGACATCCAGAGAAGTCGTGTACCAGAAGGACGGAGTGAGTCTGGCTGTGGGATGGGAGGTTCAAGACAGCAGTGGTTCAAACAACACGGAACTCATACTCGGGTGTTTTGATGCACAGTTGCAGACTTTTTCCGTACCTACAGTATCGACCAAACCTTTCTCGTTGTCTTCACGTCCGTCCTCAGGGGAATCCATCTACTCTACTCTTGTCGTAACCGACATGTCTGGAAACATAGCCGAGACTCTGCTTCCTGTCGTGACCTTTGACTACACACCTCCGTCGTTCCAGAACTTAAGCTGCACCAGTGTGGTCTCTACCATCTCATCTGTCCTCAGATGTACTTGGAAAACGATACACGAGAAAGAAAGTACTCTGTCGACCATACAGTTTGGACTAGGTACAGGACCAGCGTCCCCTGATTTACTGAATTACACATCTGTTGCCCCGTACAGTCGCAAGTGGTCAGTTGACCTTCAAGATTTCGTGGACCTGGCAAAGTACAAAGAGGCATTTGTAATCGCGCTGGTGACAAATACGGCTGATCTTCACAATGACATTTCAAGGTCCACCGCTAAGTTCATCGTTGACAACACGCCTCCACAATTTGCGTCCGTGTCCATTGTAACGACACCTCAGTCAGGCTTCCATGATACAAACCAACAATGTCAGACTTCACAAGACTACCTGGAGATCATTTTGACCGGGCTGACTGATAACGAAAGTGAAATCAAAAGGTGATTATTCATAGCTTCCGCCCCCCCCCCCCCCCCCCAAAAAAAAAAAAAAAAAAAAAAAAAAATGTAATCTAAATCTAAAGAGCAATCTTAGTTGCTTTGTGAATTGTATATAATGTAGTTCAAATTAAGCCAGCTAACTGGGCTGTATGATCGTGTACGTTTCACAAGCCAAAACCTTTAATTGCATTTGCTAACTTACGTTTTTTGTTGTTGTTGGCCCAATTACTTTGGCCCTGATCAAGCTGCATTTGCATTCGGTGTCTGCCTTAAGCATGTGCAAATTCATGAAACAACAATGACGGTTAATATACATTTGCAGCGTGGAGATCGCTCTGGGGTCGTCGAAAGGAGGAACCGATGTTAGGCACTTTCGACGCTACGAGTCTGTTGACGGCATGTACGCAATAGGACGATTAGCACTGAACAAAGGTTCCACTGTCTTCGTCACTGTAAAGGTAACAAACGGCGTTGGCTTGTACACTGTCGGGACGTCAGAAAGGGTAGCCATCAGTCCGGAGCCACGCCTGGATGTCTGGGACGGCCCTGGAGAAAATGACGCGGATGGACAATCTGAGCTGCACATTATCCAGGGGCAGTGGAGATACTCGGATGCCTGTCCCGTGCTTTCTGCTCAGTGGTCCGTCAGAGAACTGAGTGGAGCGGTTGTGAGCGATTTTAACATTGTACCAGGAAACGGCCACATTTTATACAACGACGCAGTGGATCTTGAAAATCTCAAAACCTACATAAATTATGTCCAGATTACAGACGCGCTCAACCGAACCTTCACGGCTTTCTCCGACGGAATTACCGTTATGCTTCAACGCCCTGATCCAGCGACTGTCAGGGACGGACTAGGCACCAATGACGTCGACTTTCAGGAATCGACTAATCAGCTGTCGGCAAACTGGGACGCATTCGGTGACGCACTCTCCACGCTGCCCTCAGACCACATCGTGAGATACGAGGCGGCTGTAGGCACTGAGAGACGAAACGCTTCCACACGGTCTGACATTCATGCTTTTGAAGACGTGGGACTGGCGACTGAGGTCACATTTCACGATCTGAACCTCACGGCCAAGACCACCATGTACTATGTTACCGTTAGGGCATACAGCGGGGTAGGAAGCTACAGTGAAAGTTCTACAGACGGCGTACGGGTTGGCTTCTCCAGTGATGTCAGGCCCGGGCAAGTCCAAACTGACAGGTTCCAGGGCAGCGTCAGTGATATTCGGTTCGCGTGGACGGACTTTGAATCAGACATGGAGATTACACATTACTACGCTGGTGTCAGCACAACAGCTCCGCCCTGGGATAATCAGACCCACGTATGTGCAGAACTGTTAGAGGACAACCCGTTCTCGTTTGACATTCATCCATTTCGGAGCCTGGAAGATCAGTCTATGGCAGTATTCAGAAACTTGACACTGGTTCATGGTGGCAGATATTTTGTCACGGTGGTTGCTGCAGACGACTTTGGTCACTGTTCTGCGGCCGTTAGTGATGGAATTGTGGTTGACACGACACCGCCAGTCACCGGTGACATCAGAGTTGAAGGTACTATGAAGGGCCCCATGATGTTCCTTCACTCTTCTCAGTACATTTTAATTGACCTTGATGATTTCGTAGATCCTGAGAGCGGAATTGTGGAGTCTGAGGTTGAACTTTATGTTAGCGAACACTGCACCCCAAGTCCAGACATCAGAGAAATGAAATTAGTCGTCTCCATCAAGGCAAAGGCTCAATCAGGTTTGTCCATGCGTGGCCTGGAACTTCATGAGGGATCTACATACTTCCTTAGAATTGCAGTGACCAACGGAGCGGGTCTGATCGCGACGTCTACCAGTCGACCACTCATACTGGACATGTCCCCTCCAGCCATTGGCGAAGTCAAGCTGGGATCTGACTGGACGAAAGATAGCAGGGCGTTCCAGAACAAAACAGATCAAGTAGAATTAATGCTTGCGTTGTCATCAGCTACCACAGCAGAAAGCTGTGTCACGAAGATTGACGTATTTTCATCCCAAATGAAGAATTTATGGCAGCCTCTGAAAGGAGACTTTACCGAAGATTGTGTTGGATTTGACGACTCAGGGCTTCACGTGATTATTCAGCATAACAAGTACCTCACAGGAGTGGACAGAGGAGCGGTGCAGTTTGCTGAAACTATGTTGAGAGAAGGAGATTACGTTTTCACACTGTACCCCGCCGCTGGAGAAAACATGATTTCAGGAATATCTCTAGCTTCTCTGTCCCTCGCTCCACCCCTCCTGTATCAAAACGGGCTCCTTTCTGGCAGCGGCGTTTCAGTTCCTTGTGAACAATCCAACTCCACGTGCTTGTCAAATAGCAATGTGTCGTCAGAAAGCGCCACTTTGCCAGACTCAGATTACGGTGTTGGTCTAACGTTCATAGAGGTCAATGGAAAAGTACAGCTTATGTTTTGGGCGCAGGATTCTTTCCAGCTGCAACAGACGTGGCTTCCAATCGACTTTGACCCTGCAAGCACCACCGCAGACTACGTACTGAGTCTAAAGAAACAAGACAGCAGCGGATTGTCTTGGGCAGTAACAGTTACTGTGAACGGTCAGCAGAAAAGATCCGCCAACGGACTGATTTTCCCTGAGAAGCTTGCGATCAGCGTTTACACTTGGAACGTCAACGACTACTTCCCTGTCTTAACAGACCCGTTTAACCCGTTCCGGTCAACCACGTTAATAACGTCTGTAACAGTGCCGGTTGCTGAGCCTCCGTTATGTTCCTACGGCTCTCCTTTCTACGACGCAGTCAGCGGAATAAAGGAAATTCTAATCGGCGTCTCCGACAGTTTGAATGCCACAGCAAACATTGCACCATACCATCGCTTTCAGATGTTCTGTTTGACATGTCCAAACGGATGCGAATCTATCTGCCAGTCGTGCAGGGAAAATCCCCTTCCTGGTGGCTACGGAGTTTTTCCATTTACTCGTGAGGGACTGTTCCTAACGGCTGCAAATAAAGTTTCTCTTCAGAACGATTCAGCAACTTCAGATGCACCTTTTCCTTTGAACGCGACATTGGGGTTCAACTGGACCGCTGACAATCCAAGCGAAGACATCCAATTGCCGACATACTTCGTGGACGTGAGAGTGGTGGACCATGGTGGTTCCTGGGTTGACGCCAAATCCAGCAGCTTTATTGTAGACACGTCACCACCGTCCATGGGTTTCCTCAGGATCTACGACCCCACTTACTCCCTGGAAGAGCCCGTCTCTTTCGTTGGCAATAATCACAGCGTTGCTTTTCGGTGGGATATTTCCGAAGACATCACAAATATAATTTCAGTCGGAATCAGTCTAGGCACGTCTCCAGAACTGGCTGATGTAGCAGCGAAGATTACACTCAACAGTGCAAATAGACAATACACGTTTGTAAACATCTCGCCGCCTCTGCTTGAAGCTGGCACACACTACGTCACGCTTGAAGCAACAAACGAAGCAGGCTTGTCCAGCAAAACATGGACCAACTTTACGGTCCACACGGCCCCACCAAATATGACTTCTGTCAGTCTGAACATGACGAATGTTACTCAGACTAGTGTGTCAGGGATGAAAGTTGAACTCCTGGAAAACACAGATCATCTGGAACTCAATCTTGGCTTTAATCCCATCACCAAGGGAAACGTTTACGAGGTGGACCATTACGGTGAGTCAAAAACAGTAATGTAAATAGTTTGCATCTTATAAAAGATTTACAGAGGTTTGTCTCATGAAACTCTGTAAAAGTCAATGTTTTTAGATTTCTAGATTTTTATTATCGTAATTTTATTATCGTATTATCGTAATTTTATAATCGTACCTTGACATGGGTTTCTCTAAACGATATGATCTTTTACGACGTAGTGTTTAATAGTCATTCGAATCTTAGTCACTATGTGTTATTTCACATAGGGAGACGAGAGATAGGTAAACCAGTAATATCACTGACTCTGCACATAAGCGATTTATTGCATGTGTGTAATGGGTACAGAATGGGCAATCGGCACAAGAGAAGGTGGAGGTGACATTTTTCCCAGGACCGTGGTTGGGACTAAAGACACTACGAAGGTCGCCATCGTCGACGGCAGCTTCCAGGTCTCAGTATAAATGTTTCTTTTCTTTGCTTTACATTAGCTAAAGATTATACTCGATGACAGTAGTTATTACGACACTACGTTGTATTATAATGTTGCTCAGCAAGATTATAATGCAACGTAGAGTCGTTATAACCTCTGTCATCGAGTATAAACTTTACTTCAGTTTTGAAATTGAGGTTAAATTTAAACGCCGTATAGTTCTTTGGAAAGTGTTGTACCTGTCGTATAACCTTTTGCTATTATCATAAACACTATACCAAACACCCTGTTCTAAATCAAACGGCTGGAGGAACAAATGACAGTGAGCATTAGAAATTCTAGTTTGTAAACTCCAATCTTGCCTGTTATAACTAAATCAGTCCAAAATGTGTTTCTATGTGTGTAAGTTGTATTTTCGGTGTCTGAGGACAGAAGCAAAGGATTTTTGTTATCTCCGATTGCTGGAGATAGACGTTTTAGCCCCATCCAATCCCGTGCATCTACGGAATACAGGGTGCAGATCGAGGGAACGTTGTTTGGCAGTTACTGGCAAGAAGACCTGCCATTGCAGCTTGCACACCGTCGCCTTTCGTCTCTCTTTGACTGAACCCCATTAAGCAGGCAGGCACCGGTACTGTAAACACCAGCTGCCTAGCAACCGGGGATGGAGACTTAGAATGTGTGTGTTGGAGTATCATTTAGCACCCTGTCAAATATTATAGTTAATAGTTAGTTAGATAGTTAGTTTTCAGTCATTCATTTAGTTGGTTAGTTAGTAGCAGGCCCCTGGAATGCGAGGATAGCGACGATATTCTTGCTGACCTCCTCCCCCTACTCTCCGTTTTTTTTTTTTAAGATAGTCAAAACCCTGAAACCCCCTCACCGTTATCCCCTGTCGGTCGCTTTTTAGCCAGTGAGTGAAAAATGTGTGTTTTTGCCCTCCCCCCCCCCCCCCCCCTCCCCTCCCTTACCCCATCCTTTTGTGTTGTTCCCAACTTCGGGAAAAGAATTCTTCCAATTACGCCACTGAATACACATGACTACCCAGGAAGCAAAGGTCCTCGGGCCGGCCACGACTGCCGCAGTGGACCCGCCCACAGCTGGGTGCGGGCCAACTGCGGCCGTGGTTGGCCCGAAGTCGTTTTGCTACTGGGGTACATGTAGACTTTTCTTGCACTCCGTAGCTTCCTTCGTCAATAAGTAACGTTCATTATAAATAATGCGCTGTATCCCATACATCTTGCTCCTGCTTATTGAAATCTTTGACCTCTAGAGCGATTCCATTCCTGATGGCGTGAACATTGCTGACTTCACAATTACAAACTTCTCATCTGACTCGGCGCGTACTTCCCCTGGCAACACGTTTAGGATGGAGCCAGGGAGATGCCTTTATCAGACACTGTTCGGTGCCAGCAAGGCCCACGTACTTTCCTCAATCAGCTTACCTCCATTGTGCATCAAGCGTGAGTAGCTGAGTCTAAGGTCATCTAAACCATTGTTTATTGTTAAAGAAACATTTTGTTTCTTGTTTTCCTTGTTTCTCTTTCTTTCATTTGACAAGATTTCCATTGATTTCTTGAGTATAGAAATCGTCATTTACTATGTATGGCATTGCAGTTTGAAAAAAAAAAAACTACTTGGGACATTCTGTGCAATATCCCTGAGGTTTTCAACAATGAATTTCGTGAAGCAAGAATATAAAGATCATGGAGAGAGTTCACGGATGAAATCCCAACTGTTCAATCCAAATTGTTCTGTTTTCTGTCATTTCATCTCTTGCATTTTGTAAGGGGTTTATTGCACCTTTCCCGCCCCTTGCGTCCCTTGCGTCCCAAGCACGATACATTAAGCTACCATATGGGTAATGATGACATTTTGCGTTGTACTTCGTATATGTGTCTCATGTATATTTTGCTGATTCTTGAGAAGAACATTTGAAAAGGATATTTTGTTCTCTGACCGTCCGAGCTTTTATTGTTTAGGACACCAGGATGTTCTCATCACACCAGAGACGCAGTCCGATGAGTTTTCCATTTCGGTATCAAACACAACCGCACTCAACGTCAAAATTAAACGTAAGATATCTGTCCCTACATGTCTGTGTAATTATCAATATCAATTTTGCATGCGTATGTATACGCAATGCAGTTCGTAATGTGTATGTATACCGACAAACAAACGAAATGCGACATTTATTGGAATCATCGGAAACACTTCCGATTATTCCAAAAATGTCGCACTTCTTTTGCTCGTCAGTATATATCTTCAGATATTGTCTTTGTTGTATTAGAAAAGATACCGGTGTACGTGTAAAAGACAACGTTTCCTGTTCATACACTTCCAGAAAAGATACGAAGATTATTTATAAAACGTTACGGCAAGATGTGTATAATGCAGTCCGAATTGGTAATTAAATAAAGCGCAAGTCAACTGCAGTAATTAAAAATTACTCTTCTTCTTTTTATTATTATTATTATTATCATTGCATTAGTACTAATTGTAGTAGGTGTATCATCACAATCATTTTCATTAAGATTACCTTTCACGTTTCGCTAGTGTCGAAAGGAGGTTTGATGGCCGGAGCTCTATCCAGTTCTGACCTTGACTCCCAGTACGGCAGTTCCGCTTCCACAGACTTCTCTCCTTTCATTGTACCACCTGATCCGAAAGATCCCACCTCTCGATTCTTACGCAAGAGGTAATGTAATATTTCCGTACGCAAAAGGTCATCGGGCAGAGGTAGGCCGCAAAGGGTCCGCGCACTAGTGTGCGCGGGTTCACTGCGGCCGACGTCGGCCCGACAGCCTTTGCGTACTTGAATAATCATAATCAGTGACAGCGAGAAGGAATACCAGAGACGTCGTCTGTAACTTGTTAACGTAGTCACAAAATACATGCGTGCTGGCCCCTGTTACGTTTGTGGTTGTGTTGTGTTTTTCTTTTTAGAGCATGTGTGTGTGTGTGTGTGTGTGTGTGTGTGTGTGTGTGTGTGTGTGTGTGTGTGTGTGTGTGTGTGTGTGTGTGTGTGTGTGTGTGTGTTAATCATAGGAAATATCCGATGTTCAGTTGAGTTATTTTAGATAAGAATCACGTACCTTTTTAGTGTGATTTATTTTCTTTTCCATGGAGAATTGCAGTCGATTTTTGTCGTGCAGCTAGAATGTTGCACATTGTTGCGAGGTCCGACCTAGTTTTGACCGGAAGGTTCTGGAAAGGGCGCGATGGTTCTAGTGACCTCAACTATGACGTCAAAGCTTTATAGTACACATTTTTGCAACATTTCACAACATTTACGGAATGCGCCTAGATGTTTGTAGAAGATTGTAGATATTTTTAGAGTGTCCTTTTTAATGAATATTAAAGAGTTTTGGTTACGTTTTCTTTTCTGACTGGTCGAGTTGTGTAATCTGCGGGATTGTTCTGAAAAACCTGAAATAGTATAGAAGAGAATTTTTGGGAAATATGTGTGTACACTGTATGGGAGACACAGTGTATCAAAACTGCGGATGCATTGTATGAGACAGTGTATCAAAGTATGGATGCATTGTGCTGAGATTGTATCCTGAGAATAAAGTACTGTTGGAACTGTTACTCCAGTGCGGTTTACAACCCTGTGACACGTGTGACGAGTTGCAGCTGAGTGAGGTTTCTTTACAAGAACCCTACGTGAGTGTGTCTGGTGTGATTGCATCATACTACGACAACGACTACCACGTAACAGCCTCTGACTTTGGACCTCATGCCGCGTCTGTCGAGGTTTTTCTTCCAGAAGAGACCGAAGGGCACATCGGAGACTTTGGTGAAGCTACTTTGGTGACTTCGGCGAAGCCGTCGAAGTGCCTTGAACCTGCTCGTCAAAGTTGCTTCGGCCTTCGCCGCGTCTGATTGGTCGGTCAAACCAAGGCTATTCAAACAAGGTACACTCAAAATGGCGAGTAGGTCGGCTGGGCTGCTTGGCGTCCATGAGTGAAATTACGTTTCAGTTACTGCCGAGGAATTACCTTTAGTGACTCTTGTGTGATTTGTGGGATAGGCTGTCATGTAATGTTAAAGATGGCATGTGACTGATGCTGGATACAAAAATAACACGATAGAGCTAAGGGCTATCTACAGTCGATTTGCAGACGCTTTCGTCAGATTCGGCGATCGAAGATCATACAGCGTTACACCGCCGCGTACAGAAAGGCAGACTAATACAAACTGAGCTGCTTAAAAACGACAAAGGTTATATGATCCCTAAAGCACCCTCCCCACACTAAAACAGCACTAAAAGTGCGATAGATAATTCAGCATCGTCGAGCGTGCGAGGGACGGCGCCGCAATATGGCGGCCGTCGGTGGGCTGCGGGCGAAGAAAATGCTTCGACATATTAGGGAGTCTTAGAACGACCAATCAGCTTCGTTTTGTTTCGGAACTACAATACGAAACCAGCTACGCGATCCGCTGATGCGGTTTAGATGGCTAACGAAAGATGTTTCGCTAGTGCAAGGAAAGTAACTCTTCACGGACACGCACTAGACTTGTAGCGGTCTCGCTACATCGGCTATCGCGTCGATTTCTGCCCACTGACGAAACCCCCCCCCCTCCTCCCCCCCCAAAAAAAAAAAAAAAAAAAAAAAAAAGAGTTATGTTTGCCTTCGCATACACAATAGAAATGAATTATCCGCTGTACCAAATATATTTATGACATGTTAGATGCGTAAACAGCGACAGTCAAAGTGAATCGAGGCAGCTTGTAGGCTTCGCAGCGAGTGCCGATGAAAGTGGGTTTCAGAAAACTGACATAAAAGCTTATTTCAGTGGTACCTTAGTAATAATTGTTGACAGTTTCCATTTCTAAAATGACTCTCCCGCTTAAATCGTACAGGATATGGTGTCACATTAAAGATTTGAATAGCCATAATCGACCTGCGAAAGTCGTTTCGTGAAAATTGGCGATCTGACGAAGATTTATGACCGAAGTCGTACGAGTTCACACAGTCTGGTGACGTCACTAATGAAACGGGCTAAAGAAATGCACTTCGTTTGTCCTCTTCAAGAGCTTGGCAATGTCCATTTCGCAAAGTGAACTTCGGGGATGTGAACATCGAACACTTCGGGATATTAGTATGGGCTCTTGTGGATTTGGTCAGTAAGATGAAAAATCACGGGCCAGCACACACAATATTAAATAAAGTAACATTCTCTGAAACTGTCATGAACAACGACTGAAAAAGACACTCTGACCGTCCCTCTATAATTTACTAGGGTGTTACTGTTAAACCAAATTTCACGCATATAAATTATTTTTATCGTTCTCGGCCTTTTACTTTGTGTGTGTTGTCGGTGTTCAAGGCTCCTAAGCATCCCTGGACCGCATATGTTCCTATCACCTGTGGCTAACGCTGACTTTGAGGGCGATGTAGAGATCAGTTACACGGCTCCTGAGGATCTTGACATACCTCACAACAGCCTGATCACTCTCATGCTTTGGGATCCTGGTATGAAAAATAATTATTGAGATTCGACCGGCTTTTACTTTGTACTTGCCTTGATGATTTGCATTATGTCTCCCGGTGTATTCAGTGACGTCTGATCACTCATTCGCTTCCACAGAATCATCATGAGTTGTTTGATTTAGTTGCATTTCCAAGTTGTGTGCACTTTTAACATTATAATAAATAAACTATTAATGCGTCAGTTCATTTATGATAAACTGATGCATTTCAAACTCCGGACTGCATCTAGGTTGATTTTTTCCCCATATTTGCAAAAGATACAGACATTGTTTTTATTTGGGAATGATTGAATACTTACTAGTATACCTGTACGTGTACGGACATCAAAAAGTTAACGTATAGGAGGGTACCTTGCGGAAAAGACGCGTCTTCGCGGAAGCCAGTCAAATGTAACTCTCCCAGTTTTTTTTTTTTTTTTTTTTTTGTTTTAGTTTAAAATTTTAATATTGTTTGTTGTTGCCAGATGTGCGTGAGTGGGTAACTCCGGGGGAGTCATGCGCTAGTCAGGATGGTCCGGCGTCCGGTAATTCTGGTAACAACACACGGAGTGTATCCGCAAAGGTAAGATGGCGTTTGCATGGTGTATAATAATATTATTATAATGATTTTGTTTAGTTTGCCTGTTTGTTCGGACGTTTAGTAGGCGATATATATCTCAAACCGTTGATTTGATTATATTGTAATTTTAGCGAAGCGCGAACGGCCAGGCACTCCTCACAGATAATACCTCCATCTTGAACCGCTGGTCGGAATACTTTCAGAGCCTCTTCAGCGCTGAGCGCACTGTTCAAGAAGTAGTCGTCCTACAAATCCCACACCTCCCAGTAAAGGTTGAATTGGACGAACCGCCCACCGCTGAAGAGACCCTCACAGCCATCCATCAGCTCAAGAGTGGCAAAGCAGCAGGCATTGATGGAATACCGCCAGAGATCTGGAAACATGGAGGCACAGCACTGCACAACAAGCTCCATGACCTCTTTCTCTGCTGCTGGGAGGAAGGAACACTACCAAAAGATCTCCGTGATGCAGTCGTTATCACCCTGTACAAGAACAAAGGCGAGAAGTCTGACTGTTCCAACTACCGGGGAATTACCCTGCTGTCCATTGCTGGGAAAATCCTTGCAAGGCTGCTCCTGAATCGGCTGGTACCTGCCATCGCTGAAGACCAACTCCCAGAGGGCCAGTGTGGCTTCAGAGCAAACAGGAGCACCACCGATATGGTCTTCTGCTGAGACAGCTACAGGAGAAGTGCCGCGAGCAGAACAAAGGGCTGTACGTAACGTTTGTCGACCTAACAAAAGCGTTCGACACTGTGAGCAGGCAAGGCATGTGGCAGATCCTGGAGCGACTTGGCTGTCCCCCAAAGTTCCTCAACATGATTGTCCAGCTACACGAGGACCAGCAAGGCCAGGTCAGACTCACCAAGCCCTCTCAGAACCATTCCCTATTCTCAACGGTGTAAAGCAGGGCTGCGTGTTGGCACCGACCCTCTTCACCATCTTTTTTAGCATGATGTTGAAGCAGGCCACAGTGGACCTCGATGATGACGATGCAGTGTACATCAGGTATCGTCTCGATGGCAGCCTGTTCAACCTCAGACGACTGCAGGCCCACACGAAAACCCTAGACCAACTGATTCGTGAGCTGCTTTTTGCTGATGATGCTGCCCTCGTTGCACACACAGAGAGAGCCCTGCAGCGCATCGCGTCTTGCTTCGCAGATGCTGCCCAGCTCTTTGGACTCGAGGTCAGTCTTAAAAAGACAGAGGTCCTCCATCAGCCGGCACCCAAGACAGTGTACCGCCCTCCTCACATCACCATCGGCGAGTCTGAACTAAAGTCAGTGCACCAGTATACTTACCTTGGCTGCATTATCACGTCGGACGCCAAGCTGGACAAGGAGCTTGACAGCAGGCTGGCAAAAGCGAACAGCGCTTTCGGGCGACTTTTCAAGCGGGTGTGGCACAATCAGCAGCTGAAAACAGGCACCAAGATCAGCGTGTACAGAGCTGTGGTCCTCACCACCCTGCTGTATGGTTCCGAGTCCTGGGCCCTCTACCGCAGCCAACTACGACTCCTCGAACGCTTCCACCAGCGCTGCCTGCTTACCATCCTGGGCATTCACTGGAGTGACTATGTCACCAACGTCGAGGTCCTTGAACGGGCTGAAACTGTGAGCATCGAGGCTTTGCTGCTGCGGACACAGCTCCGCTGGGCGGGGCATGTCTCCAGGATGGAGGATCATCGCCTACCAAAGATCACCCTGTTCGGCGAGCTTGCTACTGGACACCGTGACAGAGGGGCACCAAAGAAGAGATACAAAAACTGTCTCAAGAAGTCACTTAGTGCCTGCCAAATCGACCACCACCAGTGGTCTTCGCTTGCTGCGGACCGTGACACCTGGCGCTCCACCATTTACAAGGCAGCTGTCTCCTTTGAGGACTCTCACAGAGCTAGCCTTAAGGACAAGCGGCTCAGGAGAAAAAACAGAGATGCCGCAGCTCAGAACCCTGGCCATACCTTCCCCTGCAGCCACTGCGGTCGAACCTGCCTGTCTCGGATTGGCCTCCGCAGCCACGAACATACCTGCAGACGTCGTGGGCAACTCCTATAAAATCTTCGTTCGCGAAGTCAAGCCAAGAGAGAGAGAGAATTTTAGATGATGGTATTCTTCTTCACAGTTGATTGTACTATGTCATGTGGTGTATTTCTTTGATTTTTTGTGGTCGAAATGTCTGATGAGTTTGGTCCGAATTGCATTTGAGGGAACCTCTCGCAAGACAAAGGGTTACAGTGTTTTCATTATAATGATTTATATGTTTAAATCCCATAACGTGAAAATTAAGTGAGGGTAGGTTAACTACATTACTGAAAAAAAAAATTAACAGGACACAACTGCATGAGGTACAGATAGTCCTAAGCTCCCGTAACTGCGAAGGCTCATGAGGATCTATGCCTGCTGCTGAAACAACGTTCTGTCCATATTCCTTCGACGGCTGGAGATCGCTGACGTTGATTTTACTATAATTTCAAAAACGCGATATGCGTCCACTGGCAGTGAATGGGTTACTCTGGCAGCTCCAAAAACGTCACTTCCGCAGTCGCCTCTCGTATGTTTTTGTTGTTGTTGTTGTTGTTGTTTTTTTTTCATCTGTGATGTTGAAAATGTGGGACGCTTGCTGCTGTTTGTGTTGTGTTACACCATCTGTATTGGGCACTCATTGACTGGGCATGCATGTTATTGAATGGAAACCTTCAGACTCCCATCTGTTCTCCGTTAGCGAAAACGTGTACCAGCTTGCTGTTATCTATCAGCCCTGATCATAACTTTCTAACTTTCAGCTAGTTAACTCATTCGAGATGTGCCGCCTCTGGATACGCGGCTTATGCCGCGTATCCGGAGGCGGCACGTCCCGAATGAGTTAAGCTCACTAAAACAAAATAAAGCCATATCTTAGATGACTCAGTTTCTTTGAAATGTTGCCGATAGAAATCGAAAACACGAAATTAATGCATTCAAGAGGATCGGAAGGAATTCAGTTTTACACTTACCTCGGAGTATGCTTACAGGTACACTCAAAATCTGAAGCGATACTCGCAGGATGCAATTGTGGTATATTCCAAACAAAGTGCCGTCTCTTGTCAAGCACAAGGGGCAGATTTTCCCTTTATATATATATAAAGGAACATAATGACGTGACGTTTTCGATTACTTTTTTTTTAACATTATTGCGTCATCTTAAAACGTCACATATTCTTGCTAAGGTAATGCGCAGTTCCATCACATTATTTTCGCGTGCCCGTTGGCTTAGGTTGGCTAAATTGGCACGCTATTACATTCTTTATGAAAAGGCTAGCACGGGTGTGTATCCACATAACGATTTTACATTTATTTCATAAAACGGCTAATGACTTTAACGAATTAAAATGAAATATGTCATCACAGTACAGCTTCAAAATAAATATGATCAATATTGTGAGCCTGCCCATAAAATTAGAAATGCATATATATATATATATATATATATATATATATATATATATATATATATATATATATTATATATATATATATATATATATATATATATATATATATATATATATATATATATATATATATATATATATATATATATATATAATTTTTCATTAAATTCTGAGAATGCTCTTGCTACGCTAATGCCATGGAATTCCAGGCTGGTAAGCTTGCATTGTGTCATCAGGACATCAGCTGCCCTTTTTGTGACTGCATCGCCTACTAGTTCTAGAAAGGAGAGGGGGGTCCATTCTTGGCAAGAATAAACTTACTTCGTTTTTCATGACGCGGCATGAAATACGCATGGAGTGTGTAAACAACTTATTCGCATTTTGTAATTTGTGGTGTTGTTGTTGTTGTTGTTGATGTACGTTTTTCCAGAGTTTTCATGTGATGGGCCGATGGCCTTAACAATAAAATGATTGAGTCTCTTGAGTCTCTCTCTCTCTCTCTCTCTCTCTCTCTCTCTCTCTCTCTCTCTCTCTCTCTCTCTCTCTCTCTCTCTCTCTCTCACATATGCGTGCATCTCCAAGAGGCATAGATCCTCATGTGCCTGGAGGGGGCATGAACATCTTTGCCTCTTGAGAATGTTTGGAGCGCGCGCATGCACACACGCACACACATACACACACATCGACGCGCTTTCAAAAGAGCATGCAGGTGTACTTAGTATATTATGTAGCTGGGTAAAGTCCACCCGATTTCACACAAATTATAGCAAGACTGAAATTGTACCGTGAAATTCTAGTTTTGTCACCATTTTCCCAAGTCTTGAAGCGAAAGCGAAACTCATATCACGTTAATTATAAAATTACGTAAAAACAAAAAAAAATACGACAAACCCATGACGCGTATGCACTGCGCGCGCCCCTTATTGAGTTCATTATGGCGCATTGGCACATCTGCGAGGCTTTTTCAGGAGATATTTCAATATCAGAATCAAGTCAAAGACAAAAGGTAGAGACCCTTGACAGCGAAGACAGATCTCATGTAGAAGGGACTTTGTGGGTTATGGTTCATCTCATCTTGTTTTTATTGTTGTTGTTGTTGTTTTTTCGCTAATGACTGAAACAGATTTTGAAGAACAAATGTTATGTCATGAGGCCACATTTTGTGTGACGGTGTATAATCAAAAGTTAGTCTCAGTTTGACTGTTCGGTGCAAAAATGGCTGGCCTTTCCAAATCCATGACTGTTTGTAACCCTTCAAGCACTTGGTTTTAAGGACGCAGACAAGAGATACTATTTTGCCAAAACACAAAAAAATCTTCTTTATACTTATACTATTTAAACGGTAATAACGAGTATTAGGAAAGCTTGGGCGGGTGGGCATTGCGTCTAGTGAACGGCTGGGACCTGAGGGAACTTTAGTCGTTCCTAAAGCATTTTAATGGATTTAAAATAACAGTGCTATCACCTTAAGGCTTTACTTGGCTCTCTAAAGACAACACTACTCGTTTTCAGATCAGTGTACATGTGCTGATCCAGTGTACAGTGGACTTTATGGTTCTACGGCGTAGCTACCCAGCTATACCGGTTGTTTGGTTCCCATTTCAGTTTTGTCGAAAGCTATTCGCCAAATCTACGGATGCGCCGAAACCTGAAAAGCACAGCAAGAAAGGTACGGCACCTGGGCGTAAGAGGAGAAGTGAAGATGGACAGTCTCCTACAGCTAATTCACCATCACTTGGCCCCAGAATGATCACCGTTGTAATTGTCAATGCAACATCGCCAAACGAAGCCCCCGTAGTTCAAGACAATGCATTCTCCATGCATGAGGACCAAGGCACATACACATTTGATATTATCTACACGGACGCTGAGGATGATAAAATGAAATTTTCTTTGGAAAGTCAGCCTGCCCATGGAACTGCAAACTTTACATCAGAGGGACGCCTGCAGTACACTCCAGATCCTAACTTCAGTGGAACAGATATTGTGCGCGTCACGGGTAGGTTTTCGTATTTTCTGATTAACCCATTTATAACACACTGCCACATTCCCCAAACTTTGACGGTCTCAACTAACGACTTTGTATTAATTGCAGGCGATGAATCAACCATGCTAATTTAAGGATAGTGCCAAATTAGCGTGGCGCCATCACGCGCCAAGCTAATCTAGCACTACCCTTGAATTATCATGTTCGATCCGTCTCCTGCTGTAGTGTGTCGGGGCTAAATGGGTTAACTCATTCAGCCCGACGCACCTATTTCCCAAATTTTGGAGGCGTTATATAACGACTATGCACCTGTTGCAGTAGATGGATCGACCATGATAATTCAAGGGCAGTACCAGATTAGTTTGGCGCCGACAGGCGCCAAGCTAATCTGGCACTACCCTTGAATTATCATGGTCGACCCATCTCCTGCTGTAGTGCGTCAGGGCTGAATGGGTTAAGCCCTAATTGCACTCAGTCACCGCTACTGTAAACAGTAACAGTGGCCACGTACACAAAGGGTTTTATTAATGTGATTTCCAATGCCATTAGCAATAAATGACAACTCTGCAACCATTGCAGATAGGCCTCCAGGTCAACCATCCGCATGAAAAATGCGAATGTGGATATATAAGACCAACAACCACATATTCTCTTCAGCACCGGGCGAGGGCTCATGATACTCCACGCCTCTTGCCTGTGGGTTGTATTTGCTGTGTCGCGACCATAGCCCAGTGCGCAAAGACCATCGGGCCGACGTCGGCCGACGTCGGCCCGATGGCCTTTTATGCATTGGGAGGGGATTAAACGATTACAAACATCTTGCACATTTCAGGAACGGAAATGATTGACAGTAAAACAAGGGCGCTGGGTATAAAACCTAACGTGGTTCATTTCAACGTCACAGTTTATGTCACAGCAGTCAATGATCCCCCTGAAATCTTTTACTTTCCGGGTGAGTACTGCATCAGACATCGACAGCACACTTCTTGATTCTGTCTTGTTTCTTTGATTATGTGCATGTACAAATGGTCGCTTTTGACTAGAACTATGTATTTATGTATCGTGTCCGGCAGGCCGCCCGACATTCCATCGATCCATCCATCTATTCATTTTATGTTCATCTGTACATTTACCCATCCATACATTTATGCATCTATCCATCCCTTCATCCATTCTTTGGTCAGACCATCCAATTCCATCGATCCATCCATTCGTTTGTTCAACCGTACATTTGTCCAGTTATACATTTATGCATCTGTCCATCCCTTCATCTATTCTTCGGTCCGACCATCCAATTTAACCATCCATCCGTCCATCCAGTGTGAATCCATATCCGAGCATTTACCATGGCTTAAATCTACATCAGATCTTTTGCTGTAGATCGTAAAATTGAAATAGGTTCTGTAACTCGATCATTTTTATTGTATTATGTACGATCCGCTCCTGGATTTTCAGTGTTTGCCGAAACTAAGATTTTCCTACTCTGATTTTAGAGTCCATGAGAGTTGGCGCACGTAACAGAGTCGGTGGAACTCTGCTATGTACAAAGGAGAAAAAGAGCAGAGAAGTCTTACATTTTACGACATTCAGACGTCAGTTGCAATTTTACTGTAAAATGCAGTAATAATGCGAACTATTAACTCGGTATTGTCTTAATTTAAACCGATCTTCTCCAGGGAAAAAGGTTAATAATTCACATTACCTCCACTGCAAATACTGTTGGTTTTCCTTAAAATAATCCTGCTGAGAATACTGAGGTAAATTTTGTTTGATTATGAAGTTTGACTGTCGTAAAATGAATTACCTTTCTGCTCTTTTTAGTCATGAGATTGTCCGTATGGCTGCAGGGTCCTGTCGCCATACAGATCATCTGGAAATTTTAAAATATTTCTTTCGGTTTAATACTTTCATCTCTTCCACGTAACATACAGCCGCAGACAGCAACGAGATCTTATCCCAGGAGAGGCTGGAAGGCCCCACGTCAGGCAACGGTATCAACATGTCTGTTCTGATCGAGGGAAACACAACCACGCTGGTCAGGCTGGGGATCATCGCCATTGGTGACGTGGATCAGAACGATTCTGTAGAGTACATCGCCAACGTTCACGACACATCGGGTTAGTTTCTACCCAAGACGCGACCTCAGTGAAAAATAATTTAGTTTACATATGCACTGCCAAAGACCACAAATTGTCTTTTTGAAACCCGTATATATTCATCTTCAACGCAGACAGCCGAGCAAGAAGCGCGGCATAAATGGATCCATTAAAATTTTTTAACAAGATGTGCTGAACCATGAAAGTGAGAGAGAGAGAGAGAGAGAGAGAGAGAGAGAGAGAGAGAGAGAGAGAGAGAGAGAGAGAGAGAGAGAGAGAGAGAGAGAGAGAGAGAGAGAGAGAGAGGGAATGAAGGAATGAAGGAAGGAAGGAATGAATGAATGAATGAATGAATGAATGAATGAATGAATGAATGAATGAATGAATGAATGAATGAATGAATGAATGAATGTTTCTCAAGGATGGAAACAATAGGCGCACAGGCCTCTTTTCATGTTTGTCCTTGCTAAACTACAACATTAAAAGGAACATTAAAACAATATGTTAACAGCACAAAACAAGCGGCTACACCCACAGGTCACTTGTGTTACATTCCGATACAAGTTACAAAGTTGCTGAAGATTACACACACACACACATAGCAAAATGACAGGGTCTTGGGGGGTGGGGGGGGGGGGTGGGTGCGATGTAAAGTGTGTTTATAGAAAGCGACTGCACACTTATGATACAGCTACTCATGTGTAGGAATTTAGTGAGCAGCCAAAACACCACGATAAAGAGAGATATTATGTAAAAGCTAACAAGTGCAAAACGGAGGACCACAGGAAATCATTGACATGACTCTTTTGGACATATTGTCTACGTTTCTTTCAAGTTTGCTCAGAGATGTATTTAAAAGCTTTCGTCCTAAACAATGGAAGATGTCTCGTTTGCTGTATATGTGGAGGAAGTGAGTTCCATAAATAGGCACCCGCGTAAGAAAGGCTGCATTTAAACAAATCAATTCGGGGCCGTTCAATGACGAGACTGTTCCTCAAAGTGCTGTAAACCCTTTCGCTCTCAGTGAAAAGCTTAGCCAGGTAGAGGGGGGCTTTCCCGTTCAGTGCTTTGTGCATAAGTACGCACTTATTAAACGTAAGGTGTTGATGTACAGGAAGGAGCCCTGTTGCCTGAAGCTTTTCCTCCAAAGTTAAGAGAGGGGATTGGGAGGATCAGTTTAACTGCGCGATTGTATAGAGAATTAATCCGCTTAAGGTTAGCCTTACTACAGCCGTCCCAAATAGTAGATGCGTAGTCAATGTGAGGTTTAATGTAGGAGTTGAAAAATAGCTTTCGTGTCTTAGTATCAATGATAGATTTTAATCTTGACAGTAAAAATAGCTTCTTTGATAATGTTTTCCCTAGTTGTGTTAGGTGGGGCAACCAGCACAGTTGGTCATCAACAATTACCCCGAGGAGGCGATATTCCTTGACTTGCTCAATGGGAACTGAATCAAAAGAGAGGTTAAGTGAATGGGGGCGGAGCTGATGCTTTTGGCGTGTTGTGATTAGCATGCTTTTCGTTTTGGATGGATTTACAAGCATTTGATTATTTTTGCACCACATTGAGACCTCCTGAGAGAGAGAGAGAGAGAGAGAGAGAGAGAGAGAGAGAGAGAGAGAGAGAGAGAGAGAGAGAGAGAGAGAGAGAGAGAGAGAGAGAGAGAAATGAAATGAAATTTTCCAAGGATAAAAGAATAGGTGCGCAGACATGAAAACACACACGCACGCACACACACAAACACACACACAAACACACACACACACGCACGCACGCACGCCGGCACGCACACGCGCTTGCACACACTCACACACACACCCACACACGCGCGCACGCACACAGACGGAAGTACGTAAATCAGAGTTAGGTCAGACCCCACTACGGCTCAAACATTGGATTAAAGGCCGGGACAAACGTGGTATCGTGATGTATGTCCGGGGCCTTCAACCAAAGCCCGCGTCAGACGAAGCACAGTCCCGACCCACGTCTGGCTAATATGCATTACACACGGTACATGAAATACAACTACATAATAAACACATATATAGTATACATTGCACATTGTTAAGACTACATTCGGTACATTGAACGCAAAAACTGTAAGCATAAACGTCAAGATTATCTAGACGTTTTACTTCCTCCTGACTAAACCAACACACACATACATGCACGCAAGATGCACGCACACACATACATACACGCACACACACACACACACACGTGCGCGCGCGCGCGCACACACACACAACACACACACATGCACGCACATACCAGCATAAACAAATATGAACAAAACACACTGTTCCGCACACATGCACGCACACACATACACACGCACCCACACACTTGCATGTTTGATAACAGTCATTATTCAGAACGCAGTAGTCGCGTGCGCTTTATTCGGCGGCTCAATTAAGTGCCGGAATAGTCTTGCCTTGAAGGTGGACAATGAAGATGCCTCGGTAATATTGGCCGGAAACGAGTTCCACAGTTTGGCCCCTGAGTAAGACAGACTAGTTTTGAATATATCACGTCGTGGCCTAGGTACTGGCAGTTCGTTCCTTGATGTCTTGTATGGTTTGTTAGCATTCTTAAACAACTTGGAGACGTACCGCGGGGTTTTGGATTTTCGGACTTTAAACATTAACACGCCCTTATTGAACAGAAAGAGGTTACGTAACGGAAGCATGTCAAGGGCCCTAAGTCGCTCGTCAGTGCTGTCTCTGCTATTAGGAAGGATTAGCTTGGCTGCCCTCCGGTGGAGGGAATTAAGCCTCTTTAAGCACGCATCACTACACCCGTCCCAGACTGTTGATGCGTAGTCAATGTGGGACTGGATGTGAGCGCTGAAGAAGAGTTTTCTAGTTGGTGAATTCGTAAAGTAAATAAGTTTTGAAAGGAGAAATAGATTTCTGGACACAATTTGTACACACTGTTTACATGCGCATGCCATGTCAATTGATCGTCTATAATGACGCCTAACAGCCGGCGCTCCTTAACTTGTTTAATCGGCTCACAATTAAGGGAAAGGCCAAGTGGCGGTGGGTTTAGCTGGTGCTTTTGACGTGTAGTGATTAGCATGCACTCTGTTTTAGATGGGTTAAGTATCATGTAGTTGTCTCGGGACCAATTTGAGACGTCTAATAGACTATGTTGCAAAGAAGAATTAATTGTAGATATTTTTGCCGACGACACGTTGAGAGTAGCGTCATCTGCAAACAAATTGCATCGCATATTTGATTGTGAGATACACAAAGGCAAGTCATTAATAAAAATTAAAAATAAGAGAGGGCCTAAAATAGACCCCTGGGGTACTCCATGCTTAATGACACCTTCTGAGGAACGCTGACCGTTGACAAAAACATACTGAGATCTATTGCTTAGATAAGAGTTAAAGAAGGCAGCGGAATCTGTGTCTATGTGGTATGCCAACAGCTTCTGTAGCAACAGATCATGGTTGACTAAGTCAAAAGCTTTAGAAATATCTAAAAATACCGCACCGGTCATTTCAGCATTGTTTATTGAAGTTAACCAGGTCTTGGTCAGATGAGACAGAGCCGTGTGACAAGAGTGGCGGGGTCTGAAGCCTGACTGTAACGGATAAATGAAGTTATGTGTCTCCAGGAAGTGACTCAGGTGCCTGTGGACATGTTTTTCTATAGGCTTTGACAAAGTTGATAAAAGTGAAATTGGCCTGAATTTGTTGGGGTCAGTGAGGTCTATAGTTTTAGGCAGCGGAATGACTTTAGCTATTTTCCAGCTTCTTGGGAAAGTACCTTGCTGGATTATAAAATTGTAGATAAATGTTAAAGATTCAACCACATAGGGGACAGACAGTTTTAAAAAGAAACTATTAATGCCGTCATGACCAAAGGAGCGTTTATTTTTCAGCTGACTAATAGACTTGCCTACGTCGAAAACAGTTAAGTATGGAATACTAAAAAAGTCGTTTGGCGCCAGTCTCTCGTCGCAAAAATGTTTAAGTTTTACAGAAATAGTCGCTTGTTTATGTTATTAGTACTTTTATTCAAAAGTGAGTCGGCAGCAGACGGGAAATGTGGATTAAAAGTATTAGCAGGTATAGAAGTACATGGTGGTGTTTGACGTGATTTGGTAAACTAAAGGCATTGAGGGCTCGCCAGACAGATACGGTATCAGTTTTATTATCCATCAAGCGCTGGAAGTGTTTTTTCTGGGCCTCGAGCACCAGGTACTTTACGCGGTTACGCTGCTTGCGAAAGGCAGCATAATCTTTGTTCCGCTTCAGTTCATTTCGGAG
This sequence comes from Semisulcospira habei, assembly GCA_036245525.1. Classification (NCBI taxonomy): domain Eukaryota; kingdom Metazoa; phylum Mollusca; class Gastropoda; family Semisulcospiridae; genus Semisulcospira; species Semisulcospira habei. The sequence goes on along the minus strand of BTPG01000001.1, from coordinate 229,289,234 downwards.
AGCCATGTCCCTACTTAACCACTGAGGTAACTGTGCATGTTTGACTCTCTTCTCACGTAGTGGCGCATGCTTGTCAAGTACACCAAGGAACAATCTGTACCATTCGGCCAACGCTTCTTCAGGAATATCATAGTTATAAACTGACTGAAAAGAGATTCCTCTCAGGTCGGCGAGAAACGCGTCCCGATTGAAGTGTTTAAACGACCTGTAATGAATAGTGGTATGCTGGTTTTTACGACATGGCTTGTCCACCTTCAGAGCCCAACTACAGCACACAGGATAGTGGTCGCTAATCGCCACTTGAAGAACACGAGAGCTAAGGACCCTTGACTTGTTGGAAGTGTACACATGATCAATTAGAGTGGCAGACGACTGCGTAACTCTAGTTGCGGATGTGATAAGCTGCTTGAGGCCTACTATAGTAATAGTAGACTCCCAAGCAGGGTGTGGGAAAAACATGTTAATATTAAAGTCTCCGAGCAGTAAAATATCAGAGCTGCAATTGTTAACGGTGTCCGCCATTTGTAAGAAATCGTCGTACCACTCAAATGTTGCTGACGGATTTCTGTAGACAAATCCAACAAGCAAAGGGGCCGATTTGTTTGTCTTCACCTCAAACCCACACGCTTTCAACAGAGTCTGATTCCAGGTCTGTTCTTCTGCGTGTAAAGTGCGCAATAGAAACATGAATATAGACAGCTAATCCTGTTTGTTGAGGACGTAGAGGATCGCGCCGGATTACAGAAAACTCCGGTATCGAAATGGACAATCACTTATGTCAGAATGTAATCGCGACTCTGTGATTCCAAAAATGTGAAAGGGGGTGGGTTGAGTCAGAAGGACGGTCAAATCGGGAATCTTATTCAGCAAATGATAGATATTTAGATGTCCCACGTGTAAACTGTGAAATTGTAATGAGCTACTCGACATCGTAGAAGACTAGAAGTTTAAGCTAAAGAAAATGAAAAACTAAAAAATAAGCATATGAAATAAAATGGTACAGGAACACACGTCTCAGAAGTAATGTCTGAACTTAACACAAACAGTCAATAATGGCTTGCACACGTGATGCATAATGTCTGGCAGTATATTTGTCTCGGCAGGAGCACAAGCACTGTGATAGTGTTTTAAGTAATAGAGATCTATAGAGTCCGGTGTGAAACGTTAATTCCACAACTACCGTAAATTGTATATGGCGCTGAGTCACTGAGAGTCAAGGTTGAGAACAACACATGAGCATGCTTTGCGGTTTGTTCCCGAACTCGGTTATGTCTCGAAACAACATAAAAGCTGCCGTTGTATTTTTTCAGCAGATGATTGTACCTAACGTTGAGAGCTTTTCGCCAACGCTTCAGGACCGTTACATCACCAGTCTTAAACACCTTCTGGTTGTCATCTTTGTTGTGTATAATGGTGGGAGTTGCGGGGGAGCCAAGGGGATGGAGACGGGTTGGCTGTTTTCCTATTACGGGGGACAACGTCGCCATTGTGTAGCAGATGTAGTGAAATACCAGCGGGGTAGGGCGGAGTGTCAGATAAGGGGATGGGCAAAAGGAAGGGAGGTTCGGGTCAAGGAGTGGGGCTCAGTGGTAAGTTAAAGGTACGGGATTGTCAGACTCTGAACAACTTGACACTTAGCAAAACACCGCGAGGAGCTGAAGGATTAGTAACACGGTGATTGCACAGCTGTGGGTAGGGGGCCAGGGAGACTGGAGAAAGCGCTATAGCAGACCAGGCGTGTCGTAACCAGCATCCGGCATTGGCGTGGTCAAGAGGCACTTGAGTCTGACAGCTTGATCACGAGATATCCCGCTGACGCCAGTCACGTCACCGGTAACCGACAGGGCGACGAGGAAGATACTTTACAGAAAACATATGGCGAAAAGATCGTGTACAAATATGATGGTACTCACAAAGTCTAAATGCGCGTAGTGCCTGACAGCCGTGAGCAGTATGTTGATACTGTCACTTAGTAAGCACACACGATGACAGTCCGTGTAGTCCGTGTAAAACTCTCGTCAAGCTAACACAACCAGACACTGGTGTCGAAAGCCTTTTTTCTCTTCACATAGTAATGATTATTTTCAGATATACTGAGACACAAGCACAATTAAAGTATGATTAGTGTTCCATATAAAACATTTGCAGCACAAATTTCGATGAAAGTAATGACAGTAAACTCGTGAATAGTCACAGTATTCCAACATTACAAATTTGCACAACTGATAGGTTCAGATTTCAAAAACACTGAAGCACGAACACAATCACAATATAATATAATATTTCACATAAAAGGGTTGTCCATATAAACACGTTGCAGCACAAATTTCGATGTAACTGATGCCAGTAAACTCCTGAATAGACAGAGCTTTCACTGTTCGCACAATCAGTCAAGGCCGGTCACGCTCTGCTGCACACTGGACCCACCCGCGTCGGACGTCCGATCGGGACGGCGGTCGAGAGAGGAGAGAGGCGAGAGAGAGAGAGAGAGAGAGAGAGAGAGAGAGGGGGGGGGGGGGGAGGGGGATTGAGGGAGGGAGAGGGAGAGAGGCAGACAGACAAAGAGACAGAATCAATGAATCTTTATTTTACAACGATGAAGATATTAACACAGTCAGTGACTATGTCATTTTTCGTACCTGCCTTTGCTGAGAGAGAGAGAGAGAGAGAGAGAGAGAGAGAGAGAGAGAGAGAGAGAGAGAGAGAGAGAGAGAGAGAGAGAGAGAGAGAACTAGATTAGATTAGATAGGATTAGATAGGATTAGATAGATAGATAGATAGATAGATAGATAGATAGATAGATAGATAGATAGATAGATAGATAGATAGATAGATAGATAGATGAATTTTTAAAATTCAGGATAAAGCCATTAGGCAACTCAATGCCTGTCTTACAAGCTGTCCTGTAAACAAAAGAGAACACAACAGGAAAAGAAACATAGCATGCAAATAATAATAATAATAATAATAATAATAAGAAGAAGAAGAAGAAGAAGAAGAAGAAGAAGAAAAATAAAAACAATAAAATAATAATAATAAGATGAGGAAGCAAAACTACTGGGGGGGGGGGGGGGGAAACACAATAGGGGAATCATCAAAAGGAGGGGAAAAAATGACAATGGAGAATATGTAACTGCCTCCGATGCAAAAAGCAAGAGAACGAAACGCGTGCACAGCATTAATATTATACTCATCTAAGACAGTGTCATAGAATCAGCAGCATCAATAGTGTATAGAAACACCGACAAGACAAGAGAGAGAGAGAGAGAGAGAGAGAGAGAGAGAGAGAGAGAGAGAGAGAGAGAGAGAGAGAGCGTATGTACGTCAGTTCATGTATCACGAAACGCGATAGCGTTTGAGACACAGTCCCTAAGTCATCGCGAACATACACCGCCAAACGCAAAGCAGTAATTTTTACAGAAACGTTAATTAATACATTATTGCAAAAAATCACCTGCGTCAAACGCATTATTGGCTGCTGCGACAATCACTTGGTTTATTGTTTACGGTAGACAGCACCCAAATGAACACGCCAGCACATCAAACCATGAACAGAGTTTGTGTAATTTGATTTTATAGCATCTAAAAGAACGCTCCAAAAAATATTGTGTATAGCAGGACGTCAATGAAAAGTACTGGGATGATAAGAAAATAGCGTAAACTAGGCCTTTTTGCATCTACAAGATAAAATTTTACTTTTTAGTGTGATTTTTCAGCTCCCCAAAAACAAGCCAAATAGCACCGTTCCACCAGCAACAATTCCGTCCAACCAATCGAAAGTTCCCAAAACATAGCTTTCTTGGGCTTGCCTCAACTCAGGTACATTGAATAAGACTTTAATCATATACAACCCCTATCATTACAATCAATGAAATAAACAGGTCATTGAACTAAAAATATGGTGCTAAAGGAAATGTTAACCATTTCCACAAGACAGCTTCATACAAATTCATGTACGTATTTATCATATAACACTCAGTTTAAAATATTAGTGATTCGTACACTAAATGGAAAGCTTTGTAACAATTATTCAGCTTTTTCAGCTTTTTTCAACACTGTGACACGATGGCTGTATGGAACTTTCAAACTAAAAAGATCAGGAAGAGGATGAAAGAAGCCAAAGAAGATTGGATTGAAGACCAGTGTTGTAGCGTGGAAGAGGGCATGGCAAACGGCAACAGCAAGAAGGCTTATGAAACGCTAAGGACCCTCACCAAGACTCAACAGCGAACAGCCACAGTCATCGAAGACAGCAGCGGCCAACTCCTTACGGAAAACACTGCTGTACTAAACAGATGGACTGAGTACTGCCGAGACTTGTATAACTACAAGGCTGAGCCAGACACCAGCATCCTCCAAAACAACCAGGCTGGGGCCAGGAAGGCTGAAGACCTGCCAGTGTTAGCTGAAGAGGTGGAAGCAGCCGTACGCAGCCTGAAGGGAGGAAAGTCTCCAGGTGTAGACAACATACCTGCTGAACTGTTGAAACATGGAGGAGAAGTAACAACGAAGGTCCTCACTACACTCTGTCAAAAGATTTGGGAGCAAAAGAAATGGCCAGTAGAATGGACACAGTCTCTAGTGATCCCGCTCCCCAAGAAAGGAAACATGAAACAGTGCCAGAACTACAGAACTATCAGTCTGATAAGTCACCCTAGCAAAGTAATGCTTAGAATCATTCTCAACCGCCTCAAAACTTTCGCCGAGGAACTGCTGGCAGAAGAACAGGCTGGCTTCAGAGTTGGAAGAAGCACTGTAGAGCAGATTTTCAACTGCCGCGTCCTGATCGAGAAACATCTGCAGCATCAGCGCGAACTCTACCACAACTTCATTGATTTCAGGAAAGCATTTGATCGCGTCTGGCACGACGGACTCTGGCAAGTCATGAGATCGTTCAACATAGAGGAGGGACTGATCCAAATGATAGAAGCGCTTTACAAGAACGCCTGCAGCGCGGTTCTACTTAACAATCAGTCAGGCGAGTTCTTCAGGACGACGATCGGTGTCCGTCAAGGATGCCTGCTCTCTCCTGTCCTTTTCAACATATTCCTGGAGAAGATCATGCAGGAAACCCTCCACGACCACCATACTTCAATCTCTATTGGTGGCAGATCCCTGTGCAATCTTCGATTCGCAGACGATATTGACCTCATGGCAGGCAGCAATAGTGAGCTCCAAAACCTGACAGACAAACTTTCAAGTAGCGCAGGGTCTTATGGCATGGAGATCAGTACGGATAAAAGCAAAGTGATGATCAACACCACAAGCGACAGCAGCAGCAACATTCACATGAACGGCCAGAAGCTAGAAGAGGTCAATAGCTTCAAGTACTTGGGAGCCACCCTGTCCAAAGACGGTAGTTGCGTAGCAGAGATCCGTATCAGGATAGGTACAGCAACATCCGCAATGGCCAGGCTGGACAGGATATGGCGAAGTAACTCCATCAGCTTCACCATCAAGTACAGGCTTTACAAGTCCCTCGTAGTGTCTATTCTACTCTACGGCTGTGAGACTTGGACACTGCTTGCAGACTCAGAAAAGAAAATCCAGGCCTTTGAGAACAAGTGCCTGAGGAAGTTGCTCCGCATCTCGTACCGCGAGCACAAAACCAACGAATATGTACGGAGCATCGTCACCTCCCTGGTGGGCCCACATGAACCTCTTCTGGCAACCGTGAAACGGCGCAAGCTTGCTTGGTTTGGCCACGTGACCCGACACAACACCTTGTCCAAGACTATCCTCCAAGGCACTCTCGAAGGAAGTCGTCGGCGAGGTCGTCAGATGAAGAGTTGGGTCGCAAACATAAAAGAATGGACCGAACTCGAGATGCCAGACTTGCTTGCCACCGCCCAAAATAGAACTCAGTGGAGAGCACTGTCTGTTGCTGCTGCCTTTCAGTCCCCCCAACGCCCAGTTCGGGCAAGGGACTGATGATGATGATGATGATGACACGATGGCTGTATGGAACTTTCAAACTAAAATAAATACGTCATTTTTCCTGTCAATGGAACTTTTAAAAATACAGTAATGACGTCATTTCTTCTGTCAAGCGACGTAAACGTTGTTACCATATCATAATGTATAATGACGTGCAATCTTTTTTCTTACAAAAAGGTGAGTAAGAAACAGATTCTTACATCGATGTTTAGGTGATACTGAGAATCTCACTCTCGTAGTCTTAAAACCTTATCCTATTCGCTTTCGCTCGTAGGATAACGTTTAAAAACCACTCGAGTGTGATTCTCAGTATCACCTAAACACCGATGTCAGAATCTATATATCTCAAACATCTTGTTGATAAAATGGCGGGAGCTAGATCTAAAATCTCTCACATTGCAGTAGCTGTCAGGGTTTGTGCATTGACTACAGCTATATCAGTTTATGGTGGAATGAGCTCGCCAGGAAGGTAACAATTTTCATACCTACCTTTCTTTTAAATAGACGCGGCTTTAGTTTTACAGTATACATCACCGAAAGAGAGACAGCGGTAAGCGAGTCTCTCTCTCTCTCTCTCTCTCTCTCTCTCTCTCTCTCTCTCTCTCTCTCTCTCTCTCTCTCTCTCTCTCTCTTTCTCAGTTCTGACTAAGTTCTGTAAGCAAAGATTGTCCTCAGATGATATTTTCGTCATCCCTGATATTGCTGTACACGAGGTAGGCAAATACATTTCTATCCTAAAAAAGAAAACGTCTTCGGGCAGTGATGGTATCAATGGATATACCCTTGACCTGTCGCAACCATACATAGTGGAACCTCTTACATACATTTATAACCTATGTATACAAAAAAATGTCTTCCCAGTAACTTTCAAAAAATCAAAAATAGTGCCTGTTCCTAAACAAACGATTCTTCTGAAATTAATAAATTTCGCTCCATTTCCCTTCTATCAGTTCTCTCGAAGCCTCTGGAAAAGCATGTTCACAAACATCTTCTGGAATTTCTTGAAAAAAAGGTCCCTATTATATCATTACCAGTCAGGTTTTCGTCCCAAGCATTCATGCCACACTGCATTCGCACGAATAGTGAATTCGTGGGTCAACAGCATAAATGATAATAAAATGGCTGGTGCTGTCTTCTTGCATCTAAGAAAAGCGTTTGATCTTATCGATCATACCATCATATTGAAAAAGCTTGCTACCTACTTAAACAAAAAGAGCCCCTCAGCTCTTTCGTTTCTGAACTCCTATCTTACAAAAATAACACAAACAGTCTACGTCAATGGAAAATGTTCTTCTGAACAATTTGTGGAGTATGGAGTGCCCCAGGGGTCTATTTGTGACCCTCTCTCACAAAATCAGTCTTAACTCGCATTTTGGATGTTTTGACATATATACATTTCTGAAAACTACAATGTTTGCTGATTACTGTGATATATGACTGTATGCTGTAGTGCAAAAATTGTAGAAGTTGTTAGTGTTTAAAGTTGTTAAAGCCTCCGGTGGCCATTTTGAGAAAACAGCCTGGGAAGTTTCTGTGTGCAGCATAATTGGAGCCAAGGGCAGACTTTTAAAATCATTTTAAACCTATTTAATGGCATATTTCATGATAAAGATTTTAACCATACGATACTTTGGTGTATGTAGAATACATTTATGCAAAAAAGTGAAAATGACCCAAATTGACCCAAACCACATATTATTGCGTGTAGTGCTGATCGGCTCCCTGCGAGTTAAGACTGGTTTCGTGAGAGAGGGTCACATTTTAGGCCCACTACTGTTTTGTATCTTCGTTAACGATCTACCGTTACATGTAACGTGCACTGAGGCTGAGTGTGACATGTTTGCCGACGACTCAACATTACATTCCGCTGGTAAAACTGTGCCTGAAATTGCAAATAATCTTCAAGAGAGTCTTCATGAAGTCTCTCGGTGGTGTAATGAAAATTTCATGTTTGTAAATCCCACAAAATCAAAAAGCATGTTTATCACAACCCGCCAGAAACATCAGCTCAAACCTCCATCACTCAATCTTTCTTTGGACTCCATCTCAGTTGAGCAGGTCAGTCAACGCCGCCTGCTTGGAGTAAGAATAGATGATGATCTAAGCTGGCATAACCACCTATATTATATGAGAAAACATTTGTCCAAAAAGTTGTTTCTACTTTCCAAACTTAAGACGATCATTGACCTTAAGACGCGCAAACTATTTTTTAATACCTACATTAAACCACACATTGATTATGCCTCAACAATATGGGATGGCTGCAGTGAAAATCACTTCAAGAAGATAAACTCATTATACAAGCGCGCTGCTAAGCTTATCCTCCCTGATCCGTCTTTATCCACTGATACCAAGCTGCAGGCCATCGGACTTCTCCCTCTGGTTAAGCACCTCGCACTAAACAAATGTGTTCTGATGCACAAAATTCTTAACGGGAAAGCTCGACCTTACTTATCTAGGCTTTTTCGCCAATTGAAAAAAAAAAGAAAAAAAAAAAGCACCTCCAGGAACAGTCTCTATAAAAAGGCCCAGTATAGACCTGTACAAATCTAGCCTGTCTTATTCAGGTGCTCTTTTGTGGAATTCTCTTTCTCCCACTATTCAACAAACCACGTCCCTCTCTCTGTTTAAACGTAGAGTACATGATTACCTTTCTAAGACAACGTTATGCTGATCCTTTCTTCTTCTTTGTTTTTCGACATAATACGCTTCATGTTTTTTTTTAAATTTTGGCTATTTTTTTCTCCATCTAGCCTCCAAATTGTTTGTTCTGTTTTCTAACTTGTTTTTGATAGTACACAAAATATCATACCTACTTATATGTTAGATAGATGTGCGCACGTGCGTGTGTATGTACAAAAGTGCGCATGTGCACGAGTATGTGTGTCTGTGTGCGTGTGTGTATGCGTGTGTGTGCAGTTTATTATTAGTTAGTTTTTGCTGTTTGGTTGGTGTTCCTTTTTTAAAGTAGCTTAGCAAGGACAGATTGTAAGAAAGGCCTGCGCGCCATAATATCTCAATCCTTGGAAAATAAAGTTTCGTTCGTTCGTTCGTTCTCTCTCAGAGAGACACAAGCAGCACGTCGCTCTCTCTCTCTCTCTCTCTCTCTCTCTCTCTCTCTCTCTCTCTCTCTCTCTCTCTCTCTCTCTCTCTCTCTCTCTCTCTCTCTCTCTCTCTCTCTCTGTATGTGTGTGTGTGTGTGTGTGTGTGTGTGTGTGTGTGTGTGTGTGTGTGTGTGTGTGTTAAACATTCTGAGTACACGAAACAAAACAAAAAACAAACAAACAAACAACAAAAAACAAACAAAGAAAAAAAAAAGATATCCAAACAACAAACTGCGATGAACCATAACCGAATTCCCTTCTATTTTAGAGCTGTCCTCGCTGTCAATGGTCTCTACCTTTTGTCTTTGAACTGATTCTGATAGTGAATTATCTCCGATTGAAAAAGTCTCGCAGATCTGCCAATGCGTCAGTGAGTTCTATAAGAGGCGCAGGACATACGCGTCATTGATTTGTCAAACGTCATTTGTCATTTGTCATGACGTAAGTTTTAGTTTTTACGTAATTTTATATTTTACGTGATATGAGTTTCACTTTCGCTTCATAGGCTTGATTGGTAAAATTTCATTCTTGCTATAATTTGTGTTAAAGCAGGTTTACTTTAAGGTACGTGATTTATTCTAAGTAGACGGGTCACCTGCATGGCTCTTTTGAAAGCGCGTCGATGTGTGTGTGCGTGTTAGTGCATGCATGCGCGCTCGATCCAAACATCTCCAAGTGGCATATATCCGCATGCGCCTGGAGGGCGCACGAGGATCTATTCCTCCTGGAGATGCGCGCATGTTTGTGTGTGTGTGTGTGTGTGTGTGTGTGTGTGTGTGTGTGTGTGTGTGTGTGTGTGTGTGTGTGGGTGTGTGTGTATGTGAGAGAGAGAGAGAGAGAGAGAGAGAGAGAGAGAGAGAGAGAGAGAGAGAGAGAGAGAGAGAGAGAGAGAGAGAGAGAGAGAACAATGAACAATGAGCAATGAGAAATGAACTTTTATTTTACAACGGAAAAAAAGCAAGTATCATGTAGTTGTCTCGGGACCAATTTGAGACGTCTAATAGACTATGTTGCAAAGAAGAATTAATTGTAGATATTTTTGCCGACGACACGTTGAGAGTAGCGTCATCTGCAAACAAATTGCATCGCATATTTGATTGTGAGATACACAAAGGCAAGTCATTAATAAAAATTAAAAATAAGAGAGGGCCTAAAATAGACCCCTGGGGTACTCCATGCTTAATGACACCTTCTGAGGAACGCTGACCGTTGACAAAAACATACTGAGATCTATTGCTTAGATAAGAGTTAAAGAAGGCAGCGGAATCTGTGTCTATGTGGTATGCCAACAGCTTCTGTAGCAACAGATCATGGTTGACTAAGTCAAAAGCTTTAGAAATATCTAAAAATACCGCACCGGTCATTTCAGCATTGTTTATTGAAGTTAACCAGGTATTGGTCAGATGAGACAGAGCCGTGTGACAAGAGTGGCGGGGTCTGAAGCCTGACTGTAACGGATAAATGAAGTTATGTGTCTCCAGGAAGTGACTCAGGTGCCTGTGGACATGTTTTTCTATAGGCTTTGACAAAGTTGATAAAAGTGAAATTGGCCTGAATTTGTTGGGGTCAGTGAGGTCTTTAGTTTTAGGCAGCGGAATGACTTTAGCTATTTTCCAGCTTCTTGGGAAAGTACCTTGCTGGATTATAAAATTGTAGATAAATGTTAAAGATTCAACCACATAGGGGACAGACAGTTTTAAAAAGAAACTATTAATGCCGTCATGACCAAAGGAGCGTTTATTTTTCAGCTGACTAATAGACTTGCCTACGTCGAAAACAGTTAAGTATGGAATACTAAAAAAGTCGTTTGGCGCCAGTCTCTCGTCGCAAAAATGTTTAAGTTTTACAGAAATAGTCGCTTGTTTATGTTATTAGTACTTTTATTCAAAAGTGAGTCGGCAGCAGACGGGAAATGTGGATTAAAAGTATTAGCAGGTATAGAAGTACATGGTGGTGTTTGACGTGATTTGGTAAACTAAAGGCATTGAGGGCTCGCCAGACAGATACGGTATCAGTTTTATTATCCATCAAGCGCTGGAAGTGTTTTTTTCTGGGCCTCGAGCACCAGGTACTTTACGCGGTTACGCTGCTTGCGGAAGGCAGCATAATCTTTGTTCCGCTTCAGTTCATTTCGGAGAGCCATGTCCCTTACTTAACCACTGAGGTAACTGTGCATGTTTGACTCTCTTCTCACGTAGTGGCGCATGCTTGTCAAGTACACCAAGGAACAATCTGTACCATTCGGCCAACGCTTCTTCAGGAATATCATAGTTATAAACTGACTGAAAAGAGATTCCTCTCAGGTCGGCGAGAAACGCGTCCCGATTGAAGTGTTTAAACGACCTGTAATGAATAGTGGTATGCTGGTTTTTACGACATGGCTTGTCCACCTTCAGAGCCCAACTACAGCACACAGGATAGTGGTCGCTAATCGCCACTTGAAGAACACGAGAGCTAAGGACCCTTGACTTGTTGGAAGTGTACACATGATCAATTAGAGTGGCAGACGACTGCGTAACTCTAGTGGCGGTTGTGATAAGCTGCTTGAGGCCTACCATAGTAATAGTAGACTCCCAAGCAGGGTGTGGGGAAAAACATGTTAATATTAAAGTCTCCGAGCAGTAAAATATCAGAGCTGCAATTGTTAACGGTGTCCGCCATTTGTAAGAAATCGTCGTACCACTCAAATGTTGCTGACGGATTTCTGTAGACAAATCCAACAAGCAAAGGGGCCGATTTGTTTGTCTTCACCTCAAACCCACACGCTTTCAACAGAGTCTGATTCCAGGTCTGTTCTTCTGCGTGTAAAGTGCGCAATAGAAACATGAATATAGACAGCTAATCCTGTTTGTTGAGGACGTAGAGGATCGCGCCGGATTACAGAAAACTCCGGTATCGAAATGGACAATCACTTATGTCAGAATGTAATCGCGACTCTGTGATTCCAAAAATATGAAAGTGGGTGGGTTGAGTCAGAAGGACGGTCAAATCGGGAATCTTATTCAGCAAATGATAGATATTTAGATGTCCCACGTGCAAACTGTGAAATTGTAATGAGCTACTCGACATCGTAGAAGACTAGAAGTTTAAGCTAAAGAAAATGAAAAACTAAAAAATAAGCATATGAAATAAAATGGTACAGGAACACACGTCTCAGAAGTAATGTCTGAACTTAACACAAACAGTCAATAATGGCTTGCACACGTGATGCATAATGTCTGGCAGTATATTTGTCTCGGCAGGAGCACAAGCACTGTGATAGTGTTTTAAGTAATAGAGATCTATAGAGTCCGGTGTGAAACGTTAATTCCACAACTACCGTAAATTGTATATGGCGCTGAGTCACTGAGAGTCAAGGTTGAGAACAACACATGAGCATGCTTTGCGGTTTGTTCCCGAACTCGGTTATGTCTCGAAACAACATAAAAGCTGCCGTTGTATTTTTTCAGCAGATGATTGTACCTAACGTTGAGAGCTTTTCGCCAACGCTTCAGGACCGTTACATCACCAGTCTTAAACACCTTCTGGTTGTCATCTTTGTTGTGTATAATGGTGGGAGTTGCGGGGGAGCCAAGGGGATGGAGACGGGTTGGCTGTTTTCCTATTACGGGGGACAACGTCGCCATTGTGTAGCAGATGTAGTGAAATACCAGCGGGGTAGGGCGGAGTGTCAGATAAGGGGATGGGCAAAAGGAAGGGAGGTTCGGGTCAAGGAGTGGGGCTCAGTGGTAAGTTAAAGGTACGGGATTGTCAGACTCTGAACAACTTGACACTTAGCAAAACACCGCGAGGAGCTGAAGGATTAGTAACACGGTGATTGCACAGCTGTGGGTAGGGGGCCAGGGAGACTGGAGAAAGCGCTATAGCAGACCAGGCGTGTCGTAACCAGCATCCGGCATTGGCGTGGTCAAGAGGCACTTGAGTCTGACAGCTTGATCACGAGATATCCCGCTGACGCCAGTCACGTCACCGGTAACCGACAGGGCGACGAGGAAGATACTTTACAGAAAACATATGGCGAAAAGATCGTGTACAAATATGATGGTACTCACAAAGTCTAAATGCGCGTAGTGCCTGACAGCCGTGAGCAGTATGTTGATACTGTCACTTAGTAAGCACACACGATGACAGTCCGTGTAGTCCGTGTAAAACTCTCGTCAAGCTAACACAACCAGACACTGGTGTCGAAAGCCTTTTTTCTCTTCACATAGTAATGATTATTTTCAGATATACTGAGACACAAGCACAATTAAAGTATGATTAGTGTTCCATATAAAACATTTGCAGCACAAATTTCGATGAAAGTAATGACAGTAAACTCGTGAATAGTCACAGTATTCCAACATTACAAATTTGCACAACTGATAGGTTCAGATTTCAAAAACACTGAAGCACGAACACAATCACAATATAATATAATATTTCACATAAAAGGGTTGTCCATATAAACACGTTTGCAGCACAAATTTCGATGTAACTGATGCCAGTAAACTCCTGAATAGACAGAGCTTTCACTGTTCGCACAATCAGTCAAGGCCGGGTCACGCTCTGCTGCACACTGGACCCACCCGCGTCGGACGTCCGATCGGGACGGCGGTTCGAGAGAGGAGAGAGGCGAGAGAGAGAGAGAGAGAGAGGAGAGAGAGAGAGAGAGAGAGGGGGGGGGGAGGGGGATTGAGGGAGGGAGAGGGAGAGAGGCAGACAGACAAAGAGACAGAATCAATGAATCTTTATTTTACAACGATGAAGATATTAACACAGTCAGTGACTATGTCATTTTTCGTACCTGCCTTTGCTGAGAGAGAGAGAGAGAGAGAGAGAGAGAGAGAGAGAGAGAGAGAGAGAGAGAGGAGAGAGAGAGAGAGGAGAGGAGAGAGAGAGAGAGAGAGAGAGAACTAGATTAGATTAGATAGGATTAGATAGGATTAGATAGATAGATAGATAGATAGATAGATAGATAGATAGATAGATAGATAGATAGATAGATAGATAGATAGATAGATAGATAGATAGATGAATTTTTAAAATTCAGGATAAAGCCATTAGGCAACTCAATGCCTGTCTTACAAGCTGTCCTGTAAACAAAAGAGAACACAACAGGAAAAGAAACATAGCATGCAAATAATAATAATAATAATAATAAGAAGAAGAAGAAGAAGAAGAAGAAGAAGAAGAAGAAGAAGAAGAAGAAAAATAAAAACAATAAAATAATAATAATAAGATGAGGAAGCAAAACTACTGGGGGGGGGGGGGGGGGGGGAAACACAATAGGGGAATCATCAAAAGGAGGGGAAAAAATGACAATGGAGAATATGTAACTGCCTCCGATGCAAAAAGCAAGAGAACGAAACGCGTGCACAGCATTAATATTATACTCATCTAAGACAGTGTCATAGAATCAGCAGCATCAATAGTGTATAGAAACACCGACAAGACAAGAGAGAGAGAGAGAGAGAGAGAGAGAGAGAGAGAGAGAGAGAGAGAGAGAGAGAGAGAGAGCGTATGTACGTCAGTTCATGTATCACGAAACGCGATAGCGTTTGAGACACAGTCCCTAAGTCATCGCGAACATACACCGCCAAACGCAAAGCAGTAATTTTTACAGAAACGTTAATTAATACATTATTGCAAAAAATCACCTGCGTCAAACGCATTATTGGCTGCTGCGACAATCACTTGGTTTATTGTTTACGGTAGACAGCACCCAAATGAACACGCCAGCACATCAAACCATGAACAGAGTTTGTGTAATTTGATTTTTATAGCATCTAAAAGAACGCTCCAAAAAATATTGTGTATAGCAGGACGTCAATGAAAAGTACTGGGATGATAAGAAAATAGCGTAAACTAGGCCTTTTTGCATCTACAAGATAAAATTTTACTTTTTAGTGTGATTTTTCAGCTCCCCAAAAACAAGCCAAATAGCACCGTTCCACCAGCAACAATTCCGTCCAACCAATCGAAAGTTCCCAAAACATAGCTTTCTTGGGCTTGCCTCAACTCAGGTACATTGAATAAGACTTTAATCATATACAACCCCTATCATTACAATCAATGAAATAAACAGGTCATTGAACTAAAAATATGGTGCTAAAGGAAATGTTAACCATTTCCACAAGACAGCTTCATACAAATTCATGTACGTATTTATCATATAACACTCAGTTTAAAATATTAGTGATTCGTACACTAAATGGAAAGCTTTGTAACAATTATTCAGCTTTTTCAGCTTTTTTCAACACTGTGACACGATGGCTGTATGGAACTTTCAAACTAAAATAAATACGTCATTTTTCCTGTCAATGGAACTTTTAAAAATACAGTAATGACGTCATTTCTTCTGTCAAGCGACGTAAACGTTGTTACCATATCATAATGTATAATGACGTGCAATCTTTTTTCTTACAAAAAGGTGAGTAAGAAACAGATTCTTACATCGATGTTTAGGTGATACTGAGAATCTCACTCTCGTAGTCTTAAAACCTTATCCTATTCGCTTTCGCTCGTAGGATAACGTTTAAAAACCACTCGAGTGTGATTCTCAGTATCACCTAAACACCGATGTCAGAATCTATATATCTCAAACATCTTGTTGATAAAATGGCGGGAGCTAGATCTAAAATCTCTCACATTGCAGTAGCTGTCAGGGTTTGTGCATTGACTACAGCTATATCAGTTTATGGTGGAATGAGCTCGCCAGGAAGGTAACAATTTTCATACCTACCTTTCTTTTAAATAGACGCGGCTTTAGTTTTACAGTATACATCACCGAAAGAGAGACAGCGGTAAGCGAGTCTCTCTCTCTCTCTCTCTCTCTCTCTCTCTCTCTCTCTCTCTCTCTCTCTCTCTCTCTTTCTCAGTTCTGACTAAGTTCTGTAAGCAAAGATTGTCCTCAGATGATATTTTCGTCATCCCTGATATTGCTGTACACGAGGTAGGCAAATACATTTCTATCCTAAAAAAGAAAACGTCTTCGGGCAGTGATGGTATCAATGGATATACCCTTGACCTGTCGCAACCATACATAGTGGAACCTCTTACATACATTTATAACCTATGTATACAAAAAAATGTCCTTCCCAGTAACTTTCAAAAAATCAAAAATAGTGCCTGTTCCTAAACAAACGATTCTTCTGAAATTAATAAATTTCGCTCCATTTCCCTTCTATCAGTTCTCTCGAAGCCTCTGGAAAAGCATGTTCACAAACATCTTCTGGAATTTCTTGAAAAAAAGGTCCCTATTATATCATTACCAGTCAGGTTTTCGTCCCAAGCATTCATGCCACACTGCATTCGCACGAATAGTGAATTCGTGGGTCAACAGCATAAATGATAATAAAATGGCTGGTGCTGTCTTCTTGCATCTAAGAAAAGCGTTTGATCTTATCGATCATACCATCATATTGAAAAAGCTTGCCACCTACTTAAACAAAAAGAGCCCCTCAGCTCTTTCGTTTCTGAACTCCTATCTTACAAAAATAACACAAACAGTCTACGTCAATGGAAAATGTTCTTCTGAACAATTTGTGGAGTATGGAGTGCCCCAGGGGTCTATTTTAGGCCCACTACTGTTTTGTATCTTCGTTAACGATCTACCGTTACATGTAACGTGCACTGAGGCTGAGTGTGACATGTTTGCCGACGACTCAACATTACATTCCGCTGGTAAAACTGTGCCTGAAATTGCAAATAATCTTCAAGAGAGTCTTCATGAAGTCTCTCGGTGGTGTAATGAAAATTTCATGTTTGTAAATCCCACAAAATCAAAAAGCATGTTTATCACAACCCGCCAGAAACATCAGCTCAAACCTCCATCACTCAATCTTTCTTTGGACTCCATCTCAGTTGAGCAGGTCAGTCAACGCCGCCTGCTTGGAGTAAGAATAGATGATGATCTAAGCTGGCATAACCACCTATATTATATGAGAAAACATTTGTCCAAAAAGTTGTTTCTACTTTCCAAACTTAAAACGATCATTGACCTTAAGACGCGCAAACTATTTTTTAATACCTACATTAAACCACACATTGATTATGCCTCAACAATATGGGATGGCTGCAGTGAAAATCACTTCAAGAAGATAAACTCATTATACAAGCGCGCTGCTAAGCTTATCCTCCCTGATCCGTCTTTATCCACTGATGCCAAGCTGCAGGCCATCGGACTTCTCCCTCTGGTTAAGCACCTCGCACTAAACAAATGTGTTCTGATGCACAAAATTCTTAACGGGAAAGCTCGACCTTACTTATCTAGGCTTTTTCGCCAACTGAAAAAAAAAAAGAAAAAAAAAAGCACCTCCAGGAACAGTCTCTATAAAAAGGCCCAGTATAGACCTGTACAAATCTAGCCTGTCTTATTCAGGTGCTCTTTTGTGGAATTCTCTTTCTCCCACTATTCAACAAACCACGTCCCTCTCTCTGTTTAAACGTAGAGTACATGATTACCTTTCTAAGACAACGTTATGCTGATCCTTTCTTCTTCTTTGTTTTTCGACATAATACGCTTCATGTTTTTTTTTAAATTTTGGCTATTTTTTTTCTCCATCTAGCCTCCAAATTGTTTGTTCTGTTTTCTAACTTGTTTTTGATAGTACACAAAATATCATACCTACTTATATGTTAGATAGATGTGCGCACGTGCGTGTGTATGTACAAAAGTGCGCATGTGCACGAGTATGTGTGTCTGTGTGCATGTGTGTATGCGTGTGTGTGCAGTTTATTATTAGTTAGTTTTTGCTGTTTGGTTGGTGTTCCTTTTTTAAAGTAGCTTAGCAAGGACAGATTGTAAGAAAGGCCTGCGCGCCATAATATCTCAATCCTTGGAAAATAAAGTTTCGTTCGTTCGTTCGTTCTCTCTCAGAGAGACACAAGCAGCACGTCGCGCTCTCTCTCTCTCTCTCTCTCTCTCTCTCTCTCTCTCTCTCTCTCTCTCTCTCTCTCTCTCTCTCTCTCTCTGTATGTGTGTGTGTGTGTGTGTGTGTGTGTGTGTGTGTGTGTGTGTGTGTGTGTGTGTGTGTGTGTGTTAAACATTCTGAGTACACGAAACAAAACAAAAAACAAACAAACAAACAACAAAAAACAAACAAAGAAAAAAAAAAGATATCCAAACAACAAACTGCGATGAACCATAACCGAATTCCCTTCTATTTTAGAGCTGTCCTCGCTGTCAATGGTCTCTACCTTTTGTCTTTGAACTGATTCTGATAGTGAATTATCTCCGATTGAAAAAGTCTCGCAGATCTGCCAATGCGTCAGTGAGTTCTATAAGAGGCGCAGGACATACGCGTCATTGATTTGTCAAACGTCATTTGTCATTTGTCATGACGTAAGTTTTAGTTTTTACGTAATTTTATATTTTACGTGATATGAGTTTCACTTTCGCTTCATAGGCTTGATTGGTAAAATTTCATTCTTGCTATAATTTGTGTTAAAGCAGGTTTACTTTAAGGTACGTGATTTATTCTAAGTAGACGGGTCACCTGCATGGCTCTTTTGAAAGCGCGTCGATGTGTGTGTGCGTGTTAGTGCATGCATGCGCGCTCGATCCAAACATCTCCAAGTGGCATATATCCGCATGCGCCTGGAGGGCGCACGAGGATCTATTCCTCCTGGAGATGCGCGCATGTTTGTGTGTGTGTGTGTGTGTGTGTGTGTGTGTGTGTGTGTGTGTGTGTGTGTGTTGTGTGTGTGTGGTGGGTGTGTGTGTATGTGAGAGAGAGAGAGAGAGAGAGAGAGAGGAGGAGAGAGAGAGAGAGAGAGATGAGGAGAGAGAGAGGAGAGAGAGAGAGAGAGAGAGAGAGAGAGAGAGAGAACAATGAACAATGAGCAATGAGAAATGAACTTTTATTTTACAACGGAAAAAAAGCATTTGGTTACAACCAATTTTCAAACTTGCCGTTGCTACATGTAAAATACAGATTATCCATACGCATAATCACAAACGCTACAATTGTCTAATACATAACTCATTTCAAGCAATGTACACACACGCACAATTCACATACACGCATACAACCGCACTCACTCACATTCACACACACTCAGTCACGAACGCACGCTGGCACGCATGCGCGCGCATACGCACACACACAAACACACACACACACACACACACATCACACACACACACACACACACACACACACACACACACACACACACACGCACACACACTCCATTATACAGATCAAAATAATAAAGTAATAACATACTTTAAAACAACTAAATACAACAGAAAAGATAAAGTGGACAAGGCGTTTCGGTATTATTGTTACGATTGTGGTTGTGTTGTCCTGTGAGAGCATACATGTGTTAATCGTAGGAAACGATCCGATATTTATTTGAGCTATCATGGTTATGATTCACGTATCTTTTTAAGTAACATTTGTTTTTCGGTCGCGCAGAGCGGATTTCACTTCGTTATGATACGCTAAGTTTAGTCCAGAACGTTCTAGAAAGGTCGCACTGTCTAGTGACCTCGTATGTGTGACGTCGGGTAGTTCACAACATTTTGTTTTTCTGTGCGCGTGAATTGAGCAGCCTTTTTTTTTTTTGTTTTGTGAAAGGTCGAGAATCTTCTAGAGCGGATATGCAAGGTCGTGATAGGGCTACCATACTTTTATGTGACTTCATTATACATTAGGATTTAGAGCTGAAATGAGCAGCCGAGTTTTTGTAGCCTATTTTAGTGATTCCAGAAAATTCTTATTTATGTGTTTCGGTTGCGTCAGTGTTTCGTTCTGATTGGTTGCGTTGTATGATTTTCGTAGATGATTCTGGAAATTGGTAGTATATATAAAGAGGAGGGAAGGAAAGCTCGTATATACATTGTCTTGCATTTGTCAGTTGTAGAGACACACAGTTATCGTAGGTTCGTGGCCCGTATAGGGTGTACATTGTGAGAGATACAGAGTAACAGTGTGGTGTACGTTGTAAAGAGACTTTGTGTCGGCAGTGTGGATATTTGCAGAAGAGACTTTGTATCAGTGTTGGTGCATTTGGAAGTGCATTGTGTGGAGATCGCATCGCTGAATTAGAATATTGTTGGAACTGTTACTCCAGTAGTGTCTACATCCTTAAGCCACGTGTGACGGATTGCAGCTGAATGAAGTTTATTTAAAAAAACCTTACGTGCGTGCGTCTGGTGTGTTTATCATACTACGACTACTACTCCACCACGTAACAATTATTATTAACATATATACAGAAGAACACATTAATACTTTTAAAATCTAATAAAAAATAAAAGAAATAATAAAATAAAAAAATAAAAAAATCAGTATTCACGAACACAATATGCTTTAATCCACACACTGACACTCCCTCAAGTGCTCGCAAGCATATCCACACACACACACACACACACACACTAAACAAACACACACACACACATACACACACACACACACACGCACGCACGCACGCACACACACACACACACACACACACACACACACACACACACATGTGCAAACATATCCTATTGACGGCAATAAAACATAAGAGACGCCTGCATAAAAGGAAGTACAGTGCTACATGCTAACATGGTGAAATGACCGCTAAACGTACAACAGGAGTCCGTGGCAGAAAGAGTCATTAGTACAAAAATCGCACGCATTCATTGGCTAGCATGTACACATTATACATTCGGAGCATGATAAAGCGGCATGCAAATGTACTTGTACACACACATACACCTCACACGCACCTCATATGCACATACCTGCACGCATGCACACTGACTGGCTCACTCACTCGCTCGCTCTCCATGCACGCACGCACGCACGCACAAAATAACACACGCACACACACACACACACACACACACACACACACACACACACACACTCACTCACTCACTCACTCACGACAGTTGATTACGCTGACACAGCGGTTGCGCATGGGTGATCAGTCACATGGCCAGCGGTGATTTACAAGCTCGACTTGAAGTGCTTGAAGAGGCTAAGGTTAAAAGATGACAGAGTATTAGCATTTCTCATTTCACGCGGTAGCGAATTCCACAGTGAGCTTCCCGCATAGGACAGGCTAGTTTTGAAAAGATCATTCCGTGGGCGGGTGGTTCGAAACTGATGGCCAAATCTAGAAACGTCAGGCAAACGTTCAGGAAAGAAAGTGTTGAGATACGCTGGGATTGACTGATTGCGCAACTTAAACATTAAGACACCCTTGTTAAAGAGAAAGTGTGTCTTTAGAGGAAGCATATCCAGTGACGCGAGTTTGTGATCAGTGGAAAGATGGGGAGCCGTAAATATTAATTTAGCAGAGAGAGAGAGAGAGAGAGAGAGAGAGAGGGAGAGAGAGAGAGAGAGAGAGAGAGAGAGAGAGAGAGAGAGAGAGAGAATGATGATGATGATGATGATGATGATGATTGATGATTGATGATGATTGATGATGATTGATGATGATGATGATGATGATGATGATGATGATGATGATGATGATGATGATGATGAAACTTTATTTTTCAACGGTAAAAGGTTTTGACAGAAAACAAATCGTCATTTTACAAACTTGCCGTTGCTAACTACAGGATAAAAAAGAAGGGAAACTATAAAATATATATGTACATACAAAACCCAAGAGAGAGAGAGAGAGAGAGAGAGAGAGAGAGAGAGAGAGAGAGAGAGAGAGAGTGACGTCATATTTAGAGTATTATGTCAGTGTCTGTATGGTGGCGGAGTTGTCTCTTTTACGTCACCGCCACTGTCTGACTTTCTCTAGAAGTAAAGTTTTTTAGTGTTGTAATTCTTTTCTGAAAAGAATTAATTTTTACTAATGAAGTTGAAAGGATACAAAGCTGACTAACGAACTCATCCAATGTCTTTCTCAAAACTTGCTATATCTAAACATTCAAGAAAATATGACAAAATTACGGACTCTAATATGGGTCAAACGACTTCCTATTAACGGTTGTTTATGTCTTCAATGAGACATTCAATTACAATATGCTCGGAGGCTCTCTTAGTCACCCATTTAAGAAAGTATTTCGCCAAAGTTTCAAGCTTGTGTGTACAGAAATATCGGAGATTCTCTTGTTTACATACATACGCAAACACATACATACGCACATACATACATACGCACATACGGCGCTTCGCGCCAAATGTACGTTCAGCAGCGAGGTTAGCGTAACTAGACATGTAATTTTTATCTTGTTACTTCAATTTTTAGACGTTTAGCCTGCCTACCTTTGACATCATGGATATGCTATTAAATTCGCCCCACCGTGACCCGTCCTAAAAGGTCCCTTCTATAAATAGAAGAGACTAAAAAACTCCTATCAGCGTAAAACAATAGCCAAAACTGTATTTCCTCATACACACCATGGAATCCCACTGAGAATCCACTACGAACATGAACGTAACAAGATTTACTCATTCCGAAAAATATGTGTCACTCGTTGACCTGTTTCATTTCTTTATGTTTTGCGATTGTTTCATACGCTCTGAAACAATCGCCAAACACATAAAGAAATTAAACAGTTCAGCGAGTGACACCTATTTACGTGTAACTTTATTTGTCAGCCTTTGAGGTCTCAACTAACGCATGTTATTGAATTCGCTTCTCTGTGTCCCATCCTGAAAGGTCCCTTCTATAAACTAAAAAGACTTTAAACGGAATGATGTTGCAGGAAAGGAGAAAGCATATATGAATTTTAAGTACATAGCTGTAGATTATCGTGAGGTCATATCTTCTGTTATACGGCATACTGCTATTTTCACAGGATCCAGATTTCAAGTTCAAAACCTGAGTAGAGACGAGCTCCATGAACAAAACGTCAACATGACAAGCCTCTCTGACTCTGAAGGACAGGAAATATTTGTCAATGTTAGCGAGGATTACACAGGCCACGTCACTTACGAAGCGAGGGTCAAGGACATAAATGGCACGTACAGCATGCAGCTTACTTTAGGCGTGTACGTCTTGAAGAATCCGTGTGTCTATGGACACTGCATCCCTAGGAACGCATCGCTTAGTTGCCAGGAGAGGAGGCGGGCCTTTACATTCGAACCTTACACCTGTAGCTGTGACCCTGGCTGGGAAAGTGAATGGTGCGAGGTGGACACGGACGAGTGCCGTACAGCCACGTGCAGCCCCATCACAGACTGTGTGGATCTCATGGCTGCATATCGGTGTGATTACAACCCCACCAAACTGGCCGCGATCATCGTTTGCAGTGGCACTGCCGTTCTGATTGGCGCGTTTGTATTCTATAAAATCAAGAAGAGGAAAGGGTGGGTTGCTGATCTTATTTGTGAAAACTGTGTCATTTTGGCTAACCTATGCAATCTGTTGACTCTCGAGCAGGCACCCATTGATACTGATTACAGTACTTTTAGCTGCATGCACTATGGGGTTCAATCATGACAATCATTACTGCATACTTGTCTATATAGACTGCACTGTTTGATGTTATGTATGTAGAATATAATTTTATATATATATATATATATATATATATATATATATTATATATATATATATATATATATATATATATATATATATATATATATATATATATATATATATATATATATATATATATATATATATATATATATATATAGTCAGGACAGCGGTAAGTGCTAAAATAGTTGTAAATAATGAGATTTGTGACAAAAAATAAACCTATTTAGTGTGGCACTTCATGTATGTCTTGTTCTTGCAGGAAGAAGAAGAAGAGAGACACGATGAATGAGGAAGAGTAAGTGTGTGTCGATATTGTTTTCATTAACACAGAAATAGTATGTTTTCGCATTTACTTTTAATATTATTACTAATAATTCTTTTGCTTATGGGCTTGCTTCAAAATCGTACTTGTATTAATGCGATTTAAATTTTTCCAAAGTTAGCTTTTCCAATTACGATTGCGTCAGTGATATTGTAGGTATGCAGTTTATTCTACTGTAGAAAAAATGTATCTCTGTTGGGTTATAAAAAGTTTACTTATATTTGTTTAGTCCGAACTCCTTCTCTGCCGTTAGACGTATCGTATGTGTAATTATTATACCTGGTACAAAGTCCCCTGCGAAGCGCGAATGGCCAGGCACTCCTCACAGATAATACCTCCATCTTGAACCGCTGGTCGGAGTACTTTCAGAGCCTCTTCAGCGCTCAGCGCACTGTTAAAGAAGCAGTCGTCCTACAAATCCCACAACTCCCAGTAAAGGTTGAATTGGACGAACCGCCCACCGCTGAAGAGACCCTCACAGCCATCCACCAGCTCAATAGTGGCAAAGCAGCAGGCATTGATGGAATACCGCCAGAGATCTGGAAACATGGAGGCACAGCACTGCACAACAAGCTCCATGACCTCTTTCTCTGCTGCTGGGAGGAAGGAACACTACCAAATGATATCCGTGATGCTGTCGTTATCACCCTGTACAAGAACAAAGGCGAGAAGTCTGACTGTTCCAACTATCGGGGAATTACCCTGCTGTCCATTGCTGGGAAAATTCTTGCAAGGCTGCTCCTGAATCGGCTGGTACCTGCCATCGCTGAAGACCACCTCCCAGAGGGCCAGTGTGGCTTCAGAGCAAACAGGAGCACCAACGATATGGTCTTTGTGCTGAGACAGCTTCAGGAGAAGTGCCGCGAGCAGAACAAAGGGCTGTACGTAACGTTTGTCGACCTAACAAAAGCGTTCGACACTGTGAGCAGGCAAGGCATGTGGCAGATCCTGGAGCGACTTGGCTGTCCCCCAAAGTTCCTCAGCATGATTGTCCAGCTACACAAGGACCAGCAAGGCCAGGTCAGACTCAACAATGACCTCTCAGAACCATTCCCTATTCTCAACGGCGTAAAGCAGGGCTGCGTGCTGGCACCGACCCTCTTCACCATCTTTTTCAGCATGATGTTGAAGCAGGCCACAGTGGACCTCGATGATGACGATGCAGTGTACATCAGGTATCGTCTCGATGGCAGCCTGTTCAACCTCAGACGACTGCAGGCCCACACGAAAACCCTAGACCAACTGATTCGTGAGCTGCTTTTTGCTGATGACGCTGCCCTCGTTGCACACACAGAGAGAGCCCTGCAGCGCATCACGTCCTGCTTCGCAGACGCTGCCCAGCTCTTTGGACTCGAGGTCAGTCTGAAAAAGACAGAGGTCCTCCATCAGCCAGCACCCAAGACAGTGTATCGCCCTCCTCACATCACCATTGGCGAGTCTGAACTAAAGTCAGTGCACCAGTTTACTTACCTTGGCTGCATTATCATGTCGGACGCCAAGCTGGACAAGGAGCTTGACAGCAGGCTGGCAAAAGCGAACAGCGCTTTCGGGCGACATTTCAAGCGGGTGTGGCACAATCAACAGCTGAAAACAGGCACCAAGATCAGCGTGTACAGAGCTGTGGTCCTCACCACCCTGCTGTATGGTTCCGAGTCCTGGGCCCTCTACCGCAGCCAACTACGACTCCTCGAACGCTTCCACCAGCGCTGCCTGCGCACCATCCTGGGCATTCACTGGAGTGACTATGTCACCAACGTCGAGGTCCTTGAACAGGCTGAAACTGTGAGCATCGAGGCTTTGCTGCTGCGGACACAGCTCCGCTGGGCGGGGCATGTCTCCAGGATAGAGGATCATCGCCTACCAAAGATCACCCTGTTCGGCGAGCTTGCTACTGGACACCGTGACAGAGGGGCACCAAAGAAGAGATACAAAGACTGTCTCAAGAAGTCACTTAGTGCCTGCCAAATCGACCACGACCAGTGGTCTTCGCTTGCTGTGGACCGTGACACCTGGCGCTCCACCATTTACAAGGCAGCTGTCTCCTTTGAGGACTCTCGCAGAGCTAGCCTTAAGGACAAGCGGCTCAGGAGGAAAAACAGAGATGCCGCAACTCAGAACCCTGGCCATACCTCCCCCTGCAGCCACTGTGGTCGAACCTGCCTGTCCCGGATTGGCCTCCGCAGCCACGAACAAGCCTGCAGACGTCGTGGGCAACTCCTATAAAATCTTCGTTCGCGAAGTCAAGCCAAGAGATGTGTAATTATAAATGCAACGCCGAGCAAGCAAATCCATTATCCAAAGAACAGAGATGCAACCTGGCAGAGAAATACAAAACCTCATCTTTGGCTTTTACTGTTCTTTGTCTATGTACTCACTTGGGAGGAGGTAGGGAGGGGGTGGGGGGGGGTGGAGGGCTTCCACCAAGCTGCCTCGATGTGAAAGCTATAATGAAGTCTATCTTCAGTATTTCAATGCATGTTCTTCCAATCTGTGTCTTGCAGTGACATAAAAGCTTTCAAGAACAAGTCATCAAAGACTGATCATCATTTCACAAACGCTGCCTTTGAATCACACCCGGGGGATGACCGTTCTCGTCGCCGCACCTTTTCTGATGTTTGCCATACTTCTTGGACCGGCCGTAGTACCGCACCACCGGAGGACTACAATTTCACTGATCCCGCCTACGAAGACGCCAATAGCCTACGAACTTCAACCACGGTATTAAATGCTTAAAGCGATCTTTTCCGGGCTATGAGGGGTTAACAGTTTGCAGGTTTATCCTTTATAAATGTTCTTCATTTGTCTTGGATAATGCTGCACAAAAAGGCGAACCACAAAGCCGCATTTCCCAAATTTTTGAGGCGTCACCAAACGACCCTGTGCCGGTTGGAGGAGATGTATCGACCGTGATAGTTCAATGGTTGTGCCCTTGACTTGTCATGGTCAATCCATCTCCAGCTGCGTTGGGACTAAAAGGGTTAATTATGAAGGGCAATAACGATACTTCATGTGTGTGTGCCTATTCACACGGTTTGTGAAAGATCGGTACAAACGTCAGGACAGACATTGAGAACACGTATTGTTATAGTCTTCAAAGCATTGCCTGGAGACATCAGTTTTAATCCCTTCACTGCTATGCTAACGACACCGCTCCGCAAAGAAGACGGGCAGTCTTTTCCACTGAGCGGTGTCGTCATACATAGCGGTCAGTGGGGTAACCGTCGGATTTACAGATTGTCAGTCACACAGTCAGGTATAATGAGTGCATTTTGGTGTGTGCATGATACGCAACTTTCTCACTCTTGGATGGACAGGCCGTTAGCCAGACGGCTGATGTCCTTTCTCATTGGCCTGGCTCTATTTGATTTTTTTCCCCTGGTCGTCCGTTCTCAAAGCAACGGGAGTCCCCTTGACACATATTACCAAGGTAACATTTGATAAAATGTTACGATGATAACGTTACTCGTTGAGCAAAGCTTTCTCCCCAAAATGAATCTTTGGCCAATCACCTTTCTGGGTACACACACACACACCCTAACCTTCATTCAGTCAAACCTCTAAACAAAAATATGCGAATAAATAAATAATTGGGGGGCTACACAACAAAACGAACTATATATAATTATATATAGGTGTTTTGTGATACCGCTGGTACCAGTTTTATACAAAACATAACTGAATAATTATGTAAATCAGATAATATCAACGACAGGAAATTTTAACAGAAGCTAACGCCCTGACCGTATTCCAAACGGCGAAGAGACAAAAAGCTGGATAAATAAAAATTAAGGGAGTTAAGCAACAAAATAACTATATGCACGCATCTTTTTCGGTCTATATTACTAATTTTATACAATACAATACAATACAATACAATACAATACAATACAATACAATACATTACAATACAATGCAATACAACTTTATTGTCTGTTCGAGTCAAAGCACGATAGAAATCTGCCTTTTGGCTCGTCATAAAACAACAAGACAAGACACTAATAAACACTATGAGAACATTCCATTAAAATTAGCATTGCAGCAATCTATCACAGGCAATCTATCACAGGCAATCTATCACAAGATGGGAGGTAATGTTAAGTAGAACACATATTATATATCACGTCGTTATAAACAAGAGTTCAAATCGAGACAGAAGTTGGAATAAAACTCTTCTTTAAAAAAAAAATTCTTTTTGCAAGTGGCATATTGACACGTCTGCCTGATGGTAGCATTTGAAACTGATCAAATAGTGGGTGACGAGGATCACTGACAGCCCTATGGTACAGATCATCTAATGGGTACTGTCCTAGGCCAATGATCTTCCCAGCTGATCTGACGATACGTGACAGTCAACCCCTGTTTTTCATACTGAGGTTGCATATCAAGCAGCGATGTTAAAACGATGTGATACAAAAGAATGACTGTAAATGTCTTAAATTAAAAAATACCTGAGAGAAAATTCCACTCAAATGCACTTCTCGCGAGGTTGTTTACTGACAGTCGGAAGTATGGAAAATTACGCCCCCTGAATCTCTACGTCACATGTGAAGTTTGGGTCCTTTCAAGGGTATACTTCACGCTATTCCTTTTTAAAGTTGAAGACAAAATCGTTCTATTACGAGTTAGGCTGTGCCAGTGGTTCTTGTCCCCTCTCGGGTCTGGTCAGGGGTGTCAATGTCGAAGGTAAGAGTCTCGGGCAAAAGCCCTCGACTCTTACCTCCGACATTGACCCCCCCCCCCCACCCCCCACCCCCACCCCCTAACCGGACCCTCGAGGAGACGAGAACCACTGGCAAAGCCTAACTCATAATACAACTAAAGTACGCTCGGCAACACTCGGAAAAGGCTTTTCAAAGTGCAGTCAGCAGCAACAGAAGCCTTCGGTGTGCTATGTCGGTAGGGCAGTCATCAACACACGGAAAAGGCTAAAACTAAACCAAAGTGCGATTTAGGATTAAGAACAACTTTCAGACCCCAAACCCCCCCCCCCACCCCCCACCCCCCCACCGCCCCACCCCCTACCCCTCCATCTCCTCCCAAGTGAGTACAAAGACAAAGATCATTAGCCAAGATGAGGTACTGCATTTCTCTGCCAGGTTGCATCTCTGTTCCTTGGATAATGGAGTTGCTCGGCATTGTATTTACATTGTATTGATAATTACACATACGATGCGTCTAACGGCAGAGAAGGCATTCAGACTTGTTTTGTATTAAGAACAACTTTCAGACCCCGATCCCCTCCCCCCCCCCCCCCCTCCCCACGTAATTTATTGTCACCTGCAAAAGCGGGCGCGGTTTTGGAGGAGATATGGAAAAATCCCACACTTACACTTAGCATATTAATATATACATTATTATATTATTAGTATTAGTATTATTTTGTGCTCAGGATTCGGAAAGGGCCGGCCGCAGTCCAACACCTCCAGTAGACTATCAGGAGCTCTTCAATTCAACATACGGGGAATGCGACACTCTTAAACCCAAACGAGCCCAGCACAACAGAACATCGCTAAACTCAAAAGGTAAACAGTTCCAACATATATATATATATATATATATATATATATATATATATATATATATATATATATATATATATATATATATATATATATATATATATATATATATATATATATTCTTTACTTTTAACAAAGGCCAAAAAGCAGATTAGCTCCAAGGGACGTAAGTTTTCATTCAATTCTGAGAAAGCTGTGCTAATGCCATGGAATTCCAGGCTGGTAAGCTTGCATTGTGTCATCAGGACATCAGCTGTCCTTTTTATGACTGCATCGCTCACTAGTTCTAGAAAGGAGAGGGTATTGGGAGAGAAGGAATGACAGACCTATCATTTTGTGCCTTCCACTGAACACCTACTACATAAAGCAGTAGGGACTACCCCCAGGCACCCCGCCATTCGCTGGAGAATATCCAGACCTCCCACCAAGGGGGGATGCTAGAAAATATTCCCAAACATATTGGACCTGCTGAGTAGATTTAAGTTTTTTGCCGCCTACGACCGGTTTCGCCCCAAGGGGGGCTCTTCAGGTAGGCATACGGCGTATCCTGAAATTGCAAGCACAACGCATGTACCAGAAGACGCTTCCAGAATTTACTGGTAGTACCACTAGTACAGCGCGGATTGCATCCTTAAAGCTTTATGGGGTGTTGCAGTGGAAGAAGGTGTTGCAGTGGAAGATGATAGACTAATTTTGAAAAGGCAACATCTAGGCAATTTCGTGGTACAATTATTCATTACTTTAACAAAGGCGTCGCCCAAAGCCAAAGCATGCACTCAATCAGATTAGCTGTATATATATAACAAAGGCATCGCCCAAAGCCAAAAAATGCACTCATTCAGATTAGCTCCAAGGGACGTAATTTTTCATTCAATTCTGAGAATGCTGTGCTAATGCCATGGAATTCCAGGCTGGTAAACTTGCATTGTCCTCGCGCTGGGACCATACGGCGTTGAGGCGCGTCCCCTGGGTGGTGGATAGGGGGTCCCTCGTGAGAGGGGTGCACCGAATGAAATAAGGTGCCGTGAACCAACATGGTCTAAGGGAAGGTGACCCCGACACAAAACCCCTGGTCCTCCTAGTAAGGGGGTTGGGCGTGGGGGTAGCTTCCCCACCCTGCAAAAAAGGAAATAGCTACAAAAACGCCGACGAAAAGATTAACAGTAATTCCTTTCCTGGAGGTTCACAGGACAGGAGTTTCTGGAGGTCTCTCGTCGACGGCCTATACCCGGGTAGGGGTGACAGGCGTAAGTAAGTAAGTAAACTTGCATTGTGTCATCAGGACATCAGTTGCCCTTTTTGTGACTGCATCGCTTATTAGATCTTTTGAGCCTTCCACTGAACACCTACTACATAAAGCAATAGGGACTACCCCAAGGCGCCGCACCATCCGCTGGAGAATATCCAGTCCTCCCCCCGAGGGGGGACGCTAGAAAATATTTCCAAACAGATATTGGACCTGCTGAGTAGATTTAAAGTTTTTGCCACCTACGACCGGTTTCGCCCCAAAGGGGGGTGGGGGGGTGGGGGGGGGGAGGCTCTTCAGGTAGGCATACGGCGTAACCTGAAATTGCAAACACAACGCATGTACTAGAAGCCACCTCCAGAATTTACTGGTAGCACCACTAGTACAGCGCGGATTGCATCCCTCGGGGGGGGGGGGGGGGGGGGGAGGGGGGTGGAGGACTTGATATTCTCCAGCGGATGGCGGGGCGCCTGGGGGTAGTCCCTATTGCTTTATGTAGTAGGTGTTCAGTGGAAGGCTCAAAAGATCTAATAAGCGATGCAGACACAATGCAAGCTTACCGGCATGGCATTAGCACAGCATTCTCAGAATTGAATGAAAAATTACGTATATATATATATATATATATATATATATATATATATATATATATATATATATATATATATATATAATATATATATATATATATATATATATATATATATATATATATATATATATATATATATAATTGTGTGTGTGTGTGTGTGTGTGTGTGTGTGTGTGTGTGTGTGTGTGTGTGTGTGTGTGTGTTATCATTTAACAAAGCTACGCCATTACGTTTATATAAATTCAATTACTGATATACTATACTTCTTCGTTCATGATTTGCCCTGTTTAAATTTCAGGCAGCTTGTATTTCATTGTTTTGGAACATCTTTCAGAAACATATGTATTACAGATACATTGCAAGACAGCAGATGTCGAAACATATGTATTACAGATACATTGCAAGACAGCAGATGTCGTTGCTGGCCATGAATGGTTGCCCTTGCTCTGTGTTGTTCTTTTTTGTTATTGTTGTGATCCTTATCACACGTATCCAGAATAGTCGCTGACCAACTAGGTGTGCACACTGTTTCTTATAACTAAATGTGCATTTGTATAATCTAAAAAGACATTCTAATTGTTTGATTAATTGGTTGGTTGATTGATTGAGCGATCGATCGATCGATCTAAATTGATTATTTTTTGTTTATGAAAATATTTACCGGAACAAATCATGTTTCATGTTCGTGATTCACAATTTCAGCCGTTTCAGTACCATTTACTGTGTATGGTTAGTTAGTTATTAAAATATTAACATGAACAAGTCATGTTCATGTTGGTGATTGACAGTTTCAGCAGTTTCAGTACTGTTATTTACAATATATACTATATACCCTTTCTCCAGATGATCTCTCTATCGACTACGGAGAATTCGAAACCCTCCGGCCAGTACGACCTAAACCGCGAAAGATCGTACCTAGCACGTCTGGCAGCAGCTCTGCAGGCCGTTTGTCCACACCTCGCCCAGATTACAATCTCACCATCGAAGCCCACGGAAAACGCAGGGACACGAAATCCAAAGAACTGAAGTCTAGAAAGCTCTCGTCGACCACCTCTGACACCTGCACGAAGCCTCGGCCATCGACGCCCCCAGTAGATTACCAGACTGCCAAGCCAGCGTCCGAAGACCGTCAAGGGAGGAAACCCGTTTTGTCCCCACCTCGCAAGTTGCCGAAGAACCAAAAGCGGTCTGCATCGGACGTTGCCAGAAGAGGACGCCCAAAGACACCTCCTGTTGATTACAAGACGGAAGAAGTAGGTTTTGCATTGAGCATAGTGTGTGAATGTAAGAGGCATAGATCCTTATGGCCCCCCCCCCCCCAGTTTGCGGGAGCCCATGAGGATCTATGCCTCTTGTGTGTGTTTGCGTGTGTGTGTGTGTGTGTGTGTGTGTGTGTGTGTGTGTGTATGTGTGTGTGTGTGTGTGTGTGTGTGTGTGTGTGTGTGCGCGCGCGCGTGCGTGCGTGCGTGCTTGAGTGCGTGCAAGTTACTGTGAATGCGTTCTACTTTATATATTAAGTTTGACCAGCAAACGTATTAATAGGCAAGTTATGGCAGATCTGATTCTCTTTACCTTGTGTTTTCATCTGGTCTATATCTATCTGACCTCCTTTTAGAATTGTGTTCCGAAATTTACGCGTGACACATGTAATCAGCCACAGGGTTCATGTCAGACGGTTATGGGAAGAACTTGAGTGTTGTGATTGTTTTCCTTCTCAGGGTATAATCTACTCTCGTGGAATGCGTCTGCGCCTTGACCCGAGACGAGTTCCGGGCAAAACGTCAGTGATGAACCCTTGGCAAGCTATGGGGTTGTCAACCCTGCATTTGGCGACGTAAGTTTCATCTAGCATTTTTGCCCCTGAAGGCAAAAGACAGTATTTCCATTTATGTGAAAAGCGATGTTTTTGTAATGAAATCTTACAAAAATGGATGTACTGTAATTTGCATACCCGTTCGACGTAGGGAAAAGCCGTACGAGACATGGATCCTCATGAGCCCCCGAAGTCACCTGGGCTCATGAGGATCAATTCCTCTTGCTGTCACCACATTGATTCCATGTTCATAGGACGGCTGGGGCTTTGTCGTTAATTATCGACGATTGCAAAACACACTATGCGTCAAATAAACAGTGACGGGGTTAACGTCTTCTGATGAAAATCACAAAACATACAGAAATATGTTTGAAAAGGAGAATTACCATAGTTTTCCTTTCTAAGCGTGTTTTTCTCTTGATTTGGATTTTCTTTGCATTTTTGACGCTTGGCAGTCGCCATTCTGGTCTGGATTACGTCCTCTTCTGACAATCCTTCCAATGGCAGCCGTTTTAAATGATGTCACGCAATCGCAGACACACTGATGGAAAATCCTTATTTTACTGAGGAATACGAACATGAAGCAGGTCAACATAAAGAGTAGATTTTAGATCTCATGCGATCCCACTGCTTCTGTGTTTAATAAGGATCTATTTCTTTTAAATGCGTGTTCACTTTGTCGCAGTAGTGAAGGGGTTAGAGTTAAGATCCCTTTGGCCAAGGAAGCTGCACATTGAATTAATTAATGAGGCAGTAAAAATATTTATCTTTCATAACAAGGTGAGCATATTTAACCCATTGTTGTCCAAGGTCATCTACAAAACGACTTACTTTACGAAACGTGAACCAGATTTTTAAATTATGATTAATCAATGCGATTGATTAGACATGTCTGCTACCCCACGATAACTTTGCTGCATGCTACATGTATTCATATTTGATTGGTTAAGCAAGTGTGTATTGTGAAGTATAAAAGTATAATGTAATTTGTTGAACGGTACTTTGCTGATAGTCAAGGGGGGGGGGGGGGAGAGAGAGAGAGAGAGAGAGAGAGAGAGAGAGAGAGAGAGAGAGAGAGAGAGAGAGAGAGAGGAGAGAGAGAGAGAGAGAGAGAAAGAGGAGAGAGAGAGAGAGAGAGGGGGAGGGAGGGAGGGAGGGAGGGAGGGAGAGAGAGAGGGAGAGAGAGAGAGAGAGAGAGAGAGAGAGAGAGAGAGAGAGAGAGAGAGAGAGAGAGAGAGCTTGAGCTTGTGCATACTTCTGAAAATATAACTTCTGGTCTTCTGGTCAAATGCAGGAATCAATGGGCTAGAAACAGAATCTGTGTACCCCCTCGCATGTCTGAGCTTCCAGTCAAGCATTGGCCATCAATCGGGCATCAAACTATGATCACGAACTACTGTGGTATTTGTATTTGCTCTTGAAGTATATGCTGTATATACTGTATTAGGAATCTATTTTTAAAACTGCAGTCATCAACATCATTGTTCACAGTTTAATTTGTGCTGCAAGTCCTTTTGGCTCGGTGATCAGAGAGTTGCCAATTGATTCAAAAAATTGCTTAACCAGCAATCCTTGCTGCCATTTTACTTATTCTGTACTTCGTTTGAAGCTTTCATGTGTGCATTGTGAAGAGGACGTATAATATTAATACACTTTTGCCAATACGTTACACAGCAACACGTAATCATGTGTACCCTATTGTGCTTTCTTCAGAATGCTTTTTAAGCGTGAATAATTAAACGTGTATACTTTAAAACCGTTCACAAAACGAAGATATGGACTTATTGAAAACGTTCAAACTAGATTACACGAGTTACGCCACGGCCAGCCTCGCCAGTGACCTACGGTTTCACATCATTGGTTTTGTTGAGTGTCATGTGATCGTATTGACCACCAGAAAGCTTTTAACGTGTACGTATTATATACTAAGCGCAGAAAAAAGAAGAATACAAATGTGTCTGCCAGTAATAAGAGTTTGGAAATTTCGATTGAAACGCACGGTAAAGGTATAAAATCTTTAAGTATTTTATACGTTTACCGTGCCTTTCATTCGGAATTTCCAAACTCTTGTTACACTGGCAGACACATCACATCAGTTGTTTGACAACATTCACTGTAAACTTCATTGAGTTTTCGTGGACGATAGTACTTTTACGGCCATTAGAAGACACCAAACTCTAAAACACGCCATAGGAGGCCTTTTGCGTTAGCACACCGATTGCAAAGCTTAGTTTCCACTGTTGCAAATGGGATACTTCTGTCTGTAGTAAAAAAAAAAAATAGTTCAGTTCGAAATTTATTGACAATCAGTTACACGCACCAACCCCAAAACCAGAAAATTCACGATAAAAGGCTTACGTGTTTTTGTGTTTGCTGCAACATGTAAAGCACTGATGACTGTTCCTTCCTACTAGTGTTATGACACAGCCTGATTTAACGTAATGTTTTGGTATCAGAGATTTGCACTTTAACGCCATTGTTAGTTTTATGGGCCGCGGAATACACAACTCTAAACAAATCGCTTTTTTGTCAAGATATGCGGATGAGTAGAGGTGCATACGGTTGTTGAGATATTCATGAGACAGTCTTTTAATTGTGTTTGCACAAAATAAACTTCAGTATGTGTCCTTTGCAAATCTGAGATTATTATTTTGATCTGCTTTTAAACTTTGCCTCCACAATTTTGAATATTTTACAACTAATACCTGTTACTGATCCGACCTTTTTCACATCTGACAGGTACATCATGCAAATATCGCACAGTACTAAACACCATCTTTCATCAGTTGCAGCCATCAAAACAGCAGGAATCGCCTCGTACTGCCGTGCACACAAATACAAAACCACACTTGTCAAATTTCCATAGCTGTGACATAATAAAGAAACCGACTGACGTAGTAATTCAAGTCTCACCACCTGAAGTTGCCTTTTCAGTGTGTATTGGTAGTTATTTTGTATTATTGTCCTTTAAATTAAACATTTACATTCTCATCGTTTTTGTGCAGTTGCTGGTGTGTTTCATTTGTGTTGGCTCTTCGGAGCTTCTTGTTATTTGGATGATGCTGTTGATAGAAAATGGTGAAGATGGTATTGTATGAGGGTTATATATTGATTTGTCATAACAGTATAGCCAGCTACTGTTTATTAGGCACTTAAAAACAATTATTGACAATTAGTCTACTGCGGGGTTCGCATAACTTCGATTGAATAATACGAAGTCCAAATAATCATGTTCCTTGAGTGCAATCAAAGAAAACATTTCCATGAGTCAATAAAGGGGTCACTAAGGAGTGATTTTTTTTAAAGTCCCGTCTATTTATATAAGGGAATTTTTAGGACGGGTCGCGGTGGGGCGAATTTAATAGCATGTCCATGATGTCAAAGGAGGGCAGACCCAAACCTCTAACAATTGAAGCAACAAGATAAAAATTACGTCATGTCTAGTTACGCTAACCTCGCTGATGAACGTGCATTTGGCGCGAAGCGCCGTATGTATGTATGTATGTGTGTGCGTATGTATGTAAACAAGAGAATCTCCGATATTTCTGTACATACAAGCTTGAAACTTTGTGAAATACTTTTTTAAGTGGATGGCTAAGAGAGCCTCCGAGC
This sequence comes from Semisulcospira habei, assembly GCA_036245525.1. Taxonomy (NCBI): domain Eukaryota; kingdom Metazoa; phylum Mollusca; class Gastropoda; family Semisulcospiridae; genus Semisulcospira; species Semisulcospira habei. Next base: position 229,252,656 of record BTPG01000001.1, on the reverse strand, counting down.
ATATTGTAACTGAATGTCTCATTGTCTCGTTTATAGGAAGTTGGTTGACCTAGATTAGAGTCAATAATTTTGTCATATTTACGTGAATGTTTTGATATAGCTAGTTTGGAGAAAGACATTGGATGAGTTAGTTAGCCAGCTTTGCATCCTTTCAACGTCTTTAGAAAAAAAATCTTTTCAGAATAGAATTTAATCAGTATAAAATGCTTGACTTCTTGAGAAAGTCAGACCGTGGGGGTTACGTAAAAGAGTCATCTCCGTCACCATGCAGACTTTTACAAAATACTCTAAATATGACGTCATTCTATCTCGCGCGCGCACTCTTTCTCTCTCTCACACACACAAACATGCGCGCATCTCCAGGAGGAATAGATCCTCATGCGCCCTTCGGGATCTATGCCTCTTAGAGATGTTTAGAGCGCGCGCGCACGCACGCACTAACACATCGGCGCGCTTTTAGATCATGCAAGTGACCCGTGTACTTAGTATATCATATAGCTAGGTAAAGTCAACCTGCTTTCACATAAATTATAGGAAGACTGAAATTGTACCTTGAAGTTCTAGTTTTGTCACCATTTTCTCAAGCCTATGAAGCGAATGTAAAACTCATATCAGTTTGGTATAAAAGTACGTAAAAACTAAAACTTACGTCATGACAAATGACGTTTGACAAATCAATGACGCGTATGTCCTGCGCCCCTTATAGAACTCACTGAGGCATTGGCAGATCTGCGAGACTTTTTCAATAGGAGAAAATTAACATCAGAATCAGGACAAAGACAAAAGGTAGAGACCCTTAACAGCGAGGACAGCTCTCATGTAGAAGGGACTTTGTGGGTTATGGTTCGTCCCATCTTGTTTTTAAAGTTTGGCATTTGGAACCCCAAACCAGTAATAGATGCCTTGAAGTGCAAGTTTTTGATACTAGGGCATAGACAATAAGCAAGTAGAGTCAACAGTGAGAGTACACTTAGCAGCAAACACAAAAACGTCGTGAACTTCCAGGTTTGCGGGTAGGTGTATATAATTGTGCATAAAATCATCAATATTCTTTTTGCAATTTACAGACACCAAGATTTCATTTGCAGTGAAGTGAACAGATTTTTCCAGTCTGTGTTCTAACGTGAGGCATCTGTTACAGACCCTGATTATGGGGTAAATATCTTTTGCTGGCCATACAAGTACCATTTTCCAGGGACACTCAATGAATTTAAACAGTGAATAATGTCAAATAACTGATGTTTCTGACAGTCTAATACAAATATGAAAAATCTGAAGGAAACACACGATATGGCTTACAACACATTGTCATAGAATAAGGTAAAATTCGGATCTTGAGATTTTTTCACGGGGGGAGGGGAGGGCACTCGTGTGCCATGCGTCGTAGCTTCAATAGTTTAAAATTTAAAATAACAAAGTTTGCTGGGTTGAAAAGAGAATTAAATAATGTCTACGAGCACCGGACGCTTTTGCGTCCAACTGTTAAGATATAATAAATTGATTGAAAATGCTTATTTCTTCTAAAACGCTACTGCTTACTGTTGTCAACGATTGTCTTTGTTTAGAATCATATCAAATTGTAAAATCAATTTTCGGCTAAATAGTTGTTTATTAGGTACTTTAATTGAGGTTGACTGATGTTTTAATGACATAAAAATTGTGCTAGTAAAGGTTAACGTTGTTTATTGCTTAATTTGCTTTTTAACAATTAAAACCTTGATCTGTGTTAAGCGTCTTTCACTTGTTCTTGTTAAGCGTTGTTTTGGTGCAGCATCTCTGTTTCTGTCGACGTTGGACACATATGTTTGTATATTTGCTGTGTTATTCGCAAATTAACATTAATAATTGTGAGACCAAAGCGCGCGCGCGTGTAATACGTCTCTCTCTCTCTCTCTCTCTCTCTCTCTCTCTCTCTCTCTCTCTCTCTCTCTCTCTCTCTCTCTCTGTTTGTGTGTGTGTGTGTGTGTGTGTGTGTGTGCGCGCGTGTGCGCGCGCGTGCGTATGCGCGAATGAGTGCGAGCACACACCATCACACGTGTACGGTCAATAAAAACCAACACACGAGTCTCGTGAATGCTCAGTTTAATATGAATGTTCTACGAATCGGTGGTTTTCGAAATACTATATTAAATATCATTGTTCTCCGTCAAGTGTAATGGAGGATATGGTACACATAACGTTCACACAAGAAAGTTAATCTGACACTATCTTTGAACTAAAAACTGCTACATTTAGTACAGATTAGTGCCCGAGCGTTCAGGCTCCACATCATCAGTATCAATCCATCTTTTGTAACTGTTGCGAAATAGAGGACATTTTCCATTTTGGTCTCTGCAATGAATACTGAACAATGCGATCGTCCTAATTCTGTCACTGCCGAGAAAATGTGAACCCCCACCCAACCGGTACTGCAAGAGGTGTAGATCCCCATGAGCCCCCGCAGTTGCGGGGGCTCATGGGGATCTATACCTCTTGCTGACACCACTTTGTATCCCTGTTTCCTTGACGGATCGGGATCTGCTACGTTTACAACGATTTTAACAACACAATCCGCGTCCACTGACAGTGAAGGGGCTAAACCACAATCGGATTAGCCCCTTCCCTGCCACTGTAACTACATGTTTGTTTCTGAAATATTGGTTCATTCAACAACCAGATGCCAAACACCGTCCAAGGAACATGGATACAAATTGGTCTCAGCAAGAGGCATTGATCCTCATGAGACCCCGCAGTCGGGAGGGCTCATGCGGATCTATTTCTTTTGCAGCTGGATCGTGTTCGCCTTTTTCTCGGCAGTGAATAGGTTAACCCCTTTTGTGCATGCGGCCACCGGTATACTTTTAACAGTACCTGTGCTTGCATCCACGAGGGGATTGGAGAATAATAATAATAAAATCCACGATACGCCGGATTTGTTCAGATCATTAACAATAGACGATGTTTGGAAATCAGAAATTTTTACTTACTTCTGATTTCCAAACATCGTTTATCCAAACCGTTTATCTGAAAAAAAAAGTGCATTTTGGCCTCCTGCAGGCCGAGATGAACCCAACAGACGAAGTTCGGAAATCAGAAGTAGGTCAACATTGCACGTGTTTCGACTAAAACTGGATTAAAAGTCAGGACAAACATGCGATATTGCGATATCGCATGTTTGTCCTCACTTTTAATCCACTGTTTTCTTCGAAAAATTTGCAATTTTGACCTACTTCTGATTTCCAAACATCGTCTATTGTTAATGATCTGATCATATTGACAGAACAAATCCGTGCAAAACGAGCAAGACTGCAGTGCAGTTAATTTAAAAGCGCCGTCTTTCCATTGATCGCATGGTCGCAGCTATCCCCTGTTTGGCCCAGTTATAAGATTTTTGGAAATCATTTTCCCCCTAAAATTCAAGATTTCAGAACATTGTATCAAGTTATGCCACTCTGGACATTTCTTTGTGTTTGGCATGGGTATAAAACAGAAAATAAACAGACGGAGAAATAAACGGTAAGATAGAAGGTCATTACATAATACAGAAAATAATTACATAATACGATGTGCAATTTCACAGCATTCAAGTACAGTCACTAATCAGTCACAGTCGGATTCATTTCTGTCAAGTCGGCAAGAGACATTGATTCTCATTGGCCACTGCACGCTGCTGGAGCTCGTGAGAACCAACTCGTCTTCCGTATTAGTGTAGGCCAACCGAAACCATATACATCTGTGACTGAGAAGTTATCTGAGCTCAAAGAAAACAAAAACTCCGATTGATACACGAACACACAAATCGTAAAATCGTTTAAAGTTCAGAAATCGAATTTTTGTTTGAAAACAGGTAAACAAAGAAAGAACAACAGAAAACGCCGTAAGTGCTGGGCAGAAATGTGACGCACAGCGTTGACTTCTAGTCTAGAGGAACCTGCAAAGAGACATAAAGAGAAAGAAGCGTTGACACATTGCCTTTCTTAACCAGTTCAGTGCCGAGAAAATCTTAATACTACCCAGTTGCAAGAGGTATAGATTCAAAGTGGTGTCAGCTAAAGGCATAGATCCTCATGAGCCCCCGCAGTCGCGGGGGCTCATGAGGATCTATGCCTCTAGCTGACACCACTTTGTATCCACGTTCCTGGGAGGGCTAGGACATTTTGGTGTTGAATTAACAAAGAATGCAGAAACACAATCTGCGTCAACTGGCACTGAGCAGGTTAATATGTTTTAACTCATTCTACCCCATCACCGAAATCTCCAAATTTCGCCACTGTCCTCTGAAGACTGTATTGCAGTGCAGGACACAGATCGACCATGATAGTTCAAGGGTGATGCCAGAATAGCTTGGCGCCCATAGGCGCGAAGCTATTCTGGCATCACCCTTGAACTATCATGGTCGATCCTTATCTTGCTGTGGTGTGTCTGGGGTGGAATGAGTTAAATCGATCAAAGAAACTTGAATTATAAAAATCAATGTGAAATCAGATCTTTTTGTTCAGCAGATTTTCTGCTTTATACACGACCTTCAAGCCATTCTTTTACCATTAACGATTGACACAGACGTAAAAGCCTTAATTTATATACATATTGCTTCAATATAGTTGCTACACTTCCGCGTTTCATTTACATAGTTTTTGTCAGGTTGATATTTCCTCCATTTTTCATAACCAAAATGTTGGTCACGCCCTAAGAGGGCTGGTTCTCATAACACTGATCCTTGTGACTACGCACACGGGTTGGATTTTAGCTGTACCAATTACAAATGCTCCTCCCCCCCCCACCCCCCCCCCCCCTCTCCGCAGTATCAAGTGCAAGGTGCGGCTGAACTAACTTACATCGTCAAACGCAGCGTTGACAACCCCATGAGTTGACCTAGGAACAGCGAGAGGTTCGTTGTGAGCATTTCTCCGAAGGATCTGTTTTGTGTCAAGTCGCACAGGGATTTCAAACGCCGAGCGGATTGCAGCCTGCACAGACAAACAAATGGGACCACATTAAATCATTGCAGATTTAACATGAGCCATGCTTAATTCAATTTTCACAACGTTTTGGACAATGAAAGTGTCCAGGAAAAAATTGATGCATTAATTATTTTACATCACGGCTGTTGATACAGAATCAAGTGTGTACTAGTCTGTGATTCTTCAGCCATAAGGTTAAAAATCATAGACCAGCACACATATAAATAACGCGACGACGAACAGAATTTTAAACAAATTTAAATCGAAAGTGTTGTCTTCTCAATATAAAAATGTGCCACTCATCAAGTTGCCTACTTTATATTTCACCTGAAAGACATAGCTGACAAGCAAGCCACACCGCCCCCCCCCCCCCCCGCCCCCCCCCCCCCTCCCTATTTCCGCCGCCTCCATCGATTCTGTTTTTCAACCTTAAACCAGAGATGTTAATGCCAGAAAAAGGTGTAATTCTGACGAGTCCCCGTTCCTCCATTTGAAATAGTAGCAGGCTGCCCGAATCCATTGAAAATAACTTCGAGCACTTTCCGACCTAAATATATCTGAATTGGGGAAACGTTTGAAACTCACCCCTTCCATCACTCCGCTTGGAGGCATGTAGTCAGCTGGAGGCGTCTTGGGTCGCCCTCCTGCGACGACTTCCGGTGTACGCAACTTTCGGGTTCTGGGATCTCCACGACCTCTACCAGCCTCATGATGTCCTGCATTGGGAGGCTGCACGTAGTCCGCTGGGGGCGTGTACGCACGAGGCTTGGAGTCGGTGCTCACAGCAGAATGCGAGAGAATTCCCGTCATGGGTTCTCCGGGTGCTTGGTACATCGGCAGGTCAGTCCACTCGCTGTCCAAGGATTTGGTCGACAATCCGTCATCTGAGAAGAAGAGACCCATTGTGCAAAAGATAATCGGGCCGACGTAGGCCGCCGTTGGCCCGCGCACGGCAGTGTGCGAGCCAAATGCGACCGGCTCGATTATCTTTTGCTAACTGGACAGTGTCTATGTCATGTTTATTAATACTTTACATCCTGAGATTGATTTTTTTTTCTTTTTAAAAAGATTATTTTCCTATGAAGGCTACATTACAGATATGAGATAGATCAACCATTTTAGTTCAAGTGTGGTGCCAGAGTAGCGTGGCGCCTCACGCGCCACGCTATTCCGGCACCACGCTTGAACTATAATAGTCAAATTTATTTTAAGCAACAGGAAGAAAAGGGCTAAAGTTGGCTTCCCAAGGCTTTGAGTGCAAAAATTCGTCAATGAAAGATTTTCACAAACTATGTGAGACGGCACACAATACATTAGTGTCTTTGCTGCCCCAGATTTCGCCCTTCTGGGAACTTTCCTACATAGCAATGGAAAAGAAGAGTAGAAACGTCTTTCATTTCACGACATTCAAAATTCATAATGAAACAAAGGATAAACGTAATATCTCCTTTGTAATTGTTCTGAGTATGCGGGACAAAAGGGCTAACTTAAACTATCAAGTTTGAATGTCGTAAAACGACGACTTTTGAGCTCTGATTTGTAAGAGTTTCTTCCGCCACGCTCAAAAGGCAGTGGGAAACTTCTGCTACGTGTGCCTACTCACAAAGATTGTGAAAAGAAGGGCAGAAGAAACTTAGATGAGACAAAACATTAGTAACCCGTTGTATCAGCAATCAAAGCCCGCCATGTAGCAGATCGCTTTACGTTTGTCCTTTTGCACAACATTGTTGTAAGACAAACAATGAGCATTTATAACGGACACACTGTGAACTGTTTACAATTTTTAGCCTGGAGACGGTCGCTTTAAAGTTGTAAAAACAGCTCTGGTTCATACACTTCGGTTCAAACAAACTTCAACCTGTTTCAAGACGTGTTCTAGTCTGAGCATACAATTCTAGAAAACGCACAAAAATATACAGCTCTGGTTTATTTATCGGACATACATGTGTCTGCTCCTATACCTGATGGGTCCGTAGAAGTTCTGCTGTGCTGCGACCGTCTGGGTTTGATGATCTCGCTGTCCTCGTAGGCAGGATTGTTGAACTGACGAACCGCCTGGGGAGTCGATGAGCGGGCACTGAAACTGGTATTCTGAGGCACAAAACAACATTTCAATTAAATGTTCCAGCGTTATGTCGAGTTTTCTACACGTGAGAAATGGTTGTATGTCTGAAAAACTACGTAAACATAGCCGGAGATGGATTGATTAGTTCAACTCAAGGGTAGTGCTTGATTAGCTTGGCGCCCTCGGCGCCAAACTAATCATGCACTGTCCGTGAACGCACATGGCTAAATCTTGAACCCTCGTGGCCTCGACAATGTATGAACGGCTAACACTTCAGAATGTCCAGTTTATATGCAGCCATACTGGAGATTTCACACTTTTTAAAGTGGATGGATAGACGGAGGGATGGACTGGTTGATGGAAAGATATACGTACGGACAGACTGATGAATGACTAAACAAAGGATTTATTGAAAACAGCCGTTTGATCTGAGACAGCACCTCTCCCTATAGGGAACCCATATACTTGTCACGCTTTATTACACTGGTGACCTTGAGACTGGCCTAATCCCTTCGCTGCCGTGAGAAATGCATATACACACGATCCAACTGCAAGAGACACAGATCCACATGAACAAGCACTCATGAAGATAGTATGTCTTTTGCTCGCACCACTTTGCATTCATGCTCCCTGGACGACCGGGGCTCTTTGGTGTTGAACGAACGAAAATTTCAGACGCACAATCTGCGTCCACTGACAACGAAGTGGTTAAAGGTCAGGATATGTAAGTGTTTTAGACGGTGGAAGACACTGGTAAAGTTTCGTTTGCAATGAACGACTACCAACAATGAACGACAGCGAAATCACGGCGGATAACCAATGTGCACTATAAACATGGACAACACTCCAAACATCTCCAGAAAGCATAGATCCTCATGAACCATCATCAGCAGAACACATAACACTTCAAACATCTCCAAGAGGTATAGATCCTCATGAGCCCGGAGGGCTCATGAGGATCTATGCCTCTTGAAGATGTTTGGAGTGTTGTCTATGCCTCTGTTAGGAGCTGGTTATCCGTGGCGATTTCACTCTGGTTATCCGTGGCGATTTCGCTCTGGTTATCCGTGGCGATTTCGCTCTGGTTATCCGTGGCGATTTCGCTCTGGTTATCCGTGGCGATTTCGCTCTCGTTCATTGTTTTCAGCCGTTCGTTGCATACAAAATTTCACCATTGTCGATACATACCGGGAAAGGAACCTGAGGCACACCGACGTCTCCGTAAGCAGGATTGGTAAATTGGTAGTCGGCAGGCGGGGTGTTGGAGCGACCAGTATGCCCACTGCTGCAAGCGTCAGAGTGTGAGTGGCGTCGGCGGTAGTCCTCCCCGGATTCGAAATCGAAGCCTTCATTGGCGAAGTTGTAGTCAGCAGGAAGCGTTCTGGGTTGTCCTGGGTCACACAGGGTCCCTTCGTCTGAGCGTTTCCTTTTGGACCGTGACGGCTTGAGATCACTGATGCATACACAGAAAAGATGAATAATTTGCAACAGCCATCCAGATGTCTTGGTCTTGTAAGCCGATAGCTTGTATGTATTATAATTTTGCTTTGGGAATTAAGCATCATCCAGTCTTAGGGACTGCTCGCAAAAATTTTTTTTTTATCCACTCTACATGTCTTTAATAACTTGTGGAAAGCGCGGTCTTAACATCTCACAGTGACAACCCGAGGGTATCAAAAATGGATCACAATTTTAAGAGTTTAATCATTATAATGCACACTTGGTGTAAATCGATCATTATGAAATATCAAATCACTTACTCTTCCTCGCCTTTCCGACCTTTTCTTTTCCTGCAAGAATTAAAAAACAAAAACCACATTATACACGAATATCATGCGCGAAGTTGTATCACGAAGTTTCAGCAGCTATTATAAAGTGTGGATTCATGCGTTAAGACTCTAAGGTTGAAATTCGGTAAGTTGGAAGCAGTCCTCTGAAGGCCTACATATCCCGCTTCAGGAGACAGATCGACCATGGTAGTTCAAGAGTGGTGCCAGAATAGCTTGACACCGATAGGCGCCCAGCTATCCGGCACCACCCTTTAACTAAAGTCCAGATAGTTTATATTCTGTTGCAGTATGGCAGTGGTTTACGCACGTACCCCCTTTTCTTGTTGATTCCGTATATAATAAAGGCGCCGATGAGTACCGCTGTACCACAGGAGACGATGATGGCGGTCAGTTTGGTGGGGTTGTAGTCACACCGGTATGCAGCCAGCAGGTCCACACAGTCCGTGATGGGACTGCACGTCGCCGTACGGCACTCGTCGATCTCCGCCTCGCACCATTCACCTTCGTAGCCAAGGTCACAGCTGCAGGCGTAGGGGTCGAAGGTGAAGGCCCTCCTTGTTTCCTGGCAACTGCGCGAGGCGCCGCGAGGGATGCAGTGACCGTGAACGCACGGATCGTTGAGGACGTACACTCCCAAGGTCAGCTGTAAGCTGTATGAAGCTGCTGCATCCTTGACCCTTGCATTGTAGGTCACCTGACCAGCGTAACCTTTGCTGACATTGAGAAAGATTTCCTTTCCTCCTAAACCCGAGAGGTCGACATAAGTGGCGTTTTGCAGCACGAGCTCTTCTTTGCTCAGAGTTACAACTTCAAATTTGGACTCTGAAAAGACAAACACGCAGTTTTGTGGTGCAATTATTCTTTACTTTTAACAAAGGCGTCGCCCAAAGCCAAAAATGCACTCAATCAGATTAGCTCCTAGGGACGTAATTTTTCATTCAATTCTGAGAATGCTCTTGCTGTGCTAATGCCATGGAATTCCAGGCTGGTAAGCTTGCATTGTGTCATCAGGACATCAGCTGCCCTTTTTGTGACTGCATCGCTATATATAGTGGGGCGTGCGTGCCGTAACAAAAATAGATGATGGGAAAAAAAAGAGGATGGAAATGATTGTCTTATTCTATACCTGCGTATTTCTCTGTCGGCTGGCGATTGGGTGCCTGGTAGGCGGGGGCAGGGGATCTAACTGTTGTCTGTCCAGCGCTGTGATTCCCCTTGGTTTGAGTACTGACAATTCTGCCAGCGCTAGCCTCACCTATCTGGTTTGTGAGTAACAAAAATATCCGCACTCCTGACAAATTGGTTTGTTCACCGACCTGGCTTATCGTTGACACTGTCCAGGTACTCAGCAGCATCGTCCTTGTCAACGTCACTGTAGGCGATGACCCCAAGCTTGATATGGGTGGTTACGTTTACCTCGATCAGCACAGACATGTTGATACCGTTACCGGACGTTGGGCCTTGCAGCCTTGCCTGCCACACTTCACTGTTGTTCGGCGCTGCAAAATCCAGTCATTATTCCATGACGTTGAAACCCAATAACTAATGAACTATACATAATCCACTAACTAACTACTAACTAACTAACTAACTAACTAACTAACTAACTAACTAACTAACTAACTAACTAACTAACTAACTAACTGCGGAGGCCAATCCGGGACAGGCAGGTTCGACCGCAGTGGCTGCAGGGGGAGGTATGGCCAGGGTTCTGAGTTGCGGCATCTCTGTTTTTTCTCCTGAGCCGCTTGTCCTTAAGGCTAGCTCTGCGAGAGTCCTCAAAGGAGACAGCTGCCGTGTAAATGGTGGAGCGCCAGGTGTCACGGTCCACAGCAAGCGAAGACCACTGGTGGTGGTCGATTTGGCAGGCACTAAGTGACTTCTTGAGACAGTCTTTGTATCTCTTCTTTGGTGCCCCTCTGTCACGGTGTCCAGTAGCAAGCTCGCCGAACAGGGTGATCTTTGGTAGGCGATGATCCTCCATCCTGGAGACATGCCCCGCCCAGCGGAGCTGTGTCCGCATCAGCAAAGCCTCGATGCTCACAGTTTCAGCCTGTTCAAGGACCTCGACGTTGGTGACATAGTCACTCAAGTGAATGCCCAGGATGGTGCGCAGGCAGCGCTGGTGAAAGCGTTCGAGGAGTCGTAGTTGGCTGCGGTAGAGGGCCCAGGACTCAGAACCATACAGCAGGGTGGTGAGGACCACAGCTCTGTACACGCTGATCTTGGTGCCTGTTTTCAGCTGTTGATTGTGCCACACCCGCTTGAAAAGTCGCCCGAAAGCGCTGTTCGCTTTTGCCAGCCTGCTGTCAAGCTCCTTGTCCAGCTTGGCGTCCGACGTGATAATGCAGCCAAGGTAAGTAAACTGGTGCACTGACTTTAGTTCAGACTCGCCAATGGTGATGTGAGGAGGGCGATACACTGTCTTGGGTGCCGGCTGATGGAGGACCTCTGTCTTTTTCAGACTGACCTCGAGTCCAAAGAGCTGGGCAGCGTCTGCGAAGCAGGACGTGATGCGCTGTAGGGCTCTCTCTGTGTGTGCAACGAGGGCAGCGTCATCAGCAAAAAGCAGCTCACGAATCAGTTGGTCTAGGGTTTTCGTGTGGGCCTGCAGTCGTCTGAGGTTGAACAGGCTGCCATCGAGACGATACCTGATGTACACTGCATCGTCATCATCGAGGTCCACTGTGGCCTGCTTCAACATCATGCTAAAAAAAGATGGTGAAGAGGGTCGGTGCCAGCACGCAGCACTAACTAACTAACTAACTAACTAACTAACTAACTAACTAACTAACTAACTAACTAACTAACTAACTAACTAACTATAAATAAATAAACTGAAAAATTCAGTCAAAAGAACTTTTAAAATGCCAGAAAGAAATACGCTTAGGTAAGACTACGACAGGATTTGTTAAAAGTGTTCTCTCATTGGCTATTTCCTTGCAAAATGCTGACCAAAAAGGCAACTGTCGAGCGTGTAAATGCAAAAAAAAACAAAATAAAAAACAAAAACAAAACAAATACCAACAATGAGACGGCCATGCATTACGGCGCAATGTAAGAAACGAATAAAACGTTTCGTAGTTGTAGTCACAATTTCACTCTTTGTCCTGATTGCTTTCATTTTCATTATAACCAAACACTTTCATTTTTCTTTGTCTTTTATTTTAGATGGTTGTTTCAGCCCCCTCACCGTGTAAGCTGCATATACGGTAACGCTGAATGGAAGATTCGACGATATCCAACAAAGACCAGGCCGAATACATTTGCCATGTACTTATCATCAGCACCATCACGTAAAACGTGCAGACAACAATTATTCCATTTATAACGCGAAGTTCTGAGGTTAACGCCTTTTTGCCCCCATAAAGGTGATTTCAAAGGAGGGGCTTGGAAAGTACACATGTATTACACACGAACCCACCTGGTATGTAGATAAGTTGGGGTGGATCGTTGAAAGATGTGACAACCGCAGTGACGGTGAAACGGATCACGTTAGGTACAATGCCAAGAGCCTGTGTTTGGACGTCGATTATCTCCCTTCCTGCAACATTAAGTAGTTCATAACCTGATGTCCTGAGTTCCTTACGAATTCATAATTCACTCGTTCAAGGCATCAATAGCTGCGGAAGTGTGTAGCGTTGCCGCCGGCAACGCTATACGAGACATACATAGATAATGATAGTTGGCGCCTTGAATGAGTGAATTGTTAACTCCATTCCAGATGTGCCTCACACAGATACGCGGCAAAAAAGCCACGTATGCCTCTGTGACACGTCTTAAAGTATACAGTCAGCAAAAATTCAGCCCTGACAGAGTACGTACCCCATGAGACTGATCGATTATGGTTTAGGTCGTTTGACATCGGACCGCACAAAGTTTTGCCCAAATATTTCCGCAAAGAAACACTTTTCTGCACCACTTGAAGAACAACTATCACTTAGTGCCAATTGAACTAATATGGAATATTTTTTACTGAACTCCTATGATTTGTCGATTTAGCTGTACAGTCGTAAAAATTTGGTGAAAGGAGAAGAACAAGCCATT
>BTPG01000001.1:229195087-229239314 GCA_036245525.1 Semisulcospira habei | reverse complement strand
TGGTCACTCAACTTTATAGTCTTCGGTAATGACTCTGGAACAGGACCCTCATATGGTACAACCAATGATTCAAAATCAGCATACACTACAAACGGCAACTTTTGCTGATTCCCATAGTTCTTAAAATACACTTGACTACCAGGATCTGGGTACTTAAGTACAGTTTGTATGTCATCAGCTGACCTGCAGTGTAGAACGTGTTTGTGCGCTACGTTTATGGAGGAAAATCTTTGTAAACATCTTTTACACACTTCCTGTTTCCCATTGTGTTTTGTTGTGTGTCCATGAATTAGACGTGACATATTTCTAATAATTGTGTAGTGAAAGTTATCATTATCACCGGTAGGGCCGATTAGCAACATGTCAACATGCTTATCTTCTGACTGACCATAGGTTGGTGCCAGTGGAGATACTCTAATTGGCTGTAGCTTGTTCTCAGACTGATTATCCCACACATACACATTTACAGATATACCAGGATTTAGTTTTTCAAACAAGTCTATGTCCTCTATTTTAACAGGGAACTCAATGCCACTAAAAACGAGTTCATTTACAAATTTGGTGTAGTTAGATACACGTTCAGGTTTTGATTTTACAAAGTGTAGTTTAGCAATCACACACCACATGAAACAGAAATTGTCATTGTTCTGTATGTTGACGACAGCCTTTTTGTTCGAAACTTCTGTTGGCAGTGGCAACCATGATTTACCTAGTATAGGATGATACCTAGACTGCTTTAATTGTAGTTCATGTACATGTCCTTCGTGCCAGCCAGACCCCTTCATTTTTGCACTGTCAATTGCCTGTAGAAAGTCTGGTAATAGTCTGTCTCTAAACACGTTCTCTACCTCCGGTTCTCTTCTTGTGTTAACAGTGTGTTGTCTTGTTGATATATACGATACAATTACCTCACCGTCCACCCTAGTGAATTCGATTTTAGCAACAATCTGAATCTTCACACTGCCTGTGAGAAGATTTTGCTGTATGACAGAAAAAGAGTTTTCTATTGATTGATAGACATTATTAGTATTGCTTATAGGCAAGTTTGTTGTGTGAAACACGTTTCTTAAACTAGATGAGCCAGGGCTTTGAGCATTGTCCGTCATTTTTATTTGACCGACAAAATAATAAATGAAAAAATATTACCGCTGGCTCACCTTGTGTAATACCACTTTATTAATTGTAACACTGTCAATATAAACATTTAGTTTGCGTAGTTGTTTAAATATGCTATAACAAATTTCCCCTAACCAACCATAGTCGGTATCATTAACTTTAAAAGTAGGTGTCTTTAAATCAACTGTCATGCACTCCACATCTGGATGCTCATCGACATAATCCAAAGTCACACTATATGTAGCATATATTTCTGATGGTGCTGAAAGGCTTATGTTAGTCTGTTTGGGTAATATTAAGTCAGTAAAATGCATAACATCTTTAAAACAGTGTGAGATATCAAGCACTTGTATGATTTGTCCGTCTGTCATTTTTATTGGACAAACAAATGTATAAATTGTTATCAAGCAGAATCATGTTTCTAGAAAATTACACTGAGCAGTAACCTTTTACGTTTGCATCACTCCAGCAATATTGTCAGTAACGTTTTACGCTTACACTGTGTTACCGCTTCTATGTAAGCTAGATAGATTTAGATTCAAACCACAGATACATTCACTCAGGGATAAAACACTATGTATTTTCTGCTCATGATCAATGTCATAAGGGATATAATCACTTGAAGATTGAACCACTATACAGAGTTGTCTCCCATAGACTATATATGGCATACCCCAAGAAGACCTTGGCTGTCCAGTAGGCATAAAGCTGGTTACAGCTGGAATACAGCATGCGCTAAAATCATGCTTTTCCTGCTGCCTTTCTACTGTATTCCAGCTGTATTCATGCTGGGCTATTAAATGATTTGGGTGGGTTTATGAATGGCTTGCTTCACAGATTTCAATTGCAGTGTCATGTACATTGACCCTGTCCCTTAAAGCGAACAGACCTGGCACAGTATTTGGCGATTATTGGCTTTGCAGTAAATTATAAATCACACTCTGGTCAAGTGAGAGCCAAATGAAACATCAGACGTTACATACAGGTTGCCGCACCATACGCGGCATGTGTGCGGCATGTGTGCGGCATACGCGGCATGTGCCGCACCATACGCGGCATGTGTGCGGCATGTGTGCGGCATACGCGGCATGTGCCGCACCATACGCGGCATGTGTGTGGCATGTGTGCGGCATGTGTGCGGCATGTGTGCGGCATGTGCCGCACCATACGCGGCATGTGTGCGGCATGTGTGCGGCATGTGTGCGGCATACGCGACATGTGTGGCATTATGGCAACATGTGCCACACATTTACAGTGTGGCGCGTTGCAAAGATTTTTTCAGATTTCAACTACCAGCAAACTCTTTTGCCTCAAGGTGGGTAAACAAGTCTCGTCAACAAGTCTAGAGTGTCGTCAAAAAGAGGAAAGTGCGACCTAACTGTCGTTAACGTGACACACTTAATAGGGAGTTCCGAGGAGTGCTACGTTAGGTTAGCCCATGACAAGTTGTAAATGTTCATAGTAAAGTCTAGTCAACCTACTCAAAAGAGAGACCAGAAAGTAGAGCTGAATAAAACGTTGTAAACGGGAGTCAAGCCCGGGCTCGGGGCTCTTGAGGATCTGTTGTTTATGTACTCAGTCGGGTGTCTGTTTAAAGCATATGATTTTAATGTGCCTTTCACAGACACCCACCAGTATGTACACCAGATCGACTCACAGGTGTGCTTACAAATTGCATGCATCAGACATGTTTAATCAGGTATGCTCCCGAAAGGAATATCTTACAATGATATTGCATTGATGTGAGGCCGTACTTAAAGACCTTGTGCGTTTGGCGACAGGTGTCATGTTGGGTAAGATTGTGTTAGTGTGCGTGTGTTTGCGTGCGTGTCTGTGTGTGTGTGTGTGTGTGTGTGTGTGTGTGTGTGTGTGTGTGTGTGTGTTTGCGTGCGTGCGCGTGTTTGCGTGTGTTACCACCTCTAACAAAATCTGTTTTGTTCAAGATATAACATATGTCATTTATTTCAAAGTGACGGCTGACACACACATGACAGTTGACTTGAAATGTCTTACGAAACGATTACAGTGGTGCAGTGTCCCACCCCCCTAGCAACTAAAAACCAATAACACGCTACGCACTACACAATGGAAGCCTATATAATAATACATACAGTTTTGTTAAGACTGAGATCGCACCACTGATTTAGGCTTGTACAAAATCAGATGAGATGTTATAATTGTATATGTGTGTGTATGTATGTCTGTTTATGTGTATATGTGTCTGTTCATGTGTGTGTGTGTGTGTGTGTGTGTGTGTGTGTGTGCGTGCATGTGTGTGTTAGTGCGTGCGTGTGTGTGTACGATATCACTTGTTAGTTTTCCAACTGGCTGTTTTTAGTGCAGAGTATGACCTCCGTTTTGATTTCTCGGGAACCAGTCATAAGTATATATAAAGTCGACTTCACAAAGCCTTAGAGCCTGCTTATTCATAGAGTGTCAGGTCTCGCGGCGCGCTACTGTGCCAGCGCGTAGCAACGATAAGGCAACACAGGTGAGCTGGCTTGCAACGCGTCGTGTCCTGCCTAGAGTGCTGGCGACGGGCTGTGTTTACGTACATAGTGGCATTGCGACATTAGTCATATGAGCTAATTAAGAGAGAAAGGAATACTGAGTAAACTGAAGTATTATTAACACAATGACTGAGTTAACCCCTTAAGTATTATTTTTGATTTTCATAAAAATGTGGCTGTTTAAATAATAATGATTTAGGGGTAACTTCCAGTGGTATTAACTCTGTGCGGGAGACATGGAAAATGAAGGGTCAAAAACTTATAATCAAGGGGGTTAACTCAGTCATTGTGTTAATGCTGGTTCAGACCACTCAGTATTTATATCTCTGCTGTAGCCCAACGTCAAAGTACTTGTCCAAAAGGACTGGCTAGCGAAGGCGTTCCGACTCCCGATGATGCATCACCGTTGGTCATGGAAGATGAAGAGATCGAAGAACGACGAAATCTTCGAAGTGCACTGGAAAAGGGCGCATTGTCAAAGTGCCAACACAGTTAATTCTGGCCCAACACGCATCTACTCACAAACCACGTGAGTTGTGTCTCATCTCACCCTAATACCCGCCTTGGCCATATTAAATATACAATCGTGGATAAAAAAGATTCCTATGTACATTCCACATTTACCAGGCCTGCACTATTCCATTACACTAACATTAAGCTAGCACAACCACTTTTGTATAATAACATTGCCACTGCTAAAACCAACATTATCAAAATATCCACATGTACATACAAAGATATCAAATAATCACCAGCAACCATCCCACGTGCCAATCTTATTACATTACACATCTAGGACTTAATACAAATATATTTGAAAGGATACCCACTTTAATTCATTTTGACAACATGGCCCTTTAAATATACTCACTCGGCGACAGCCGAACATAAACTAAATCCGACACCCACCACATTACAACCCAACCTAAAAAACATGGTTAAAGACTTGATTAAAACATCACCAAAAAACTAGACGAACATACCCTTCCGAACCTATGTACACATTCACACACCCGAGAGCACAGCAGCTAACTGAGAAAAATGGCATGAACAATTACCTGTCACTGGTGAGTCCTCCGGCAGGACGAGACAAACAAGACGAACACGAACCGGAGGGGTCTTCTGTTGAGTAGCAGCCGTGGTCACTAGTCTCAGAGATATATAATAGGAGAGGACTAAGAATCAAATTTCAATAAGGCCGCACCCATCATTAAATCTCGCCTTTATTGATATTGAAATCTATGACATCTTATTACCTCTCTATTATCACATAATTACCCTTTTGTTTTTTGAAAAAGTGGCGACCATGATTAGTGCGGCCTTATTGTAATTTGATACATTAGTCCTCTCCTATTATATATCTCTATAACTATTGTCTCTGACAACACTTAAACATGTACTGTTAATTTGTTTTTAAAATCGCGACCATGGCCATGATCCTTGCAGCTCTGCATTCATGGCTACAGTAAACACTGAACCAGGAAGTGAAATCGACTGTAGACGGTAAAACCCTCAGTAGTTGACTGCCTTGCACCGCGGAGCCGAGTATATGGGGTTTTACAGAGACTATGATCCTCACGAGCCTAGATTTTTATAAGTGGACACAGGTCAGATCCTCAAGAGTCTCGGACTCCAGGCATAACCCGTGTTTTCAAGTAATAGTCTACTTTTGTTTGTTAGCTCTCTCCTAGCGAGTATGTTGGCTGGTCTTATCTAATATTATTTTACTGCAGTACAATTTTTGAAAAGGTGACTGCCGTGTTATGCATACCCGAAATGTGTTTTGTTCAACACTGACAGTACAACTCAACCGTTTTATTATAAACAGTACTGACACACGCACGCGCGCACGTACGCGCGCACGCACGGACACACTCAGACACACGCACTCACGCACGCGCACACACACGCACGGACACACTCAGACACATATAACTACACACATACACGCACGCAAACACTCACGCACACACGCACACACACAGATTGTAAGATATTTCTTTTGGGTGCATAACTGATGCCTGACTCGAGCTATAGTTCACGCGCCCGTGGGTGGTGTATATGTAACTGCGCTTTCAAGTTGAAAATAGACACATTACTCACTGCATTAAACAGACACCCGACTGAGTACATAAACAACAGATCCTCAAGAGCCCCCAAGACTCCAGGCTTGACTTCCGTTGTAAAACGTTTCAGTCAGCTGTACTCTCGGCACCCTCATTATGAGTAAGTTTTGAAACTTGGCGACATGCTTTTGACAGATTAGCATTTCAGTTTCGAATGCTCTGCCCAACTTATGGACCCCCCAAGATTTATGAATAAAAATTTCGACATAATATTCAAGCGATAATGTCGTCGCTCTTTTGTTTGGCTGAATGGGCCTGCCGTCTGCTTACTAATGTTTGTGTTGTTACCCTTGGTACCGTCTGTAGGTAACATGAATGACTCATTTTACCATAAATACATGTCTCATAGCCACTTTAAACAGAGAGAGGCCTGATTTTAAATTCAGTATAGATGTGTGTGCTATTACACACACACACAAACACACATGCATACATGAACACACACACAAACACACATGCATACATGAACACACACACAAACACACACATGAATACACACAAACAGACACACACACACAAACAAACAGATGCATAAACAAACAGACACACTTACAGACACCCATGTCAGTATAATTGTACCGTAAGCCTGAGCTGCCGGCTAGTGTCACGGTTGATCGCCTTTTGTGTTACCCTCACACCGCGCTTTTCAATAGCGGCGGCATTCCATTTCTTTTCAATTCGGGCACAAGCCGTCTTTGGCAAGTTTCCTTAATGACTGCAGTTGTCTATTGGCTTGTTTGTCTTCTGGGGGGTATGAAATTGGGGGTTTTTTGTTTGTTTGGGGGGTGGGGGCTTATTGGGGGGAGGGCTCGATGGGAGGGGGGGGGGTTTGGACATTAGGGGGGACGAGAGAGAGAGAGACGAGAGAGAGAGAGAGAGCGAGAGAGAGCGAGCGCCAGAGAGAGAGAGAGAGAAAGAAAGGCCTCAAAGTCAATTCAAATCGTTTATTGTTGTGGACCTCTGGCCCCGTCAACATGAGGGGAACAGTAAACATGTAAAATGTTCAGTAAAACACGCTGATTACATATTATAAGCTTTGCAAAAGATATCAACACACGCTTCTCAAGAATGTTACAAATCTGCCTCGGTCTCATCTATCATATGCTCTAGATATTCTCTTCTTATCCTCATTGCATTGCATACACATGTTCCAAGTTGTATTGTTGCAGCTTTGTCATTGCAACGCATAAGATATTCAAATGAATGAAATCCACGGAGATACTCATAAATGTACTTGTTTCGAATGGCTGTATACAATTGGCAGTAAAAAATCACGTGTCTCTCGTCTTCTACAACGTCCTCACAGTAACCGCACTGCTTGGAAGAGTCCCGAGCAGTGACGTTTCTGAAGGCGCTCCCATTGATAGGTAACAATCCAAGGCGAAGCTTGATAACACTGTCTCTGAAACACTTAATAGTGACAATATCAAAGTACTTTTCAGCTTCCACACTTAGCTTGTAAGAACTGTATTTTGTGTAGTTGTCACTGTTAGACACTGAAGTAGACCAGTCCTGCATGAACATATCAATACATAAAATGCTTTTTTACAACCAACTCCTTGTTGCTCCCAGACAAACCCATAGCCACATTCGTACAGAGTTTTCCTTACTCTAGAAACCCAACACTGTTTACCACGCTCACCCATACTGAGCAGCATATTGTATGCCTGCTTTGGTAATCTACCAGTCTCCATTCCCAGCAGCTTCAACCAGTACACCATACAACGCAAATAGATGTTTAAATATAATGGGAATCTACTTGTTTCAAGATATATATATATATATATATATATATATATATATATTATATATATATATATAATATATATATATATATATATATATATATATATATAGTATATATATATATTATATATATATATATATATATTATATATATATATATATATATATATATATATAATTTTTCATTAAATTATGAGAATGCTCTTGCTACGCTAATGCCATGGAATTCCAGGCTGGTAAGCTTGCGTTTGTGTCATCAGGACATCAGCTGCCTTTTTCTGTGGACTGCATCGCCTGCCTAGATGACAGCTGATGTCCTAATGACACAATGCAAGCTTACCAGCCTGGAATTCCATGGCATTAGCGTAGCAAGAGCATTCTCAGAATTTAATGAATAATTACGTCCCTTGAGCTATTCTGATTGAGTGCATTTTTTGGCTTTGGGCGACGTCTTTTGTTAAAAGTATATATATTTATATATATATATATATATATATATATATATATATATATATTATATATATATATATATATATATATATATATATATATATATATATATATATATTATATATATATATATATATATATATATATATATATATATATATATATATAACGTGGGGAGATTTCATAGAACTTTTCGTGGGAACTCTTCCTGTCGGCGGAGTCACAGTTGCTGAGAATGTAAAGACGGTGAGCGCCTCTTGTTGACTATCAAACGATGGGCGGGTGGTGCTGGTGTTAGTGCAGGTGGGAGGTCGCGGGAAGGGGGAGAGAGGTCTGGAGACCTTTTCACCAATGGGCGAAAAATCACACGACGGACCGTTTACAATTTCCAAGAAGAGGCGCTGGAGGGTGTGTGTGTGGGGGGGGGGGAAGGTTGGTGGGGGGGGGGGGGGGGGGAGGGGGGGTCCCAACTCCCCAAAATGGAAAATTACACATTAAAAAAATATCCTGGAAGCCGTGCACCTTGCAACACCCCTCCCCCCCCCCCCCCTGAATTTGCTTCTGATAATGTACATAAACCTGAGTCGATAATGCTAGCTTGTATCAAGTTTTACTTCTGAGGTGGAAAAACTAAATACAGTAGCTTTTATTTCCCCATACATAGAACATTTTCAACACGCTTGCTGACATGCCTGCCCTTTGACCTTTGGAAGGAGCCAATACAATTAATATGCAGAAATAGTTTAACTCCTAGCGAAACATTTCCACTGGGATCTTATTGCAAAGTTCACATACGAACTACCTGTGATAACAACAGCCTAAAATAAACGCCTTCTTATTTCTCGTGACCTTTGACCTTATCGAGAGGTTAACTTAGAGTAGAGCTGCAAACAAACGTTGTATCATCAGTTGTCTCCTTGGCAAGTTTTAAAATAAGATTATAACTATTTTCTTTAAAAATCGCCCGTTTATTGACCTTTGTAACCTTGACCTTTCATGGAGGTCAGCGCAAGTGACAATCAAAGCTGCTGTCAAATATGATCACGTTGCCAAATTAGAAGTCTGTGGCTCTGATGGTCTCTCAGAAATTCAAAATGATCACATCTGTCACAATTAGGATACATAGGATGATGGATGGATGGACCAATAGTGGACCAGTGGCGGATGACTCATTATATTAAACTCACTTTTAATATTAAATGAACCTATAATGTATGCTAACCATCTCTCATGCCTTAATTTTCAAACAAAATGTAAGTGAAACTTGTGAAAAGGACGTAATCACACTGTTTCATAATAGGAGACCTAGTGTTTCACATTAGGCAAATGGTACCTAATATGAAACAATGTGTCACTTTTTTTTCAAACTGGAACTTCTTCTGCATCGATTCGAGTTTTGAAATTTGGCTTTGTCCTAAGATGCATCAATATAATCTCTATCAAACCCTGGTTTTGGATTGATTCTACCTTTCTTTGGACTGTCGTGCGAGACGTTTTGGCTTAAGTGTTTCATACATGGGTATCCTCCCTAATTGGGTTAATCTTAAAACAATTGGATCTTTTTTACGAACACCCCCCACCCCACTTTTTCTCATTAATAATCGCATGATTTTGTTTTTTTGTATGCGGTATTTACATAAGCCTACAGTTTGTCTCGGCTATCGGGTACGATTAGGTCATTTGTGACCTGTAAGCCCTAGGTGTGAAAAACAGAAATTTTCTGCACCACTTTTCGGAGCCATTTGTAAAACAGCCAACATATCTTTTTTTTTCTTTTACGAAAATAGCTATCTTCTCTTAATACCCGCATAATTTTTCATAAATAGTGTTTGCATAACCCTCTGTTTGTCCCGGCCCTGGGGTAGGATTAGGTCAAATTGTGACCTGTAAGCTCTTGGCTTGAAAATCACCAAGAAAATTGCAAAGTTGATCCTCTGATACGTCAACTGGTAGTACTGAGATGATGACGTATAAAATCGAGTCGTCACTATGAACATGGCGTCATGGGGCTAATGATGCCATGACATGAAGCTTTAAGTGACGTCATTTCGTTGCTCGTGCTTATTATTCTTCTTCAGAATAGCTGTGCAACGCCAGACCACAGAGCTTACGGATGGCGGGAATCGCCTTGTGTCCGTCTTTATTTCTGTGTGCCAGTGTGTGTGGATCAAAGGGTGGGTTAGAGTAAAAGGAGATGGATTCCTGTCGCTACACGAGCCCACTCAGAGCGTACTAATGGCGGGAAGCGCCGTGTGTCCGTCTTTATTTGTGTGCGCAGACGTGTGTGTTGATCAGAGGTTGGCTTAGAGAGGAGGGAAATGGATCGGTATTATAAGCCTAAAAATATGAACAACTCTGAATGTTCCTTAAAGATAAACGCATTTGAGCTCCAAACAATACGGTAGACTCTGGGATGAAATCCTCATCTTGTTCTTGTTTTGTTTGTTCTCTCCTTCTTTCATTTCTTCGTTTGCTGGTTGGTATTTTGGCTGGCTGGTTGGTTGGTTGTTTGGTTGATTCGGTTCGTTTGCTCATTGTTAGACTGTTTCTGTCTTTCTTTGTTCTGACTCGTTTTGGGTTTTGAACAGAACCCATTCATGGCGAACAAAGAGATATCCCTTTACAGTGACGTCATACCACGGGTCGCTAACTCAGGAGTTACCACCTCACCCTTAAAAGTGATCTTTGAACATTAACCCTTTCTATCCCAGAACCAAATGAACTTCCATTGTATAGAATGAAAGCCATTTAGATCCAGGTGGTATTAGCTGATCGGGCGGCTGTGATTATCACTGATAGTACGTGATAATATTGGTGCTCTAACAGGCAGACTGTAGCAAGCACGCACGTACGCACACACTGTCGCGCGCGCGCGCACACACACACACACACACACACACACACACACACACACAAACACACACACACACATGCACACACACAAACACAAATGCGTGCACTTCTACCGTTATTCGCATTAACACATTCTGCTCCAGGACCAAAATCCGCAAATTGTGAAACTCGCCCCCTGAAGACTGTATTACATTTTTGGAAACAGATCGAAAGTGATAGTTTAAGGGTTGTGCAAGAATAGCTTGGCGCCTATGGGCGCCAAGCTATTCTGGCATAACCCTTGAACTATCACGCTCGAACCATGTCTTGCCGTGGCGTGTCGGAGTTGAATGAGTTAACACATACATTGCGCATGCACACAAACATACACGCGTGCACGCTAACACAAACACGAAAAACAAAACAAAACATAACAAAAACATACCAAGGCTCATACGCGCTGACAAATACGTGTATAAACCCGCCATGCAGCTTTACAGAAAAGGAGACACAAAAAGCCACGCTATTTTTTTTTTTTTTTTTACAAAAGTTAATAGCTGTTATGTTTTCAGTAGCAATGTTTTAACCCGTTCACTTCTAAGCAAAAGTGAACACAAACCAACTGCTAGAGACGTAGAACCTCATGAGCCTCTTCTGTTGCGAAGGCCCATGAGGACCTATGCCTCTGGCCGACACTACTGTGTATGTACATGTTCTTTGAGCGGCTGGTGTACATCTCCTGCAACTGGGGCATAGTCATTAGATGACACCTCCAAGATTTGGGAAATACGGCCGTCGGGATGGATGAGTTAATACAGATATGAGAAGCACAATCTGAGTCCGCTGGCAATGAAGAGGCAAAGTGTTGAAACCTCAATGTGACTTCCAACAGGATATTGCTTGTAATAAAATAAATATCTTAAAATAGCCAGGAAGTGCATGGTCATGGCTGATGTCATAGAGTCATAACTTTCGGTTTCGTGTACTTCGCTGTGCATTCACCCTTGAATATTAGGCTGCTATGCTGTGTACAAAGCTCTCGAAACCATGAGGTGGTACGACGCGAGGGACAGAGACGTGGACGTGTGTGGATGGTGGGGATCGATATGCAGGTGGGGGGGGGGGAGGGGGGAAGGTGGAGGGGAGGGAAGAGTTTGCCTAGTGAGCAAAGGTCCTCGGGCCCCCGACGACCGCAGTGGGCCCGCGTACGGCCGTGCGCGGGCCCACTGCGGTCGTCGTGGGCCCCAAGACGTTTCGCTACCCGGACACTCCACTGCAAGAAAAAGTAGATCGCTATAGCCTCCGTAGTTGCCTCTTGCACGCCTTATTCATAGGGCACTGCTCATACTCAGCACGTATTGCACCGATACCGTTTCAAAGGGATAATTCATGGCCGCTGTTTGCGAGGTGGCTAAAGATTCACGAACAGGCGACGCCCATAATAAACTAAACTAATGCGTAGTTTCCGTCCGCGAAAACTCGCTTTGCAGGATAACAAAAAGCTATTTTAAGTTTGAAACCAACGTCTATTCCACGGTTTATGGTGTATAGTTCTGACACATACAGATGTGCGATTCTAGAAAATACATTCTCCCATTACCGCACACCTTTATCGTCCAAAACATACACTATAATGTTCAGAGTGCAAAGGCATGGAAAAGTGTTATCATGGTCAGCACGAGGCTAGATAATGGATCTTAATTATAAAAAGACGGATTAAATATTAATTAGCAGTGCCAAAGCTGTCAAAGTTTTTCAAAGCCAAACGCTTATTACCGGTTTCAAGACACGTTGTGAGTGTCAAATATAAACGATCCAAGTTTCCAAAACTCAATACATATAATTTGTTTGAGCTTGCCTTCTTCACCACGTGAATATACATTGTATTTTGCAGTGTTTCAGTGACTATGCGTGTTTCCCATGAGCGTCCCTGTTCGGTTAAAAGCGCTACCAATTTTCAGTCATGAAAAGGCGTTTTATTATTATTACTAACACACGTGTGCTTGCTGTCACCATAATTCTGTTGGGATAGGTTTTGATACGAACACTACACATGTTGTTATATGATCCCTTTCCCCTATCACTCTACGTGTATTGCATTTCTGAAATCTTTCTTTATTCAACAACCAAAAGCCACAATCGTCCAAGGAATATGGACACAAACTGGTCTCAGCACGAAACATAGATCCTCATGAGCCCCAGCGACTGAGTGGGCTCATGAAGATCTATGTCTCTTGCATTTAGATTGTATTCAGTATTTCTTGGCATTGGAGGGATTAACCATTGTCAAGTCAAACATCACCCCCAAACACACTCGCTATCTGTGCCCTAAAACACAAGAGAGAAAGGTATTCTTACGACATGTATCCATGCGTGGTATTAATTGTTCTATTCGCCGTAAAACAAATCTTGCTTTACACTTACCAAAGGTAACAAAATCTGTGCATTGACGTGCATCGTGATAAAACATTCCCCACCCCAGCCTATGCTCTATAACGTCAAACGCAAGCGGCCCAATGAACTAGCGAAAGCTCTTTGGCTTTTACCATCAAATAAAAAGGCCAAAGAAACAGAACAAACAAACCTGTCTGAAACCTGAAGAAAATATCAATTCAATACACAATACAATGAATGGCGCCTTCGGTTGAAGTTTTAACGCATGTGGCGTTCACGACATTTTTCAGGTATCCGTCAATAAGTGTACACCCTTCCGGCCGTTGTGAATAGACCAGTTTTCGAAATGTCTTTCCGCGACAACCACGACAATATATATATATATATATATATATATATATATATATATATAATATATATATATATATATATATATATATATATATATATATATATATATATATATATATATATAATATATATATATATATATATATATATATATATATATATATATATATATCAATGATTTTTTTTTAATTCAATAAGCATTGTAGTCAGATATTGATAGACAGTTAGTTATTTGGGTTTAGCGCCGAGCAGGTGATTAAGGCCATCTCACTATATATATACATATATATATATATATATATATATATATATATATATATATATATATAATATATATATATATATATATATATATATATATATATATATATATATATATATATATATCAATGATTTTTTTTTAAATTCAATAAGCATTGTAGTCAGACATTGATAGACAGTTAGTTATTTGGGTTTAGCGCCGAGCAGGTGATTAAGGCCATCTCACGGCGGCGATCTCACGGTGACATTGATATAAAGCATAGGGGAAGTAACTTATGTATGAAACACTTACGCAAAAACGTCTCGCGCGACCGACCAAAGAAAGGTAGAATCACTCCGATACTAGGGTTTGATAGAGATTATATTGATGTATCTTAGGACAAAACCCAATTCAAAACTCGAATTGACGCAGAAGCAGTTCCTGATTGAAAAAAAGTGCCACATTGTTTCATATTAGGCACCATTTTCCTAATATAAAACACCAGGTGTCCTATTATGAAACAGTGTGAATATGCCCTTTTTACAAGTTTCATTACAATTTGTTGAAAAATTAAGGTATGAGATTAAGGTATGAGAGATGGCTAGCACACATAACAGACTCATTGAACATTGAAAGTTAGTTAAATATAATGAGTCATCCGCCACTGGTCAACCATTGGTCCATCCATCCATCCATCATCCTTTGTATATCTAATTGTGACAGATTTTATCATTTTAAATTTCTGAGAGATCATCAAACCACAGACTTCTAATTTGGCTCTGTGATCCTATGAGATAATAGCTTTGACTGTCCTTTGCGCTGACCTCCATGAAAGGTCAAGGTTACAAAGGTCAATAAACGTGCTATTGTTTAAATAACATTAATAATAATAATAATAATAATAATAATAATAATAATAATAATAATAATAATAATAATAATAATAATGTACATTTATGTAGCTCTTAGCCTCCAAATGAATGATGTTCTAAGCGCTTTAAAAGAGCAAAAATCACAGAACAAAAAGTACAAGAAAGTAAAAGCTACAATAAATATTACAAAAACTAGAGTGACACATATCAAAAGCTCACGCACATACCCACGCACACCGATACAAGAACAAAAAAGAAACTAGTAATAATTTTATTTGTAAACTCGCCAAAGAGAAACCTGATGATAAAACTTTTGTTTGCAGCTCAACTAAGTTAATCTCTCGTTACGGTCAAAGGTCACGGGAAGTTAGAAGGCTATTTGTGTTAGACTGTTGCTGTTCAGATAGTCCGTATGTGAGCTTTGCAGTAAGACATCAGTACTGAGAAATGTTGCTAGGGGTTACACTCTCTATGCATAATAATGTTATTGGCTCCTTTAAAAAGTCAAAGGTCAGGCATGGTCAGCAAGTGTATGGAAAATGTTCTATGTATGGGGGGAATAAAAGCTACTGCATTTAGTGTTTCCACCTCAAAAGTAAAACTTTGTACAATCTAGCATTATCGACACAGGAGTATGTACATGTTCAGAAGCAGATTCAGGGGAAGGGGGGGGGGGGGGCTTCTGGGTCCACGGCTACCAGAATATTTTTAAATGTGTAATTTTTCCCTTTTGGGGAGTTTGAAACAACCCCCCTCCCCCTCCCCCTCCCCCCCCCCGCCCCCCTTTCGCACACACACACACACACACCATATCACACAAATACACACACACACGCGCGCGGGCGCGCACACACACACACACAATCACACAAATACACACACACACACGCACACACACACACACGCACGCGCACACACACACACACACGCACACAGACACACACACACACACGCACACACGCACACAAACACACACACACACACACACACACACACACACACACACACACACACACACACACACACGCACTCACGCGCCTCTTTTTGGAAATTAGAAACGGTCCTTGTGAATGTGAACCCTTATCCCGTCGTTTGATTGTTCGGCCAGTGGTGAACAGGTCTCCAGGCCTCTCTCCTTATTCCCTCGATCCCCCACTCGCACGAACACCAGCACCACGCAACCCTCGTTTTATAGACAACAAGTGGTGCATTTGTAAGTCCTCACCCTCTTCACATTCTCAGCAACTGTGACATCGCCGAGAGGAAAAGTTCACATGTAAAGGTCTACGGAATCTCCCGCACGTTCTTTTTTTTTTTTTTTTTTTTTTTCTGCCCTCTACCTTAACGAGAGGCCATTCGGAATAATATTCATGGTATAAAAGTATACTCTCAACTTTTGCGCCTAAAGTTAACTTTTTTTTAAAATGTGTGTGCGAAAAATGAATATCTTTACAAATACAGCAACCAGTGATGACCTTGACCTTTTCTACAATTGAAATATGTAGATAAAATCGGTTCTTGTAAACTACAGTTGTGTCGAGTTTAAAGTGTGTGGATGTTGCAGTACCTAAGAAATTGCCGTAGACAAACGCAGGCTTTCACACACGACGGCTGAAGAGCGTATGCACTGACGATTGGTGACCACATTTATACTGTTTCACATTGCTGTCACACCTAAGCCAACACAGTTTGCTCTTGGGAAAACGTTTCAGCGCCCACCCACACCCCCCACCCCCCCCCCCCCCCCACCCCCCACCCCCCAAGCCCCCGCGGACTGTAAAGCGCCATTTTGTCTGTCTAGAAGCATTCCCAACAACTGTGCGCGTCATCTTGAAAGGATGTAGAGACATAAACTTGGTTTTTAACATATTTGCCTTATTCTCTTCGCTATTGTTCTGAACTCTTTCTTAATTCAGTCCCAAAGAACCTCAACAGTCAAATAAATATGTCAGTTATGTCAGCAAGAGCAAAAATCGCCATGAGCCCCCGGATCCTATCGAGAGTTTATCTGGTGTGAAGGGGTTAAGTCAAAATTTCAAGGAAAATTTGGGAAAAAAATCGGGCCTGTAGTTTCAGGATATTGTCTGCAAAAAGGCTCACACAAATAACAAATAACACATATTATGACTTCTGTGACCTTCACCATACCGGTCGTGAATTCATTCTGTTAAAGACATCAAGGGTAAAGCATCATTCCCCCCAAAATTCACAGCAAAACGGTACAACCGTTTTTAGAGGTATTCTCTATACAATAATCTGCAAGACATATGTCAATTATGACCTTGACCTTGAAGAAGAGGCGCAATTAAGATTGATGGCAATGTGTGATGTGGTAAAATACTATTATCTAAAATTTGAATTGAAAAGGCCGAATGGTTTTGAGATATTGCACGCAAATCTGCGCAAAACAGATATGGCCACTGTGACGTTCCCCTTTAAGACAGTGAAAAGATTCTGTATGCAACACTTTGTATCTTAACAAAATATCACAATTTCTCATTTGGATCAAATCTTTTTGGCGTTTACAACAACATTGCGTGAAAAATGGCATACAAAGTAAATGTAGCCATTGTGACCTTGACCTTGATGAAAGTGACATGATCCTGGTGTGGGATACTCTGTATTGAGAAAAAGTATCAACATCTGAAATTTGGAACAAACTGGCTGAATGGTTTCTGATATGTACGCTAGACAAACACTGCACCTTATACGAAACATTGTTCTAAATATTAGGTGCTCTTTGTGTTTCATAATAGGAACAAGATACCTCTCCAGGAAATTGCGTGCCTTCAAACAACAAAAAGAGAACCAACCAAATGCCCCTGTTTATCTGATCTCCGAAGACTGCTCTTCATGACAAGAGTGGTTATTTTTTTAAAAATCACAAAACTGAATGCTGATTTAGGAGTTTCAAATGGCGAAAAATATGAAGCAGAAGGGTCAAAAATCACATTTTCGTGGTGTGTTTTCTTTTTTATCACGCCTGACATTATTGTATCGGAAGTAAGGCTCAGTAAGTAGCTATATATTACTGCACAGACAGAATTTGGAAAAGTTATTCCGTTTCGACGGGAGTACGGTGTTTCATAATAGGCACTGTTTCATAATCGGGACTCCTCCCCTACATGTGTAAATATGTTTGTCATCGTGTTGTCAAAAAAAGACGTTCCGAAAACGTGTGAAAAGAAATGTGTTAAACGAGCTTTGGGTTACGATACCCACAACCCGGAAGTATTTTTGGGAAAACCGTTCAAGGACAAAGGCAAAAAAAAAAAATAAAAGTCTGGTGAGCAAACGGCGTTCGGGCCGACGTCTGCAGAGGGACCGAGGTGTGTGTGTGTGTGTGTGTGTGTGTGTGTGTGTGTGTGTGTGTGTGTGTGTGTGTGTGTGTGTGTGTGATGGTGTGTGTGTGTGTGTGTGTGTGTGTGTGTGTGTGTGTGTGTGTGTGTGTGTGTGTGTGTGTGTGTGTGTGTGTGTGTGTGTGTGTGCTGTGTAAAGCCGACTTCGGCCCGAGGGCTTTGTGTTTACTGGGGAATGTGTTTACTTGGGAGTGTAGAATTTCAGGGCGGATGACTTTTCAAACATATCTCTTTGACTTCCAGCGCCAACAGGAGGAGGCATAATGGTCATGGTAGTTTAACCCTTGGACAGTCGGTCGCGTCTGTTACCTGCAGGAATCATCGCGACAAAAGCGCTATAAATAGCCAAACGGTTAGGGCTCTGCCTGATTGGCTAAATCGATGACCATGTGATCAAACACCACTCAGTCTTCATAGGGAATTGAATAAAGCCCCCTCCCACCTCCCCCACCCCGGCCCCTCAGCCCCCTCCACCCAGCCCACCCCCTCTAAAATAAATGTCGTTTTCGTCCGCACAGGTTTATGTACACGTTAAAGATTTATGCTCCGCCTCTTTTACCGAAGTGGGCGGTCCTTTTACAACTTTCTGGAGCTTTGAAACCAGTTTGCACACTTGACAATGGCTCTACATTAACTTACAGCTGCAATGACGTGAGTAGTATACGTTTGTTGTTTTTTGTGCTAATTTTCTTTGTTTATTTCTTTAATTTATTTTGCATTTGTTTTTTTGTCCTAGCTTTCATAGGAAAAACAGGTATGCATAGAGATTAAATTATGACTACCTTCCCACTACGTAAAATAAATAACTAGTGCTCAGGCTGAGAGATCAAATTTAGTTTAACGAGTGTTTTATGTGTCAACCTGAGACCGAGTGATTTATTTGCGTAATTGGGAGGTAGAAAACAATTCTTTACATGTTGACGTAATAGATCGATACACGAGTGGCGGTCGTCACAATAAACTGATACCATTGCACGTGAGCTAGAAGTATGTCATGTTTAATATAGCATGTGCCCAGAAACTCCTGTGCATATTTTGCTGACCAGACGTTTACAAGATATTTGTGTGCACACGTGGTCGTTTACGCTCCAGAGTGTATCGCACAATGTGTGACACGATCAAGCTGAATCACGCATTGCGTGATACGAATTTTTCAGCTTGAATGCGAAAAGAAGGAGGTGTATATTCAGTAAGAAAAATAGTGTAACACTCATACCCTCTGCTGAGTAGTGGGGTTGAAAAATGCAGCGGACGCCGGCCACAATTGAAGGCAAATGTGGTTTTTCATCAACCGCACTGACAGCTTTGTGAAGACTCTTGACACGCAGTTTCGAGGCGTATGGGCCTCGATCCAATACAATACTATTGAGCGAGTGTGGTGGATGTGCGCACGCGGTGGCGCAACGGTTGTCAGTAAAGTTCGCCAGGCTTCTTCACGAGTCATCCGCCCGGAAACGCGAGTTGATGGTGTAACATTGTGCATTGATTCACGTCATTAAAACCCTTCTCGTTCCAAAACTGTACGTAGCCTCAGACTGGATAGCGCATTGATGATCCAAATGCGGATATGTCATCTTGATCTATATGTTCAAAATTATCGGCCCCAAAACAAGCAATTAACAAACAACAACAAACAATCAAACAAAATTAAAAAACAAGCTTACCCCGTTCAGTGCCAGTTGACGCAGATTGTTTATCTGTAATCTTCGATAATTCAACACCGTAAAAACCCAGCTGTCGCAGGCACATGGGTTTAAAGTAGTATCAGCATTCAGCAAGAGGCATATATCCTCATTAGCCCCCGCAACTGCGGGGGCTAATGAGGATCTATACCTCTTGCAGTTGAGTAATGTTCAAATTTGCTCGGCACTGACCGGGTTAAGTATGTTGAGTAGCGTTGATCCTATGGCGAATTGCCATCCGCGGAGAAAGCAGGAGAAAATTCCCATCGAGGAATAATGAAGGTGGAAAGAATTGGTCTGTATTTGTCTGTATATAAGAGAAATATCGTCAGCGCTACATTTCATTGTGGCAGTATAGTGAAGATATTGCATGCATTTACAGCTTCTGGCAGCAGTCCACAAACGTCATTATTTTGTTCTGTCTTAGCTTCAGGTCTCAACAGTACAAACAGCTGCGTCAGGGGAGAGTAACTGAAAAGGTGGCAACCAAAGCATGTATCTCACTAAGCGAGATCAAGTGTGCTGGTCTGAGATTTTGAGCCTTACCCCTGAATAAATATAGACGACCTGGCCGAAAGTGAGACATGCCTCCGTTCCTCGGAAAGCGCAACCGAAACCCGGCAGTGCGTGCGAACGCAATATATCCAGTGGCGCTCGACATTCTATTAACATTGCTTGAGATTTTAGATGCAAGGTATTATGGCTCCCATTTAAACTGACCGTTCATTAGTTATGACACCAATAGTGGATGTTCAGAAACATGTTCGATGGGTTCAGAGTCATTATTGCGGAGGAAAAGTTTGAGACGGCGTTGATGTTTCTGGCACATAGCAGCAAAACTTTATTTTAAAAGGGATGATTAGAATGTGCAAGTATTTTTGTATACCAGAGAAATCTCATCAATTCTTTGTTCCAATAGGCTATTTACTATTGATTTACATTATTTAGAAACATGTAGTATTATGAGAGAGAGAGAGAGAGAGAGAGAGAGAGAGAGAGAGAGAGAGAGAGAGAGAGAGAGAGAGAGAGAGAGAGAGAGAGAGAGAGAGAGAAAGAGAGAGAGAGAGAGAGAGAGAGAGAGAGAAAGAGAGAGAGAGAGAGAGAGAGAGAGGAGAGAGAGAGAGAGAGAGAGAGAGAGAGAGAGAGAGAGAGAGAGAGAGAGAGAGAGAGAGAGAGAGAGAAATAAAATGAAATGAAATGAAATGATTAGGTACACAGACCTTTTTTCAATCATGTCCTTGCACACGCACTCACACGACAATCTCACGTGCGTGACTAAAACTAATAAAATTGGAAAGGCAAAACGTGATTTAAAAAATAAAAATAAAAAAATAACCACCACTATTTAGCAGTCACACACACACACACACACACACACACACACACACACACACACACACACACACACACACACACACCACACACACACACACACACACACACACACACACACACACACACACACACACACACACACACACACACACTTAAAATCTGATTAAGCATGACCGTTAGAAGCTTAATTTGAACAGCAACAGCAAACTCGACAATACAACTAAATGCGCTCGAAAAACGCCGACACAACTACACAACTATTGGCTTAAGTTTCTTTCAGCTGCCGAAATAAGCGGGCCCTGGATGTGGACAAAGAAGGAGACCCAGTAATGTCGATAGGCAACAAATTCCATAGTTTGGCTCCTGAGTAAGACAAACTAGTTTTGAATATATCGAGGCGCGGCCTTGGTTTGGGTAGATTGTTCCTCGTCGTTTTATAAGGCGTATGAGCAGGGCTAAATAGATCTGTTAAATAATTAGGCGTTTTAGAGTGGTAGATTTTAAACATAAGTAGGCCTTTATTGTACATGAGTAACTTACGCAGAGGCAGCATGTCGAGGGCTTTGAGTCGGTCGTCGGTGCTTTCTTTACTATCCGGGTGGATTAATTTAACTGCCCTACGGTGAAGAGCATTAAGCCTTTTTATGCACGCATCGCTACATCCATCCCAAACTGTGGAAGCATAATCTATATGGGATTGAATACGTGCGTTATAGAATATTTTCCTTGTCGGTGTATCTGTAAAATAACGCAGTTTTGAAAGAAGATATAAATTCCTGGACACGGTTCTACATACGCTGCTGACATGCGCGTGCCATGTGAGTTGGTCGTCGATAATGACGCCTAACAAGCGTCGCTCTCTAACTTGCCTAATCGGCTCAGGGTTGAGAGTAAGACTAAGCGGGGGTGAATGTAGCTGCTGCTTTTGTCGTGTAGTTATTAGCATGCAATCTGTTTTAGACGGATTTGGTACATATTTAGTGTGACATCATTTTGAAACATCAGTTCAGCCCTGTTGAAATGAGGAATTGATTGTGGAGATATTCGCTGACGACACGTCGAGAGTAGCATCATCAGCAAACAGGCTACAGCGTACGTTTAGATCTGAAATATGCAATGGCATATCATTGATGTAAATGGAAAATAAGAGGGGCCCTAATATTGAGCCCTGAGGTACGCCATGCTTTATTATGCCTTCAGCGGAACGTTTTCCATTAATAAACACATACTGAAGTCTTTCGTGCAGGTAGGATTTGAAAAAGTCCAAGGATGCTTTGTTTACGTGATACACTGATAGCTTTAGCATCAACATATCATGATTTATTAGATCAAAGGCTTTTAGAGAAATCTAGAAATACAGCACCGGTCATTTCAGTTTTGTTCATGGACGTAAGCCAAGTATTGGTCAGGTGAGCTAGAGCTGTGTGGCATGAGTGGCGAGGTCTAAAACCAGACTGTAGTGGGTAAAGCAAGTTATGTTTTTTGTTTTTTTTAAATAGATCATATGCCTGTGTACATGTTTTTCTATTGGTTTTGACAGAGCTGACAAGAGCGAGATTGGTCTAAACTTATTAGTGTCTGAGAGGTTCTTACTTTTAGGCAGAGGAATAACTTTGGCTACTTTCTAGCTGTTTGGAAATGTACCATGTTGTAAAACGAGATTATAAATAAATGTCAAAGACTCGACCACATACGGGGCAGCAAGTTTTAAAAAGTATGTATTTATCCCGTCGTGACCAAGCGAGCGCTTATTTTTGAGTTGGCTAATAGATTTGCCAACGTCAAATACAGTAAGCGAAGGAATTCTAAAGGATACGTTTGGCGCGAGTTTGTCCTCACAAAAATCTGTAAGCCTTTCGGATATAGATGGTGTGTGAGTTGTCGTACTGCTTAACAACGAACCAGCGGCAGACAAGAAAAGTTTGTTAAATGTGTCTACAGATATAGATGTACATGGTGCTGTTTGTCGTGATTTAGTGAACGCATTAAGGGCGCGCCAGACAGATAAGGTGTTTGTTTTGTTGTCCATCAATCGCTTAAAGTGTTTTTGGGGGCCTCTAATACCATGTATTTAACACGATTTCTCTGCTTGCGGAAAGCACCAAAATCTTTGTTGCGCTTTAGTTCATTTCTAACAGACATGGCCTCTTTAATGTGGTTGCTTAACCATTGGGGTAAATGCACATGTTTCACCCTCTTTTCACGCAACGGCGCATGTTCGTCAAGAACCCGACGGAACAATCTATATCAATCGGCTAACGCATCTTCAGGACTCGTATGATTGTAAACCGAAAGAAAAGAGGTTTCATTTAGTTCGGCTAGAAACATATCCCTATTAAACTTTTTAAACGATCTATAATAGATAGTGGTATGCTGGTTTTTCCGATTTTATTTGTCCACCCTCAAAGCCCAGCTGCAGCACACAGGGTAGTGGTCACTGATCGCCACTTGAAGGGCACAAGAACTAAGAACCCTTGAATTGTTGGAGGTGTATACATGATCAATTAGAGTGGCAGACGACTCTGTAACTCTAGTTGCAGACGTGATAATCTGCTTGAGACCAACCATAGTGATTGTGGATTCCCAAGCAGGGTTCGATACAAACATATTAATGTTAAAATCGCCAAATAATAACACTTCAGTGCTGCTTTTGTTAACCTGATCCGCCATATTTAAAAAGTCGTCATACCACTCAAATGACGCAGACGGGTTTCTGTATACAAATCCAACAAGCAGAGGGGCCGATCTGTTTGTCTTCACCTCAACCCACACACTTTCAATAGAGCCTGCTTCCAGGTCTGTTTTTCTGCGTGTAAAGTGCGCAATAGAGTCATGTATATACACAGCTAATCCTGTTTGCTGAGGACGTACAGGATCGCGCCGGATTACTGAAAACCCCGGTATCGAAATAGATGCGTCACTTATGTCGGAACGTAAACGTAACTCTGTAATTCCGAAAATATGAAAGCGGGTGGGCTGAGAGAGGAGAACACACAAATCGGGAATCTTGTTCAACAAGTGATAAACATTTAAATGACCCAAATGTAAATTGTGAAATGTTGAACTATTCGACATGTTCAAAAAGAAAGAAAATTATAAATGCAAGTAGAGCTAGAGTACAATTAAAACTTTATTGAGCACAATGATCATGCTGTCAGGTCTTCCAGTACTGACGTGCCTCAAATTAATGTGTCCGTTAGGGTCACTACCTAGATAGTGCTGACGGTAATCACAAACACGTCACAGTCAGTAAGCAACAGCATACCCACAGTGCTTCACATCTAAGTTTAGGCTGCCTTTCAGAACTGGTGTACTAAAAGACCACAAGATATAACGTAGCAATACAACGAGTTAGTGAATGTGCTCAAGGACGAAATATTAATGAGAACGATCAATTCAGCTGTCAAATAATCACTAATTTGTGAAACTTGAAATGCCAAAACTTATAAACTGGAGTGTAATTGAGGCAAATATGTCGGTTTTAATAAGAGCTCGCAAGACTGTGAGGACTAAGGTGCTCTTGGGTGTACGATGGCACGGGATAGAAACAATCAGGTGGCACCCCAGAGTACGAATGATAATGCTGGGCCAGTCCAAACACTTGAGGATTATAGCCGTACACCGGCCATAATCCTCAAGTGTTTGGACTTTCGTTTAAAGAGATAGAGAGAGAGAGAGAGTGTGAGAGAGAGAGAGAGAGAGAGAGAGAGAGAGAGAGACAGAGACAGAGAGAGAGAGAGAGAGAGAGAGAGAGAGAGAGAGAGAGAGAGAGAGAGAGAGAGAGAGAGAGAGAGACAGACAGACAGAGACAGAGACTGACTGACTGACTGAAACTTTATCAAGGATTGAGATATTAGGCGCACAGGCCTTTCTTCCAATCTGTCCTTGCTACATCTACTGACATATAATAACAGGCAAAGCTACATTACACTCACAAACAACATCGAAAGTAATGCGAATTACGACAACACTACAAACTGCAACAATGATTTAACAAAACACACAGGTACCCATTCGAAGATGTTTCCACGTGTCATAATATCCGTTTGCGGGAGCCCTCCCCAGACATTCCCACCCGGGGGGCACGCGACAAATATACTTTCACTCGAATGACATACTAAGCACATCGTTTGAATAAACTGTGCACCGGCACTGCATCCCCTGACCAGGTCTATACGGGAAGCACCCCCACAAACGGCACGTGAACGCAAATGGTATAATAAAAATAAGAGTTGCATAAAAAGAAATAAAAATATATTATGTTTAGACAACACGAGATAATTAAATTTACGTTTCCTTGGATAAGTGTTTGTACAGTTTTGCTTTAAAAGCAGCTAGTGAATTAACTTGTTGTAGATGCAGAGGAATAGAATTCCACAGGAAACCACCTGAGTATGACAAACTGGATTTATACAAATCAATGCGGGGCCGTTTTATGCTCAGTTTGCTCCGAGAGGTGCTGTATCTCTTCTCAGTAAGAGTGAAAAGTTCCGATAAGTAGCCGGGGACCTTACCCTTAAGAGCTTTGTGCACTAGTACGCACTTGTTAAATACTAAGTGTTTGTCAAGAGGAAGGAGTCCAGCTGCCTCGAGCCTCGCCTCAGTGGGTAGAGATGAGCTAGGAATAATGAGTTTGGCTGCTCTTCTGTATAGCGAATTTATTTTCTTGAACTGAACCTCGCTGCAGCCATCCCAAACTGTTGAGGCATAATCAATGTGGGGCTTGATGTATCTATCCATTGAAAAATGGTTTACGCGTGTTCAGATTAATGACCGCTTTCAGTTTAGACAGTAAAAATAATTTCTTTGAAATTGTCTTTGCGATGTGTATGAGATGAGGCTGCCAACTAAGTTGGTTATCTACAACTACCCCTAGTAAACGGTGCTGCTGTACTTGCTCTATGGGGACAGCTTCAAATGAGAGGTTTAGAGGCGCGGGTTGCAGCTGATGTTTCTGACGTGTTGTGACTAACATGCTTTTTGTTTTAGTTGGATTGACTATCATTATATTTCTACTGCACCATTTAGAGACTTCTTGTAGGCTCTGCTGGATGCTGTTGGTTATGTCAGCTACAGTTTTACCGGATGCATGTAGCGTCGAATCGTCAGCAAACATGTCACGCTCGGCACTAGCACATGTGATGTGTAGTGGTAAATCATTAATAAAGATACAAAATAACAATGGGCCCAGAACCGAACCACGAGGAACACCAAGCTCTACCTTACCCTCTGTGGAATAGTTACCATTTACATAGACAGCTTGTGTTCTCGCAGAAAGATAAGAGTTAAAGAATGAAAGGGCTGACGGGCTGTTGTTGTTGAAATAAACATTAAGTTTCCTCAGCAAGATTTCATGATTTATCAGATCGAACGCTTTTTTCAGGTCCAAGAATACCGTGCCAGTCATTTTGTTATTGTTGATGTTATCTAGCCACGAATCAACCATACGTACTAATGCAGAATGGCATGAGTGTTTGGGTCTAAAACCGGACTGGAACTTATTTAACAAGGACCGTTCTTCGAGGTACTGGAGGAGATGCTTTTGAATATGCTTCTCAAGTGGCTTTGATAAAACAGACAGAAGAGAAATGGGACGAAGGTCATTTACATCAGTGGTATCTTTGGTCTTGGGTATAGGAAAAACTTTTGCTTTTTTAAACACCACAGGAAAAGTATTATACTGTATACATAAGTTAAAAATGTAAGTGAGGGGTTCAACAATATAAGGCAGTGATATGTGGAGTATATATCCATTTATACCGTCCACACCAGCAGATGTCTTGTTCTTAAGGCACGTAATATAACGCCCGACTTCGTGAACAGCGATAAAGGGGATACCAAACGTATCATCGGACGATAATCGTTCCTGGCAAAACATGGACAGTTGATCCGATATTACATACGCTGACGGATCAGGGCTGTTGGAAGTAAGTAGCTGTTCTGGAGCTGAGAGAAAGCAATTGTTTATGCTTTCCGCAGAGAATTCGTGTGGAATGATATGAGTCTGCCTGCGCGTGTTGCTTGTTAGAGTATTCAAAGCAGTCCAAACAGAAGCAGGAGATTTTTCGTTCTCAATTGTCTTTTCAACAAATGACTTTTGAGCTTCTCGAACTAAGTACTTAACTTTGTTACGCAAACGTTTAAACTCAGCGAAGTTCTTTTCTCGTTTAGCGGTGTTTCGCGCCTCCATAGTTTGTTTGATTTCCTCCGTTATCCAGGAGGGAGGCTCGCGGCGTCGGACTCGCTTCCTTCTTAGCGGCGCGTGTTTATTCAGCACCCCGAGGAACAGATCAAGCCATATAGTGAGCGCATTATCAGGGTCAGCGCAGTTATACACTTGATCAAACCCTGCATAGCTTAGATCATGTAAGAAAGCATTCGTATTAAGTTTTTTAAACGATCTGTACGTTATGTACGAGTGCTGGTCCCGACTTTGTTTTGCGGGCAGATTACACGACCATGTACAGGCGATGGGAAAGTGGTCACTGACGGCTAATGAAGAAACATTAGTTTCCGCTAATGCTGTTGGGTTATTAGTGTAAATGTGGTCGATGATGGTGGCAGCAGAGCGTGATACTCGCGTTGGAGATTTAATCATCT
Source organism: Semisulcospira habei (assembly GCA_036245525.1). Taxonomy (NCBI): domain Eukaryota; kingdom Metazoa; phylum Mollusca; class Gastropoda; family Semisulcospiridae; genus Semisulcospira; species Semisulcospira habei. The sequence goes on along the minus strand of BTPG01000001.1, from coordinate 229,211,700 downwards.
GCTTTAGCCCGAAAAGAGTGATCGCTGATTGCCATGTAGGCTTGGGTTTCAGCATATCGATGTTAAATTTTCCCAAAATGAGAACATTTTTACCGGTGTCGTTCACTTTATCCATCACTTGTACAAAGTCGTCATACCAGTCAGCAGTAGCAGCTGGTTTTCTGTACATAAAGGCGATAAGGATGGGAGAGGAATGTGGTATTTTCACCTCCAGCCACACACACTCTAGCTCTCTGGACTCAAGGTCTTCACGTCTGCGCACCATATTTCGGATAGAGCTATGTACATAGACAGCTATTCCAGTGTGTCCAGGGTAGCCTGGGTCACGCCGGATTAGAGAAAAGTTAGGAATAATTAAGCTAGCATCACTGATGTTTGGGCCCAGACGTGATTCCGTGAGACTAAAGAGGTGGAAGTGCGATGGCTCATTTAAAAATAAACGAATATCGGGGACCTTGTGAAACAGGTGAAAAATATTAAGGTGTCCGATTTTCAGTCCAAGTGATTGTACGCTAATTGAAGCTTTCGGTATCGCTTCTCGTCAGTTCGCGTGAAGTCACTGTAAAAAGCCTCTATGATCTCAAAATGGGATCACATACACAAAAATGCACGATGATCTGAAAATAAAATCACATACACACACAGTACGGTTAAGTCTCTCGAGCCAAGAGAACTTGGAGTCCACAAAGACAATTCACTGGCTAAAGGCCAAAAGGTCACTGTGACTTCCGTAGTCAAACAGTTCTCAGTGTGCTGCCTCAAAGGCAAACACACAGCCAATGTCAAAACAGTCTGTAATATTTCGCAGTTCCGATTACCAGAAAGTAATCACTATTTACGTAACACGGTAAAAAAAAAAAGTAAATAAAAATGTCTAAGTGCCACAGCACTTGTTAAAACACATGCACAGAAATTCGAACGTTTCTGTTATTATTTCAAATTAAGTCCACACAACCTATACAAGGGCTCACACACCTATGCACATAGGAACACACGCTATTGTCCGCGGCTCGCGGATTGCGGGTTGAATCGTAGTCAAGATTAATTATTTATTTTTAAAAAATGTCATAGTTTTGAATGCTGGGCGCTAAACCAAATAAACTGAATGACAATTGTCAGTGTAAACGCTATGTACGCAGCAAGGGCCGGTGCGTCTTAGTTCTACCTAACACACTCACTGGGCCGAGCAGACACGGATTAATTTAATTACACTACAGCTTAAGGCCTCAGACCACCCGTCAAGTAGGGTAACTGCCAATAAGGGAAGGGTGGGGGTATGGCTGGAAAGGCGGTTGGAAGACTGGATACGGTGGCAGTCCGGGGGGTGTGGCCTGGGGCCAGGGAACGACGGGGCGGCCGTAATTCCCGTAGTAGAGAGAGAGAGAGAGAGAGAGAGAGAGAGAGAGAGAGAGAGAGAGAGAGAGAGAGAGAGAGAGAGAGAGAGAGAGAGAGAGAGAGAGAGAGAGAGAGAGAGAGAGATGAAATGAAATGAAACTTTATTTCTCAAGGATAAATGATTATGTACATAGATAGACCTGTTTTCAATCATGTCCTTGCGCGCGCGCGCACACACACACACACACACACACACACACACACACACACACACACACAGAAACAATTACACAAACATCACACGCAAGCACATACGCACAAACATCACACGCACGCACGCACGCAAGCACTCACACAAACACACACACACACACACACACACACACACACACACACACACACACACACACACTGCCTGAAAGAGAAAAAGAAGAAGAAAAGTAGTTAACCCCACCCAAGTCTCCACGGCAGACGCGGGTGGGGAAAAGTACAAAGTAATAATACATTTACAAGATGATGAAACATTGTGTAAACTGAAACCAATGTTTGCATGCATACATATGTGCATCGGGCATTTACAAGAAATTACATGGTAAAAACAAAACAAAACAAAAAAAAAACCAAAAAAAAAAACAACAACAACAACACAAATTTAAAAGGTAAAATTATAAAATACACTGATATAGCTGTGGGGGGCAAATAGGCGCTTACAAGAATAACTTCAACAAGTCTACTCTATGTACGTATTGAAGGTTTACTACACCAACTTCAGAAACGAAAAGCCATAGTCACGTGAGAAACGAAAAGCCACAGTCACGTGGTTTACTCTTAACAGCATTCAAGTATTCCTGAGATACTTCAGCAGCTGGGTTTTAAATGTTCTAACCGATGGCGCTGCTCTAATATCTACCGGAACAGAATTCCATAATTTGGCCCCAGAATAGGACAAAGATGGCTTGTAAATATCCAAGCGGGGCATTGGTACTAGCATATTGTTTCCTGGTGTTCGGCTGGACCTATGGGCAAAACGGAATAAATTTGTGAGATAAGTAGGAGATTCTGAGAGGGTGATTTTGCGCATGAATACCAGTTTATTATAAATAAAAAGTTTGTAAAGAGGTAAGACAGCTAGCAACTTGAATTTGTCACCTGTACAAATGCTTTCTGAGGGCCTATCAACACTTAGTTTAATGGATCTTCTGTGGGACGAGTTGAGTCTTTTAAAATTAGCATCCCCACTCCCGTCCCAGATATTAGAGGCATAATCCAAATGTGACTGAATATGAGCACAACATAATTTTTTTCTGGTGGATTCGTCAGTAAAAAATCGCAGTTTAGAAAGTAGGTATACATTTTTAGATATTGTTTTACAAACATTTGCAATATGATTCTTCCAGCACAGCTTGTCGTCTCTGGTGATTCCAAGCACGCGCTGCTCCCTGACTTGCTCAACAGACTGGCCATTAAATGCAAATTTTAATGGAGGGGGGTTCAGCTGGTGTTTTTGTCTAGTGGTAATCAGCATACATTTAGTTTTGGAAGGATTTGATACCATGGAATTATTTTGACACCATTGTGAGAAACATCATTCAAACTACTCTGAAAAAAATCTAGTTATACAATATATATCTGATGATGAAACGTCAAGAGTTCCGTCGTCTGCAAAGAGACTGTTACGCTGGGGTCAGATATATCTGGTGGAAGATCGTTGATATAGACAGAAAAAAACAATAATTGACCAAGGATAGATCCTTGTGGTACTCCTTGCGCTATCACCCCTCTCACGTGAGTTTGTCCCATTCACATGGACATATTGTGTGAGCTCGTGCAGGTATGACATAAGGAACGCAAGGGTGCCAGCACTTAACCGACAGACAGAAAGCTTCTGAATTAAACTCTCATAATTAACGAGGTCAAAAGCTTTCGAGAGGTAAAAAAAGACAACCCCAGTCATTTGACCGCTATTCATCGCGGTCAGCCATCTATCAACTAAACGTGTTAGTGCTGTGTGACAAGAGTGCTTTAAACGAAAGCCCGATTGCAGTGAATAAATGAGTTTGTGTTTTTCGAGATAATGCTGCAGATGCGTGTGGATGTGCCTTTCAGTCGGTTTAGACAAAGTTGATAGCAGGGAAATAGGTCTAAACTTGTTTGGGTCAGTGAGGTCTTCTGTTTTAGGAATGGTATCACCTTCGCTGTCTTTAAGTTGGAAGGAAATTTACCTTGCTGTATGCAAAGGTTGTGTAAACGTATGTTAACGAATCTATGATATACGGCAGAGCCAGTTTGAGAACAGTGCTGCTAATACCATCATGGCCAGACGTACGTTTATTTTTTAATGCCGAGATGGATTTTCCCACGTCATGAACCGTTAATAATGGAATATGAAATGATGTATCGGGAGTCAACCTTTCATTTCAAAACCTTCTCAATTGTTCTGACACCACAGATGGTTGTTCGGGAGATCTGGTCTGGAGTAGTGTACTGGCGGCAGAAAGAAAATGCTGATTATATATATCAGCTGGGATGCTTGTACACTGAGCAGTAATTTTCGACCTCGTGAAAGCGTTCAGCGCACGCCAAACAGATTTAATATCCTTTTCCTTTTTGCCATTCATAAGTCGGTAAAAGAGGGCCCTCTGAGCCTTTCTCACTAAGGACTTTACTAGTTTCTTTGCTTTAGAAAGGCTGCAAAATCTTTATTTCTTTTATATTCATCTCGGATTTGCATGGCACCCTTGATTTCGTTATTTAAGAGAGAGAGAGAGAGAGAGAGAGAGAGAGAGAGAGAGAGAGAGAGAGAGAGAGAGAGAGAGAGAGAGAGAAGAGAAAGAGAGAGAGAGAGAGAGAGAGAGAGAGAGAGAGAGAGAGAGAGAGAGAGAGAGAGAGAGAGAGAGAAGAGAGAGAGAGAGAGAGAGAGATAGAGAGAGAGGGGAGGGAGAGACAATGCCAAAGACGGTGAATGAGGATGAACTTTTTTTACAACGGTAGAAGTATTTGGTTACAAGACCAATTTTCAAACTTGCCATTGCTACAAACAACTAATCAACATTATCACAAACAAAACAGTGGTCTAATATATAAATAGGTTAGACACACATACACACGCACGCGTGTACACACACACACACACACACACACACACACACACACACACACACACACTAACATACACATTCCTCTAAGGAATTGGTCAGAGTAACAATATATAAGTTATAAATGGTACTTACTGTCACAGCTGACATACCTGACGGTAAAAATGCATGGGATGACAATACAGTCTCTCTCTCTCTCTCTCTCTCTCTCTCTCTCTCTCTCTCTCTCTCTCTCTCTCTCTCTCTCTCTCGCTCACACACACACACACACACACACACACACACACACACACACACACACACACACACACACACACACACACACACACTCGTATGCGCGCAGTGTAGACACAGGTATAAAAATGTCTTGGTAGCAGACAAAATACTGATGAATACAGCGCGATATAAGAAAGAAATGTGTTAAGAAACCTTTAAAGTGACACAACTGAACTTTTTGAACGCTTCAGTTCGCAAAAAGTTTTTACTGGGCTTCAGTATACATACCCACTTAGAAAGTGACCACCCTATAGTCCCACCAAATGCTTTCTTCCGTCCGTTCAAAGCGAAAAAAGGCCCACCGGAATCTTGTGACTGGAAACCGTTAAAAGAGTGCTTCTGATAGGCGATGGTAGCTGACGTCATAACTATTCTATACGACCTTAGGTCAACTGCATAATTATAACCAATCAGAGACAAGATGGCGGATGAACCAGCGAAGAAAAAAAAGTATCATGGACTCGCGCCGACAATGACAGACTCGGAATTGAAGAGAAGAAAGAGGAAGAGAGACAAGATACCCCTAAGTAGAACTGATATTGGACAAGGGAATACGGATATGTGGTAACGTGTCCCTTTCCTGCTGAATCAGTGAGTAATCTACGCTGGGTGACCCCCGGTCTTTGTCGATCTTCCTATAGTTCAGCGAGCGCCAGTGATTTTTCAGAATTCTTGATCTTCAGTAGAATTTATCTCTTACTGATTTCGCTAGATTTTAAATCTGTTTTATCATATAGTTACGAGCTAGTCATCACATTTTATGCTGCAAAGACTGATCTGAAAACTACGGTGTGTGTCAAAATTGTACGGCATCGCTGTTCGTAACATGTTTTTTTCTGTGTGCCGCGAGAGAGGTAGTGTTTCTGCTGCGATGGTGCATTTGTCGTTTCCAATGATACTTTCAGTCACGTAGACTTCGATGTGTGAGATGTGAAATTGACTGCAGTGCAGAAAGTGGGTATAAATACCAATGTTCTGTTTCAATGATGGAACGCGTTGCGTATTTCCGAGGGGTAAAGGATCAAAGGTCAAACTAGGCAACGTGGACGCAGGCTCGCCGGCTTTGCGAGTCAAATAAGCCACGACCTCGGTCGGTGCACGACTACGCAGCACGATCGTTACTAGTAAATACTAGCTCGAGCGGAACCCGCATTGTGATTTTGACAGCGTAGAGAGTATGGAAGGTTTATTCTACTTTCTCGTGAAAAATTACGTCAAAGAGATGCCGGAAAACATCAGTACACGTGTACACTGACACGTGGTGTACACCATACCGATGACCTCGTGACCTGCAGTATTGCTATACACTGCCGATAGGCGGCCGGGTTCTGCTTTGTGACGTAGGCTCATAAATATGCATATTAATTCAAAACAAAGCCGATGCAGACGATAAATCCGCGACTTGAGTACAAAACCAATACTCCCTCCAAACGATAAATTTCGACATTTGGCATTGTACTTACACCATAAAGCTCTAAGATAGTACACAAAAGACCCCAAAACAGTATATGTTGCAGACAGTTTTCTGACTGTGTTGAGATGCTTGATCCTGGGTGTTACGATTGTGGTTGTGTTGTCCTGTGAGAGCATACATGTGTTAATCGTAGGAAACGATCCGATATTTATTTGAGCTATAATGGTTACAAGTCACGTACCTTTTTGGTGGGATTTTCTTTTATTCGCGCGTAGAGCGGATTTTGTTTTGTTATTATGATAGGTTTGTTCCGGAAGTTTCTAGCGAAGTCACACGGAGAAAAGTGGTCGATTTTTGTACTATGTAGTTACGCTGAGAATAGACCAGAACATTAGAGCAAAATCGTGCTCTGTCTAGTGACCTCGTGTGTGTAACATCAAAGCGTCGGCAACCTTTTGAAACTCGGTATCAAAGTGTAAAGCCGCTCTTTTAGTCACAAGTTGTTTACTGTGCGCGTGAAGCGATCAGCCGTTTTTTTTTTTTTTTTTTTTTTTTTTTTTTTTTTTTTTTTTTTTTACGTTGTGAAATATTGTGAAGGTTCTCGAAGTTTCCGTCTAAGTTGTGAACTGCCTACCATACTTTTGTGAGATGTCATTTTGCCAAGGTTTCAGAGCTGAAGTTAGCAGCCGTATTTTCGTAGCCTATTGTAGCTTTTCTGGAAAGATTATTTTAATAAGTTTCGGTTGCGTGTTTCGTTTTGATTGGTTGCGTTGTATGATTTTTGTAGATGATTCTGGAAAGTGGTTATATTATATAAAGAGGGTGCTTGAAAGCACGTTCGTACATTGTCTTGCATTGTCAGTAGCAGAGACACGCAGTTTATCGTAGGTACGTGGCCCGTATATGGTGTACATTGTGAGAGACGCTGTATGAGAAACTTCGGTTGTGTCGCAGTGTGGACATTGCAGAAGAGACTTTGTATCAGTGTTTGTGCATTTGGAATTGCCTTGTGTGGATATCGCATCGCTGAATTAAATATTGTTGGAACTGTTACTCCAGTATTGTCTACATCCTTAAGCCACGTGTGACGGGTTGCAGCTGAATGAGGTTTATTTTAAAAGAACCTTACGTGTGTGCGTCTGGTGTGGTTATTATACTACGACTACGACTCAACCACGTAACATTGGGGAAGATAACTTTAAAGGAAATTAGCAAAACAAAAGATAAAAAATCCCACAAATAAAATGCATAAATCGCACATATGGTGTGCGCGTGTTTGCGCGCCTACATGCGTGTGCGCGCGTACGCGTGTGCAATCTGTCATATTATGACAGACCACACGCACACGCACACGATCACACACCCACACGCATAAACGCACACACGCACACACACACACACACACACTCAAACACAGACGCACGCACACACACACACACACGATCACACACCCATACGCACGAATACACATAGCCACACACACACACACACACACACACACACACACACACACGCACACACACACACACACACACACACACTCAAGCATACCCCTGCCAGTACATCAAAGCAGGTATATACTAGTGGTCAAAACTTAATGGCCACCCCACTTTTTGTGTCATTGTTTATCGTCGCAAGTACGCTAATAAAATACAATGTTCTTTCGATCCAAATGGGTTAAAAGGTACAGTCCACTGAACAAGGAACAATACACAACGATTCATCAATTTCCACGAACGTGTCAAATGCACGTCAAACATCGTCAGCTTTTGTGAAAAGCTGTGCGATATTGGCAAGCATACCAAAGGCAGGAAGGTGGAAAAACTCGGTAAAGTCATCTTGCACGTGCTAAAGGGGTCAGTCGTGAGCACTGAGCTACAAATAACGGTACAGTAGGGGTATAATTGTCACTTTCCTAACCATGCCACCATGACGAAGCCTAAAGCCAGTAGATCAAGGACTGGCGCTAGTATGACAGCAGGATGGAATTTCCAGACGAGAGACGTCTTGTTGTGTCCCATTCAATGATCCAGAGGCTGCTGGCATGATTGCAAGAAACTGGAGGGGCAGAACGACGACCCTGCTCAGGACGCCCGCGCTGCACCAGCAGAAGGGAGGACAGATACCTCTCTGCGCGACCGAACTGTCACGTCAACCACTCTCCGACGTCAACTGATGCAAGCTGCAAACGTTAACGTCAGCAGAAGCACGGTCTGCCGACGTCTGCGCGAAATTGGCTTGGCTTCATGCAGAGCAGCAGTGAGAATACCCCTCACTCCAGCTCATTGCAGAGCCCGGGTTGCCTGGTGTCGGCAACATGTGAGGTGGAACAAACTCCAGTGGACTCAGGTTCTGTTTACTGATGAGTCACGGTTCCCTGTGTTCTTCCACGACGGCAGGGTGAGGGTCTGGAGACGCCAGGGCGATCGATTCACGAATGGATGCGTCCAAGAGGTGGATCGCTACGGAAGAGGTTCAGTCATGGTCTGGGAGGCTTCAGCAGGGAAGGCAGGATCCCCCTCCAAGTCATCCGAGGCACCCTGACTGGACTGAGCTATCGGGACGAGATTGTGCAGCCCCTCATCCAGCCAGCTCTCCAATCCATAGGCGACAATGCTGTTTTGCAGGACGACAACGCTCGACCTCATTGTGTGGTGGATGAGTACCTTGAGCAACGGGGCATCATGAGGATGGAGTGGCCAGCTCTTTCACTTGATCTGGCTCCCATCGAGCACCTCTGGGACGTGCTGGGGCAATGTGTAGTCAGCAACCATCCCCCACCTCAAGGCGTCCCCGACTGACTCAGTTCCTGCATCAAGAGTGCCGGGAAGCGATCTCACAACATATTCTCCGAACCCTGGTGAACTCCATGCGTCCACGCTGCATTGAATGTTTGGCTGCAAACGGTGGGTACACTCGCTACTGACTGGACCAGTCTTGTGTGACTTTTCAAATGAGGGGTGGGTGAACATTCTAACGTAATGCTGTTGTTACAATCGCTTGATTTACGCAAAACTTAAATGAAATTGTTACTGAATAAATTACCAATGTACTGACTCCAAGTATTGTTACATTATTTGTGTGATGTTGTATGTGCGTCTCCGATAAAAATTGGCCCTTAAGCTTTGACCATTAGTATATATTATTGTTACGTGGTGGAGTTGTAGTCAAAGTATGATAAACACACCAGACACACGCACGTAGAGTTCTTTAAAGTAAACCTCGTTCAGCTGCAATCCGTCACACGTGGCTTGAGGATGTAGACAATACTGGAGTAACAGTTCCAACAATATTTAATTCAGCGATGCGATATCCACACAATAATGCACTTTCAAATGCACAAACTACTGAATACAAAGTCTCTTCTGCGATGTCCTAACTGCGACACAAAGTTTCTCATACACAGCGTCTCTCGCAATAAACTATACGTGTCTCTACAACTGACAAAGCAAGACAATGTACTCACACGCTTTCCCAGCGCCCTCCTTATATAATATTATGAAATTCTAGAACCGTCTATGCAAATCATACAACGCGACCAATCAGAACGAAACACGCAGCCGAAACTCATTAACATAAACTTTCCAGAAACAATACTATAACGGGCTACAAAAACACGGCTGCTTACTTCAGCTCTAAATTCTAGCGTATAATTAAGTCACATAAAAGTATGGTATCCCTATCACCTGGTAGCTCAAAAAGGTACGAGAACATTCCCAAAACAATAAGGGCTGCTCAATACACGCGCACAGGAAAACAAAAAGTAGCGAAAATGTTGCGATGTCAACCGACGTGACACTTACGAGGCCACTAGACAGTGCTACCTTTCTAGCACGCTCCGGACTAAACAAAACGAAAACGGCTCTACTCACGAACAAAAGAAAATCTTACTAAAAAAACACGTGAAACGTAACCGTGAAAGCTCAAATAAACATCGGATCGTTACCTACGAAAAACACATGTACGCTCTCACAGGATAACACAACCACAATCGTAACATTACCGGCCTCTTAAGAATGAAATTTCACGAAAATTTCTTCTCAAATTTAAAAAATACGGTTTTGGCTGTGTAAACCTACACAAAACCCTAAACAAATATAACTTCACATCAAAAATCAAACTAAAATAAACGTCTCACAGTTCCTGTAAACAGTCCTGAGCATCGAAATGTTTCATACAAAAGTTCTGGACACAATAATGTTCAATCAAACTGCTCTGCTCAGGTAATCTGCTCCAAAATTCTGCGAACCCTTGATAGACTGTAGTTTAATGTCAAAATTCTGCAAGAACATCGCCCATCTCATAATACGAGAATTTGTAAACTTTGCAGAGTTTAGATAGTTCAAGGGCTGATGGTCTGTTTGGAGAACAAATGGCACTCCCAGAAGGTACAGTTCGAATCGCCTTACTCCCCAAATGATGGCTAGGCACTCCTTCTCGATGGTCGAGTAGTTTTTCTCAGCTCTGGTCAACTTTTTGCTGGCGTAGCTCACTGGGTGGAGTTTTCCGTTATCTTCTTGCATCAAGACTGCACCTACTCCTTCGTTGGAGGCGTCTGTTCTTAGGAAGAACGTTTTCAACGGGTCAGGAAGGTGTAGAACAGGCTTCTCGGTTAGGATGTCTCGAACCGCCTGGAATGCTCGCTCTTGGGCCTCCTCCCACTTCACTGTTAGGTTGTCCTTTCCTCAGCAAATCAGTCAGGGGTGCTGTGACTGCCGCAAAGTTTGGTATGAACTCCCGGTAGTAGTTCGCCAAGCCCATAAATGAGCGGACTTGCGTCTTGGTCGTAGGTCGCGGGGCATCCTTGATCTTCTGCACGTTGGCGTCGTGTAGTCCCTTTAAACCTTCGCTCAATTTATGTCCAATGAAGTCTATGTTGTCAGCTCCAAGAATACACTTGCTTGGACGGATGGTGAAATTCGCATCTGACAGTCTTTGGAACAGTTCTCGGAGGGCTTTGAGGTGGTCCCCCCAAGTTTTGGTATGGATCAAAATGTCGTCCCAGTAAAAGACCACATTTTGCATATTATCTTCTAGGATCTTTTTCAGTCCTCTCTTCAATGTGGCACCACTGTTCACCATACCAAAAGGCATCTTCAGGAACTCCCAATGACCGTCGGGTGTGACGAACGCTGTCTTGGGGATATCTTTTTCTGCAACCTTGATAATACCCTTTGCTTAGGTCAATTTTGGAGAAAAATCGGTCTCCACTGACCTTCTGGAACAGTTCTTCCGCTGTGGGCATAGGTTCTGGATCAAAGATTGTTAGTTTATTGAGTCTGCGATAGTCCACACACACTCGGTTGGATCCATCTGGTTTCTTCACAATGACAACTGGGGACGCATATGGTGACTTGGACTCCCTGATGATATTCAGACTCAGCATTTCCTTGATATCCTTTTTCAATTCTTCCCTCGTGTTATAAGGAAGACGATAAGGTTTGCTGCGAACTGGCTCGTTTGACGTCAGGTTTACGTCGTGCTGGATGGTGTCTGTTGTCCCTGGGTCAGGTGTAAACCGATGCTCTAACTCTTGAGTCAGGACGCGCAGTTCTTCACGTTGAGCCTGGGTCAGATTCTGACCGAACTGGATATCTTCTACATCCTCTTTGTGTCGGAGTTCATTAAGGTCAAACAGGTTCTCGTCGTCTAGTCTTTCGTCATCATCAAGACGCACCGATTCCGCCAATTTTGGTTTGTCTTGACCTCTCTGTAGCTCCACCAGCCTGTCTATATTCACGACAGCTGCTTCCATGTTGTCCGCCACTTTTAGAGGGATGGTCTGATGACTCTTCTTTGTTTGACTTCTCGTGGTAACAGAACATATTTCAGGTCTCCACTCTGGATCTGGATCGTCTGCGTTTCTGGCACCATCAATGTTTCCGATGATGAGGTCGTAGACTGGCGTCTTCACGCACAACGCCTTCACCTCTCCTGTCAAGTATGGGGTGTCGACACTGACTTTGGCAAGGGGGATAATCCTTACAGTTCCGTCAGACAAAATGAGGGTGGTCCACTCCTGTAGCTTCTGGTCTTCAGCTACTAGGTCCTCTCTCACGATGATGCAGCTACAACCAGTGTCTCTCAACACTTTCACTGGTGTGTCGCCGACGAATCCTGACACCACCGGCATGTTCGGCACTTCATTCTCAGGCAGCGCGATGTTTGAGACTGGTAAAAATGTAGTCCCATCTCCTACTGGGATGCGTCCATTCCTTTTGAAAGATTCAACCAGTTCTGGTGTCACTCGCGTTTCTCTAGACTCAAAGTCACTGGATGACGTCACATCATTTGCTAATACAGCGGCAGCTCTGTGTTGAGACGTGGTACTGCTTCTGCCTGCTATCCCACGATCTTGGTTGGATCTTCTGATGTTGTCGCCTCGGGGAACATCTTTAGAAGGACACCGTATCGCTTTGTGACCTTTCTTTCCACAGAGAAAACATGTCAGGTTCTCCACCGGCTTGTATCTCGGGGTGTCTCTGACATCGTGGATTTCCTCTGCTGGTGTAGACCCACGCTGTGGCTTACTGGACCCGAACTTCATGTTGTGAGCATCAAGGTATCTTTGAGCGAAGTCGGCCAGTGCCTTTAGTGACTGGTCTTTTTGCTCTCTGAGGTGGGCGGCCAGGTCCTTAGAACATGCGCTGAAAACTTGTTCTTTGATGATGAGGTCGCACAGGTCTTGGTACTCTCTGTTTAAACCAGCCAGCTCTATCCATTTCTCCACGTAGCTTCTAATTCTCTCAATGAATAGTCCGGGTGTTTCTCCTTCTTCAGGCTTGCAGTTCCGAAATCGTCGCCTGTAACCTTCTTCAGTGAAGTCGTACTGTCTCAACAGGGCGGCTTTCAACTGAGTATAATCTTCGGCTTCTTCTCTTGGCAAACGGGTGTAAAATTCAAGCGCTTTGCCAGTTAGAAGTGCGCTCAGTTTAATAGCCCAAGTCTCTTGTTTCCAATTGTTGCTATTTGCGAAGCGCTCGAATCGCTCCAGATAAGCGTCCATCTTATCTGAATTTTCAATGAAAGGTGGAAGTTTTGGCGCACGGGCTGTTTGTTCTCTGCTCGCTAATGCTGTTGCTTCATTAGTTCTCTGGCTCTGTGCCTCTATCTCCATCTGCTTCAGACGAATTTCGTGTTGTCGCTGCCTCTCCGCCTCTTCTGCTTGAATTTCGAGTTTCCTAATTTCACGCTCTTTGGCTCTTTCTTCTCTTTCGAATATCTCTTTTTCTTCTTTCTCTCGTCTCTTTTCTTCTTTCTCCTCTCTCTCCAGTCTCTCCTTTTCTTCTCTCTCTCGTCTCTTTTATTCTTTCTCCTCTCTCTCCAGTCTCTCCTTTTCTTCTCTCTCTCGTGTCTTTTCTTCTTTCTCCTCTCTCTCCAGTCTCTCTTTTTCTTCTCTCTCTCGTCTCTTTTCTTCTTTCTCCTCTCTCTCCAGTCTCTCCTTCTCCCTCTCTTTTACAAACTCGAGGAGTTGAGCTCCTTCGAGTCCACATTCCTTTCCAATTTTCAGGAATGTCTCCATCTCCGATGTCGCCATCTCTGCTTTTCACTGCTGGCTGTTTTCTCCTGCTACCCTTTCCACTGAACCAACTGAAGAGGTCTCGTCGGGGTCGCCAAAATGTTACGTGGTGGAGTTGTAGTCGAAGTATGATAAACACACCAGACACACACGCACGTAGAGTTCTTTAAAGTAAACCTCGTTCAGCTGCAATCCGTCACACGTGGCTTGAGGATGTAGACAATACTGGAGTAACAGTTCCAACAATATTTAATTCAGCGATGCGATATCCACACAATAATGCACTTTCAAATGCACAAACTACTGAATACAAAGTCTCTTCTGCGATGTCCTAACTGCGACACAAAGTTTCTCATACACAGCGTCTCTCGCAATAAACTATACGTGTCTCTACAACTGACAAAGCAAGACAATGTACTCACACGCTTTCCCAGCGCCCTCCTTATATAATACTATGAAATTCTAGAACCGTCTATGCAAATCATACAACGCGACCAATCAGAACGAAACACGCAGCCGAAACTCATTAACATAAACTTTCCAGAAACAATACAATAACGGGCTACAAAAACACGGCTGCTTACTTCAGCTCTAAATTCTAGCGTATAATTAAGTCACATAAAAGTATGGTATCCCTATCACCTGGTAGCTCAAAAAGGTACGAGAACATTCCCAAAACAATAAGGGCTGCTCAATACACGCGCACAGGAAAACAAAAAGTAGCGAAAATGTTGCGATGTCAACCGACGTGACACTTACGAGGCCACTAGACAGTGCTACCTTTCTAGCACGCTCCGGACTAAACAAAACGAAAACGGCTCTACTCACGAACAAAAGAAAATCTTACTAAAAAAACACGTGAAACGTAACCGTGAAAGCTCAAATAAACATCGGATCGTTACCTACGAATAACACATGTACGCTCTCACAGGATAACACAACCACAATCGTAACAATTATTTGTCAGACATTGAGTCAATGCACATGCCGATGTATGCGATATATGTACACTGAGAACATGCAGTTTCCGCATGTAAAGCTGAATTATTTTAGATGTTTGAAGAAGCCGTCTTTAAAGGAGGGCAGGGACATACGTCTAAGGTTACATGGAATCGAGTTCCAGAGAGTACTACCTGAGTATGTTAAGCTAGATTTAAAGATGTAAATGCGAGGCCGCGGAACCTGATAGTGCCGCCTGGTCAAGACAACAGAGCCCTTCTTGTTTACACAGCTTATACGTAAAGATGGCTTTATTACTCAGAAGGTGTTGTTTCAGGGGAATCATACCAAGAAACTTCGAGTTTCTTTTCCGTTGCTACTTGAGGATCTGGTAGAATAAGTTTAGCAGCCCTCCTGTGTAAATTATTCAGCCTCTTTAAATGCACTTCACTTGAACCATCCCACACTGTTGATGCGTAGTCTATGTGCGACTTTACGTGGGCGTTATAGAAAATTGTACGCGTCTCTACAACGGTAATGAATTTCAACTTTGATAGCATATAAAGGCTTTTGAGATACATTTGCATAAGCTGTTGATGTGAGTTTGCCACTTAAGTTGATCATATACAGTGACCCCAAGGAGACGGTGGTGAGATGCCTGTTGGACTGGTTTGCCGTTTACTGTTAGGTTAAGAGAAAGTGGGAGCAGCTGATGTATTTGACGTGTGGCTATCACTATGCATTCTGTTTTAGATGAATTAAGAACCTTTAAATTAGAATCGCACCAGTGAGAAAACACCTGTATTATTTCTTGCAGACGTGTATTAATCGCATTAACACTGTGATCAGGCGTATGAAGAGTTGCGTCAACCGCAAACAAATCACACGAGATTTGGTTGCTACTCAGTTGCAGTGGTAGATCATTTATGAAGACACAAAAGAGCAATGGCCCAAGGACAGAGCCTTGAGGCACATCGCTCGTGACAATACCCTGGGACGAGTAGTTACCATTTAAGAACACTATTTGCCTCCTACCGCTTAAGTAGGAATTGAAAAACGATACGGCATCTGCATTGCACAAATATGCTTGAAGTTTAGACAAAACGATTCTGTGGTCTACAAGATCAAAGGCTTTTTTTAAAAATCGAGATAGACCGTCCCGATCGTTTGAGAATTATTCATAGAAGTTAACCAGGTGTCGACAAGTCATGATAATGCCTTTGGCACAAATGTTTTGGTTTAAAGCCTGACTGATGGGTATGCAGAAGATTACACAGGTATCAAGGTACTGGTAAAGATGTTTGTGAACATGTCTGTCAAGTGGTTTTGACAAGTAAGAAAAACGGGATATATATATATATATATATATATATATATATATATATATATAATATATATATATATATATATATATATATATATATATATATATATATATATATATACACTAATGGTCAAAACTTAAGGGCCACCCCACTTTTTGTGTCATTGTTGTCATTGTTTATCGTCGCAAGTACGCTAATGAAATACAATTTTCTTTCAATCCAAATGGGTTAAAAGTTGACTTTAGACAGTCCACTGTACATAAAACAATAGACAACAATTCATCAATTTCCACGAACATGTCAAATGCACTTCAAACATCGTCAGTTTTTGCAAAAAGCTGTGCGATATTGGCAAGTGTACCAAAGGCAGGAAGGTGGAAAAACTCGTTAAAGTCGTGATGCACGTGCTAAATGGGTGAGTCGTGAACACCGAGCACTTCTGTTTTGCTACAAATACCGGTACAGTAGAAGCATAATTGTCACTATCCTAACCATGCCACCACGACGAAACCTAACGGCTGCAGGATGGAATTTCCGAACGAGAAGTTGGGAGACGTCTTGGGGTGTCCCATTCAGTGATTCAGAGGCTGCTGGCACGATTGCAAGAAACTGGAAGGACAGAACGACGACCCTGCTCAGGACGCCCGCGCTGCACATGCAGAAGGGAGGACAGGTACCTCTGTGTGGCGGCTCTGCGCGACCGAACTGTC
>BTPG01000001.1:229060087-229190087 GCA_036245525.1 Semisulcospira habei | reverse complement strand
GCCATTCTTGTCATACAGCGCTGATTTATCTGATTGGTAGATGGCTCGATGCAATGAACAGACTGCAAACGACAGGGACAGTATTCTTAGATTTTAGCAAAGCTTTCGACTTAGTCAATCATAATCTACTTATACATAAACTTAGAGCATATAGGCTTAGTAGCAACGCTGTGGCGTTTTTTCAGTCATACCTAGAGAATAGAACTCAATTTGTTCTTGTAAATGGCAAACAATCTGCAGAGGGTATAATTCGTCATCGTGTGCCACAGAGATCAATACTCGTCCCTTTATTATTTTCTCTTTTTATAAATGATCTTCCTCTACATATTTCTCCCACTGGAGTCACCTGCAGCCTTTTTGCAGATGATGGCACATTAGACTTTTCTGATGCAAATGTTTTGTGTCAACCTCACCATTCAGCGAAGTCTAAATGTTACATCAAAATGGTGTGCTGATAATTTCATGATTCCAAACACTGGTAAAACAAAGTGCATGCTCGTCGCCACGAAACAAAACCATCAGCTCAATCCCCCTCCTTTGAACTTGTTTCTGGGATCAGAACAAATTTAGCAAGTTAAAGAACATCGAGTACTTGGCACACACATTGATAAACAGAGCCAAACAGATAAGATATGCAAGGTGTTCTCAAGAAATTTGTTTCTTCTTGCAAAACTAAAATATTTCACTGACAGAAAAACAAGACAACTATTCTATAATGCACATTTTAAATCGCATATTGATTATTTCTCATCTGTGTGGGATGGCTGTAGCGATGCAAACTTAAAAAGATTAAACACACTCCATAGGCGAGCAGCGAAACATCGATAAAAACATTCCACAACAAAGCAGTACCGACGAAAAACTTGCATTACTTCGTATGCTTCCTCTCCGTCAACACTTTGTTTTTAATAAGTTAGTAATGGTATATTCCTACAGTAGGAAAACACCAGCTTACATATCTAATCTTTTCAAGACTTGTAGCACACCCTACAACACACGTAAAATGACCTGGTAGTTCCAAAGCCCAAAATAGACATATTCAAGACGTCTTTTCCTTCCTCGGTTTCAATACTGTGGACGCACTCCCCCAAAAGATTAAATCAGCACTGTCTGTGAGCTCCTTCAAAGCCCAGCTACTAAAGTATTTACTCAGAAATAATCGAACAGATTAGATGAATCTACAAACGTTATTAATAGTATCATAAAGATGATACTAATTCTGATTCCGTATCATGCTACTTTGATCTGCTATCATACATTCAACTTGCATCGTATTTGCACGCTCAAATGTGTAAATGTGTGTGTGTGTGTGTGTGTGTGTGTGTGTGTGTGTGTGTGTGTGTGTGTGTGTGTGTGTGTGTGTGTGCGTGATTGTAACGCATCACTCGAGTAATAGGCATCATGCGTTATCCTTGTGCTGCCTTACACCTGACTGAATTTGTGTGTGTGTGTGTGTGTGTGTGTGTGTGTGTGTGTGTGTGTGTGTGTGTGTGTGTGTGTGTGTGTGTGTGTGTGTGTGTGTGTGTGTGTGTGTGCACAAAACCCCTGAACTGGGTGACTTTCTTTACCATCCTTATGGAAAATGGGTGTGTGTAAAATTCTGGGTGACCAAGTCAATCACCCATTTTTTCTGAGGGTTGTTTCTGCATTATCTTTCATTCAAAAGTCAGGAAAAAAAAATCAAAATAGGATGTCCCATTTCTGCAGGTTTACCTAATGTGTGTTTAAACTCCAGTCACACTCATGCCTCCCCCCTCCCTCCCCTTTTCCCGATCTCAATCTCTCCTTCCCTTCAGTGCGCCCCTGTTCTGACATCATCGCCCCTCTCGGCCAATAAATGGCTGGCCAGAGTTCCGGACCAGAACTTGGGCGAGGTTTTGTCAGAACAGCGCACACGACCACACGCTCTATCACACCTCAGTCTCACGCTCAACTCCACACTACTTCCTCACGCTTATACACTGAACACGCCGCGGCAGCAACACTTTTTCTGTCAGTTGGGCAAAAATAACGGAGGCGTTTTATTCCCGTGACTCTCACTTGTCAAACATGTAAGACAACATCTAACCCAACCAGTAGGTTTACTGGTTGTTTCCTGCCCCCCCCCCCCCTCCCCCTGCAACAATACACACAAACTAAAAAACAAAACAACAAATCCGAACACAAAAAGGACCTCCATAAAAAAACACCCTGCGTACAACTGAGCCCAGGCAATTCAGTTCAATATAGTACTATCTCATAATAAAAAGAACAACAAACAAAGAAAATGTAAGGTAGTTGCCAGACTTATCATGTGTTACATAGAACATGCTTATCAAAAACAAAGGGAAAAAAATTATGGACACTTTATATGCAGCAGATTACAAAGGTGGTTGCTTGGGGTTGGATGGTGGGTTTTCAATTTCTAGCTGTCGCCTGACTGCTGCTGCTGACTGGCGTATTTGGTCGGTACCGTCCCCTTATCACTCCTGTAACCGCCCACGCATTCACCTCCCACACACTTTCATACCTCGCTCATACTCGCCTATGCACTCACCCCCTACAGGCTTTCCCACCCTCCCTCTCTCTCTCTCTCAATCTCCATCTCTCATCATAGCATTCCACAGTCGGGAAATTCCCCCACCTACTCAGTACTTCCGCTACCGGACACCGCCCCCCACCCACGCATTCAGTCCTCTTTCCCTTCGTTTAAAATATGTTTATCACTCCTCCCTCGTCTAAACACCACTTAAACTCCAGTCACTCTCATGCCTCCCCCCTCCCTCCCCTTTTCCCGATCTCAATCTCTCCTTCCCTTCAGTGCGCCCCTGTTCTGACATCATCGCCCCTCTCGGCCAATAAATGGCTGGCCAGAGTTCCGGACCAGAACTTGGGCGAGGTTTTGTCAGAACAGCGCACACGACCACACGCTCTATCACACCTCAGTCTCATGCTCAACTCCACACTACTTCCTCACGCTTATACACTGAACACGCCGCGGCGGCAACACTTTTTCTGTCAGTTGGGCAAAAATAACGGAGGCGTTTTATTCCCGTGACTCTCACTTGTCAAACATGTAAGACAACATCTAACCCAACCAGTAGGTTTACTGGTTGTTTCCTGCCCAAACCTAACGGGAAAAACGCCAATTTTTTTTTTCACCCAATTGAGAGAAAAGTCGAGTGTTCAAGGTGTCGGTATTTTCTGAATAAGTACACTTCTGTACAAATCTTGAATATTTTGAGGTATTTGGTCCAAGTATGATAGGTATGCAGTGCTTTTCCAGTCCCCCAAACACTTCACCACCTCGCCGGGCACCCCACAAGCCAGGGCCCAGGTAGCCCCACCACGCCGCAAGCTGTGGCTTGTATAAACCCCTTCAGCAGCAGAGGTCAGTTCTCGCAACCGTTTGTTGAACTCTGATCCCCGAATGGGGAAAGCCGGTGCCTTAGGAGGCGCTGGGCCTAGCGCTCTAAACATACTGATTACTGCCGTCACGGGGCACAGAGGGTGACGCAACATGACCGGTAACGCGATCACTAGAGTTTTTTTGCGTTTCTGAATTGTCTTACTCCACCTAACCAGTATCTGGACACTACTGTTGTCATTTACAACAAAGCAGTCTCTAGTGAGTTGTTTCCCAGGATCGAATCCTGCACCATCTTGGAAAAGCAGTCCGAAGAACATAACCACAATAGCTGCCCAGAAGACACAGTCCTTAGAGCTGCACAAATCAAGTTTTTGTTTAATCTGAAGAAGAAGTTGCGGGCTCATCGGCGTCTTGCGGTTAGGAGGGCAGCCTTTTGTTCGCTCAATTCCCCGCAATGTGCTTTTCACCATCCACGAATCCTGGTATGGGTGCGGTTCCCCGCATTCTAAATGCAATAGGCGAACAATGTTGAGGTATTGTGCCACGGAACTGGGCTGAAGTGTCCTGGCCAAAAAGGCTGCGTACTGCGCCACTGTTCTCTCACCCACCGGTACCGGCTGGATATTCATTTGGTCACAAAATCTGAGATAAGAGCGCAAGTGAGTCTGATAAGTTTTCTTGGTGTTGTCGGCAAAAACACTGGCACGATATCCCGCCACCTCCTGCAGTAGCTGGTGTCTGAGCCTAGACCCGGCACCTAGACAGCACAAAACCAAGAGCCGACTGTGACATGTGATTCAGAAGGTAGGTGTCAGGCGGTCGGCCCCGGTGCCAATTCGTTAGCAATTGTCCTAGCATGGGCAGCCGTCCTTCGTGTAGGCGGGAAATAGTATCGGCAAACACATTCACACTGCCAGCCACGTGCATCGCTGACACGATGCAATTCGTTCTCACACACTCCCATGCCATCTTCCTCAACAGACTATTGACATAGCGGTCTTTTGAGCGCCCTTTGTTAATGATAGCCTTTGTCACCGTGCTGTCCGTATGAATGACCACCTGTTTCCCTCGCCATGAGGGTGCCACCGGTTGACTGCCTGCACCACCGCGCACACCTCTTTATAATTAATATGCAAGTCCTTGGCTGCCGGCATGTCTGAAGAGAACAGTGTATAAATCCAATCTCCTTTCCAGAACGCGCCTGCCGCCAGGTTGCATGCATCAACATGGACATGTTCCTTGCTTTGTGAGTCATAATACACAGTGCCATTAAAAACATGCATGTAAGATAGCCACCACTGTAAGTCTGCGTGAAACTCTCGTGCGAGTCTCGCTTTATGCCTTTGCTGCTGAAGGGGTTTAATCGTATCAAGAATCCGCCTGAGAAAAAAATTTCCTCCCTTGACGGCTTGACACGCCCAGTTAAGGGACCCTGCTAGTGACTGCAAGCTTTGCTTTGTCGCGCGTGTTTTGCCTTGAAACTGCTGCAAGCGTTTGTGAAGTTGCTGTAACTTGTCGTCGCCCAATGACAAGGTGCTTGTGCTGGTGCAGATTTGGATCCCGAGAAAAGTAATGGTTTGTGTAGGCCCCACCACCTTAGGCCAGCTAATATTGAACCCTAATCTACGTAAAAGGGCAACGAGCGTCATCATCATTTGAGTGCATTCCTCTTTGGACTTAGCTGCTATGAAGAAATCGTCAATATACGCTACTATCCCTGTCATGCCGCGCCGTAACATACATCTGCGAACTGCCTGCGAGAGTCTGTGAAAGTGCGAAGGGCCCACATTACTACCAAAAGGGAGCCTACTATCGAACAGGTATGTGGGCTTCTGCTCGCCCGTAAAAATCCATTTTAGGCCTGTGACTTGGTAATTATCTGGATGGATACACACAGATCGGTATGCCGCCTTAAGGTCAACTTTCGCGCACCAGTAGCCGGACTTGGCTAGTGCGCACGCGTCCGCTAGAGTCTGGAATTTTACTGTCTCAGGTACTGAGTAATCGTTCATTGCATGTCCTACAGGCTTGCTGCCGTCGTGTATCAGGCGTATGCTATTGTCGTCTTTTGGGATCGCAGCCAAAGCGCTAATTACCGTTGGTTTTTGAGATGCCACGATATAATGACCTTTGTTTAATTGATCGATGAGCTCCTTTTCTCATCATCATCATCATCATCATCAGTCCCTTGCCCGAACTGGGCGTTGGGGGGACTGAAAGGCAGCAGCAACAGACAGTGCTCTCCACTGAGTTCTATTTTGGGCGGTGGCAAGCAAGTCTGGCATCTCGAGTTCGGTCCATTCTTTTATGTTTGCGACCCAACTCTTTCTCTGACGACCTCGCCGACGACTTCCTTCGAGAGTGCCTTGGAGGATAGTCTTGGACAAGGTGTTGTGTCGGGTCACGTGGCCAAACCAAGCAAGCTTGCGCCGTTTCACGGTTGCCATGTGGGCCCACCAGGGAAGTGACGATGCTCCGTACATATTCGTTGGTCTTGTGCTCGCGGTACGAGATGCGGAGCAACTTCCTCAGGCACTTGTTCTCAAAGGCCTGGATTTTCTTTTCTGAGTCTGCAAGCAGTGTCCAAGTCTCACAGCCGTAGAGTAGAATAGACACTACGAGGGACTTGTAAAGCCTGTACTTGATGGTGAAGCTGATGGAGTTACTTCGCCATATCCTGTCCAGCCTGGCCATTGCGGATGTTGCTGTACCTATCCTGATACGGATCTCTGCTATGCAACTACCGTCTTTGGACAGGGTGGCTCCCAAGTACTTGAAGCTATTGACCTCTTCTAGCTTCTGGCCGTTCATGTGAATGTTGCTGCTGCTGTCGCTTGTGGTGTTGATCATCACTTTGCTTTTATCCGTACTGATCTCCATGCCATAAGACCCTGCGCTAGTTGAAAGTTTGTCTGTCAGGTTTTGGAGCTCACTATTGCTGCCTGCCATGAGGTCAATGTCGTCTGCGAATCGAAGATTGCACAGGGATCTGCCACCAATAGAGATTGAAGTATGGTGGTCGTGGAGGGTTTCCTGCATGATCTTCTCCAGGAATATGTTGAAAAGGACAGGAGAGAGCAGGCATCCTTGACGGACACCGATCGTCGTCCTGAAGAACTCGCCTGACTGATTGTTAAGTAGAACCGCGCTGCAGGCGTTCTTGTAAAGCGCTTCTATCATTTGGATCAGTCCCTTCTCTATGTTGAACGATCTCATGACTTGCCAGAGTCCGTCGTGCCAGACGCGATCAAATGCTTTCCTGAAATCAATGAAGTTGTGGTAGAGTTCGCGCTGATGATGCAGATGTTTCTCGATCAGGACGCGGCAGTTGAAAATCTGCTCTACAGTGCTTCTTCCAACTCTGAAGCCAGCCTGTTCTTCTGCCAGCAGTTCCTCGGCGAAAGTTTTGAGGCGGTTGAGAATGATTCTAAGCATTACTTTGCTAGGGTGACTTATCAGACTGATAGTTCTGTAGTTCTGGCACTGTTTCAGGTTTCCTTTCTTGGGGAGCGGGATCACTAGAGACTGTGTCCATTCTACTGGCCATTTCTTTTGCTCCCAGATCTTTTGACAGAGTGTAGTGAGGACCTTCGTTGTTACTTCTCCTCCATGTTTCAACAGTTCAGCAGGTACGTTGTCTACACCTGGAGACTTTCCTCCCTTCAGGCCGCGTACGGCTGCTTCCACCTCTTCAGCTAACACTGGCAGGTCTTCAGCCTTCCTGGCCCCAGCCTGGTTGTTTTGGAGGATGCTGGTGTCTGGCTCAGCCTTGTAGTTATACAAGTCTCGGCAGTACTCAGTCCATCTGTTTAGTACAGCAGTGTTTTCCGTAAGGAGTTGGCCGCTGCTGTCTTCGATGACTGTGGCTGTTCGCTGTTGAGTCTTGGTGAGGGTCCTTAGCGTTTCATAAGCCTTCTTGCTGTTGCCGTTTGCCATGCCCTCTTCCACGCTACAACACTGGTCTTCAATCCAATCTTCTTTGGCTTCTTTCATCCTCTTCCTGATCTTCTTGTTGACAAGTCTGTACTTGTTTGCTGATGTGAGGTCTTGGCCTCTCTTTTTCTTCCAGGCTCTCCTCTCATCACAGAGATCGAGGATGTCATCGGTTACCCAGGGCTGTTTGCGCTTCCTCTGCTTCCCCAGCACTTCTTCTGCTGTAGAAAGTAACACCTCTTTTATATTTCCAGCAAGGGTGTCTACGTCACAGTCCAAAGTAGCCAAGGCTCCAAATCTGCCTCCCACCTGGGCTTGGAAGAGCTCTTCTACTTCCGGGTCTTTTAGCTTCTGGAGGTCGAATCTGATGCGAGGGCTCTTGCTATCTCGTTTCAATGCCAGCTTCAACTTGAGGCTAGTAAGGACGAGGTTGTGGTCGCTGCCAATATCAGCGCCAGGAAAGGACCTCGTTTGTGCTTTGTTAACGCTGGATTTGAATCGTCGAGGCAGCAAGATGAAGTCAATCTGGTTATGGACCAGGCCTCCTGGCGATTGCCATGTCACTGTTCTTGACTTCTTGTGTGGATGGAGGGTATTAGCAACGGTGAGACGGTGACTCTGTGCGAACTCTAAAAGTCGCAGGCCTCTGTCGTTTGTTTCTCCAAAGCCAAACTTGCCAGCTGTTCCTGCCCATTGTTGGTAGGCGTCAGGGCCGATCTTTGCATTCCAGTCACCGAGGAAAGTCAGAATGTCTTTCTTAGGTGTTTTCTTGATGATGTTGTCCAGTTGTTCGTAAAATTCTTCTAATTCTTCATCATCATGATCTGCTGTTGGAGCGTATACTTGAATGATAGTGATATTGTGCGGTCGGGCGGAGATGCGGATGGAGATTAGTCTGCTTGACACGGGGGTGCAGCTGATGACAGTTCCAGCCACCTCTTTCCTTACGATAAAAGCTACGCCATGTTCGTGCTTGGTTTCTTTTCCGCTGAACCAGATTTTATGGCCTTCATCTGTTGTTGTTTCTCCGAAGCCTGTCCATCGAACTTCTGCAAGTCGTACAATGTCCCAGCGATAGCGCTTCAACTCGTGGGTGAGTTCCTTCACTTTGCCGCACTGGTAGAGTGTGCGAACGTTCCAAGTTCCGATAGTTATTCCTTGCGTGGGCAGCTTGATGGTGGGTTTGGTTCCAGTAACACACTTGTCGCCCCCACCCTGGAGACCTTCAATGGGGTGCGCGGTCGTTGGTGATCCGGGCCCCGACCGATCCGGCATGTTATTCTTATTCTGTTGCTTGTCCATCAGTCCTTTCAATGGGCTTAGGCGAACTTGGCGGCGCCCGTCTCCTCTCCAAGTATTTCAACTGACTGAGAGACGCGTCAGCCCCTCACAACGTTTCGCCCGCCAGCAGAAGCGGTTACCGGGGTGTGGCTAGGTAAAGGACCTGGAGCCAGCTGTGAGAGTTGAATGCCATGTGAAGACCAGTGCTCCCGCCTGCCCCAAGAGGCGCTGCTGGCTGAAAAGTCAAAGGTACTACTTCTCCATGAACACTCTACACCCCGCTCCTTTTCTACCGCTACTCTGTTTTTTAAGGCAGAGGTGTGATTTTTCTGCTCTACAGATCTAACAGTCTGATGTTTGTCAGTGATATAAAACCCATGTTCGATCCCTTCAAGGAGAAACTTTTTGTCTTTATCAGAAGCTAATTCGTCTTGCCACACTAAAAGCTTTGAACTAATGGACGCTCCAGAACCTAACAATTGACAGTTGTATGGACTTAGTGCAGGATAAGGGCTATGATAAAAAGTGCTAGAATGGGTGGGGCCTACCTCGCCTTGTGCAACCTGCTGCGCTGTGTCCTAGGCTGTCCCGTGTTTGCCCCCTGCCGCTGCTGCAGGTGTGTCACGATGTTCCCGCGCCGGATGATCTCTCCCGCAGGTGGCACACACATGGTCCAGCTGGCAGCGTGCGCCGTAGGTGCAGTACCCTCTGTTGTACTGCAGGCACACTTCCCTCCCAGAGGGGCCAATGGGGCGTTGTGGGCGCGGTCCGGCCGTCCCTCCTCCTGTTCTGCGAGCAGGTGAGCCAGCGGGCATCGCAGATTGCGCAGTACGGTCGCGCAGCACCACCGTGGACAGGTGTGGGGCGTCCGTGCCCCACTGGAATGCTTCGGCCGCTTGCCGCTGACGATACTCATCGTCAAACAGCAGGACACTTTGCCAGGTGTATCTGGCCGCCAGCTCCCCCACCATCGCCGAGTACTTGAGGTAGGCGTACGGCGTGAAACCCGTCATCTCACTCCTTCAGCCTCACTGCTTCTGGTTGTTTTGTGGAGTCTTGGTCACAGCCTCGCCACTACTGCTTGCCCGAGCATCGCCTACTGCTACCTGCCAGCTTTCCATCTACAACAGCCTGTCAGCACGGCACTACCATCTTTCCATCGCCACCTTCAGTCGCTTGCGTCCTCAAGCCATACCACGCCTATAGCCAGCAAACTTCACCATTGCCACTGCCTACTACAACTACGTCTACACGAACTCCTTTCGGTCGGCCTCTAAATTTCGCTCGTGAAATTTAGAGAAGGTATACGCTGTCCCGAATCTTGCTTACTATAGACTAAACGTATAGTTACTAGCGCTATCTTTTCCCTTAAAAAGCAGGAGAACGTAAGTGTCCCACAGTCACCTTCTGTGCTGTGTGGATATCTTTCTTTAAACCAAAAGATAGCGTCTGTCCGAGCTGGTTTTGCCCGCTTGGACAGCGCAGCTTAGGGCAGTCTAGTTCCCCCAGCCCGTAAATAAATTTAATATAGTAGATAGCTCAGACTTTAAATTAGGAATCTGCTGCAGTCACTTTCCGTGCCGCGCGGCAGTTACAGCTAAAAACTAGCACCGAACTGGGTCAGAGTCGCTCACCCAGTCGGTGCAGCATAAGACAGCCTAGCCTCCCAGCCCAGCCACGCTTTGTGGCGCGCCCTAGTTTGGCGCAGTACAGGCTTGCATAGCCTCTTAGTCTGGTGGTTGTACTATAATAGTATCAAATTTATTCATGGAATCAGCTGGATTTAATCTATCTAATTCATCATCAGAGAAGCTCTCAGAACGGGGCCGATCTCCCTTGAGAGCGAAGCCTCCTAAAACTAAAAAACAGCGTCACAGGAAGCGTAGACTTTCACATACGCCTCCTGGCTCAGAAAGAAGTAAATCTGTTGATTTAACTAACGTGCCAAATGGCACAAGACAAAATCCCTTTGCTCTGCCTCTTGCCTCGAGCACAGATAGCAAAGCAGCAACCAAAGAACTTGGCCCGCTGAAACAAACTTTAATTGTTTCAGATAGTGAAACAAGTGCCCATGTATCAGTTCATCAAATTTTGGCTAGTGACTCTATACCTTTAGTGACACTGCCTCTGACTCCTTTGTCTTCAGAGACAGATGGGAATAATACTTCTAAAAGTATCACTATGGAAATTCAATCTGTAGAAGACTCAAATCAGGTACTTTCCTCTAATAATGCTTCTACCGGGCCTTCTGATCCCCTGATGGAGAAAGACTCGCTAGAAGATGAGCATGAATTTGAAGAGAAATTGGAGGTTTATCGACGCAAGAATCGAAGACCTCGAAAAACAAATCAGTTTAGAAGAAGACCCGGTGGGGACACTGTTGATCCCATCGTGGAGGAGTGGTGTAGGTTCCCGGTCCGATTGAGGGACCTAGGGACAGGCACCACTCTTATTCATAGACATGGAACACAGCAGCCGCACATCTGTCAGGCGGCTGGTGTATCCCCAGCAGAAATTTCCATGAGATCCATAGGGGGTTCTTTCTCCGGGTACTCCGGTTCTTCCACCCCCCACACTTTGGTACCGGTCTCAGGCCACTTTA
Organism: Semisulcospira habei; assembly: GCA_036245525.1. Taxonomy (NCBI): domain Eukaryota; kingdom Metazoa; phylum Mollusca; class Gastropoda; family Semisulcospiridae; genus Semisulcospira; species Semisulcospira habei. Next base: position 229,178,922 of record BTPG01000001.1, on the reverse strand, counting down.
CAAAATTTCAAATACAAGCGATAAAAAAATCTCTGTAACTTCAGTAGCTGACTGGCCCTTCGTTTGTCTTGTACTGTGTTTGTCTTAAATGGCGTAAATCCGCGTTTGTTTCGTGAGTGTGTGTGTTGGGTTTCAGGCGCGGCGCTTTGAGTCGATTTCCCCAAAATTGAGAAAAAGCGCCTATATAATAACGGTATTATTATTTTATTATATAACACATGGATCATCTCATGTCCAAATCAAAGAGCGCAGCATAAGTTAAGTCAAAAGACAGAAATTGGTGGTGCGCATGTAGACTGTTCCATCCCTACTCCTAAGGTGGTTGGTGTTGTCCACGGTGTCCCCCATGCTGAGGACCCCGTGGAGATCGCACACTCCTTGGAGTCTCAGGGGTATAAAACAACTGCCACCCGACTTTTTAATCGTGATGGCACAGCATCCAGAGCCCTAAAATTTGAGTTTTATGGGCTCACTAACCTACCCGCTAAAATCAAAATTGGCACTTTACTCTGCCCGCTTGAGCCCTATGCACCGTCTCTGGCACCTTGCGCCAAATGCGGTCGACTGGGGCATGTGGCAAGAGTATGTAACTCTAAAAACATTATCTGCATCCGTTGTGGTAGCAGAAATCATTGCCGTGCGGACTGTTCTGACACGTCACTAGCTAAATGCGTGAACTGTGGCGGGCCACACAGCGCTGCATATCAGAAATGCCCAACGATACTTCTTCATCGTGAGGCCAATAAAATCAGGAATAAAAACTATATCCCCTATCAAGAAGCTCTTCGTAGAGCACAACTGGTAATTAATGAGCGAGGAACAGTCCAGAATAAAATTCACAGGACTGCTTCTCCTAATCTGGATAAAACAGCTTGGGTAAAACCTGTCATTCCACCTGTTCCACGCAGACGGACGCAAAAGCCTCCGATTAAAACTGCTCCAAAGCCAAAGCCTAGACTTAGCCTAAATAGAACTACTAACTCTCAATTAAACAGTTCTCTTCTTCCTCAGACTGTGCATCGCACTGGGCCCTCCCCTGCTCCGAGACCTGCTCTCCGTTGCGGGGAGAGGCTCAATTGTGGCACAGAGAGGTCAAATGACAGTGTCATTTCAGGAGTAGATAAATTCATAGAGGACTTGGGAGCTCTTATGGACACTCTTGTCCGGATGCAGACCGTAGTCAATACTAAAGATTTTGGTCCCATGCTGGCAATTCTTAGTCAGCAGGTCACCGATATCATCAGTCGTCGTGTAAATCACAATATGTGTGCACTTTGATGCGCCATCAATTTGATAGGCTGGTAACTTAGTTTGGTATCTTAAATACTGCTTTTAACATTTTAAACTTGTTTTTTAAAACATATTATAATCTCGCTCCGGATAGTAACTCCGGTTGTATATAGTTTTAATTTTATGAATTAAAATTTATTTTTAAAAACTGAAAAGGACCGTTGTCAATAGTTGGAGATTTACTCCCAAGCCAATATGGCGGGGGGCAGAATTAGTGAGATTAAGTTTCTTTTAATGGTTGTACCGCCTTGACCGCCGACCTTTTTGGCTAACCTTTTTACCTGGCCCTTCCCCCCATTTCCCCTCTCATAAAATGTAAAATTTGATAGTCCCTGATACTAGGAATAGTCTATAGGGACAGTAAGCAAGATTCAAGCGTGAAACCCGGTGTGGGTTTGTCCATAAGGGCCGCCATAATACGGCTATTTGCCACTATCCAGTGTGCGGGGGAAACCTTGTCCAACTTCGGTTTGCTGTTCACCTTTATAGTGACACCACTCCCAAGTGCCACTTCTTCCTCTGCCACTGCTGCTGAAGACAGAAAGTCTACTATACGTAAGTGGGGCCCACCTTTTGCTGCCGCAATACCTCCGCTACTGCCGTTGCCACTGACGCACAGGCCGTCGCGCAACAGTTCATCCAGTCCGGCCCCGCTGTGGTGTGTACTGTATAGGGCGTCCTGCAAGGTCTGTGGCGCCCTACTGCCGCTGTTGTCCGCTACTCCTCCCAGTCCGCCGCACAGTGGGCCACCGCCGTTGTCCACCTGGAATTTGGCCACCGCTGCACGGAGCACTGCTCTGTCCCCCCGTTTCAGCGCCAGAGCGTCAATGTCTTCGTCAGACATTAGCAGTAGTGCTTGCCTAGAGATGAATTTTTCCCTGATCATGGCACTCTGCACCTCTTCGTCGAGGCCCCAGTCACGGAAAATATGGTCCATCTCACTATTTTCTAGTAAAGCCTTCTTTCTCGCTGATTTGGGAGCCATTTCAATTTCTAGCTGTCGCCTGACTGCTGCTGCTGACTGGCGTATTTGGTCGGTACCGTCCCCTTATCACTCCTGTAACCGCCCACGCATTCACCTCCCACACACTTTCATACCTCGCTCATACTCGCCTACGCACTCACCCCCTACAGGCTTTCCCACCCTCCCTCTCTCTCTCTCAATCTCCATCTCTCATCATAGCATTCCACAGTCGGGAAATTCCCCCACCTACTCAGTACTTCCGCTACCGGACACCGCCCCCCACCCACGCATTCAGTCCTCTTTCCCTTCGTTTAAAATATGTTTATCACTCCTCCCTCGTCTAAACACCACTTTAAACGCACTGGGCCAGTGTGTTACCACAAAAGCGAGCGTCTCTATGGATAAACTTGATAGCTGATTGGTCGGCTGCGCAGATGGTCCGCTGTGAAAGTGACATGAACTGAGTTGTTTCCCCTTCTATTGTCTCTCGTTCCGCCAACCGTTGTTCCATCAGGTACGATTGATTTTATGCAATATTTCTTAGTTAAGAGCACGCCCAAGTGTACTTCTTCAGCGCAGTTATTTAACTGAGATGCTCCAAATCCGATACAATTGCACAGTAGCCTATATGGACTCGTTTGGCCGAGAAAACTGAGACGTCTGCTACGACCGGCGTGTGCTGCTCAGTCAGTCTTGTAGTATCAGATAATAGAACCCCGCGATTTTAACAAAAGTTTTCTTCTTCAATGAAATGAATTCGTTCAATAACACCATTACAAGGTCAATCTGTCACTCGATTGGGTTGCTTTTTTTCTGATATGTGTGATTGTGATCGAAAAGTAACATGACACATGCATGCACTATAAACAAGATGGCGCCAGATTTCAGTGTGTATTTCAATCCTCGTACGCAAAACTACCTCGCGATTTGAAGAACAGACTTCCACGAATAGGTTTTTTTTTTCGGATTGTGCAACTGAAGTGTCGCTTTTTACTGTATTACCAGTTATTGTTCGTAGTGGGCAGGGGGTACTGCAGTAATTATATATATATACTCTGATTGAGTGCATTTTTTGGCTTGGGCGACGCCTTTGTTATAAGTAATGAATAATTGTACCACAAAATTGCCTAGGTGTTGCCTTTTCAAAATTAGTCAGTCTTCTTCCACTGCAACACCCCATAAAGCTTTAGGGATGCAATCCACGCTGGACTAGTGGTTGCTACCAGTCAAATTCTGGAGGCGGCTTCTAGTATATGCGTTGTGTTTGCAATTTCAGGTTACGCCGTATGCCTACCTGATGAGACCCACCTTGGGTCGAAACCGGTCGTAGGCGGCAAAATGTTAAATCTATCCAGCAGGTCCAAGATCTGTTTGGGAATATTCATGCACTAGCCTCCCCTCTCGGGGGGAGGACTGGATATTCTCCAGCGGGTTGCGGGGCGCCTGGGGGTAGTCCCTATTACTTTATGTAGTAGGTGTTCAGTGGAAGGCTCAAAAGATCTAATAAGCGATGCAGTCACAAAAGGACAGCTGATGTCCTGATGACACAATGCAAGCTTACCAGCCTGGATTTTCATGGCATTAGCACAGCATTCTCAGAATTTATTGAAAAATTATATATATATATATATATATATATATATATATATATATATATATATATATATATATATATATATATATATATATATATATATATATATATATATATATATCTGATCCAAAATGTCCATGGTTTACAATGGTTGCATTTGGTATGTTTGCATTGCAGCACTGAATTGGCTACACTCAGCACTTTCTGCACATACCAAGCGCCAGATGGCACACACCCAGCGCCAGATGGCAGCAGGATGTCCAAACCCATCGGGATCTATGGAAGTGGACAAGCACGCCCCTTCCTGGCACATGACCAAGGCCCATGGCAAAATTAGTCAGCAGCAGCATGATGGCCCAACGTCTGTCGCAGAGGGTGCGTCTGGTAGAAGGGTGCATAGATGGCAGCGGAATGTCCCCAATTACAAACTGGTAAGTGATTCTATGATCATCTTCATTTTATTGGCTCACGTGCGAAGCAAAAGTGAGTTTATGTTCTGGGCCACTGGTCGTCCGTCCGTCCTCCATGGTAAACGTTAATAGTGGCATTTTCTCGGAGACTATTCAAGCCACATTCTTCAAGCTTGGCCCAAGGATACTTTATGGCAAGACCTTTGTAAACATACCAATTTGAGTGACCTCTCTCAAAGGGTCACGCGGGGTTGACAGATGTGTGAAAACTGCTTACATTTTCAGAAAACATGGATTTTGCTGCTGCAAAAGCCAGCCCTCGTCACCGAAGTCACACATGTGTAAATTGGTCATACACGGGATTACTCTTTATATTATTGTGCAAGGCCCCTTAGACCAAAATTGGGCTGTTTTTGTCCTAATGCAGCTTTCTTTTTTTCTTTCCTTTTCCAGTTGGCAAATGGAGCCTGGGATGGACCTGAGACTGAGAGTGCAAGCGCATCGCAATACAAGAACAGTGATGACGAGGAGTTTGTTCCTGGCTCGAGCTCACAGGATTCAGACGGTGTGTCGCCATCAATCTCTGGGGTCTCTGACACAGACAGTATTGAATTGAATATGTTAAATATGTTAGATTTCAAGGTGGCTGGTTCAGGGTGGACAAGTGTCAGTGAAGCAAGTACCAGCAAGGTGCAGTGTGCGATAGGGGGTGAATTAGGGGGTGGCAATGACAATGTGGATAGTCACAAACCAGATAGGTGAGGCTAGCGCTGACAGAATTGTACACAAACCAAGGGGAATCACTCAGCGCTGGACAGACAAACAATTAGATCCCCTGCCCCCGCCTATCAGGCACCGAATCGCCAGCCCACAGAGAAATATGCAGGTATAGAATAAGACGATCATTTCCATCCTCAATAAAGAATGGATCAGGTCTCTTATATAACCCATGTCTTTCTCCGGAACTTAGGAAGTAGGCAGGAGAAACATACATACACAAACATGAAGGTGTGCTACTATATGTGGTCGGGTAAATACCCTGATTTCCCACAGAAGATGCACAGAACATTACACAACAATGTAACGATACAAATTTGCTTCAAGTTATAGATACTCACAAACCAGATAGGTGAGGCTAGCGCTGACAGAATTGTACACAAACCAAGGGGAATCACTCAGCGCTGGACAGACAAACAGTTAGATCCCCTGCCCCCGCCTATCAGGCACCGAATTGCCAGCCCACAGAGAAATACGCAGGTATAGAACAAGACGATCATTTCCATCCTCAATAAAGAATGGATCAGGTCTCTTATATAACCCATGTCTTTCTCCGGAACTTAGGAAGTAGGCTGGAGAAACCTACATACACAAACATGAAGGTGTGCTACTATATGTGGTCGGGTAAATACCCTGATTTCCCACAGTAGATGCACAGAACATTACACAACAATGTAATGATATGTTACATTATATTACAATATTACAATATATTACAATGTGGATAGGCAGAAGGAACATGACGTTGGGGGTGGGGAAAGAGTGCTTACCGAAGAAACGGGTGTGCACGTGTCGCAGAGAGGGAAAGAAAAGTACAAATGGGACAAGAAACATGCATGCAAATTTTGTGGCAAGCTTGTCTTGAAAATGAGCACGCACTTACAAGATGTCCATGCAAATGAGGCAGACGTTGCTAAAATTTTGATGATAAAAAAAGGGACTAAGCAGAGACGTCAAGCATGGATCAGAATACAAGATGAGGGTGATTACATGCATAACGTTGCCGTTCTTGAAAATGAATCAGGATAATTGATTCCTAAGTATCGCACCAAAACTAGTAAGGTAGACGACCTTCTCGCCTGTAGCCATTGCAAAGGGCTCTATCAAAAAAGCTGATCTCTGTACACTCAAAACGTTGCTTTTAGAAACCAGGAGGGTTTCAGTTCGCTAAAAGAGGTGAGGCTGCTCGATGTGGGAGGCTAATGCTTCCAATACCCTTAGACGTTGACTTTTCCTTCTATCATAAGGTTTTAGCCAGACAGAGAGATGATGAGATAAGCGTCTCATCAGAACTGACCCCTTGCTACTGGAGTATGGAAAGAGATTATTTGACCGCAGGGACATTGAAGAACACACGGCTGGGCAAATCAGCTCCAGGATGCGGGTGTTAGGGAGACTATTAAAGATTATTAGAGTGAGGTCAGAAATGAAAATCGCAAGTTTAAATGCTGTGATCAATTCAGCTAGCTTTGATAATGTTGTACTGGCTGTAAAAGAGCTAGCAGAATTTGATGAGGACACACATCAGTTCAAAAAAGGCAATCTGGCAATGCGCATAGGCCATGCTTTGAAAAAATGTTCACATATCAAACAGTCGCATGGGCATGGTTCAGATGACAGGTGGCGACAGGAGCTCTCTCTGAGGCGCAGCGGTTTGACTCTGTCTTCACCGGGGACTGGTACGATTGTGGATCAGCTACAGCAGCCCAGTCGGTCACCCATCCCCCACCCCCACCCCCCACACTATGGTACCAGTTTCAGGCCACTTTACAAATTTCAAAATATAAGCGATCAATAATCTCTGTAACTTCAGTAGCTGAAACGGCCCTTCGTCTGTCTTGTACTGTGTTTGTCTTAAATGGCGTAAATCCGTGTCTGCTACGTGAGTGTGCATGTTGGGTTTCAGTTCGCGGCACTTTGAGTCGATTCACACAAAAATTGAGAAAAAGCGCCTATATAATAATGGCATTAATATTATTATTATTATTATTATTATTATTATTATAAAATGACCATGAATAAACCCAAGCTGATCTCATCATGTGAAGATGTGAGGAAGGTCCAACAGCTTCTTGAGACAAGGATGGTTTCGGAAGATTATCCGACAGTGGTTAAAGCAACTGTTTGCGCTGTATCACTTTTCAACCGAAAACGAGGGGGAGAAGTTCAGAGAATGAAGGTATCAGACTTCCAGAATGCTAAGATGGATCGATCACCACCCAAGATATCTTGAAAGGTCTCACAGAGGTTGAGAAGAAAATGGTGAATCATTTTCAGCGAGTGGAAATCAGAGGCAAGTTTAATAGGAGTGTTCCCATTTTGCTGATGAAGAAGATGATGACATCTGTGGAGAGAATCCTTCAAATGAGGCAATCAGTGCCAGCTCTCGCTGGTTCCCAGTACATCTTTGCCACACCTTCTGGTCAGAGGCCTTACAGAGGCCATGATGTTCTGAAGGAACATGCGCTACAAGCACAAGTGTCAAACTCAGCCATGTTCACATTGAGTGAGTAGTGTTCATGCGCTGAAAAGGAGCAGCAGTTCACATCTCTCACATTCTTAGTCTTCTTTTGTTTTCTACATTTAATTTTCTCATTTATTTTTGGTGCACGGTTGTTCCTCAGAAGATTACCTACAAGATGGTGTATTTTTTATCTGATTTGTGTGGTTTTTTACTTTTGGTGGACATTTTCCATTTCTGGTGTACAATGACAGAACAGACCCAGTGTTGATGTCTTCTCATGATGACAGTGTCACAGTACACTTCAGTAGCTCTGAGACAGATTTGTTCAACTATTAAATGTGTACTAGACACCTGTGCACTTACTAGATGCAGACATTTGGGACTTATCAAAAACAAATCACATAGAGGTTTTAGAGTGGGAAAAAGAACTGACTGCAAGAGAGGACTGCATGTTGGTCTTTGGAATGTAGTCAGCCAGCAAGAAGACTAGTGATATCTATGACTGTATTGTGGATAAGAAACTTGATGCTCTTGTGGTAACAGAGTCTTGGTTAAAGGAAAAAGGGGATGAAGTGACCATCGCAGCATTGACCCCTCCAGGATACACCGTCATCAATAAAACACGCTCACTGAGAAGTGGTGGGGGTGTGGCTCTGATTCACAAGAGTTCTATAAATGTGAGATTGTGCGCTACAAAAATATTCACTACTTTTGAAAACATTTTCACCATTTCTAAAAAATCAGTGACTGTGAAGCTATTCTGTGTGTACCTCCCTCCCCCATCAAAGAGAAATAAGCACACAAATGCTGAATTTCGAGAGGAATTTTCACTCTTCCTGTCAAGTACGGTGGTCACAACAGAAAAACTGGTTGTACTTGGTGACTTTAATATTCATTGGGACAATAAGAATGATTCTGATACCAAGCAGTTCATGCAGCTCTTCAGCTCCCTAGACCTGTCTCAGTTAGTCTGGGTACCAACCCACGAACTAGGCCACATTTTTAATTGGGTTGTTACCCCTTCGTATCTGTCACCCAGTCTTATTCACACGGTGTGTGTGGAAGACATGCAGCTCTCTGATCACTTTCTGATCACTTTCTTCATGCGACTGGCGAAACCTAGGACTCCAAAGCTAAAAGTCAGATGTAGAAACATCAAAGGAATGAATGTGGAAGCTTTTCGTTGTGAACTTGGTGACTCACCATTGATCAAGACCCCACCGTCAGATGTGTCAGAGTGTGTACCTGTACAATGATACACTGACTTCCCTTTTTGACAAGTATGCACCAGAAACTGTAAAGCAAATTCCTTTTCGCCCTGATACCTCATGGTACAATTCCGATGTTCTTGCTGCAAAGCAGGCGCGTCTTCGTGCAGAGTGTCAGTATCGTAGAACCTGTCTAGAAGTGCTCAAAGACTTGTATAGAAAGGCACGCAATCACTGCACACAAGTGGTTCGTCAGGCAAAGAGTACACATATTCAGTCTGAACTTGATGCTGCCTCTTCAGATCTAGGAAAATGTTCAGGATTGTGAGCAGACTGCTTGGAAAGGAGGCCAAATCTCCTATTATTCCTGACATGAGCAGTGACTTGGCTGCTGCCTCTCTGTCCCAGTTCTTTAACGATAAGATTGGTGCCATCAGAGAGCAGCTGTTAAAGGAGAACACAAGTGGTAAACCTGATAGCCAGGAACATTCATCCGCTTTTGCTGGTGATCCTTTCTCAGTGTTTGTGCCAGTCTCTGCTGATCAACTGCACAAAGTCATTGCAAAATCCAAGTCCACGTTCTCTAGTGTTGACCCCATCCCCACCAAAATAGTCTTGGAGAATTTGGACATTCTTCTGCCAGTTATTCTTCACATCATCAACCACAGTCTCTTTACCAGTGTTGTTCCAGGAGCCTTTAAGACTGCTGTGATTCATCCTCTCTTGAAGAACTCAAACTTGGACCCTGATGCTCCTAAGAACTATAGGCCAGTATCAAACCTTCCATATTTGTCCAAGCTCTTAGAACGTGTGGTGGCCGATAGACTGGCTGATCATGTGTCTAGGTACCAGTTACTGGATAAATTTCAGTGTGCATACAGACCAGGTCATTCTACAGAGACCTCAGTGCTGCATGTCTTAAACGACATTCTCTGTGCAGCTGATCGTGGTGACCACTCACTCCTGGTGCTGCTGGATCTCAGTGCGGCATTTGATACCATAGATCACGAGATACTGCTGCAGAAACTTCAGCTTGAGTTTGGCATCATGGACTGTGTCTTACAGTGGTTTCGGTCGTACCTTGAGGACAGATTCCAGTACGTCAGTGTTAATAGTGTGGCGTCTGATGTTACCCAGCTAGTATGCGGGGTCCCTCAAGGGTCTGTCTTAGGGCCTGTGCTGTTCTCTCTCTAGACCACTAAGTTAGGACTTGTGATTGACAAGTACAGGTTAGGGCGACAGTTGTTTGCAGATGACTCTGGTCTCTATGACACATTTCATCCTGACAGTGGCGCCGCTTCTCAGACAGTGCAGAAAATCGAGTCGTGCTGCCAAGAAATCAAGTCCTGGATGTCAACCAACATGCTGAAGTTAAATGATGATAAGACTGAGGCAATTCTGTGTGGACCCAAGAACAAACTGGGTGTGGAATCTCTTGATGCCATCCGTGTTGGTGAGTCTCTCATCCCTTTCTCCAAGACTGTCAGAGATCTTGGTGTCTTACCATGGAAGACCATATCAGTGCTGTTGTCAGGGGATGCTACTTCCATCTTCGCTCCCTTGGGAAACTACGACCTGTCCTGACAGCCAAAGCTGCAAATGCTGTCGCCGTTGCCCTTGTCCTATCGAAACCAACTACTGTAACAGCTGTCTTTGGGGTCTGCCAGAGAAACAACTCAGACGTCTTCAACTGGTTCAGAACACTGCCGCCAGAATTGTCACAAGAACCAAAAGAAGGGAACATATCACACCAGTCCTTAAGCAGTTGCACTGGCTTCCAGTCAAGCAAAGAACTGATCACAAGATTCTCACTTTGTGCCACAAGTCTATAAACAACCCAGACTCACCAGAGTACCTCCAGGAAATCATCTCATCTCATCTTGGCTTGACTTCGTGAACGAAGATTCTATAGGGGTTGTCCACGACGTCTGCAGGCATTCTCGTGATTGCGGAGGCCAATCCGGGAAAGGCAGGTTCGACCGCAGTGACTGCAGAGGGAGGTCTGGCCAGGGTTCTGATTTGCGGCATCTCTGTTTTTTCTCCTGAGCCGCTTGTCTTTAAGGCCAGCTCTGCGAGAGTCCTCAAAGGAGACAGCTGCCTTGTAGATGGTGGAGCGCCAGGTGTCAGGGTCTGCAGCAAGTGAAGACCACTGGCGGTGGTCGATTTGGCAGGCACTAAGTGACTTCTTGAGACAGTCTTTGTATCTCTTCTTTGGTGCCCCTCTGTTTCTGTGTCCAGTGGCGAGCTCGCCGAACAGAGTGATTTTGGGTAGGCGATGCTCCTCCATCCTGCAGACGTGCCCAGCCCAGCGGAGCTGTGTCCGCAGCAGCAATGCCTCGATGCTCACAGTTTCTGCCTGTTCAAGGACCTCGACGTTAGTGACATAGTCACTCCAGTGAATGCCAAGGATTGTACGCAGGCAGCGCTGGTGGAAGCGTTCGAGGAGTCGTAGTTGGCTGCAGTAGAGGGCCCAGGACTCGGAACCATACAGCAGGGTGGTGAGGACGACAGCTCTGTACACGCTGATCTTGGTGCCTGTTTTCAGCTGTTGATTGTGCCACACACGCTTGTATAGACGCCCGAAAGCTCTGTTTGCTTTTGCCAGCCTGCTGTCCAGCTCCTTGTCCAGCTTGGCGTCTGACGTGATGATGTAGCCAAGGTAGGCAAACTGCTGCACTGACTTCAGTTCAGACTCGCCGATGGTGATGTGGGGAGGGCGATGCTCTACCTTGGGTGCTGGCTGATGGAGAACCTCTGTCTTTTTCAGACTGACCTCGAGTCCAAAGAGCTGGGCAGCGTCTGCGAAGCAGGATGTGATGCGCTGCAGGGCTCTCTCTGTGTGTGCAACGAGGGCAGCGTCGTCAGCGAAGAGCAGCTCACGAATCAATTGGTCTAGGGTTTTGGTGTGGGCCTGCAGTCGTCTGAGGTTGAACAGGCTGCCATCGAGACGATACCTGATGTACACTGCATCGTCATCGTCGAGGTCCACTGTGACCTGCTTCAACATCATGCTAAAGAAGATGATGAAGAGGGTTGGTGCCAGCACACAGCCCTGCTTCACACCGTTGAGAATGGGAATGATTCTGAGAGGTCATTGTTGAGTCTGACCTGACCTTGCTGGTCCCCGTGTAGCTGTACGATCGTGCTGAGGAACTTTGGGGGACAGCCAAGTCGCTCCAGGATGTGCCATATGCCTTGCCTGCTCACAGTGTCGAACGCTTTTGTTAGGTCTACAAACGTTAGTGCAGCCCTTTGTTCTGCTTGCGGCACTTCTCCTGAAGCTGTCTCAGCACAAAGACCATGTCGGTTGTACTCCTGTTGGCTCTGAAGCCACACTGGCCCTCTGGGAGGTGGTCTTCTGCAATGGCAGGTACCAGCCGATTCAGGAGCAGCCTTGCGAGTATTTTCCCGGCAATGGACAGCAGGGTAATTCCACGGTAGTTGGAGCAGGCAGACTTCTCTCCTTTGTTCTTGTACAGGGTGATGACGACTGCATCACGGAGATCCTTTGGTAGTGTTCCTTCCTCCCAGCAGCAGAGAAATAGGTCATGGAGCTTGTTGTGAAGTGCTGGGCCTCCATGTTTCCAGATCTCTTGTGGGATTCCGTCAATACCTGACCTCCGGGAAATAGTCCCACGCCATAACCCTCCGAGGCAGCTCCGTTCTGCTGTCTGGTCCAAACTCTGCACCCCAAGTGTTGAAAGCTACACAAAGAAGCGACTTGGGTTTTCACACTGTGGACCTAGGCTGTGGAATGGACTACCACAACCCTTGAGGAACATTGACTGCATTGATACCTTCAGGAGACACCTCAAAACCCAACTCTTTCTTGACTTTTAATCCTAGGACTACTGTGCACCAGAAGTTGCGTGTGTTGTTTTTATTTATTTATTTATTTATTTTTGCGCCCTGAGCAAGCTGCTAGCATGGAGTGGATGCGCATTACAAGAAGACATCATCATCATCATCATTACTCAGTTACGGAAGCAGGTTGCAACTTTGGCTCAGTCCATGGCCATCTCGGAGTTAGACCAGGATCAGCTGGCAGACTTCCTTGGTCATGATATTTGGATACATCGCCATATCTACCGCCAACCTCAAGATGTCGTTCAAAAGGGAAAAGTAGCAAAGATTCTTCTGTCAGTTAACAATGGGATGACAGATTTTGAGAGTTGCATTAGAGCTGAACTGGGCGATGATGAAGAGATTGACTTTTACAATGAAGACACATCAGAAACTCGCAGAGAGGTCTCGGGGGAAACAGCACCTGTGAATGAAGCAAATAGCAAGTCAATAACACAGAAATCAATGAGCATGACCTAGAAAAGACGTCCAGAGCCTGATGACAATCTAGATAGTTTTGATGATGACAGTTCTGCGTCAGCTCCTGTTCGAAAGAAAGCTAGATTTACAAGGAAACCATGGGGGAAAGCTGAAGAGAAAGCTGTTGAAACTCGTTTCAAGACACACCTCATCGTGAACAAACTTCCTGGAAAGGCGGAGATACAGCAGGCAATCGCAGAAGAGCCCGCACTTAGACATAGGCGCTGGACAAACATTAAGGATTACATCCGCAACAGACTGAAAAAGTTACAAAAGAAATGAATTAAGATTCTCCGACACTTGCGTCATTTTCGTTTTCATACAGATTTATTACAAGAGTGTTCATTATTACTGGGTTGGTTTCAGCAAGTATAGCTTGTTTGTATCTGATGGACTCCTGGATCATTTTGTATACTGTATAATTGCAAAATTAAACAGCCGGCTGGGAATGAAAGACAATAATAAGATAAGAAAACCATTGACAACGTACCGATTTATTACCAGAGTGTTTTTATGGGGTTGGTCTGCCTGGATCATTTTGTATACTGTATAACATTTAAAACTTTGAAAATGGAACTGCAAATAGAACAACGGTTGGGGACGAGAGACAATAAAAAGGGGTAAGAAAACCATTGTCAACATAAAGATTTATTACAAGAGTGCTGCTATGGGGTTGGTCCGCGTGGATCATTTGGTATACTGTATATAACATGTAAAACTTTGAAAATGGATCTGCAAATGGAACAACGGTTGGGGACGAGAGACAATAATAAGAGGTAAGAAAACCATTGTCAAACATAAAGATTTATTACAAGAGTGCCACTATGGGGTTGGTCCGCCTGGATCATTTGGTATAATGTATAACATTTAAAACTCTGCAAAAGAAACAGCGGTTGGGGACTAAAGACAATAATAAGATAAAAAGAAACAAACATTGTCAACATAAAGAGTTATTACAAGAACGTTATTATTCGGTTGTTTTCAGCGTGTATAGCTATGTTTTTATCTGATGTACACCTGGATCATTTTGTATGCTTGTGTAACATTAACCTTACTTTGCAACTAAACAGTGGCCCCCACCTGGGTCTGCCCTGGGGGACTTGGGTGGGGTCAATTACTTTTTAGTTCCTAGGGTCACCCTGGTCAGCCCCAAAGGGTGTGTTTTCTTCTCACTTCTGGGGCATGTGTTTCTGTCTACCCTTGGTCAATTAACTTGTATTTTTATTTTTTAAGCTCTCCCTACTATCTGCGCTGCCTGTATCTCTTGAAAAAAAGTACCCAATGGAGAAAGAAACACTCTTAGAAAAGACGGTTACAACACAATTTATTAATATTTCGGGTAAATCCGCTTTGTCAAAACAGACAAACAAACAGAGAGATCAGTCGCTACTTATCTTCATTCGCAAAAGGAATGGGGCACATTCCTTCTGTGAACAAAAATAAGTAGCAACTGATCTCTCTGTTTGTTTGTTTGTCTGTTTTGACAAGGCGGATTTACCTGAAATCTTACTAAATTGTGTTGTAACCATCTTTTCTAAGTGTGTTTCTTTCTCCGTTGGGCACTTCTTTGCATTTTACATGATTGGCAGTCACCTTTTGGGTCTGAATAATTTTTTTTTAAATTTTATTATTATTATTATTTATTTATTTATTTTTTTTTTTTTTTGGGGGGGGGGGGGAAGAGGGGGAAGGTGTGGTGGTGTATCTCTCTTGATTTTGGATGTGTGTTGCTAAATGGTCTTATGTTTATTTAGCGTATTAGACTAGCTGGTGATATACATTCAATATTCTGTTCATTATTTTATTTTTTCCCCCTTCATTATCAGTGCTGGCACGTCCTGAAAAAGTCGGGATGTTCAGCAATGTACAACCAATCGGGACGAAGGACAATAATAAGATAAGAAAACCATTGTCAACATGATAAAGGTTTATTACAAGAGTGTTATTATTTCAGTGTGTATAGCTTGTTTTTATCTGATGTACGCCTGGATCATTTTGGAAATGTCTGTAACTTTTTTTTGTAACTATAAAGGACACTTTGCACACTGTGCATTGTTTCTAAAGTCACAGGAAGCATAAACCTTAGCTGAGTTGGTATACCTCGCCCTCTACCTAGGTTAAACGCACCAGCAGTGCCATTGTTGCTATTTTCGCACCAGACCGGTCGCTCGGACTGGTCATGTACACCAGAACTGCATGCGCAGGTTGGCTCCTGCACTTGTACTGTGGTCTCGTACATTCACGCGGAAGATTGTGATTGCAGTCGGAAAACAAAAAGGTTCGTTTGCGGTTTTAACTTGTAACCGTGCCTTTTACCTCCCCGAACACGCCAGTTTTGTGTTGAGATGGCAGAGGCTTGTGTCATGCCTCACACCACTCAATCAAGTCTATTGTACATGTAGTGCACTCATTTCTCGAACTTCATCTTTGTCGATGCTTTCTGCCGCAAACAACGCAGATGTCGCAAAAATCACCTCCATTGAGGATTTAAAAAAGCTATTTTTCAAATCTGCCAAATCACGTAATGTTTCGTTGTGCTAGCATAAGGATGGATGCATTATTTTTGGATTGCATATATGGGAAAGGGTTTATTCTTTATTCATGTTATTTTGCAGCAATCAAACGAAGCTTGCGTGATTCTTTCTCCGAGGTTGCCCATTACAGGTGCAGAAAGCACACGCTCTAAACCGATCGGGTGCACCAGACCGGTTCGAGCGACCGGTCTGGTGCCAAAATAGCAACATTGGCACCGCTGGTGCATTTAACCTAGGCACTGGACGAGGTATACCAACTCAGCTAAACTTTATTGTCGCACTTGCTAGAACTCAGTATTATATTTCTCTCTCCATTTTATGAATAGAGGCACATAAGTCGCGGAAACCCTTTACGTGCCGAACTTGGGCAAGAACTAGTTTTCCTCATCACAAAGTTGCCAGAAAAAGGTTTGACAGCTCTTGATTGTTTGATTTGAAGTGTCTACAAACAATTACTGTGTTTTTATATGCATGCACCTTTGATGTAATTAATAAAGGCTGAAGTTTCAAGTGATTGATTTCCTATGTTGTCAGTTCATTAATTAATGTCAGTGTTCTGTTTTGTCATTTTAACACATTCTACCCTAAGACCGAAATCCCCAAATGTTGAAGTCGTCTTCTGAAAACTGTGTTGCAGGGCAGGACACAGATCGACCACGATAGTACAAGGGTGATGCCAGAATAACTTGGCGGACATAGGCGCCAAGCTAGACTGGCATCAGCCTTGAACTATCATGGTCGATCTTTATTTTGATTTGGTGTGTCTGGGGTAGAATAAGTTAAGTGTTAGTTTCTTTGACTGGGTCTTTTTCTATCTTTAATATTTTTCCACACTTTTTAACCCGCATCATATTGAGACTAAAAGCTTCAAATTTGTACACTGCCATATTATGCAAGCTACATTTCAGAACTTACAGATGAGGACATAGACCAATGGCATTATTAGTTCAAGGGTGGTGCCACAATAGCTTGGCGCCTAGAGGCGCCAAGCTATTCTGTCACTACCCTTTGGACTATTTTAGTCACACTTGTTGCACACACTGGTGTATTCCGAATGATAAGGGTTAATATTCAAAATGCTCTGTTGCTGTTTGTCTCAAACTGCAGAGTACATTTTTTAAAAAAAAGTCTTTTAATTTCCAGAATTCTCACATAAATGCAATGATAAACTGTTTTCGTAGCAATGTTTAAAAGATTTCCTCTGTAAAAATCATAATCGAAAGGTTACAAAGTAAAGTAGGTTATAGCACTGTCAGGGGAGAGAAATGTGCATGATCGACCAGTGATCATAGATCTACTGTGGCCGAAGCACACAAAAAAAAAAAAAAGAAAAAAAAAAGGAAAGAGGGGGCGCTAAGAAAGTGACCGTAAGCAATGCATATGGAAGCCCCCCCCCCAAAGGGGGGGGGGGGCGTATCACATATCCACTGTTCCAGCCACTCAGTGCATGGAAATTTAAATCTAGGTCCCCCTAAAGGGGGTCCAGATATTTAGCCGGTGTGGACAGCTGTTTCGGTCTTGGCGACCTCTTCAGCACACCATCGGCAATACTGGAGGAGGCAGGAAATTCTGCCTACCTGCAATAACAACCACATTTTACTGTGGTGTCTGCAGGGGCATACATTCCATGCCACCACCTAGAGTTAAATTTCCATGCACCCTAAAAGAGAACCTACCAAAAGGGGGGAAGGGGTTGCAGTCGATATTGTAGTAATAAATGAAAAGAAAAGGGGAGACTGCCAGTGCTAATATTTTAGGAAGGTTACAAAGTAAAGTAGGTTATAGCACTGTCAGGGGAGAGAAATGTGCATGATCGACCAGTGATCATAGGTCTACTGTGGCCGAAGCACAAAAAAAAAAAAAAAAAAAAAAAAAAAAAAAAAAAAAAAAGAGATAGGAAAGAGGGGGCGCTAAGAAAGTGACCGAAAGCAATGCATATGGAAGCCCCCCGAAGGGGGGACCTAGATTTAAATTTCCTTGGGGGGAGCTAGATTTAAATTTCCATGCACTGAGTGGCTGGAACAGTGGATATGTGATACGCCCCCCAATAATAATATAAATATGATAATATGAATTCTAAGTGTCATCTACAAAAGTGTATTTCAGTTTTAAACTCGCACGTTGACCAGATGTTATCAATATAATTGTAGGTTCCATCAGTATTCGTGCACGACTTCAGTAAATCATGTATTTTTGCACGACGTGCACAGGCACAAAGGTTTGTTCTGATAATTTGAATTCTAAGTTCAATCTACAGAAGTGTATTTCAGTTTTAAACTCGCGAGTTGCCCAGATGTTATCAATAACATTACAAGTCAGTGTTTACATTAGTGTTGGACGGCTATTGCTCGGACCCTTTCTCATCGATAAAAGCGTACTTTAGGTCGTATCTTTCACATTGATTGTGAAGAAACTATGGGATCCCTGACAAAATATGCCACTTCAGGGACGTTTGCGTGTACGTATTGAATAAAGGATGACTGACATACAGCGGATCATTGCCTGATACACGATGTGATGCGAAAATTTATCAATAAGTAATTAAATGCACCAGTGAGTTCTTAGTAGCCTCGCTAGCACAGCGGTTACGATATTTTCTCAGCACGCAGGTAATCCAGGTTCGAACACTGGAGATGACATTTTTTCCCCCCTGCTCATATTGTAAATACCTTCCCATTTTCTTTTTAGCTTAACTAAAAAGTAAATAAAAATAAGAAATAATACCCCCCCCCCCTCCCCTCCAAAAAATAAAATAAATAAAAAAATAAAAAATAAAAAAGTAAAATAAATTAAATAAATAAATAAATATCAAATGAAAAACAAAATAATAAAATTAATAAATAACATTTTTTTTAAAAAGCAACAAACAAACAAACAAACAAAACAAAACAAACAAACAAACAAAAAGGAGGGTGGTGGGGGGGATATTCCATGGTGATTTTGGTAATTTTGGGGCTCACAGCATGCGAAGCAAAAATGAGTATGTTTAGAGCCGTGGTCGTTCAATCAAATTTGGCACACAAAAGTAACTGATGATAAGACTTTCCTGTGCATACTAATTTACTCGACTCTATTTTGAGAAAAAATGGATTTTGGTGGTGCGGAAGCCAGCCCATTACTTATTGTCACAAAGGTCACACATATGTATACAATACAATACAATACAATACAATAATACTTTATTAATCCCTCATGGGGAAATTCCCTTCTGCCTAGGCAACACATGGCATCATCATGCACTCATTGAAATAATTAAATAACAACCTATAATTCTCAATTAAAGAGATGAACTGTAACAGGTATTGTTACCTTTGTAACACTCTTGGCATCGGAAAGACTTATGGTGGATTTCCCCTGTTCTTCTGGTGTCAGAAATGTTCCAGTGAACTACTGAAAGAACTAAAGAATGTTGACAGACACTATGATCTACTGATATTACTGTTGAAAAGGGTAACAGCTTGAGGGACAAAAGAGTTGGCATAATGTGACGTACTACTTTTGGGTACTCAAAGTCCGTCACTTCATTCGATACGTCTGCTGTCAAATTCATATCTAAGTCACAGGAAGTGTTTTGTCATCAAGAATGTCAGCCAGTTTGTTCGTAGTCCGTCTGTTGGACAGTGTGTCCAAAGTATCCTGTGCCCTACCAATCACCTGGATTACTTTGTTAAGACGATCTTGATCTCTTTTACATATTATATTTGTACCCTAGCACGTCAGTCCAAAAGTTAGAAAGCTAACAATACTGGAGCAGTAAAACATCTGTAAAAGCTGTTGCTTACATTAAATGATCGGAGCTTTCTCAAACAGTAAAGACGGGTATGCGGGTTTTTTTTCTTCACAAAAGCTTCTTGTTTTGTTTCCAGTGGAGCGCGTTGTCAAAAATAACACCTAAATACTTGTAGGACTCTGCACGCTCAACTTCTGTTCCCTTGATGACAACAGAATCGAGATGATGTTTGTTTTTCCTGAGATCTATGACCATGTCTTTTGTTTTGCCAACATGTAATTGAAGATAGTTTCTATCGCACCAGTCCACAAAGATATGGTATCGGTCGTCCAAGTGAGCCATAAGGTAAAGGGCCAACCGCGAACCTTGGATACATGTCACACTGCCGTAATATCACATTACAGTAACCACCGCCATTTTGTCCACACGGTTTCCCTTGACCTGCGTTTGTGGACAAGTGGTTGGTTTTGTCTACGAAATAGTTACTGTGAAGTGAAAAATGTTCGGCTTAAAATGACAGGCAAAAAAAAAAAAAAAAAAAATGTGAAGGGCCAACCGCAAACCTTTGATAAATTTGACACTGCCACAATTTCACTTTACACCAAACCACCGCCATTTTGCGGTACAGTTTAAAATTATCATGACTGGGATTCTCTTCACAGCAACTGCAGTCGTGGAGAACGCATTGACTTTCTCCAAGACAACGGATGCTATTACGTGAAAAACTTGTAGTGCAAGTAAACCGTACCACAGAACAGCTTTGGGATTCTGTGCTCAGTAATGAACTGCATTCGTGGCAATCACGCTGAGTTTGTCCCCGGATATCAATACTGTGAAGTGAAAGTTAACTTAGGATGACAATTTTACAAAGTTCTGAGGCAGGCCCTTTCTAATCGACTTTTTGTAATCGGTGTCACCAAAGCAGACATGCCACAGACAGGTCCCAACTCGAAATTTGTCAAAATTGCACCCTACCATGATTTTACTTCACCGTAACGATATCCGTAGACAAACTCAGCCCGTTCCCCACAAATGCAGTTACGGAGGATGAGAATCTCAAGGACGATTTTTGTGGCACGCTTTCCTTGACCTGCGTTTGTGGACACGTGGTTGGTTTTGTCTATTGCAAAGTGAAAAATGCTCGGCAGAAAATGACAGACAAAAAGAATGTAAAGGGCCAACCGCAAACCTTAGATAAATTCGACATTGCTGCAATTTCACTTTACACTAACCACCACGTCTGAGTTTTCCCCAAGGAAATCGTTCATGTGGCGTGCAATCGCGCTCTGTGTGAAACAGGGTGATGGTGTGGAATGGGTAGGGAGGTGAGGGCGGGGGGTGGCGGAGGGGGGGGGGAGGGAGGGGTAGTGCTTTGTTGGGATAGCGTGCGCACTGCGACATTTTATCATGGTGGAGGTGTTGGCGGGGTTCGTTGTGGTCAGGCTGTTTTAGTGGTATTCAGTGCTCTTCAATGCCTGTCTTAGGTGATCACTATATATATGTGGGGGGGGGGGGTGAGGGGGCTTGTCGGCAAAGGTCGATCGATGTAAGCATTCCCCCCGCATTTCAGGCGACTTAGTGACCGCTCGGCGTGCGAAGTGTGGGTGGCAAACTTGTTTTCCCACTCACGTCTTCCTGTGGGCGCATCCAAGAGAAGAAGGTACACGAGGTTTTTTGCGTTTCGCGGCATGCAATGAAAATTACTCGGCAGCCTATGGTCCGGAGAAGGTAAGGTACGATGCGAAGCTGGTGGGTTTGCTCGTGTGGTGACACAAGCGACACACTCCGAGAGTCGTTCGGCTTGCACGAGCTAGCAAGAGAATGGTTCTTTCCCTCATGCGGTCGGCGATACGAAAACGCTTGACCCGTTGTCTTGTCTCAGAACGCGCTCGTCTCACCGAGTCGCCGTTCAGCAAAGTGTCAAAGTCCTTGTCGCAAGCTCCGTGAGTTGTACCGTGGTTTTGCGCCTCGAGTCGTAATGCTCTGGTGCTGTGCCGTGAGGACTCGCACGCGGGCGTTCAGGCTCTTGTTGGTTTCACCGGGTCTCGCCTTTTTCTTTTGGTCCATCGAAGCGTAGGTGGCTGACGGTGCATATCGTTTACCGAGCACAACACACAGACCGTACGTGCATTTTGTCTGTCTTTTTGCGACGTGTGCTGGTGGTTTGTTGAGGTGTCTTGGGGCGATCCGACTCCCGTCTGCTCCTCGTGATGAGTGGCAGGAGAGATTGCGTGGAAAGTTGGTGCATTCTGGTTGATCCTGCCACTAATGTCATATGCTTGTCTCAAAGATTAAGCATAGCCATGTCCAAGTTACACTCCCTTGTACGGAGAAACAGAGAATGGAAAGAGGTAGCGCTTTTATTAGTTGAAAACCAGTCCCAGGGGTACGGGGCACCCCGTCGGGGAAGCATCTTTCAAATGTCTGCCGGCCCTATCAAATGACGAAGGTTGGTGAAATGCATACCATGCCAATGGGTAGTGGAGAATCGGGGTTCGATTACGGAGTGAGGGAGCATGATAAACGGATGGAGGCGCGCAAATGTTAAGGACCTGCTGTAAACAAAATTATCATGACTGGGATTCTCTTCACAGCAACTGCAGTCGTGGAGAATGCATTGACTTTCTCCAAGACAATGGTTGCTATTACCGGAAAACTAGTAGTGCAAGGAAGACGGTTCTGAGTAAAACGGCATTGGGATTCTGTGCACTCAACCGCGTTCGTGGCAATCGCGCTGATTTTGTCCCCATATATCAATACTGTGAAGTGAAAGTTAACTTAGGCTGTCAATTTGACAAGTTCTCAAATCGACTTTTTGACATCAGTGTCACCAAAACAGACATGATGAGGACAGGTCCCGACTCCAAATTTGTCAAGATTGCACCCTACCGTTATTTCAATTCACAGTAACGATTTCCGTGGAGAAACTCAGCGCGTTGTTCAAGAATGCAGTTCCAGAGCAGAGAAGTGAAGCCCGTGATTCCACATCACAGTATCGATTTCCGTGGTGAAGCTCAGCGCGTTCCCCACGAATGCTGTTACTGAGCAGAGAATCCCGTCGCCGTTTGGGAGGCACTGTTTGGCACTGAAATGGGGTGTGTAGCTTCTCTTCCAGACGGGTCCGACTGTCATTGGAAAACGCCGCTTGAGTGAAAACTGTACCCCAACTGAAACGGCGGTGGTCAGTTACTGTATATATTAAAATGAACTTTTGAACTTATCCAAAAATGTCAAGGGCCTACATAACCACCACCGTTTGTTTGGAGGTACTATTTTCACTCCCTCGGCGTTTTTACATGACCGTCGGCGCGTGCAGATGAGATGTTGCACACCCTATTTTATTACCCTACCACGACTGCACATTCACAGTATGGATTTCCGTGGAGAAACTCAGCGCGTTGTTCAAGAATGCAGTTCCAGGCTGTAACGCATGCAGACTTGCCCACAGTCATACGCACAGACTCTCACGCAACAGACGCATACACCGCCACTGACTCATGCGGTAAAACTCAACACACGGGCTCCCTTTCTAAAGTAACTTTTATACACTAGTAAACAAGAAAAGAAGAATGCTCACAAAACTATCAAGCTATATACATCACTCCTTTCCCACTATCGCATCTTATCACATCCACATACACACACTTTCTCGGCCAGGCTAGGCATTCGTTTCTGTCTTCAACCTGTTTGATGTTATCACCTGGTTACGTTGGTCCTTCTCACGTCTAGGCGTGCAAGTCCTTCGTTGTACGCTCTTCGAGTCGTCCTGTCTCTTTATCATGGACGTCCTCGTTACTCGTACAGTAGCGCTGTTCTTGCTGTGATTCGGATATTTCGGTCCCGATCCGGCTCACTCCCTGAGTGAAGAGCTGGAGAGATGACCTCACGTTAGGTCCCTGGTGACTGACGTCTCGGCGTCCGTCGCTCCACTCTTTACAAGCACTCTAAACAACAACAAAAGTCCCAAACGTAACACTTGCTAAACACACAACAAATTGGATGACATGAGAAACCTTACGTAACCTGGCCGATACAAATAACTCACACGTTCATTCATAACCCGAACTACTTTCATAACACCCCCATAACTGCTTGAAACAGACTATAACCTAACACTCTCCATACACTATTCTATACACTGGAAAAGACTATGCTTAACCAACCACGTACTACCTTCATAACGACTTAGGCATACACACTCCACATTCCGTTAGTTATCCAACTTGGTAAATAACTGCAACTCGCATTCCTTTAGTTATCCATCTCGGTAAATAACTGTACAAAAACACCGGTTAACTCACTGAACTCGAAACCAACATAACTGAACCAAACCGGTCAACACTATACAACCAAATTACTCTTACCAACGCATACTATCCTTAACGCAAGTAACCATCACTAATACATATATAGAAACATACCTGAATCCTAGGTTTCAGAGTCTTGGAATACGGGCTAGGTATCTCAAACACATCTGATCCCTCTGGCAAGAAAGCCCGTACTAAGGTATTACTGCTCTGACAGACTAAACTTCCGCCTAGAACTCACTAACGCTCACTAAAACTCCCGTATTAACCATGTCCTAAAGATTTCACATGGATCTCGGCCTCACGGACTATCGGCACAAAACAAACCGTTAACAAAAACCGTACCGTATTTATCCTACTGTGTGAGCACTATGCATGAGCATAGAGCTTCATCACAAGAGCAGAGAACTGAAGCCCGTGATTCCACATCACAGTATCGATTTCCGTGGTGAACCTCAGTGCATTCTCCACGAATGCAGTTACTGTCGCCGTTTGGGAGGCACTGTTTTCATTGCACTACCGCAGTTGTGCGGATGTCTTGAGAATCACAGGGGACAAAATAGAGTTTTCTAAGCTTTGAGGAAGGCCTGTATTCTCAGTCTGATGGGATTTTATGCTCAGTAACTGCATTATTCACGCGCGGCGCTTTTCCACGGAAATCGATACTGTAATGTGGATTTCGCCCGCGGCACTCTTGTCAAACAGCTCTCTCACATTTAACAGATCGTTGGCTCACATCAATAAATAAAGCACTGTTGACTGGAGTGGTCTTTTTAGACTTTACCAAAGCCTTCGACTTAGTTAACCATACCCTCTTTACCGAAAAACTCTCAGTCTACCACGTAAGTGACCGAGCTGTATCCTTTTTTAAATCCTACCTTGAAGGCCGACGACAGTATGTCAGCGTAAATGGCAAATCATCCTCTGAGGGGCTGATTATGCATGGCGTGCCCCAGGGATCTATTCTCGGGCCTTTATTGTTCACACTTTACATAAATGACTTACCTTTACATATCTCACAGCCCGACGTTACCTGTAGCTTATTTGCAGATGATGCAACTTTGGATGTGTCTGCGCCAGACGTGCCCACAATCACTAGTTCACTCCAGCAAACAATAAATGAAGTCTTTGATTGGTGCCAGACTAATTCCATGATTCCAAATCCATCAAAGACGGAATGTATGCTTGTGACAACAAGGCAAAAGCATCAGCTGAGCCCGCCGCCACTCAAACTTTACCTTGAACAGCAACCAATAGCGCAAGTTAGAGAACATCGTTTGCTTGGTGTCACTGTAGACGACCAGCTCAGTTGGCACTCGCATACTAATTCTATTTGTAAGGTTTTGTCAAAAAATCTATATTTGTTATCTAGACTAGTTCTATTCACCGACGTTTCAACCAGGCAGTTGTTTTATAATGCACACATAAAATCCCATCTAGATTACGCATCGACAGTATGGGATGGATGCAGCGATATTTCTTTAAAAAGAATAAATTCACTCCATAGACGTGCGGCAAAGCTTATCCTAAAAGATTTCCACACCCCTTTGACTACCGACGATAAACTAACAAAATTAAATATGATGCCCCTTCGTAAGCACTTTTTATTCAATAAATGTATATTTATGCGTAAGATCACACTTTCAAAATCACCTGGATATCTCGCTGCTCTCTTTAAGGCTCCTCACACTCCGTACCCGACACTGAGGAACGACCTGGTAGTGCCTAGGCCCCGCCTTGACATTTTTAAATCGGCCTTGTCATATTCAGCAGCCAAAGAATGGAATTTACTTCCAAAAGAAATAAAATCTATCACGACCATAAATGCTTTCAAGACACGGCTTCATCAGCACTTGCTACAAATGCAATCGTAAACTGCTTTTGTTTTAGAATGACGTGGTATTTTGAATTTGTCTATCTGATTGTTTTTGGTTTTTTTTAATCTTATGGTACACTTGTTAGATGGTAGCGCATGTATATCTCATTATGTGTATTAAATGTGTTTATGATGTTTTTGTATATGATCGCCATATGTACACACTGGCTGTATCCCTGCTGTCACCTTCGAGCGGCAGCTGATCGAGGGGGGCAGCCAGTATGACTCGCCTTGTTGGGCGCTTATGGTATGTCAGTGCGTGCGGCCCCGTGAGCGGGTGTGTAAGTAGTTTAGCAAGGACAAGATGGAAGAAAGGTCTTCAGACCTAAATCTTTTTATCCTTGGAAAATAAAGATTCATTGTCATTGTCATTGTCTCTCTCTCTCTCTCTCTCTCTCTCTCTCTCTCTCTCTCTCTCTCTCTCTCTCTCTCTCTCTATCTCTCTCTCTCTCTCTCCATCTCTCATTCCGTCGGTGTGTGGCGTGTACGTGTGTGTGTGCGTTTGTGTGTGTGCACAAAACCCCTCTTTACCATCCTTATGGAAAATGGGTGTGTGTAAAATTCTACGTGACCAAGTCAGGCACCCATTTTTCTGAGGGTTGTTTCTGCATGATCTTTCATTTCAAAAGTCAGAAAAAAATATCAAAATAGGATGTCCCCATTTTCCGAGCTTTACTTGATGTTGTGTTTCGGCGACGCACTGGGCCTGTGCATTCACACGGAAGCCAATGTCTCGAGATCAACTTGATGATCGCTGATTGGTCAGATGCGCATTGACACTGATGAACTGAGTTGTTTCCCTTTCCCCTTTGTAGCGTCTTTCGTCCCCGCCGGCCATTTTTTCCGTTTGCGGAGGTACAGTTTTATGCAATATTTCTTAGTTAAGAGCACGCCCAAATGTACTTGTTCAGTGCAGTTATTTAACTGAGAGATGCTCCCAATCCGATACAATTGCACAGTCCGCCAATACTGACCCGTTTGGCCCAGATGAAACTGAGGCGTCTGC
Source organism: Semisulcospira habei (assembly GCA_036245525.1). Classification (NCBI taxonomy): domain Eukaryota; kingdom Metazoa; phylum Mollusca; class Gastropoda; family Semisulcospiridae; genus Semisulcospira; species Semisulcospira habei. The sequence continues at coordinate 229,152,439 of BTPG01000001.1, read as the reverse complement.
TAACCACCGCGGGTCGGTCAGACGGTCTTCTGCTCAGTCTTGTAGTAAAGGATAATATAACCCCACGATTTGAACAAAAGCTTTCTTCTTCAGTGAAAGGAATTCGTTCAATAACACCATTACAAGGCGGTCAATCTGTCACGCGATTTTGTTGCTTTTTTTCTGACGTGTGATTGTGATCGAAAAGTAACTTGACACATGCATGCACTATGACTTTTTAAAAAATGGCGCCAGATTTCAATCCTCATATGCAAAACTGCCTCGTGATTCAAAAAACAGACTTCCATGAACAGGTTTTTCGGATTGTGCAACTGAAGTGTCGCTTTTTACTGTATTACCAGTTATTGTTCGTAGGGGGGCTGGATGTACTGCACTAATTATGTATATATCTTATTAAAAATGTCAATGGTTTACATGGTTGCATTTGACATGTTTGCAGCAACACCGTTTTGGTCACACTCAGCACTTTCTGCACACACCCAGCGCCGGATGGCAGCAGGAAGTCCAAACCCATCGGGATCTATGGAAGTGGACAAGCACGCCCCTTCCTGGCACATGACCAAGGCCCATGGCAAAATTAGTCAGCGGCAGCATCATAGCCCAGACTCTGCCACAGAGGGTGCGTCAGGTAGGAGGGTGCATAGACGGCAGCGGAATGCTCCCAATTACAAACTGGTAAGTGATTCTATGATCATCTTCATTTTATTGGCTCGCGTGCGAAGCAAAAGTGAGTTTATGTTCTGGGCCACTGGTCGTCCGTCCGTCGTCCATGGTCAACTTTAACTTTAACTCATTTTACCCCAACACCAACATCCTTAAATGTTGCCCCTGTCCTCTCAAGACTGCATTGCAGTGCAGGACACAGATCGACCATGATAGTTCAAGGGTGATGCCAGAATAGCTTGGCGCCCATAGGCGCCAAGCTATTCTGGCATCACCCTTGAACTATCATGGTGGATACTTATCCTGCTGTGGTGTGTCTGGGGTAGAATGAGTTAACGGTGGCATTTTCTCGGAGACTATTCAAGCCACATTCTTCAAGCTTGGCCCAAGGATACTTTGTGGCAAGACCTTTTTAAACATACCAATTTGAGTGACCTCTCTCAAAGGGTCACGCGGGGTTGACAGATGTGTGAAAACTGCTTACATTTTCAGAAAACGTGGATTTTGCTGCTGCAGAAGCCATCCCTCATCACCGAGGTCAGACACATATGGTCATACAAGGGATTACTCTTTTTATTCTTGTGCAAGGCCCCTTAAACCAAAATTGGGCTGTTTCTGTCTTATGCAGCTTTTTTTCTTTCTCCAGTTGCCAAATGGAGCCTGGGATGGACCTGAGACTGAGAGTGCAAGCGCATCGCAATACAAGGACAGTGATGACGAGGAGTTTGTTCCTGGCTCGAGCTCACCGGATTCAGACGGTGTGTCGGCATCAATCGCTGGGATCTCTGACACACACAGTACTGTATTGACTATGTTAGATTTCATCAAAGTGGCAGGTTCAGGGTGGGCAGTTGTCAGTGAAGCTAGTACCAGCAAGGTCCAGTGTGCGTTAGGGGGTGAATTAGGGGGTGGCAATGGGAATGTGGATAGGCAGAAGGAACATGATGTTGGGGGTGGGGAAAGAGCACTTGCAGAAGAAACAGGTGTGCACGTGTCGCATCAAGGAAAAGGAAAGTACAAATGGGACAAGAAACATGCATGCAAATTGTGTAGCAAGCTTGTCTTACTTGTCTCAAAGTAACAGACTGAGGAGGAGAAGAAGGGAAAAGGAGAGGAGGAAGGCAGGAAGAAAGGGAGAGAGGAGGAAAGGAAAAGAAAATCCTTGAATGCTTCCTTCCATATTGGACGATGCAGCATAGCGCTGCTCGGCCGTCAAGGCTTTGACTCAAAGGCGGTACCTCCAGACAATGTCAACACAGGGAAACTGAGAGGAAGTACGCGACAACAACGGAATGAACCCCACCACCCTCATATGACCACCGACCGTGAGATGGCCTTAGTCGCCTGCTCAGCGTTAAACCCAAATAACTAACTCATACGACCAAATGACAAAAAAGCACTACCCACACCGGCAAGTGAACAACAAACATTGGACAATGCAGCATATTGGACTATGCAGCTTAGCGGCGCTCGGTTGTCAAGGTTTGGACTCATCACCACCTACTTTGACAATGTCAGTAGAAAACAATAGCCCCCAATGTATGACACTTGACAAGGTGTATAAACACTACAGAGATAGTGTGAGAACACGAAAGGGTTTGCGCTGCCTTGCACGGAAGAGTTAAAAGTACCTACATAGGGCAAAATATTGCGCGCGTGAAAACGCATAACCTACATGGTACTAAGAAGGTTCAATTTACATCAAGCCGACCTAATCAGGTGTAGTGAGCCTCCCCTTCATTTAAACTCCAGTGAGACTGACGCAAGCTCAATTGGTCAAACAAAATGCACCAATCGTAGCACACCCGCCAGCCAGCCACTAACATCACTTAACGCAGCAGCAGCCGTGCACGTCACTCGAACTGCACACGAGAATATTACAGTAAGAGCGGCTACAGCCTCGCCACAAACTGTGCACTGGCATAAACCAGAAAGCCGTGGTTAGAGGAACTGGTCCAACTACGAAGTGAAATCGCACCAAACCTTTTGGTGACGTACAACAGCCTGGTACTAAACAACCCAAAACTGATACCGCGGCAAAAACACCGCGGCGAAAACGCAATGAACGTAACACAGACGAAGAGATTCGCACCAAAATCGGTGACGCAAAATAACCACGGGGAAATGCAATGAACCCGACCAACTCACAATGAACCGATAACAAATACCGTCAAACAACAAATCCACAGATATCCCTTTGAACAGAAGGACAGATGTGATAATTAAATCACACCTCTGTGGTCAGGTTTGGTCCGCTGATGAGAGCAGTACCTGGCTTTTTTCAAAGTGAAACATGTTCGAAATACACAAAGGATTGAGTGACGACAACAAAATCGAGACCTGTGTCACAAAACTGTGTTGTTACGATTGTGGTTGTGTTGTTTTGTGAGAGCGTGCGTGCATAAATCGTAGGTAACGATCCGACGTTTTATTTGAGCTATCACGATTTCTAAATCACGTACCTTATCAGTGATTTCACTTTCGTTACGAATAGTGCGGTGTTGATTATCTGTTGCCGCATGGAGTTGAGTCAGGAAGGGTCTAGAAGCCGCTCGGATATTCATTTGTTTACTGCGCGCGTGTCGCTTGGCTTTCGGTGCTGATGCACTGTTCGCGTGTTTACCAGTTAGAGCGTGCAAGGTCGTAACCGGTCTGGCCTACGTTTGTGTGACGTCATGGCGCGCCGGAGATTTTCCTAACATAGATGTTGAATAGTAGCCAGACATTTATATAATATTCCAGTGTGAATGTAACTTTGAGTTTTAGATACGTACTGTGTTTTGATTGGCTGTGTTGTACGATTTTGCTTGATTTTTCTAGAAAACACACCACTATAAAAGAGTCGTGCTAGGAAGCACCGATGTACATTGTTCAGTTGTAAAATTGCGATGTAACAGCGTCGGTACATTGTTCAGTTGTATAATTGCAGTGTATTGACATTGCGAGAGATCGCTACGCAAAATATCGTGCTTCATTGTCAGTGACGGAGTTATGCAGTAAATGGTGAGGTACATTGTATGAGAGACGCTTTGTGTCAAAGCTGAGAAGACTTTGTACTATTGTTGGTGCTTTTGTGAACGCATTTCGTGGAGATCGCATCGCTGTAATAAAATATTGTTGGAACTGTTACTCCAGTATTGTCTACATCCTTAAGCCACGTGTGACGGATTGCAGCTGAACGAGGGTTATTTAAAAGAACTCTACGTGTGTGCGTTTGGTGTAGTTATCATTTCTACGACCACGATTCAACCACGTAACATTTTGGCGACCCCGACGAGACCTCTTCAGTTGATTCAGTGGAAAGGGTAGCAGAAGAAAACAGCCAGCAGTGAAAAGTAGAGATGGCGACATCGGAAATGGAGACATTCCTGAAAATTGGAAAGGAATGTGGACTCAAAGGAGCTCAACTCCTCGAGTTTGTAAAGGAGAGAAAGAGGAGAAAGAAGAAAAGAGACGAGAGAGCGAAGAAAAGGAGAGACTGGAGAGAGAGGAGAAAGAAGAAAAGAGACGAGAGAAAGAAGAAAAGGAGAGACTGGAAAGAGAAGAACGAGCCAAAGAACATGAAATCAGGAGACTCGAAATCCAAGTAGAAGAAGCAGAGAAACAGCGACAACACGAAATTCATTTAAAGCAGATGGAGATTGAGGCACAGAGTCAGAGGGTTTCTGAAGCAACAGCCTTAGCCAGCAAAGAGCAAACAGCCCGTGCGCCAAAGCTTCCACCTTTCGTTGAGAACTCAGATAAGATGGACGCTTACCTAGAACGATTCGAGCGCTTTGCAAGTAGCAACAATTGGAAACAAGAAACTTGGGCTATCAAACTGAGTGCACTTCTAACTGGCAAAGCACTTGAATTTTACACCCGACTGCCGAGAGAAGAAGCCGAAGATTATATGCAATTGAAAGCCGCCCTGCTGAGACAGTATGACTTCACTGAAGAGGGTTACAGGCGACGATTTCGAAACTGCAAGCCTGAAGAAGGAGAAACACCCGGCCTATTCATTGAAAGAATCAGAAGCTACCTGGAGAAATGGATAGAGCTGGCTGGTTTAAGCAGAGAGAACCAGGACTTGTGTGACCTCATCATTAAAGAACAAGTCTTCAACGCATGTTCTAAGGACCTGGCCGCCCACCTCAGGGAGCAAAAAGACCAGTCCCTAAAGGCCCTGGCCGACTTCGCTCAAAGATACCTTGACGCTCACAACATGAAGTTCGGGCCCAGTAAACCATAGCGTGTGTCTGCACCAGCAGAGGAAACCCACAATATCAGAGACACTCCGAGATACAAGCCGGTGGAGAACCTGACATGTTTTCTCTGTGGAAAGAAAGGTCACAAAGCGATACGTTGTCCTTCTAAAGATGCTCCCCGAGGTGACAACATCAGAAGATCCAACCAAGATCGCGGGATAGCAGGCAGAAGTAGTACTACGTCTTAACACAGAGCCGCCGCTGTACTAGCACATGATGTGACGTCATCCAGTGACTTTGAGTCTGGAGAAAGGCGAGCGACACCAGAGCTGATTGAATCTTTCCGAAAGAATGGACGCATCCCAGTCGGCGATGGGACTACATTCTTACCTGTCTCAAACATCGCGCTGCCTGAGAATGAAGTGCCGAACATGCCGGTGGTGTCAGGATTGGTTGGCAACATACCAGTGAGAGTGCTGAGAGACACTGGCTGTAGCGGCGTCATTGTGAGAGAGGCCTTAGTAGCTGAAGACCATAAGCTACAGGAATGGACGACCCTCATCTTGGCCGATGGAACTATAAGATTCATCCCCCTTGCGAAGGTCAGTATCGACACACCATACTTGACAGGAGAGGTGAAGGCGTTGTGTGTGAAAACACCAGTCTACGACCTTATCATCGGTAACATTGATGGTGCCAGAAACGCAGACGAACCAGACCCAGAGTGGAGACCTAAAAACTATGCCGTTACTACGAGAGGTCAGGAAGAGAAGAGCCACCATACCCTCACTCTAAAAGTGCTGACAACATACAAACATCCATGGTGAAAGAGAATTTAGAAGTAGAACAGCGAGCAGCCATTGATCGTATGCAGCAAAAACAGGCGCAAGATTTGGACAGTCTGCGGGACGACGTTGAGTGCCACCGCGAAGAACAAATGGGGTCGCTGAATCGCCGGGAGAACGAAGGATTCGAGCGAGACAGGGCTCCTCTGACAAAGGAGATGTTGAAGCTGCAGGAAGAGGATAAGGAGAGAGGTAACCAGGAGCTGGTGTATGAATATAAAAGTCAAGAGGTCGTCGAAGATTTGATCAGCATGGGAGAGACGACGCAGAGCCTGCTGAGTGAGGAGGACGATGATGGCAATGTCGATGGAGTGATGTCCCCCAAAGTGAAGTTCAGCCTTTCCGCGGACGTGGACGCGACCATCAGAAAAGCCAACGAGAGCAGCAAGAGCAGTGAGAACGGAAAAGATAACGACAGCGTCGACAAAGAAGAAGCAGCTGATAAGAAAAGTAGTGAAGATGGCGCGGGGGAGACAAAGGTCAACTGCCATGTCGTGAAGAGTAAAAGTGCGCCGATGTTGGAGATGAGAGATGATGATGATGATAATGACGAAAATGCAGAGGAGGAGGAAAAGCTGGTCTACGACGAAGTGGAACTTATGAGACTGATCGACAGCGATAAGCCGACAGTGTTTGATCCAGGACCAGTAACCTTTGAACTGTGTGAACTGTGAGTCGGAACTGTATCCCATGTTTTGACATTGTTCCAGGAGTGAACTTTGACATCCATTTTTAGTTTAATCAAGGGTTCGCAGAACTTTGAAGCTGATTATCTGAGCTGAGCAATTTAAATGAAAATGTTTGTGTCCAGAACAGTGTTTTTAAAGAAACATTTTGTTGTCCATGAAAATTTAAAGGGACATGTCTGTGATCAGGACAGTTTGAAGGAGCATGTTTTCATTCGGGACATTTTGGAAAGAACTGTGAGTTAATTATTTTTGTGTAGTTGATTTGATTTTAATTTTGATGTGAAATTTGTGATGTTTATTGTTTTGTGTAGGTTTACACAACCACAACCATATTTTTGGATTTGAGAAGAAATTTTGTGAAATTTCGTTCTAAAAGGGGGGGGGGGGGGTAATGTTACGATTGTGGTTGTGTTGTTTTGTGAGAGGGTGCGTGCATAAATCGTAGGTAACGATCCGACGTTTTATTTGAGCTATCAGTATCACGATTTCTAAATCACGTACCTTATCAGTGAATTTCACTTTCGTTTACGAATAGTGCGGTGTTGATTATCTGTTGCCGCATAGAGTTGAGTCAGGAAGGGTCTAGAAGCCGCTCGGATATTCATTTGTTTACTGCGCGCGTGTCGCTTGGCTTTCGGTGCTGATTCACTGTTCGCGTGTTTACCAGTTAGAGCGTGCAAGGTCGTAACCTGTCTGGCCTACTTTTGTGTGACGTCATGGCGCGCCGGAGATTTTCCTAACATAGATTTTGAATAGTAGCCAGACGTTTATAGAATATTCCAGTGTGAATGTACCTTTGAGTTTTAGATACGCACTGTGTTTTGATTGGCTGTGTTGTACGATTTTGCTTGATTTTTCTACAAAACACACCACTATAAAAGAGTCGTGCTAGGAAGCACAGGTGTACATTGTTCAGTTGTAAAATTGCGATGTAACAGCGTCGGTACATTGCTTTTGTGAACGCATTTTGTGGAGATCGCATCGCTGTAATAAAATATTGTTGGAACTGTTACTCCAGTATTGTCTACATCCTTAAGCCACATGTGACGGATTGCAGCTGAACGAGGGTTATTTAAAAGAACTCTACGTGTGTGCGTTTGGTGTAGTTATCATTTCTACGACCACGATTCAACCACGTAACATGTGTGTATACGGCCAAGCCAGAATCAGGCTGAAACATTCATGTGTGCGATGTGAGCACCGTTTCTTCCAACACATTACAAGATGTCCATGCAGATGAGGCAGACGTTGCTAAAATTTTGTTGATGAAAAAGGGACGAAGCAGAGACGTCAAGCATGGATCAGACTTCAAGATGAGTGTGATTACATGCATAACGTTGCTGTTCTTGAAAACAAATCAGGATGTTTGATTCCTAAGTATCGCACCAAAACTAGTAAGGTAGACAACCTTCTCGCCTGTAGCCATTGCAAAGGGCTCTATCAAAAAAAGCTGGTCTCTGTACACTCAAAACGTTGCTGTCAGAAACCAGGAGGGTTTCAGATCACTAAAAGAGGTGAGGCGGCACGTCGTGGTCGGCTAATGCTTCCAATACCCTTAAATGTTAAATTTTCCTTCTATCATTTGCCATGCAGAGAGATGATGAGATAAGCCGTCTCATCAGAACTGACCCCTTGCTTCTTGAGTATGGGAAGAGATTATTTGACCACAGGGACATTAAAGAACACACGGCTGGACAAATCAGCTCCAGGATGCGGGAGTTAGGGAGACTATTAAAGATTATCAGAGTGAGGTCAGAAATGAAAATCGCAAATTTAAATGCTGTGATCAATTCAGCTAGCTTCGATCATGTTGTACTGGCTGTAAAGGAGCTATCAGATTTTGATGAGGACACACACCAGTTCAAAAAAGGCAATCTCGCAATGCGCATAGGCCATGCTTTGAAAAAATGTTCACAGATCAAACAGTCACAGGCATCCAAACAGCTTGGGCAGTGTTCAGATGACAGGTGGCGACAGGAACTCTCTGAGGCACAGTGGTTTGACTCTGTCTTTAATGGGGACTGGTATGATTGTGTGTCCGCTACAGCAGCCCTGTCGGTCCGGAAAATGACCATGAACAAACCCAAGCTGATCCCATCATGTGAAGATGTGAGGAAGGTCCAACAGCTTCTTGAGACAAGAATGGTTTCGGAAGATTATCAGACAGTGGTTAAAGCAACTCTTTGCGCTGTGTCACTTTTCAACCGAAAACGAGGGGGAGAAGATCAGAGGATGAAGGTGTCAGACTTGCAGAATGCTAAGATTGGATCGATCACCAACCAAGATATCTTGAAAGGTCTCGCAGAGGATGATAAAAAAATGGTGAATCATTTTCAGCGAGTGGAAATCAGAGGCAAGTTAAATAGGAGTGATCCCGTTTTGCTGACGAAGAAGATGATGTCAACTGTGGACAAAATCCTTCAAATGAGGCAATCAGTGCCAGCTCTCGCTGGTTCCCAGTACATCTTTGCCACACCTTCTGGTCAGAGGCCTTACAGAGGCCATGATGTTCTGAAGGCCCATGCGCTAGAGGCACGGGTGTCATTTACACAGTTATGGAAGCAGGTTGCAACTTTGGCTCAGTCAATGGCCATCTCAGAGTTAAACCAGGATCAGCTGGCAGACTTCTTTGGTCATTATATTCGGATACATCGCCATATCTACCGCCAACCTCAAGACGTCCTTCAAAAGGCAAAAGTGGCAAAGAATTTTCTGTCAGTTAACAATGGGATGACAGATTTTGAGAGTTGCATTAGAGCTGAGCTGGACGATGATGAAGAGATTGACTTTGACAATGAAGTCACATCAGAAACTGGCAGAGAGGTCTCGGGGGAAACAGCACCTGTGAATGAAGCAAGTAGCAAGTCAACAACACAGGAATCAATGAGCATGACAGACAAAAGACGTCCAGAGCCTGATGACAATCTAGATAGTTTTGATGATGACAGTACTGCGTCAGCTCCTGTTCGAAAGAAAGCTAGATTTACAAGGAAACCAGGGGGGAAAGCTGAAGAGAAAGCTGTTCAAACTCGTTTCAAGACACACCTCGTCATGAACAAACTTCCTGGAAAGGCCGAGATACAGCAGGCAATCGCAGAAGAGCCTGCACTTAGACATAGGCGCTGGACAAACATTAAGGATTACGTCCGCAACAGACTGAACAAGTTACAAAAGTTACAAAAGAAATGAATTGAGATTCCCCGCCACTCGCAGCATTTTCGTTTTCAAACAGATTTATTACAAGAGTGTTATTATTGGCGTGGTTTCAGCATGTATAGCCTGCTTTTGTTTATCGGACGCCTGGATCATTTTGTATACTGTATAACCTTTGAATTTGCAAAACGAAACAGCCGGCTGGAGACAAAAGAAAATAATAAGATAAGATTTACTACAACAGTGCTACTATGGGGGCTGGTCCGCCTGGATCATTTTGTATACTGCATAACATTTAAAACTCTGCAAACGGAAGAATGGTTGGGGACGAAAGACAATAATAAGGGGAAGAAAACCATTGTCAACATAAAGATTTATTACAAGAGCGTTATTATTCAGTTGTTTTCAGCGTGTATCTGTTTTTATCTGATGTACACCTGGATCATTTTGCATACTGTGTAACATTAACCTTACTTTGCAACATAAAGATTTATTAAAAGAGTGTTATTATGGGGTTGGTCTGCCTGGATCATTTTGTATACTGCATAACATTTAAAACTCTGCAAATGGAAGAATGGTTGGGATGAAAGACAATAATAAGGGGTAAGAAAACCATTGTCAACATAAATATTTATTACAAGAGTGCTACTATGGGGGCTGGTCCGCCTGGATCATTTTGTATACTGCATAACATTTAAAACTCTGCAAACGGAAGAATGGTTGGGGATGAAAGACAATAATAAGGGGTAAGAAAACCATTGTCAACATAAAGATTTATTACAAGAGTGCTACTATGGGGGCTGGTCCGCCTGGATCATTTTGTATACTACATAACATTTAAAACTCTGCAAACGGAAGAATGGTTGAGGACGAAAGACAATAATAAGGGGTAAGAAAACCAATGTGAACATAAAGATTTACTACAAGAGTGCTACTATGGGGGCTGGTCCGCCTGGATCATTTTGTATACTGCATAACATTTAAAACTCTGCAAACGGAAGAATGGTTGGGGACGAAAGACAATAATAAAGGGAAGAAAACCATTGTCAACATAAAGATTTATTACAAGAGCGTTATTATTCAGTTGTTTTCAGCGTGTATAGCTCTGTTTTTATCTGATGTACAACTGGATCATTTTGCATACTGTGTAACATTAACCTTACTTTGCAAATAAAAAGTGGCCCCCTACCCAGGTCTGCCCTGGTGGACTTGGGTGGGGTTAACTACTTTTTAGTCCCTAAGGTCATCTTGGTCAGCCCCACAGGGTGGGGTTTCCTCTCAATTCTGGGGCATGTGTTTCTGTCTACCCTTGGTCCATTAACTTGTATTTTTCTTTTTTAAGCTCTCCCTACTGTCTGCGCTGCCTGTATCTCTTGAAAAGAAGTGCCCAACGGAGAAATAAACATGCTCAGAAAAGACGGTTACAACACAATTTATTAATATTTCGGGTAAATCCACTTTGTCAAAGTCGACAAACAAACAGAGAGATCAGTCGCTACTTATCTTTATTCGCAGAAGGAATGTGCCACATTCCTTCTGCGAATAAAGATAAGTAGCAACTGATCTCTCTGTTTGTTTGTCGGCTTTGACAAAGCGGATTTACCCGAAATATTAATAAATTGTGTTGTAACCATCTTTTCTAAGCGTGTTTATTTCTCTGTTGGGTACTTCTTTGCATTTTTTACATGATTGGCAGTCACTTTTTTGGTCTGAATCATTTTTTTTTGTATCTCTCTTGATTTTGGATGTGTGTTGCTAAATGGTCTTAGGTTTATTTAGCGTATTAGACCGGCTGGCAACATACATTTAATATTCTGTTCATTTTTTTTTTCTACAAGCAGTGTTGGCACGTCCTGAAAAAGTCGGGTCGTTCAGCAATGTACAACCAATCGGGACGAAAGACAATAATAAAATAAGAAAACCATTGTCAACCTAAAGATTTATTACAAGAGTGTTATTATTTCAGTGTGTATAGCTTGCTTTTATCTGATGTACGCCTGTACAAATGTCTCTAACTTTTTTGTTACTATAAAGTACACTTTGCCTGTGTGCATTGTTTCAAAAGTCACAGGAAGCGTAAACCTTAGCTGAGTTGGTATACCTCGCCCTCTACCTAGGTTAAACGCACCAGCGGTGCCATTGTTGCTATTTTCGCACCAGACCAGTCGCTCGGACCGGTCATGTGCACCAGAACTGCGCGCGCAGGTTGGCTTCTGCACTTGTAGTGTGGTCTCGTACGTTCATGCGGAAGACTGTGATGGCATTTGAAAAAAAAAGGTTCGTTTGCGGTTTTAACTTAGCCGCGCCTTTTATCTCCCCTAACACGCCAGTTTTGTGTTGAGATGACGGAGGCTTGTGTCATGCCCCACACCACTGAATCAAGTCCATTGTAGTACATGCAGTGCGCTCATTTCTCGAACTTCAACTATGACGGTGCTTTCTGCCGCAAACGAGGCTAATGTCGCAAAATCACCTCCATTGAGGATTAAAAAAAAGCTATTTTTCAAATCTGCCAAATCGCGTAATGTTTCGTGGTGCTAGCATAAGGATGGATGCATTATTTTTGGATTGCATATATTATATGGGAAAGGGTTTATTCTTTATTCATGTTATTATGCAGCAATCAAACGACGGTCACGTGATCCTTTCTCCGAGGTTGCCCATTACAGGTGCAGAAAGCACACGCTCTAAACTGATCGGGTGCACCAGACCGGTCCGAGCGACCGGTCTGGTGCCAAAATAGCAACATTGGCACCGCTGGTGCGTTTTACCTAGGCCACTGGACGAGGTATACCAACTCGGCTAAACTTTATTGTCGCACTTGCTAGAACTCGGTATTATATTTCTCTCTTCATTTTATCAATAGAGGCACATAAGTCGCGGAAACCCTTTACGTGCCGAAGGGAAGAACTAGTTTTCCTCATCACAAAGTTGCCAGAAAAAGGTTTGACTGCTCTTGATTGTTTGATTTGAAGAGTTTACAAACAATTACTGTGTTTTTAAATCCTTGTACCTTAAATGTGATTAATAAAGGCTGAAGTTTCAAGTGATTTCTTATGTTGTCAGTTAATTAATTAATGTCAGTGTTCTGTTCTGTCATTTTAACGCATTCTACCCCAAGACCGGAATCCCCAAATGTTGAAGTCGTCTTCTGAAGACTGCGTTGCAGTGCAGGACACAGATCAACCATGATAGTTCAAGGGTGATGCCAGAATAGCTTGGCGCCCATAGGCGCCAAGCTATTCTAGCATCACCCTTGAACTATCATGGTGGATCTTTATTTTGCTGTGGTGTGTCTGGGGTAGAATAAGTTAAGTGTTAGTTTCTTTGTCTGGGTCTTTTTCTATCTTTCATATTTTTCCACACTTTTTGACCCGCATCATACTGAGGCTAAAAGCTTCAAATTTGTTCACTGCCATAATTATATGCAAGCTACTTTACAGTACTTAAAGATGAGGACATAGACCAATGACTTTAGTTCAAGGGTGGTGCCACAATAGCTTGGCGCCTAGAGGCGCCAAGCTATTCTGGCACTACCCTTGGACTATTTCAGTCACAACAAAAGTCCTTTAATTTCCAGAATACATTATGTTGATTCTCTCATAAATGCCATGATAAACTGTTTTGTTTCAGAAGGACAAACGCAGCAATGTTTAAAAGATTTCCTCTGTAAAAATCATAATCGAAAGGTTACGGGCCAGTGTTTATTGAATTTTGCACCATACAATGTTAAAAATGTTAAAGCATACACACACATTAATTTTAAAAACAAAAAACAAAAACAAAAATTAATGTGAAAAAGAAGTATTCCATGAACTTGACCTTATACAGACGCCTAATGTTGTGAAGACACCCATTTTCACTGTAATGCCAGTTTTTGTGTGAGAGGCACCCACTTTATTGGTAGAAACCCATTTTTTCCCATCTAGTGGCTCTGTTTCTAGAAAATGTCTATTTTATTTTAAGTTATAGAGGTTAGTTATAAGGTGAGTTCTAAACATTCACATCAATTCCAGAGACCTAGAATAAATAGAAATACGGGAACCCATTTTCACATAAAATGGTAGGTAACCCACTCTGAGGCTTTTATCTCCATGTGTGTGTGTGTGTGTGTGTGTGTGTGTGTGTGTGTGTGTGTGTGTGTGTGTGTGTGTGTGTGTGTGTGTGTGTGTGTGTGTGTGGTACAACGCATCACTCGAGTAATGACCGTCTTGCATTACTCTTGCGCTGCATTGCATTTGGCACATATATGTGCGTGCATCATGCGTTACCCTTGTGATGCTTACATCTGACTGAATATGTGTGTGTGTGTGTGTGTGTGTGTGTGTGTGTGTGTGTGTGTGTGTGTGTGTGTGTGTGTGTGTGTGTGTGTGTGTGTGTGTCAGTATGTGTGTGTGTGGAGAGTTGTGCAGGCTTGGCTTGGCGCCTGTAGGCTACAAGCTAATCTGGCACAAACCTGTGCACGCGGCAATTGCACACCGGCGCGCGCGTGTGTGTGTGTGTGTGTGAGAGAGTGATTTTATGTACGTTATTTTGTTTTGTAGTGTGTAGCAAGGACAAGAATGAAAACAGGTCTGCGCACCTATTCTTTATCCTTTAAAAATAAAGTTTCATTCACTCATTCATTCATTCATTCATTCATTCTCTCTCTCTCTCTCTCTTTCTCTCTCTCTCTCTCTCTCTCTCTCTCTCTCTCTCTCTCTCTCTCTCTCTCTCTCTCTCTCTCTCTCTCTCTCTCTCTCTCTCTCTCTCTCTCTCTCTCTCTCTCTCTCTAGAAACAACGTAACCTTGTAAAACCCTTAGTTAGAAAAGCACAGAAAACGCTTGCAAAAAACGTTATCGCAGAGGGTAAAGATACCCAAAGTGTCTGGAATGCAATCAATTTGTTTACAATGAAGAGGAGTTCCATCAATGCTGCTACCTCTCCAGGCATAACTCCAGACGACTTCAATTCCCACTTTTTAAATATTGCTGAGTCCCTTGTACAGTCTTTTTCCAGTTTCACTGATAGTTACAGTTGTTCTGATAAACTGCGCACACACTGTGAGTCTGCAACAGGTGCGTCATTCTCCATACCTCTTATGACAGTGTTTGAAGTAGGTAAATATATTTCTACTCTAACAAGTAAATCGTGTGGCCTGGATGGAATAAACAACATGGTACTGAAATTGTCCCTTCCATACACAGCTGACACCTTGACATTTATATTCAACCTTTGTATCAAGCAAGGTATTTTTCCAGATGCCATGAAAGATGCTAAAGTTGTCCCCATTCCCAAATGTACAGATCCCAAAAGTCCAAACGATTTCCGTCCTATTTCAGTGTCATCACTATTATCGAAGCCACGAGAAAGACACGTTCATAAGCATCTACTCCAATTCTTGGAGAATCACCGCCTCCTCGTATCTCTTCAGTCCGGTTTTAGACCTAAACACTCATGTCATACTGCCCTCGTTCACATTGTTGACTCTTGGCTCTCATCAATAAACAATTCCAAATTAAATGGTGCAGTTTTTCTGGACCTAACCAAAGCATTTGATTTAGTCGATCACAACATTATTTTAAAGAAACTTTCAGTATATAAGCTTGATTCGAACTCTATAGCTTTTTTTCTCCTCCTACCTCAGTAACCGGGGACAGAAGGTGTACTCAAACGGAAGGTATTCGAACGAAGGTATAGTGAGGCATGGAGTTCCCCAAGGATCTATCCTAGGGCCTCTTTTGTTTTCTCTATTCATCAATGACCTACCTCTTTCCATCGCAAATCCTGAGGTTAAATGCGAACTCTTTGCTGACGATTCAACGCTGCATACATCGGACAACCGTGAAACGACGCTAAATTGTATCCTCCAGCAAAGTCTCGATGAAGTGTCAGATTGGTGTACGCAAAATCGCATGCTAATCAGTACTTCTAAAACCAAAAGCATGTTGATAACAACCCGCCAAAAGCGTCAGCTAAATCCTGCCCCTCTGAAACTGTCACTTGGAAATAAACCTATCCAACAAGTATCCAGGCACCGCCTACTGGGAGTTGTAATTGACGACCAGCTGAACTGGTCGCCGCATATCGACAGTTTGTGCAAAACCTTGTCCAGGAATGTATTTCTGCTATCTAAACTTAGACATATTCTTAGTACAAAGTGCTGTACATTGTTCTTTCACGCACACATTAAAAGCCACTGTGACTATGCGTCCTCTTTGTGGGACGAATGCAGTGAACTTCATTTTAAAAAACTAAACTCGCTGTATCGTCGTTCAGTTAAGTTAATTATTCCTAACCCTACTTCCACGGACGAGAAAATAAAATCCCTTGGCCTGCTTCCACTGAAAGAACAACTCAAATTTAACAAATGTGCCCTCATGCACAAAATATTTCATTATCAAGCCCCGGAATATCTGCGCATGATATTTAACTTCAGCCCTCGGCATCAACTACATACGAGGAATGACTTGCTTCACTTACCCCGCCCACGGATAGATCTCTACAAGTCAAGCCTTCTATTTTCTGGTAGTTCTGTCTGGAACTCATTGCCATTAAACATTAAATCATTTTGCGATAAAACCCATTTTAAACATGCATTGCACACTCACTTTTAATCAGCGTGACTTCACAGTTAGCAATATAAGAATAATACTGCTGATAACACCTAAACGTCAAATATTTTTCTCTTTCTCCTTACATTTGCTACCTGATCATCTATTGTCTTGTCGGTGTCACTATACGCTATTGATGCAGCTGATTCTATTACACTGGCTTCGATGAGTATAATATTAATGCTGTACACGCGTTTCGTTCTCTTGCTTTTTGCATCAGAGGCAGTTACAAATTCTCCGTTGTCATTTTTTCCCCCCTCCTTTCGATGATTCCCCTGTTGTTGTTTTTCCCCGTAGTTTTGCTTCCTCATCTTACTATTATTATTATTATTATTATTATTATTATTATTATTATTATTATTATTATTATTATTATTATTATTATTATTATTATTATTATTATTATTATTATTTGCATGCTATGTTTCTTTTCCTGTTGTGTTCTCTTTTGTTTACAGGACAGCTTGTAAGACAGGCATTGAGTTGCCTAATGGCTTTATCCTGAATAAAATAAGATTCATCATCATCATCATCATCTCTCTCTCTCTCTCTCTCTCTCTCTCTCTCTCTCTCTCTCTCTCTCTCTCTCTCTCTCTCTCTCTCTCTCTCTCCCTCCCTCTCTCACACACACACACACATACACACACGCACATGGTCACACACACACACACACACACACACACACACACACACACACACACGCGCGCGCGCGCGCGCGCGCAGATCGACGCGCTGTCAGAAGAGCATGCGGGTATACAGTAGAATATTAATATGCACCATCTCCATAAAGTTTTCCCTTCTTTGACACATGTATTGATATATTGTATAACAAATAAATTAATATTCATGAATTTGCTTGATATACCTTTCTTACCAAAATCCCATGCGCGCCAAGAAGACTCGATCTTGATGATACTTGCATTTTCAAAACGGAAAAGCGAAATATGCTCACACTACAACATTAACAAGTTCCTTATTGTAGCAGTAATGAAATACTGCTTAGCATGTGTGAACGCTCGAAATGTATACCCTATACACACGCACAAAAGGAGAAAAGACGCCAGGAAACGTGCGAGTGGCTGGACTGACAAGTGAAATTGACGTGATGTCAGCTGGTAAAATTGACAACCTGAGAAAACAACTAAATAAACGAACCTGATGGCATTTTCCGCAATTATGTGCGATCTAGTTACACTAGAATTTATTCAGTGACACGCATGGCTACAAAATGCACTGATGCCGTCATAGTCAGACGAAATCTTCGCGCTGAGTCGACAGTGATATGCAGTCGTCTGCTATTCATGTGTTTTGTCTGAACACCGCAATCAGCCGTAAAATGAATGACGCAAGGCATGGTTTTATTTGGACTGGGTACATAAAGTACTGATATTGAGGAACAGTTTTGCTTGATATAGTGCCGATACACAGACAGATGTAATTACTTGACTCGTCGGCGAGAACATTTTGATTCGAGTCAAGTAATCACATCAGGGCAAAATGTTCCTCAGTATAATATAATAATATAATATAATATAATATAATATAATATAATATAATATAATATAATATAATATAATATAATATAATATATTAATATAATATAATATAATATAATATAATATAATATAATATAATATAATATAATATATTGTTTTCCTCCCTACGTCACATGACCAGTCACTTTAGTGCAAACTGTACCATGTGACCGTGATATAAAAACCACTGTAGCGAAAAATGGCGGACGTTTGATAGCCCTCTCGATTACGCGTTGGGACCTCGTTTTCGAGTCTTGACAGCAACTCGATTCGACAAAATAGCAGAAAAAAACGCACTAAAGTAGTCCTATTTGACGTAATACACATCCTCTGCCTTATTTTTTTACGACGTGAGGCGCCAACTTAAACAATATTTCACCACTAATTACACAACGCAAACAGCAAAAGCCTTTGCCAAATCCATCTCATCGCCATGCACCGAGACATTTTCAAAGTTCGGGAAACCACGGAACAAAAATAGCTTCAGAGTTTGTTTTTTTTTAACCAATCAGACAGCAATCCTTGCAAACCGGCAAAACACTGTCGTCTGCTCAGCAACCAACATGCCACAATTTCACCAAAGTACAGAGCAACAAATTCAAGAACTAAAACGAAAACACACACCCAGCAACACTATACACAAAGCACGCTATTGCCAAAGTTCTCTCTTCACGTCACTCAATGCTGGACTATCTGAAGAAAAACATCTCACGAAAGTTCGAAGACTATCTGACATCATGTCAACGCAGTAAAATAAAATCTTACCTTAAAATCCATCTCAGCACTAGTCCTGCTGTTAACAACGAGCGTTTTTTTTTTTTTTTTTTTTTTTTTTTTTGTTTTGTATTCCTTTTTCCAGATATCCCAACACACATGTCACTTTAGGATTTAACAACGACAATCTGCTGCACACTCGAAGCATTCCCTTCAGTCATCTTGAATCTAAAACTGAGCACGAGGCACCATGCTAACTTGCACAAGCTGTCACATCGGACAGTGGTCAAATGCCGATCGCTTCATCAAAAAGTTCTTAATTTTTCTGAAGCACACAGCAGTCAAGAAGCACTGTCACTGTCATACTTTAGCGACCTTTTGTAGACATTCCAGCTTGAATCATTCTGTACACAAGCCAAGATTAGTAGCTTTTTACTCGCGAAACTTGCGCTTCTGACACGGAATCATGCTACGTCACACTCTGGGAATCCCCGGCAGAACATGTATATTCAATGGTGTCACCTATCCGCCACAGAAGCGGCCGTCTTCATAAACCGGATTTTTTTCTAAACAATAAACGGAGGAAGGAAAACAAATACGTTATTGGTCGGAGGGGTTCGCTACACGGACCTTTGTAGGCCTGAGGGAGGTCAAAGGAATCACTGTACCCCTCAGGCCAAACCGAAGGCCTGAGGGGTACAATGATTCCTTTGACCTCCCTCAGGCCTACAAAGGTCCGTGTAGCGAACCCCTCTGACCAATAACTTATAATATAACATCGGAAACAAACATGTCGCATTTCTTTTGCTCGTCAGTATATGTATGCCATATGTGTATATGTATGATACCTCACCATTTTCACCTGCAGACCCAGGAAATAGAGAAGTCATGCCCAGTAACTAAGCGATTTTCTGATGACTTCGCGTTCTGCACAAAGTCATGGTCAGTGTTCGGCGAGACTGGAGAACGCGTAGGAGAGAACAGCACGTGCATCACACGATGGGATGATATCGTGAAGAAATTCACATGTGTCGACGGAAAATGGAGACGTGTTGCAGGTAACTGTCAAATTTTCGATGGAGCCTCCTATCAAGGTATTACAATGTGATAAAGTATGACAAGCTGACAAAGTATAAAAAAAAAAAAATATCAAAGTATAACAGTTTGAGAAAGTTGACATTTTGAGTTGAAATAAAGTGTAGGTACCAGTAATAACAAAAAATAAGGACCACACAAAGGTATACTCAATGGTAGGCTTGTGATGAAGGTTGTGTGTATGTGAGGCGTCATTCAGATAACATTATCATAACGCAAAGTTCACAGTGATGTCACTTTGCTCCTAGTGCAGTGCATATGCTATTATGTTCCAGAGAATAGTTAAGATTATTTCTTCACAGTTATAATTAATTTGAAGTAAAAATGTTGCCGTAAAAGTTTCGTGTGAAAATAAAGCTAAAAGGATCGGTCACATCAAAATGGCTAGAGTTGGTTTTAGTCGTCTACTCAGCACTAAACCTAATGATCATTATTAGTTATATTACGAGTTAGGCTTTGCCAGTGTTCTTGTGGCCTCGAGGGTCCGTCAGGGGGGTCGATGTCGGAGGTAAGAGTCGAGGGAATAGTGTCACAGGGCAATTCGATTTAAATTAGTGTCAAATATAATCTTTGGTACGGCAACACTTGAGCACAAAATCACACTGAATTGCTAAAAGTCAAGGCCATGGCGGCCATATTTTATGAACCAACCTTGAGTCAGTTCGAGAAAAGTCAACGTCTTTCTATTTCTTTCTTTCTTTGTTGTGGTTGTTGTTGGAGGGGGTGGGGGATATGGGGAGGGGGGGGGTATGTTTTGAACATTTGTCTCTGAAACCTACTGACCCATTGACTTCAAATGATACAAGATGTTCCAGTGTGTTCTCAAATGTATTGTTCCACTAACCTGAAGGTGAAGGCCGCACCGCCATATTTATCTTCATTGTCTGTATTAATTTAACGTCCAGGAAATTCCTATTGATCCTCTGCATCTGACTGAGCATTCTTAATATTCAAGGTATTATATAACATGCGTATACACTTAATTATTACTTAGGATTTGTATATGGATTTGTTTTCGCTATACGACAGTCTCCAGGGGGCTTTACCTCTTTCACGCTATGTTAAACGATTTTATTTTATCTTATGTTATAGTTCCACTACGCAGGAAGAAAAGACTCAGTTGCCCTGGTGATATAGTGGCTGTTGCGTTACCCGGCGCAACGTGCGCTGTTGTCACTTGGAACGAACCTGGTGGAGTGTGAGTTTTGTGTTCTCTGATAGTAGGGATAATGTATATTGAGAGGCACACGTTTTACGATTTGGGTTTCAGAAATTTGCTATTAAAAAGGCGAGAACGCTTAAGTCGAACCTGCAGGGGAACATTTTTTAGTTCGACTTATCCGTCGTTCGACTTATCCGTCATAGGGCTAAGTCGAATTTTTCACAGAGTTGTTTGACCTAAGCATTGTTTTTTTTTTTTTTTTTCTACGTACCAAAATTATGCTCATAACACACAACATTCTTCTGAGATATAGAAAGTCATGTTGAAATAGACAAACATAACCGATAAAAGGTTTTATGACAAAAGCACATCAGAATTTACTGACACCTAAAATGAATCTCTTAAATGCCACGGTGAGCGAAACAGACAGACAGACAGACAACGTAATTCACGGGACTTTCCCGGCGACATATGTAATCACACATCTGAAAGCAGTTTTAATTCAGGATGCTATTTTTCTTGTTTCAATTGAAGGAATTTACACCAAAATGAACAGCTTTCAGGACTTTCAACAAATTTATTGCATGTGGCTGAGAGTTTAACTTGTATTCCATCTGTCCATCCTAGTAAAGTCAGACACACCTTATGTCCAAACAAATTGATATTACAGAGATGAGTACACTTGTTATTTCTATACAATCAGTAATGATTAACAAAGAAAGAAGAGAGAATACATGTAACACAGACCGACCGACCTTTTTGTGGTTATTCTCCTCAGTCACTTACAATTGTTACGTGTTTGCTGTTACATATAACAATATTAATGAAAAGTCAAAAGGAAAACACAAGCAGTATAACGCAATGGAGCCATTAAAGCGGTTTACTCTAGGGTGGGCTTTGATTGCTAAACTTTGCTGATAAAACGGGTTCTCAGTGTTGTCTTGCCTCAGCGGAGACTTTTCTACCCTTCTTTTCACAATCCATGTGAGTATGTACAAGTAATAGAGGTCTTCTACTGGCCCTGGTAAACGTAATTGGAACTCTATTGCGTACGAAGGAAAACTGTGTGTGTGTGTGTGTGTGTGTGTGTGTGTGTGTGTGTGTGTGTGTGTGTGTGTGTGTGTGTGTGTGTGTGTGTGTGTGTGGACACGAATATCTTCAGTGTTTGTGTACGTACAAGCCTGAAACTTTATGAAATGCTTTAATTGCAATATATTTCGGAGAGCCTTCGAGCACATTCAAATTAGGTGATTCGTTCAAGATAAACATTGTTGTTTACTCGTACAAGGTCGGTTGGCCCTGTTACGATTGTGGTTGTGTTATCCTGTGAGAGCGTACATGTGTTATTCGTAGGTAACGATATGTTGTTTATTTGAGCTATCACGGTTACGTTTCACGTGTTTGCTTTTTTTTTTTTAGTAAGTTTTTCTTTTGTTCGTGAGTAGAGCCGTTTTCGTTTTGTTGTGTTTAGTCCGGTGCGTTGTAGAAGGGTCGCACTGTCTAGTGGCCTCGTAAGTGTCACGTCGGTTAGTTGACATCTGACATCGCTACATTTTCGCTACTTTTCCTGTGCGCGTGTAGTGAGCAGCTTTTATTTTGTTTGGTGAATGTTCTCGTACCTTTTTGAGCTATCATAGATAGGGATAGCATACTTTTATGTGTCTTTATTATATGCTATATTTTAGAGCTGAAGTGAGCAGCCGTGTTTTTGTAGCCTGTTATATTGTTTCTGGAAAATTCATGTTAATGAGTTTCGGCTGCGCTTTTCGTTCTGGTTGTTTGAGTTCATGATTTCCGTAGAAGATTCTAGATTTTGATAGAGTATATAAGGAGGGCGCTGGGAAAGCCCGTGAGTACATTGTCTTGCTTTGTCAGTTATAGAGATACGCAGTTTATTGCTAGAGACGCTGTGTATGAGAAACTTTGAGTCGTAGTGTGGACTGTGACATAGCAGAAGAGACTTTGTATTCAGTAGTTTGTGCATTTGAGAGTGCATTACTGTGAGGATATCGCATCGCTGAATTAAATATTGTTGGAACTGTTACTCCAGTTTTGTCTACATCCTTAAGCCACGGTTGACGGATTGCAGCTGAATGAGGTCTATTTAAAAGAACTCTACGTGCGTGTGTGTCTGGTGTGTTTATCATACTTCGACTACAACTCCACCACGTAACAGGCCCACATTTGAGTCCGTAATTTTCGTTATACTCACTTGGAATTTTGGGTATAGATAGCTTGGTGATAGACACTGGATGAGTTCGTAATCAAGCGTTGTACGTCTTCGACTGTTTTAATAATAAGTAATTCATTATTGCAAGTTTTGGAGCCACTAGATACTCACATCAATCAACAGCCCTGGAAGAGACTGTGCGGAAGAAACAGTCAGCCCTGGAAGAGGCTACGTGCCTTTTGGATGAGTGACGTAAAACATCAAATTCGTCACTGCGTGCACAGGGTCGTGAGACTAGCGATGCCATGACGTGACGCCTAGAGTGACGTCATTTTGCTGCTCGTACTATTCCGCTATGACGAACATTGGCGGGCAGACATTAGACTCTGAGAGTGAAGTAACACGAGCAAAATACGTGATGCCTGCTAACCGCGCTGTTGAACGTACATTTGGCGGGAATTGCGTGTGTCCGTCTTTGGGTGTGCGCCGGCGTGTGTGTTGTTTAGAGCTTGGCTTAGAGAGGAGGGAAATGGATCAGAAGGATCATCTCAGAAATATGAACCACTAGAGAGAGAAGAATAGAGATCCGAAAGACAATGAAATCAATAATGCCGCATCCATCATTAAATCTCGCCATTTTTAATATTAAAATTATTGACCCCCATTACGTCCCCGTTATTACCAAATCAACCTATTGTTTTTTGTTTTTTTTTAATGGCGATCATGATCGATGCAGCATTATTGATCTGATTATCTTTGGGATCTCTATTCTTCTCTTTCTATAACTATTGACTCTGACAACACCTAAACAATCACTGTTAAATAAAAAAATAAATAAATAAATAAACGACCATGACCATTGCACTCTTTTTTGCGACTATTACCAGTGCAGCAACATAACCCCTCACTAGGCAAACAAGGAAGTTTAATTCAACTGCAGACTAAGACCCCCGGTATTTGACTACCTTGTACTGAGTACATGGGGTTTTACAAGTCTATTATGACCCTCAAGAGCCTAGATTTTTATAAGCTGTCACAGTTCAGATCCTCAAGAGCCTCGGACCCCAGGCTTAACCCCCGTTTACAAGTATTAGTCAACTGTACTGTTAGCTCTCTTATTTCGAGTAGGCTGACGAGACTTGTTTAATATTATTTTACTGCTAACATTCTAAGGTTACGTTTTGCCTGAGTACATGTGACGAGGAGATTTATCGATTTGACACCTGCTTTCGTCTGCTTGTATGATCTCTACATACATACACACACATGAATACACACACACACACATACACACACACATATACACACAAACTTAAACATGCATACACACACACACACACAAACGCACACACACACACATATACACACTCACACATACATGTATTAACAAAAACATTAATTGTCTACCTTGCAACACACGTACACACACCATTTACACAAGGTAACAACCATGGTGAAACATACTGACATAGCTGGTTTTTCTGAAACAGTTTACAATTTCCAAACCAGCTAGCTAACTTTTCACCCTGTCCACACAAACACTCTTTCAGAATGCTGTTGTGGCCTATAGTACAATTTTAGTACACTATGTTACACATGGACCCTTGCGTGTGTAGGCTTTTCCTCAGAAATTATGACGAGACTGATTTTGGTGCAAACAGGCAGGTGTTCATGACTCACTGAAGTAAACAAGATGACAGCTTTTTATGTTACTGTACACTGGATTAAAATGACAGGTAGGTAATAGCACATCTATATTGACTTTTAAATCAGTCTCTCTCTCTGTGTGAGGTTGCTATGAGACATGTATGTTAATGTAAAAATGTGTCATTCATGTTACCTACAGTACCTAGGTAACATGACAATAGCATACACCAAACATGAGTAAGCCGACGACAGGCCATTCAGCCAAACAAAAGAGCGATGACAGGCCATTCAGCCAAACAAAAGTCGTTACTTGACACATATGTCGTTAATATTATTCATAAAATATGGAGTCCTCAGGAGTTCGGGACTGAACTGTTAATCTATGCGTGGCTTGTGGCAAATGCATGTCACCAAGTCTCGCAGCCTACTCAAAAGAGAGACCAGAAAGTACAACTGACAGAAACATTGTAAAACGGAGTCAAGCCTGGGGCCCAGAGACTCTTGAGGATCTGTTGTTTATGTACTCAATCGGGTGTGTGTATAAAGCAGGGTATGATTTTCAACAGAAATGTGTCTCTTTTTAGCTTGAAAAGCTTTTATTTACATCCCACCAGACTAAACATGTCCCCCAGCTTAACCCCAGCGTGTGCAATTGAATAAGGGCTATTAACAGTTCACAGGTGAGCTTACAATTGAATGCGTCACACATGTTTAGTCAGGTATGATCCGGGAAGAAATATCTTACAATGTTATTGCAGTGATGTGAGGTTGTACTTATAAACCTTGTGCTTTTGGCGACGGGTGTCATGTATGGTGTGTTTGTGTTTTTGTGTGTGTCTATGTTTATTTGTCTGTGTTTGTTTGTCTGTGTTTTTGTTTGTCTATGTTTGTTTGTCTGTGTTTGTTTGTCTGTGCGTGTATGTCTGTGTGCATGTTTGTGTGTGTGGAGGAGGTTTGACTACGTTTTTTTTTATTTTTTTTTTTTATAAATCAGTGCAAAGCCAATAATCGCCAGTACTGTGTCAGGTATGTTTGCTTTAAGGGACAGGGTCACTGTACATGACACCACAATTGAAATCTGTGAAGCATGACATTCATAAACCCACTGTGAGACGATAATAGCCCTTATAGGATAGACAAGACCATACTCTTACCGTAAACTTAAAAAGTTACTGACTATATAGCTGACTGGTTGTAATGTATGAAGTTACTGTTCATGTAACTTCCTAGAAAACATGATTTTGCTTGATAACAAATTTCAAAATTACCTGCAATTTTGTTTTTTGTTTTACTTTTTTATATTATTATAAAATGAATCAAGACAAACTTCTTTTGTTGAATGATATCAATGCGGTAGAGAACAAAGATTTAGACTCTAAAAAACAGCATCTTCTATCTGTAATTGTTTCAGGCAAATCAAAAGCTTATCTTTGAAAACAATACATGACAGAAGACATAGAATCCCTCACGGCTGATGAGTTAATCAAACTACACTCCAAATATGAAAATCACATCGCTTCACTAATGACTCATGATTTAAGTTGATCTCTTGTATGTCTATACACAAAAGCAGTGAGTCACTTTCTACCTGTAGACACTGAGAGTCTATCACATGACCTTGAAAGCAACCCTATTGTTTCAAGTTCAATTGTTAAATTAGCATGTGTCATGTTTTACAAGTTTGAAATTACCTTGCACCTGTGGTAACCTTACTTGTCACTGGGAGTCATATTGATTTTTCGAAAATAAATTTACTGCAGAAGAAAATGGACGAAACCCAGATGACTCCACAACCGAACCCCGGTCCTGTCTTGACACAGGTTCAAACGGTGACTAAAACTAAAAGTCCAGGCAGGGTTGAGGCTGGGAAAAGAATTAGCTGAATGGAACAGACAAAAAATTTACAGCTTCAAGCGCAAACAGAAAAGGCTCATATATCTGATCCATCACCAACAGCACCAGTGTCACTACCGTCAAGACTGTCACACCCATATCAAAGTGAGAGACAAACAACTGAGTCTAAACCTGAAAAAAAAAATATATAGTTGCTGGATTTGTTGTCGGATTTGGTTACATAGGTTAAAAATTATACAAAAAATACAAACCACAGACTCGAACAGTGACAAAAAAATTAGACACTCCAAAAACAAAACGAGAAGTTGCCACATTACCAGTAACACCCAAAGCCATTGACCTATTTCATATGCAGTGAATAAAATATTATTTTAATTTTTATTGCCTAAGAAAATGAGCGACACAAAAAAACTTAATAAACCTTGTGTATCACTCTTCTGTGATAAGTGGACTAACAGTAGCTTACTCTATGCTGGGAAAAAGTATACTCAAAATGAAATTGGCAGACCTGAGTAGATTAGACTTTGAAGACAGTGCAAAGCTAATTGCTGTTGTAACAGCGTCAATTGCAACAAAAGACTTTCTCATCAAGCAAGGAATTATTCCCGAAAATGTTTCTATGTAAATAAAAAGTATGCAACGAATTGAGAAACTTGATTTCATAAATGAAAAACTCCATCTAGAAGATCACGCACAGCATACATTTTCAAATACGGATGACACAATCCGTGAATATTTTCTCGTCACGGGTAATGACATGACCATCCCAAAACCACAACTTAGCGACTACTATCAACCAAGCACACAACAACAAAAAAACGGAGAGATAATTTTTGTTCTAGTGGGAATGACATTTGTATTTTTTACGGGACTTTATATTGCAAGAAGAAATGAAAGCTGAAAATAAACTATCGAAAATATATTACTCCCCAATTGGGTACTGGAAATGAGCAAACACTATTCAGAAACTACACACGGTCGTAGGCGGAGATGTATCACTCAATGAGATAAAACAATGGTTACAGAGACAGGCAATTTGGCAGATATATTTACCTGCTCCAAGAAAAATATCAAGACCTCATTTTGAAAATACTATCCCTGTCACGACTAGGGAGGGACAGACGAGAATGGAAGATAGAATAAAAGTAGAACCCCCAAATGTCCCGACTAAAGAGATAGACGCGAATGAAGGTTAGGAGTAGAAGGGAAGAAAGAGATAGATAAAGAACCCTAGCGTCTTGCCTCAAGACAGGTTACAGCTCAGCACAAGCAACACAACACATTTACTTTACACGTACACTCACTCTTTATTACTTATTACACTAACTATTCACCCCCTTTTCTTCCTTCCCACACTTCCCACCGACACTTCCCCTCCCTGCCCCCTGTTTCCCTCCCCCTCCCAGAAAAAAAAGGAAAAGAAAAGAAAAACAAAAAGCAGAAAACTAAAGCAAGGTTAATACTACTTCCACAGCATCAGCATTGCATCGAGTGGTGGAAACAAACACTCCCCCACGCTATGCAGCACTGTTGCTCCACAATAATAATAAAAGTCAGGTTACAGTCCTCCGAACTGACGGCTGAAAAACGTTATTTACAATATACTGTTCATATACAAGAATCATGTAACTACACCAAGGCAGAGTGAGTGACGGAAAGCTGAGAGATAGTAAAGTAGACATCTGATGGACACCCCTCCCCCAATCAATTATTTATTCTAATCAACTAGCCATTTAGACAAACCCACGTCAGTCAATACAACCAATGCCTTTATTACCTAGCCATACTAGTTCCATTCCAAGAATCATTCAAGCAACAATTTTTGATCAGCTGTCAACCCACGATTATTAAGGCAGATACCCCACCCCCACCTAAATAATTAATGCTGTCATTGACTTCTTAAACGCCTTAGTGGTCAACGTTTATAACCTTACCTTTACTAAAACAGCTATCAGCTGTTACCGGGAAATGGTTTTCCTAGCCACCTACTATTACTAGATACGGAAATTCCCGATAGTCGTAATAAGACCAGGAAAAAATAGGCATGAGACGATCCTTACTAGACATGCCCAAACACGTTTTATGTGACGTTAGTGTTATTAATAGCAATGCTACGTGGCATGCGTGTCTGATCTTGTCAGTTACGCCACGCAACCGGTCATTTCAGATAATGGATTGGACTGAGGAGGACGTGTTTATCATACAATCTCATGGAGAATACCACAAATTCCGGACTTCAATCAGTGTTAACACTAAATCTTGCAGAATATTACTAAGGTGTGTTATGTTGAAACAACAAAAAGGTTAGCCTGCTGTGAGCCGAGACTAAAGAAAAACTTTCTGTCAAACCGTTAGCTAGCCGGCCGCCGAGTGCCGAGTACGACTGGCTTTAGTATTGCGTTTTAGGTTTAAACACGACTACTGTGAGTGAAAAAGACCTGTGTTTTACCGTATGAAACCGTACCTGTCGCTGGCCTCTATCCAATATGGACAGCGGTAACATTGAGCTACCTTAAAATCAGTGGCCAGCTGCAGAGGCTGTCATGCGCCGGGAGCACTAACGGTGCAGTAAAGACACGATGTCATTATTGAAGGTGTAAACACAAGTTTGAGCCTTTGTAAAACAGAGTCATTTGCTATCATTTTCGTGTCGTGGTCAACTAGGAAATGATAGGCATAACACAGAGTTAAACGTCTTTGTTTACAGGTCCTTAGCGATCCCGTTCTTATTGGAACGGTGTTGCTAGGAAGAATGGCTGACGTCCATACTACCTGCCTGCATGCATGCTTGCGGGCTGTGAGTCGCCCGGGTGTCAGTAGTAAAGGCACGATGTCAGTGTTTAGGGTGTAACAGAAGTTTGAGCCTTTTTAAAAACAGAGTCATTGCTATCACTTCCGTGTCGTGGACAACTAAGAAATGATAGGCAGAACACAGAGTTAAACGTCTTTGTTTACAGGTCCTTAGCGATCGCGTTCTTATTAGAACGCTGTTGCTAGGAAGAACTGACGTCCATACTATCTGCTTGCGTGCGTGCTTGCGGGCTGTGTCGCTACCCAGAATTCGCGGCGCCAAAGACACGATGTCAGTGTTTAGGGTGTAACACAAGTTTGAGCCTTTTTAAAACAGAGTCATTGCTATCACTTCCGTGTCATAGACAACTAAGAAACGATAGGCATAACACAGAGTTAAACGTCTTTGTTTACAGGTCCTTAGTGATCCCGTTCTTATTGGAACGGTGTTGCTAGGAAGAACTGACGTCCATACTATCTGCTTGCGTGCATGCGTGCTTGCGGGCTGTGTCGCCACGCGGACCGCAAACCTACCGGGAATTCACAGCGCTAAAGACACCACGTGTTTCAGTAGGGTGTAACAGAAGTTTGAGCCTTTTTAAAAACAGAGTCATTTGCTATCATTTCCGTGTCGTAGACAACTAAGAAATGATAGGCAGAACATAGAGTTAAACGTCTTTGTTTACAGGTCCTTAGCGATCCCGTTCTTATTGGAACGGTGTTGCTAGGAAGAACTGACGTCCATACTACCTGCCTGCGTGCGTGCTTGCGGGCTGTGTCGCCACGCGGACCGCAAACCTACCGGGAATTCGCAGCGCAGTGATGACGCCACGTGTTTAGGGTGTAACAGATGATTGAGCCTTCTCAAAACAGAGTCATTTTCTATCACTTCCGTGTCGTAGACAACTAAGAAATGAGAGGCATGACACAGAGTTAAACGTCTTTGTTTACAGGTCCTTAGCGATCCCGTTCTTATTGGAACGGTGTTACTAAGGAAGATCTAGTAGTGACAGTCATACTGGCTGAGTGCGTGCAGGCTGTGTCGCCACGTGGGTGCCGCAAAGCCTACCCGGAATTCGTGGCGCTAAGGACACCACGCAGTGTTTAGGGTGTAACAGAAGTTTGAGCCTTCTCAAAACAGAGTGATTTGCTATCATTTCCCTGTCGTAGACAACTAAGAAATGATAGGCATAACACAGAGTTAAACGTCTTTATTTACAGGTCCTTAACGATCCCGTTCTTATTGGAACGGTGTTACTAAGGAAGATCTAGTAGTGACAGTGATACTGGCTGCGTGCGTGAGGGCTTGGTGGTTTTTCAGTCTCAGCGTGTTACATGCTACATGTTTCAAACAACTCAATCTGAAACCTAATGTGATGAAGTGTTCTGCGGACTGGAGTCTACAATAATCATGCATGCTGAATAAAGATTTGTGTGTGCATGCGTGTGTGTGTGTGTGTGCATGCATGTGTGCGTGCATGTGTGCATACGTGTGTGTACATGCGTGTGTGCCCATGCATGTGTGTGTGTGTGTGTGTAAGAGATTGGATAAAGGGTAATCCTGGCCATACATACCCAACAAGGGTATTTTTTTAAATGGCCATACACAACTCGCACACAATAAAAACAACAACATTGTTATCAATTACCTACATGCACTTGATAAGAAATTTTCAAAGTTTACCTACATACATTTGATAACAAATTTTCAAATTTACCTACAGATACATGATAACAAATTTCCAAGTCACTTACAACTGCCAACTAACTTCAAAGTTATCTTCGCATGTTCTTATAAATAGTTGTCATAAGTTCTTTAAAGTGACTTAAAACAAGTTCTTACAAGAACCTAAACATAAGAACTTGTAAGTTATTGACCCAAGTCAACAACTTACTTGGACAGATTTCCCAAGTTACAAGGACAATATAAAAACGTTTTTTTAGTAATAGTCTGGTGGTGGAGCTGATGGCGTCAAATAGGCAGGTGCGAAAGGCATGACATCTCTTTGCAAAGAGTATGACAAAAATAATGGATTACCAAAACCTATCGTTAATTGCTTATAAGTCCTTGAACCTTTTTCATAGTTTCTTCTACTCCGATCTTTTTCCCTTGTTCTAAAAAATTAGCCTTTAGTTCTTCAACATTCATGGGTTGATTACGCATCTTATTCTGAATTTCAGACTTTTGTTGCTTGTAATTGGCCAAATCATCCTGCACTTTTTTAAATTCATGATCATCAATTTTATTATCTTCCAAAGCCTTACTGATAATAAGTTTCATACTGCTGAGCTTAGCTCCAGCAAGAGTACTCAATGCTTCATGCTTCTGCAACTTTGTATGAAATCTTTTGTTAAGGGCTTCCATACCAAAGCATGCCAGGCTTGTGGCAAGGCCAACACCTTCAATAGCAATTCCTATGACACTTCCCACTCCCTTTGCAAACAGAGCTATACCTCCTACAGATAATCCGGCTGAAACCACACCCACTGCCATTGATGTGTTGTGTACAGAATTGAAAACTGTTTGGTAACGTCGTTTACACCTTGAGTATTTTGCCTGTTCTCCTTCCAAATACTTCAACGCGTCTGTAATATTCATTAAACGGAATGAGTCTGCCTGTAATCTTTCATCACGCTCAATAGGTTCAGGTGGTATTTGTGGATACAGTGGTGGCATTTTTATGGCAAATATTTTTTTTAATCTTCTAATTTATTTTGCAACTCTTCAAAGGTATACAATTTGCTAGCATAATAAAATGAAACAAGATCTATGTGTTCCAGGTTTATGAAACTTAGACGAACAAAAATTTGTTTATCGATCACTACCTTAACAGCAGGGACACTACTCGAAACTTCAAAATCTGTATTGATTTTTCTAATAGCAATAACAACCTTTGTTGACTCTGCTACTGAGCTATCCCACGTAAGTTTGATTCCCTGTGCAATATCTGCTTCTTTCACAGCTTCCACAGATCTCATGAGAATTTCAAAAACTATTGTCGCTTCTCTATCTATGGTAAAATTTGCTGGTACGAATGAAATAGAAGTATCTGTTCTACCCTTTCTATTTGTAAGAAAATACCTTCATTTTCCATACTCTTGAAGTTTTAGTTTTTCTCTGCTATTGGTTTCGGAATAGCTTGGCACAAGACTTACAAGCATTGGCTCAGAGTTAACAACTTTTCTAAATACTAAGGCACCTTCATCAGTAAAATACACATAAGGACTGATAAAAACAAACTTTACATCCCATACAATGGGAATAGGTGCAAGCGGAACAGGGGTAGGAATAATTACCCACTTATTACCCACATGTTTTAAGCTGTAGAGCACATTACTTACAGGAGTAGGAACAGTAACATCACAAAGTTGACTAAGTTCAGGAAACTGTCTCTCAGCGCCATCTTTTACATCTTCAATTACCTTTCGTTTGTGCAATCCAATGGACACAAGTTCAAGGCCATACACCTCTCCTACCTCACCTTCTTTATCAAAATCTTGCACGTCAGCCAAATCTTTCAACTCTATTGACGGACATGCAACTGGAATAATTCTCGGCTTTGGACCAAGACTGCACATTTTTTATTTAACAAAAATAAAATTTATTTAACTTCCAACACAACATAAAAATCATGCATCACAACTGGTTTGTCATTCTGATTAGTTACATATAAACACAACGATTCAAAGAAACTTGTACCTAATTTTTTTTAAACTGAGCATTAGGAAATCTAACAACTACATTTTCGCAATAAGGAGCAGTTCCAGTCGACACACATTTCAACAATGTCGAAGGCTTTCCATTGTGAAGATTATCAGTAGTGCTTAGTTCTTTCAAATGAACATTTAGCACTGTGTGTACTGACAAATGAACAGGATATCTGCCAGTTATTCTTGATTTTTTTTGGTGAAAGTAGACGCCCGTCTGGCGATGTCCAATCTTCATCTGGATGTATAATTTTTTTACCTAAAAATCCAAGTAATAATAAAAGACTAATTGATAAAGAAAAGTTTCCACTTTTCGGAAATTCAGTTGTAACAAGTAAATTAGCTGGGTTTAAAGTTGCTTTAATTTTAAATTCATTTTGAAGCCATTCAGCTAAAGTACAAAAGTCATAATACCCAGCTCGTAAAATATCGCCCTTCTCAATACCATCGAGAGTTCCACTTACAGAATATTTTTTATCATCCGTTACATTAAACCACTTTACTGTATAGAACATTTCATGGATAGCTACAGCTTTGCTACCATCATGATTATCAATCCCATTAGTTAACCACACTGGTTTGCTTGTGTCAAGATTTGATAAGGTTATAAACATTTTTATTATCGCATAAAAAAGCATAATGGAATTTAAATCACCAACAATTACCACTGTAAACGCATTTCAATTTAACGTGGATGTACAATGTCGCACCAACTTATGACCAGAAAATAATTCAACTAAATGAGCTCGATATAGCTTTGTCTGAAGGAGAGTTATTTTAAGTGAAAGTGCCAAATCCATATGATCATTACCTAAACCCTCCAATAACAGATGATGCAACTGCAAGAAAGTGGTCCTCAAGTCCACTACAGATGTTTCAAAACCAGCTTAACTTTTCTATACTGTGTTCTACTACAGGCTGTGGCGTTTCTTTTACAGACCATTTGAATCGCCCAAACAAACTGATTAAATCTGTCTATTGTTTCCACACGTATCACCAGCTTAGAAGAATACTGTCAGAACTCCATAACCTACTGCCCACTGAATCTAGTTTTAACCAGTTTAATAATCCCATGGATATGAAAGCATTTGAACGCATCTGTAATGAATTTAACATCAGTACAAAGTATGACTTTACACAAAAACTTGATGATCACAAAGGCATGGGAACATTGTATTATGCTATGAGTCACAGACAATACCCTCAAGATTACTGGCCTCCCTACTCTTCATTCTCATCAAAATCTGAAGTCTGGTAAGGCTCAATTGAACAGAAACAGTCTAATGCCTGGACCACATTTGTCTTAGACAGGAGTGATGGGTTTACTCAAGCAGGAGTCGAATGCATAAATGAGTCTATCAGAACGTAGCACAAGCTCAAACAAAGTCAAATATTTTAAACGGGAGTGGGAAATTTGAAGCACAAAAACAGTTTCTTGCAAACCTAGAAGATTCAATCAATTCAGTTGTTGATCTCCCATCAAGCATACAATACTACCAAGACGTTCTCAGATATGCTAGATCGAAAGTTGACTTTGTCGTTGGC
Source organism: Semisulcospira habei (assembly GCA_036245525.1). NCBI lineage: Eukaryota > Metazoa > Mollusca > Gastropoda > Semisulcospiridae > Semisulcospira > Semisulcospira habei. Next base: position 229,118,088 of record BTPG01000001.1, on the reverse strand, counting down.
ATCGGGCTATACATGTTGCCATCCGACCTTCAACTCCAAATGGGTACCATAACAAATTATAATAATGAAATAGTTGTTGCAGGGAGTGATCAGAAATTAGGACTCAATCAATCTGTAAACCTGAGCCCAACAACCACACACCTACAACCATTAAAACCATTAATATCACCAGTAACATTAGTAATGCCAGTAATGTCAGTAACAGCCCCAGCATCGGCACTGACACCTGCACCAGCACCAGCACAGCCAGTAACACCAGCACCAAACATACATGAGTCAGAGAGAACTGCATTGGTAATTGGCCTTACTGGATTAGGAATATTACTTCTTTACCTGTTTCATTAAATAACCTATAATTAACCCTCCTACTGTCACCAAAAAGACCCACACATGCTCCGCCATAAACCCTACTACCTTTGCTGCTGTACTGATCAACCAACTGACAACACTCCCTATTATGCCAGGCAAAGCATCCATTGCTTTTACAGCTAATTTCTGAAGTAAGTCTGATATACGAGACAGCTGTTTTTTTACCCACGACTGTAGATCTTTTGGGTCTGATGGAACTGGAGGAGCTGGAGGGGCCGGGGCGCTACCACTACCCGTTACAGCTAACACTACAGTACTGATAATAAATCCAAGAGCAGTAATTAAACTTGCAATAGTGATACCCTGCTCTCTGAAAAGTGTTTTCAATCTCTCAGCCAAAGTTGTGTCTTCGTGAAGTATTTTTTGAATAGTTTCTCTAATCCTGTTGACCTGTGTTTTCAGTTTTTCTTTTCCAATTTCAATCACTTCTAGCCGTGCTGATCTTTCTATCTGCAAATCATTTAATCTGTGTTGTATTCTTTCTTTCATTTCTGTGTCATAATTCTCATCATCAGCTTTAGCTAATTTTTCTTTTTCTCTTTCAATGTGATTATCAAGCTCACCTAGTTTGGCTACATTATTTACAAGCTCACCTCTGACTGACTGCAGTGTTTTGTCCAACCCCACTAACTCCCGCATTGTCAAAGGAGAGTCACCCATTGTTTTCATAGCCTCATTTATTTGCCCTTCTGTAAATGAAGTTTCTTGTATTACTGTGTTTGCTAATTCTGGCAGTCTTGTTACTTCAGTCATTTCAATTTCTTGTCCAGTTGGCAACCTTGTTTGCGCATCATGAAGGGTACTAGCAAGATGAGGTGGTAACTTTTTATCTCCAATACCAAGTTGATGCAAGGTGCCAACACCACCTTCATTTTTTGATTGTACTTAAAGCTCTAAACTTACCAGGGTCTCTTTTGTTAGTCAATTGTACTTTTCCTTTGTCAGCAGTATTTAAATATAAATGTCCTTTTTCATATTCAAACTGATTAGGATCTATTTCATCTGGGCGGTCACCAACACTATCATAAAACGAGTTTATTTTGTCTTTTAACAGTTCATGATACATATTAGATGTATTTCCCATTCTAGTAATATCTGTTGCACCAGTATCATAGTCATTCATGTCATCCATTTTAAAATCTTCATGGTTAAATCCTCCTGCTGCCATTGTTTTATTAATTTAATTTTTTTATTGTGCATAATAAAAATGGCACAGTCCTACAGATCAAAGTTAGACCCATACAGAAAACTACGTGAACCTCTTGGTGTTAAGGGCATTAGACAATCAATTGTTATCACAAACAATCCAAGTACTATAGACCAGAACCAAACCCTTACTGTCAAGTTTCCTAACCTAGGCCCCAGTGACATTATTGTTCCTGGTACTGCATGCCTTGCATTTAATATCAAACTTTCATCAGAATCAGATGACAAAAGAACACTAGTTGACAACCTAGGCAGAGCAATTATTAAGACTATTAAAGTTAAACTTGAAGGCCAGGAAGTGTTTAGTCTTGACGATGCTGATATATTCTACTGTTACAAAGATCTGTGGCTAACTCAAGAAGAAAGAGAAGACAGCATTTATCAAGGTATACAGTCTGATAATGTTGCCAAACTCAGAATCAATGCATCAGATAAATCAACAACAGAAGCCAAGGATGTTATTGTGGCAGAAACATATGGAAATAGATTTTGCATTCAACTTGAATTTGAAATCCTAACAGCGCATTTGCCTTATTATCAAGGAGCACTAAATGACCGTTTGAGTTTTGAACTAATGTTCAATGACTATTCCAAAGTTATTAAATCAACTGACACAGACACAACATACAAGATCTCTAATATCTCTTTGGAATATGAAATTGTCAAACATACTCATCTAGCTACTCTAATTCAAAGTCAGTACCAGTCAAGACTGCCAATTTATTATGATCATGTGATAAGACACAGTTTGATTCAAAAAGACAAAAGTGACCCAATGTGGAACATCAACTTGAACACACCTGCTAGGTCACTGAAAGGCATTCTTATGTTGTTTGTTAAACCAGCAAGTCCATACGGACGAGATTCAGAAAAATTCTATAATCCAAAGATTACTAATTTGTCTTGTACTATTGAAGGCCGTCCTAATCAAGTGTATGCTTCGGGTATGCTACCTTACCAGCACTATGATGAGATCACAAAATATTTTGCAGGCGGAAGGCTTAGAGAAAAACCAGCAAACATGTCATCTAAAGATCTGCATCTGTATGACGTAAGAATTGCTCAATACCTGACAGACAAGTATGCACTGTGGCTAGACCTGCGTAGTACAGACGACGACTACCTACATGGGTCAGGTCGTACTGTTGAAAACGGTAGTGACGGAAATACAATTCAGATACAAAAAAAAAGGTTGAAACCACTGCAGCAATAAATATATATTTGTATCTGATTTATGACACACAACTCAATATTGCAGAAAGCAGACTAAGTGGACACATATATTAAAATTATATTGTGTTTTAAAATGAACTTGATGACACTCGACCCACTCTGCGGCTTATTTTGTGGCACCACAGGCTATGGAAAAACTGAATTTGTTCTTAACCTCTTACAAACAAGATACATCTATCATTTTGAAAACATTGTGATATTTTGTCCTACGATCAAACACAACAAAGCTTATCACAACCGTTTGTTCATTTGGACTGACAGCAACATTTACTTAGTTGACCCTGAGAAAAAACTGAATGACTACCTGCTATATTTTTACAAGCAATTTGAAGGACACCCATCCCTGTTCATAGTCGATGACTGCTCTGCAGAGAAGGATATTGTTAAAAAGAGAAACACACTGGCAGAACTGGCCTTCAGTGGCAGACATGCAAACATTAGTGTATGGATTCTCACTCAAAAATATAATGCTGTACTGAAAGATTTTCGTGAGCAGTTAAAGTTTATCTGTTTGTTTTACTGTAAGGATCGTGACAGCTTTGAAGACTGTCTCAGAGAGAACGATGTTATACCAAATAAACATGAACGAGACATTGTGAAAAACAAACTGAAATTGACTAAGCATCTAAAGCTTATTTTAAAGACAGATCAGCCCACAGGGTATGGGTTAGTGAATTAATTTAACCTTTGGGTTTTGTCCATAAAAAATGATGGACAGACAAAGCGGGCAAGCATTTGATATCACAGAGAGCTTCAGAAGCGTTGAGCATTTATATGACTTAAAAACACAAGTTAAACATCCGTTTGAGCCTTTAATAAAACTCTCAACACCAACGAAGATATACATGGCATTTAATGTAACTTTTGGATATTCTAATAGTCCACCACGTTATAATTACAAGACTGTTGATCTTAAGACACAAGATTTTATAGTTTATGATGCTAACTGTGACTGGTTTGAGAGTATGTGTTTACACATATTCTACCATCTAAGTAAACAACATGATTATATTGAATTTGTTACAGTCAATAAAGTGATATTACACCTTCAGCATGAGCACAAGACCTTAAGACACATACCAGGGAAGTGGCTGATTTGTTGGGGAGTGAACTAAATAAACTAAATTTTGTTTTTGTAGGGATTACAGTCAATAAAGTGGTATTACACAAGGTGTAATTTTCTATTTATTATTTTGTCAGACAAATAAAAATGATGGACAATGCCCAAAGCTCGTCTGGCTTAAGAAACATGTTTAACACAACAGACTTGCCTATATCCAACACTTACAGTGTCTATGAATCGATAGAAAGATCTTTTTCTGTCATACAAGATAATCTTCTTTCCGGTAGTGTAAAGATTCAGATTGTTGTGAAAATAGAATTTACCAGGGTAGATGGTGAAGTAATTGTTTTGTATATCTCGACAAGACAACACACAGTTAATTCAAGAAGGGAATTGAAAAAAGTGTTTAGAGAAAGACTGTTGCCTGACTTTTTAGAAGCAATTGACAGAGCAAAAATGCAGGGGTCTGGTTGGCATGAAGGTCGTGTACATGAACTGCAACTGAAGCAGTCAAGATACCATCCTATATTAGGCAAATCATGGATACCACTGCCAAAAGAGGTTGCAGACAAAAAGGCTGTAGTCAATATTCAGAACAATGATAATTTATGTTTTATGTGGTGTGTGCTTGCTAAACTACACTTTGTAAAAACAAAACCTGAACGTGTATCTAACTATACCAAATTTGTAAATGAACTCAACTTCAGTGGCATAGATTTTCCTGTTAAGGTAGAGGACATTTGTTTGAAAAACTAAATCCTGGGATATCTGTGAATGTGTATGTATGGGATAATGAGTCTGAAAACAAGTTACAACCAATTAGAGTATCACCAATTGCCCCAACCTATGGACAGTCAGAAGATAAGCATGTTGACATGTTACTAATAAGCTCTGGTGATAACTTTCACTACACAATTATCAGAAGTATGTCAAGACTAATTCATCATACAACAAAACATGATGGTAAACAGGAATTTTGTAAAAAATGTTTACAGAGGTTTTCCTCTATTAAAGTAGCACACAAACACGCCCAGCACTGCAGGTCGGCTGATGACATACAAACAGTACTTAGGTACCCTGAACCTGGTAGTCAAGTGTGTTTCAAGAACTATGGAAATCAGCAAAAGCTGCCATTTGTAGTGTATGCTGATTTTGAATCACTGGTTGTACCATATCAGGGTCCTGTTCCAGAATCTTTACCAAAGACTATAAAATTGAGTGACCAAGTGGTGTGTTCTTTCGGATATATTCTTGTTAGGTCAGACGGTGTGCATGAAAAACCTGTTATATATATAGGGTGAAAATGCAGCAGCTAAGTTTTTAATAGAAATGAGACAACTGTATAGTCAGGTAGTACAGTATTTGGAAAACTGTCAGATGCCTTTGTTGATGACAAAAGAAGACAAACTAAATTTTGATGCAGCAGTGATGTGTTGGATTTGTGAACTAGCCCTTGATGGTGATAAAGTTCGTGACCATGACCACATAACTGGGCGTTACAGAGGTGCTGCCCATGGTGATTGTAACTTGAAACTAAAAATTGATCCCAAGGCATATAAGTTGCCTATCGTTTTCCACAATCTCAAGGGGTATGATTCACATATTATCATGCAGGCTGTGGATGAGTCTTACAAAAAAATTAGTTGCATTGCCCAGACAACTGAGAAATACTTGACTTTTAGGTTGGACAAATTAGCATTTTATGACTCCATGCAACATTTGTCTTTAGGGCTTGCTAGTCTCACAGAAGGACTGACTGAGTATCCAATAACAAGTAAATATTTTGAGCCAGACTTGATTAAGAAAGGAGTGAATCCGTACAAGTACATCAGTGACTGGGTTGTGTTTGAGGAAACAAGACTGCCACAAAAAGATAAATTTTATTCTACACTAAAGGGTAAAGGTATTTCTGACTCTGATTACAAGCATGCCCTCGATGCATGGGAAAAACTAGGGTGTGAAACGATTGGTGACTACCGTGACCAGTACTTGAAAGCTGATGTTTGCTTGCTAGCAGATGTATTTGAAAGTTACCGTGAAAAGGGTTTGTTACACTACAGTCTTGACCCAGCTTGCTACATAACTAGTCCTGGCATGACATGGGATGCATTTTTGAAATCCAGCAAGATATCTATAGACCTGTTGTCAGATCGTATAATGGGTGAAATGGTGGAACGTGGCTTGAGGGGAGGTATAAGTATAGCCGCAAACAACTATGCCAAAGCCAACAACAAATATCTTGATGACTTTGACCCCTCGAGGTCAAGGTAATTCATTACGTACTTGGACACTAATAACCTTTATGGATTCGCAATGTGTGAGTTATTGCCCTTGAAAACTTTTGTCTGTATGATTTGTCACAGTATGACATAACACAGTTAACAAACAATATGATGAGTCATGACCGGAATGATGCAAAGTGTTGGATCTTTGAAGTAGACCTGGAGTACCCACACCACCTACATGATTACCACAATGATTATCCATTAGCAGTTGAGAAAATGAGTTTGACGGGGAAAAAAGAAGACACCAAACTTGTGCCAAATCTGAATGACAAATTCAATTACGTTTGCCACTATCGCTTGTTACAGTTTTACATCAGACATGGGTTAGTACAAAAGAAAGTTCACAGAGGTATTCAATTTGACCAAAGTGCTTTCATGAAAGATTACATAATGAAAAACACAACATTGCGTGCGAGGGACGGCAACACTGCATTTGACAAAGACTTCTTTAAGCTTATGAACAATGCCTGTTTTGGCAAGACTATGTAAAATCCTCATCACAGAAAAGATGTGAGACTTGTCACAACTGAATTGGGTGCAATTAAACTTACAGGTAAACCACAGTACACAGGGTACAAAGAGTTTCATTCATCATTGTATGCAGTTTCACTCAAAAAAAAAGATTGTTAAACTGGACAAGCCAGTATTCATTGGTATGGCAATACTTGAGTTAACAAAATTGCTGATGCTTGAATTTTATTATGATTACTTTAAACCAAAATATCCTGAGTGTCGTCTGCTATACACTGACACTGACTCTATGATCATTGATGTGCCTACTGAAGACTTTTATGAAGACATGAAAACAGAGTTACATATGTATGACACGTCTGACTACCCTAAGGATCACCCGCTGTTTAGCACACAAAACAAAAAAGTGCCTGGTAAGTTTAAAGACGAACTGAATGGTGTGCCTATTGTTGAGTACGTTGGACTGAGGTCAAAAATGTATTCTATTTTACACCAAAAAGGCAGTCAGTCCAAAGCCAAAGGTATCAACAAAAAAAAAACAGCCATAAAAAAATAAAGACATCCGTCATGAACATTATAAGCAAGTATTAGATGGAGAACTGATGCCTGATTATCCAAACAAGACACTGAGATCAAATAGACACAATATTGAAATGATCCAAACACATAAAAAGTCTCTAGCAGTAGGGGACACAAAACGAGTGTTTCAAAGTAAGGAGAAGGCTTATGCACCTGGGCATTACAGGCTCAAGTTATCTGAAGAAATAGCTGATGAACTGGTTGATGAACTAATCAATGAATTAGTTGATGAAATCGTTAAAAATGCGTAACAGTGTCTGGGGGAATAATTTGTAATTCTTCTCTGACAAATGCCCTCTTTGGTGCAGGCTCATACAGATAATAAATTGATGCATTAGCACCAGGAACTATTTTTTTTATATTGTGAACGGATGTAGACCATATTGGATCAGTTGCCCTACGTCTGACGTCATTCTCGGCTTCACCGGGTTGATACAAATATCTCAAATGTTTTGTAAACAAGCTTGTGTCAGGTGCTTTTGCTTTAATTTCTGACCCTGATGGCATTGTTTTCAATTTAATAGCATCAACATGTTTAGGGTGACCTTCATTATTCATTGCTTTTATCACAGATGGTAATCTCTTAACCCACTCAGTGTTACGTGCGTCATGCATGAGTTCCTTAGAATACTGATAACTGAAAAGTCTCTCCGATAATTGCTTGTTAAAGTTTTCAACAATTGCCTGTGATCTATGTACACCTGGTATGCCTCACCGCACTAGCACTCCATGCTTTGCAAATAATTGATTAACAGCCCCTTTAAATTCACTTCCATCATCGACTTGAACAAGCCTGGGAAATTTTAAATGGCCTCGGCTATATATTTTTGTTAAAGCAGTGGCTATGGTGGTAGCATTCTTGTCAGTTATGGGTTCGGCATCCTTGTACCTTGAAGCTATGTCAACAACAGTTAATGCATACTTATATCGTTTCTTTCTTATTATATCATGCGGCAGGAACAGAAGATCCATTTGATGGGTGTCATTAGGGATAGTATTTAGAAAATGAGGTCTTGTTATTTTTCTTGGAGCAGTTAAAAATATTTGCCAAATTGCTTGTCTTTTGAGCCACTGTTTTATTTGTTCGAGTGTAATATCTCCACCAACAGCGGCATGTAATTTTTCTATTGCAGTATTCCCTTTCCAGTAACCAATAGGGGAGTAATATATTTTTGAGAGTTCAGCTCCGACATCGATAATTTCTTCTAGCAATAAAAACTCCTGTAAAATAAACAAATGTCATTCCTACTAGAACAAATATTATTTCTCCATTTCTTTGTTCTGGGCTTGGCTGGTAGTAGTCACTAAGTTTTGGTTGTGGGATGGTCATGTCTTCGCCAGTAACAAGAAAATATTCTTTGATCGCGTCATAGACATTTGAAAATGTATGCTGTGCGTGACCCTCAAGCCTGAGTTTTTCATTGATAAAATCAAGTTTCTGAATTCTTTGCTTCTCATAATCCTGTTGAGCTTCTGCCAGTTTTTCAGATGCCTCATTGTGATGCTTCATTTCTTCTGCTGATTCCTCTCTACCCATTTTTGAAAAGAGATAGTTTGATCCACTAAATGCAAGAGCATTAACAACGGCCCCACCAATCATAATAGCTATAGTTGCCATATTTTTTGTATTACTTAGAAACATTTTCTGGAATAATTCCTTGCTTGACTAGAAAGTCTTTTGTGGCAATCGATGCTGTTACAACAGCTACTAGCTTAGCACTGTCTTCGAAGTCTAATCTACTCAAGTCTGCCGATTTCATTTTGAGAAGACTTTTCCCCAGCATAGAATAAGCAACTGTTAGCCCGCTTATTACAGCAGAGTGATAAACAAGGTTCATTATGTTCTTTGTGTCGCTCATTTTCTATGCCACAAAAATTAAAATAATAAATTTATTTACTGCATGTAAAATGGGTCCACGGCTTTGGGTGTTGCTGGTAATGTGGAGACTTCTTCTTTTATTTTTGGAGTGCTTGCTTTTTTGGACACTGCTCGAGTTTGTGGTTTGTATTTTTTTTGTATAATTGGTAACCTACGTAACCAAATCCGACAACAAATCCAGCAACTATATATTTTGTTGTTTTGGGTTTAGACTCAGTTGTTTGTCTATCACTTTGTTGGGGGTGTGAGGGTGTTGGTTCTGATGGTAGTGACACCGGTGCTGTTGATGGTGTGTCAGTTACATGACCCTTTACTGTTAATGCTTGAAGCTGTAATTATTATTTTTTTTTGTCTGTTATATTCAGCTAATCTTTTCCCAGCCTCTATTCGACCTGGACTCTTAACCTTAGTCACCGTTTGAACTTGTGTCAAGACAGGACTCTGATGTGGAGTCGTCTGGGTCTTGTCCATTTTCTTGTAATTTAAAATTTATTTTAGAAAAATCAATATGACTACTAGTAACAAGTAAGGTTACCACAGGTGCAAGGTAATTCCCAAACTTGTAAAACATAAGGCATGCTAATTTGCCTATGAAACTATGGGGTTGCTTTCGAGATCATGTGATAAACTGTCACTATCAACAGGCAGGAAGTGACTCACAGCTTTTGTGTATAGGCAGACAAGAGATCGACTCAAATCACGGGTCATTAGTGAAGCAAAGTCATTTTCATATTTAGCATGAAGTTTGATTAGCTCGTCGGCGGTGAGAGACTCTATGTCTTCTGCCATGTATTGTTTACCGAAAAAAGCTTTTGATTTTCCAGAAACAACTACAGAGAGAAGCCTTTGTTTTTTAGAGTCTAAGTCTTTGTTCTCTACAGCACAGATATCGTTTAAAAGTAGCAATTCGTCTTGGTTCATTTTAAAATGTAATATAATAATTTTGTTTAAAGAAGTCAATGTCAGCATTAATTATTTAGGTGGGGGTGGGGTATCTGCCTTAATAATCGTGGGTTGACAGCTGATCAAAAATCGTTGCTTCAATGATTCTTGGAATGGAACTAGTACGGCTAGGTAATAAAGGCATTGGTTGTATTGACTGACATGGGTTTGTCTAAATGGCTAGTTGATTAGAATAAATAATTGATTGGGGGAGGGGTGTCCATCAGATGTCTACTTTACTATCTCTAAGCTGAATAAGAATGGGACCACCGTGGTAAGTCGATGAACACCTGTGGATCCCTCCCGTCCGGCTTCCTTAACGGTCATACAGCTTCGCGGGTCTTCTCTCTCTCTCTCTCTCTCTCTCTCTCTCTCTCTCTCTCTCTCTCTCTCTCTCTCTCTCTCTCTCTCTCTCTCTCTCTCTCTCTCTGTGTCTCTCCGTCTCCCTGTCGCGAGGTCTGGTTGCAATGGCGACACGGCGGCTTCGGCAGTACAGACGACTGCGCCCCTTCCACGCCGATACCCAGTCCAGCGAGGCGTGGTTGGTCCTAATGCCCGTCGGCCCTCCAACCGGTCCCAACCCCGAACATCAAAATGCAAAACAAAAGCAGAAGCCTACACGGCCCCATAAGTAACATAAACCAGAGGGTCCTAAAACCAGCTAACCACAATACCCACCCTGCTTGGTTTACAAAAACACTACCACTAACCATTCAAGCACTTGACCTTCACTCATATGACACGTGCTTTCCAAATCATTCCAAAATTTACACATGAACCAAAACAACGAAAGTTCTCAAACACTACATATAAACCTTCCTAACATTCTCTGCACTTCCACAAGTGAATACAACATTTCACTAAACAAATAAAAACAACTAATAATTACAGAACCAAACAATAACGCCAAAACAATACTTCCCTTTAACACCCATCGAGTTCTACCCTCCTTTTCCCCCCACGATACCCCTAGACCTAGCATATAGTACAAAACACCTATAACAACCATAACATGACAAAACATCCGCACGCAGGATTTTTATGCACTCACCTCCTCTGCGACCCGTCACAACGCCGTCACCCATAGGCAAAACAACCCCCAGTCTCCGCCACCAACGACCATGGGACTGGATCGGCGCTGTGTCACTGACTCTCACAAATGGTCAGCCGCTGACTCCAAACAGTCAGCTGGGCAAGACAACCTGGTCTAACCGAGTACAGCTGCGAACTAAACTATTATTCCCTTGCTACCAACAAGGTAAACTTGGCAGTGAACACACTACCGTATCCACTAGCGCGCCCTGTACGTGCAAAACAAGGAACACTAACCTGTCTCTACCAACATAAAAACAACTTGCTATTCCTACACTGACCGGTGCTTCAGTAACTTTCGACTACCACTGTCAAAACAGTCACTAACCATGACAATCCCAAATGACACACATCAAATGGACCTCCTGTTTCTTCCACATGGCACAGTAAGAAAGAAGCGATACAAGTATGCATTAACTGTCGTTGACATTGCTTCAAGGTATAAGGATGCTGAACCCATATCTGACAAAACTGCTACCACAGTTGCAACTGCTTTAACAAAAATATATAGTCGAGGCCCTTTAAAATACCCTAGACTCGTTCAGGTTGATGACGGATCTGAATTCAAAGGCGCCGTTAATCAGTTATTTGCAAAGCACGGCGTACTGGTTAGACGTGGCATTCCAGGCGTACACAGATCACAGGCAATTGTAGAGAACTTTAACAAACAGTTATCAGAAAGACTTTTCAGTTACCAGTATTCTAAGGAACTCATCTCCCAAACCAGATAGGTGAGGCTAGCACTGGTAGAATTGTACACAAACCAAGAGGAATCACTCAGCGCCGGACAGACAACAGTTAGATCCCCTGCCCCGCCTATCAGGCACCCAATCGCCAGCCCACAGAGAAATATGCAGGTATAGAATAAGATGATCATTTGCATCTTCACAAGATGATGCAAATGATCATCTTATTCTATACCTGCATATTTATCTGTGGGCTGGCGATTGGGTGCTTGATAGGCGGGGGCAGGGGATCTAACTGTTGTCTGTCCAGCGCTGAGTGATTCCTCTTGGTTTGTGTATAAGGAACTCATGCATGACACACGTAACACTGAGTGGGTAAAAAGATTACCCTATGTGATAAAAGCCATGAATAACGAAGGCCATGTAAAACCCTAAGATGCTATTAAATTGAAAACAATACTATCAGGACCGTCAGGGTAAAAAATAAAAACAACAGCTCCAGACACAAGTTTATTTACAAAACAAGTAAGATATTTATATCAGCCCGGCGAGTCTGAGAGTGACGTCAGATATAGAGCAAAAGACCCCATCTGGTCCACTACTGTTCATAATATAAAAAAATAATTCCAGGCGCTGACGCGACAATATATTATTTATATGAACCACCGCACAGAGGGCATTTGTTAGAGAAGAATTACAGATTATTCCCCCAGGCACTGTTACTCGTTTCAGTCACTAATTCATCAATTAATTCATCGACCAGTTCATCGGCTAATTGTTCAGATAACTTGAGTATGTAGTGACCAAGTGCATAAGCTTTTTCCTTAGTGTGAAACACACGTTTTGTGTCCCCTACTGCCAGTGACTTCTTATGTGTTTGGATCATTTCCAGATTATGTTTGTTTGATCTCAGTGACTTGTTTGGATAATCAGGCATTAATGCCCCATCTAATACTTGCTTGTAATGTTCATGACGAATGTCTTTATTTTTAATCGCTGTTTTTTTATACCTTTGGCTTTCGACTGACTTCTCTTCTGGTGCAGTATAGAATACAGTTTTGATCTCAGTCCAACGTACTCGACTATCGGCACACTATTCAGTTCATCTTTAAACTTCCCAGGCACTTTCTTGTTTTGTGTGCTAAACAGTGGGTGATCCTGAGGGTAGTCAGACGTGTCATACATATGTAACTCTGTTTTCATATCTTCATAAAAGTCTTCAGTAGGCACATCAATGATCATAGAGTCAGTGTCAGTGTATAGCAGACGGCACTCAGGATACTTCGGTTTGAAGTAATCATAATAGAATTCAAGCATTAGCAGTTTTGATAACTCAAGAATTGCCATACCAATGAATACTGGCTTGTCCAGTTTGACAATGTTTTTTTTGAGTGACACTGCATACAACGATGAATGAAACTCTTTGTACCCTGTGTACTGTGGCTTACCTGTAAGTTTAATTGCACCTGATTCAGTTGTGACTAGTCTCACATCTTTGCGGTGATGAGGATTTTCCATAGTCTTACCAAAACAGGCATTGTTGATAAGCTTAAAGAAGTCTTTGTCAAATGCATTGTTGACGTCTCTTGCATGCAATGTTGTGTTCTTCATTATGTAATCTTTCATGAAAGCACTTTGATCAAATTGAATGCCTCTGTGAACTTTCTTTAGTACTAACCCATGACTGATGTAAAACTGCAGCAAGCGATAGTGACAAACGTAATTGAATTTGTCATTCAAATTTGGCACAAGTTTAGTGTCTTTTTTATTCCCCATCAAAGACATCTTCTCAACAGTTAAGGGATAATCATTGTGGTAATCATGTAGATGGTGTGGGTACTCTAGGTCTACTTCAAAGATCCAACCCTTTGCGTCGTTTTGGTCAAGATTCATAATATAGTTTGTTAATGTTTTTATATCATTCTGTGACAAATCATACAGACAAAAGTTTTTCAAGGGCAATAACTCACACATCGCCCAACCATACAAATTGTTCTCGTCCACATAGGTAATGAATGACCTTGACCTTGAGGGGTCAAAACCCTGGTCAAGGTCCGAGGTGTCCAGATATTTGTTGTTGGCTTTGGCATAATTGTTTGCTACTATACTAATTCCTCCTCTCAATCCACGTTCCACCATTTCACCCATCGTACGATCAGACAACAGGTCTATAAATATCTTACTGGATTTTAAAAATGCATCCCATGTCATGCCAGGACTAGTTATGTAACAAGCTGGGTCAAGACTGTAATGTAACAAACCCTTTTCATGGTAACTTTCAAATACGTCTGCTAGCAAACAAACGTCAGCTTTCAAGTACTGATCATGGTAGTCACCAATCGTTTGACACCCTAATTTACCCCATGCATCAAGAGCGTGCTGGTAATCAGAGTCAGAAATACCTTTTCCATTTAAGGTAGAATAAAATTTCTCTTTTGGTGGCAGTCTCCTTTCCTCAAACACAACCCAGTGATCAATGTACTCATATGGATACACACCTTTCTTAATCAAGTCTGGCTCAAAATATTTACTTGTTATTGGAAACTCAGTCAGTTTTTCTGCCTGACTAGCAAGACCTAAAGACAAATGTTGCATCGAGTCATAAAATACTAATTTGTTGTCCAGCCTTAAAGTCAAGTACTTCTCAGTTGTCTGTGCAATACAACCAATGTTTTTGTAAGACTCATCTACGGCATGCATGATAATGTGTGAATGATATCCTTTGAGATTATGAAAAAAGATTGGTAGTTTGTATTTCTTAGGATCTATTTTTTGTCACTTTGTAGGGCTTGTTCACAAATCCAACATGTCACAGCTGTATCAAAATTTAATTTGTCTTCTTCTGTCATCACCAAAGGCTTCTGACATGTTGTGAGATAATGTCTCTCTCTCTCTCTTGGCTTGACTTCGTGAACGAAGATTTTATAGGAGTTGCCCACGACATCTGCAGGCTTGTTCGTGGCTGCGGAGGCCAATCCGGGACAGGCAGGTTCGACCGCAGTGGCTGCAGGGGGAGGTATGGCCAGGGTTCTGAGTTGCGGCATCTCTGTTTTTTTTTTTTCTCCTGAGGCGCTTGTCCTTAAGGCTAGCTCTGCGAGAGTCCTCAAAGGAGACAGCTGCCTTGTAAATGGTGGAGCGCCAGGTGTCACGGTCCACAGCAAGCGAAGACCACTGGTGGTGGTCGATTTGGCAGGCACTAAGTGACTTCTTGAGACAGTCTTTGTATCTCTTCTTTGGTGCCCCTCTGTCACGGTGTCCAGTAGCAAGCTCACCGAACAGGGTGATCTTTGGTAGGCGATGATCCTCCATCCTGGAGACATGCCCCGCCCAGCGGAGCTGTGTCCGCAGCAGCAAAGCCTCGATGCTCACAGTTTCAGCCTGTTCAAGGACCTCGACGTTAGTGACATAGTCACTCCAGTGAATGCCCAGGATGGTGCGCAGGCAGCGCTGGTGGAAGCGTTCGAGGAGTCATAGTTGGCTGCGGTAGAGGGCCCAGGACTTGGAACCATACAGCAGGGTGGTGAGGACCACAGCTCTGTACACGCTGATCTTGGTGCCTGTTTTCAGCTGTTGATTGTGCCACACCCGCTTGAAAAGTCGCCCGAAAGCGCTGTTCGCTTTTGCCAGCCTGCTGTCAAGCTCCTTGTCCAGCTTGGCGTCCGACGTGATAATGCAGCCAAGGTAAGTAAACTGTTGCACTGACTTTAGTTCAGACTCGCCAATGGTGATGTGAGGAGGGCGATACACTGTCTTGGGTGCCGGCTGATGGAGGACCTCTGTCTTTTTCAGACTGACCTCGAGTCCAAAGAGCTGGGCAGCATCTGTGAAGCAGGACGTGATGCGCTGCAGGGCTCTCTCTGTGTGTGCAATGAGGGCAGCGTCATCAGCAAAAGGCAGCTCACGAATCAGTTGGTCTAGGGTTTTCATGTGGGCCTGCAGTTGTCTGAGGTTGAACAGGCTGCCATCGAGACGATACCTGATGTACACTGCATCGTCATCATCGAGGTCCACTGTGGCCTGCTTCAACATCATGCTAAAAAAGATGGTGAAGAGGGTCGGTGCCAGCACGCAGCCCTGCTTTACGCCGTTGAGAATAGGGAATGGTTCTGAGAGGTCATTGTTGAGTCTGACCTGGCCTTGCTGGTCCTCGTGTAGCTGGACAATCATGCTGAGGAACTTTGGGGGACAGCCAAGTCGCTCCAGGATCTGACACATGCCTTGCCTGCTCACAGTGTCGAATGCTTTTGTTAGGTCGACAAACGTTATGTACAGCCCCTTGTTTTTGCTCGCGGCACTTCTCCTGAAGCTGTCTCAGCACAAAGACCATATCGGTGGTGCTCCTGTTTGCTCTGAAGCCACACTGGCCCTCTGGGAGGTGGTCTTCAGCGATGGCAGGTACCAGCCGATTCAGGAGCAGCCTTGCAAGAATTTTCCCAGCAATGGACAGCAGGGTGATTCCCCGATAGTTGGAACAGTCAGACTTCTTGCCTTTGTTCTTGTACAGGATGATAACGACAGCATCACGGAGATCCTTTGGTAGTGTTCCTTCCTCCCAGCAGCAGAGTTGTGAGATAATGTACTACCTGACTATACACATGTCTCATTTCTGTTAAAAACAGACATGATGCATTTTCGCCTCTGTAAATAACAGGCTCCGAATGCTGTCTGTCTGACCTAACAATAATATATCCAAAGGAACACACCACTTGGTCACTCAACTTTACAGTCTTTGGTAATGATTCTGGAAAAGGACCTTCATATGGTACAACCAGTGATTCAAAATCAGCATACACTACAAAAGGCAGCTTTTACTGATTCCCATAGTTCTTGAAATATACTTGACTACCAGGATCTGGGTACTTAAGTACAGTTTGTATGTCGTCAGCTGACCTACAGTGCAGGGCGTGTTTATGCGCTACGTTTATAGAGGAGAACCTTTGTATACATCTTTTACACACTTCCTGTTTACTATTGTGTTTTGATACATGATTATGAATTAGTCGTGACATACTCCTGATAATTGTGTAGTGGAAGTTATCTTCATCTCCTATTAGCAACGTGTCAACATGTGTATTTTCTGGCTGTCCATAGGTTGGAGCAAGTGGTGATACTCTAATGGGTTGTAACTTGTCAACAGACTCATTATCCCACACATACACATTTACAGATATACCAGGATTTAGTGCTTCAAACAAGTCTATATCTTGTACATTAACAGGGAAATCTATGCCACTGAAATCAAGTTTATTTACAAATTTTGATGTAGTTAGATACGCGATCAGGTCTTGTTTTTACAAAGTGTAGTTTAGCAAGCAGACACCACATGAAACAATAGTGGTCATTGTTCTGTATAGTAACGACAGCCTTTTTGCTTGCAACATCAAGAGGTAGTGGTATCCATGATTTGCATAATATAGGATGATACCTTGACTGTTTTAATTGTAGTTCATGTACATGACCTTCATGCCAACCAGACCCCTTCATTCTTGCTTTGTCAATTGCTTCAAGAAAGTCAGGCAACAGTCTGTCTCTAAACACGTTTTCCAGTTCTCTTCTTGTGTTAACTATGTGTTGTCTTGTCGAGATATAAGATACAATTACTTCACCATCTACTCTAATAAATTCTATTTTAGCAACAACCCGAATCTCTACACTGCCTGTAAGAAGATTATCTTGTATAACAGAAAAAGAGTTTTCTATCGATTCATAGACATTGTTGATATTAGATATAGGCAAGTCTGTTGTGTGAAACACGTTTCTTAAACCTGATGGGCTTTGAGCATTGTCCATCATTTTTATTTGCCTGACAAAATAATAAATGAAAAAAAATTAACACTATTACTGTATGTGTATTACCATTTTATTAACTGTAATAATGGAAAAATACAAATTTATTTGGTTTAGTTCTTTTACTAAATCATTACACAAAGCATTAAACCAGCCACTGTAATATTCATTAATAGTGAAAGTTGTGTCTTAATATCAACAGTTATTTTTCATATTATTGTTGGTCTAAATGGATTATCGCCACCCAAAGTTATATTACCTGACATGTTCAGTGTTGCTGGTGGTATAAATACATTTCTAGGTGTCTCTTTTTTAAGCCCGTTCACATATTTAATAATAATAATAATAATAAGTGCATTAAATAGGTGCTTTATCCCAATTGAAAATCAGCTCAAAGCGCCGCCGCGAACTGAACCCAACAAGCACGCTCACGTGAATCACGCGCATTCACTCACACACTGTACATAAACACAGAACATTCACGTGGTGCTAAGGGCAAGCTCAAGCGAGCTACTGAAGTTTTTGGAAATTCAAAATCGTTTGTATTTGAAATTTGATTAAATGGGCTGAAGCTGATACCAAAGTGGAGGGGGAGGAAGAGCCGGAGTACCCGGAGAAAGAACCCCCGACAGTCCGCCCGAATTAACGGTGACACTTACTAGAGGAGAAAAATCCGACGCCGGAACCCGTAATCGAACCTCGCACCTTTAGCATTGGTGGCAGGCGCCTTAACCACTGCGCCACGGACATCTTTAAAGTAATATGTAATATCTATGATTTTACCAATTGGCCAATTTTGCATGATTTGTCCATCTGTCATTTTTTGGGAACAAACAAAAGTATAAATTAATTTACTAATCCATACCCTGTGGGCTGATCTGTCTTTAACATCATTCTCTCTGAGACAGTCTTCAAAGTTGTCACGATCCTTATAGTAAAACAAACAGATAAACTTTAACTGTTCTCGAAAATCTTTCAGTACACCATTATATTTTTGAGTGAGAATCCATACACTGATGTTTGCATGTCTGCCACTAAAAGCCAGTTCTGCTAAAGTGTTTCTTTTCTTGACAATGTCTTTCTCTGCAGAGCAGTCATCAACTATAAACAAAGTTGGCTGTCCTTCAAATTGCTTGTAAAAATACTGCAGGTAGTCATTCATTTTTTCTCAGGATCAACTAAGTAAATGTTACTGTCAGTCCAAATGAATAATCGGTTGTGATAAGCTTTGTTGTGTTTGATTGTAGGACAAAATTTCACTATGTTTTCGAAATGATGGATGTATCTTGTTTGTAAGAGGTTAAGTACAAATTCAGTTTTACCACACCCGGTGGCACCACAAAACAATCCACAGTGTGGGTCGAGTATCATTAAGTTAATTTTAATAGAAAATATAATTTTAATATATGTGACCACTTAGTCTACTTTCTGCAATATTGAGTTGTGCATCATAAATCAGGTATATCATCATGGCTTGGCTTTGCGAACAAAGATTCTATAGGGCTTGCCCACATCGTCTGCAGGCATTTTCGTGACTGCGGAGGCCAGTCCGGGACAGGCAGGTTCGACCGCAGTGGCTGCAGGGGAAGGTCTGGTCAGGGTTCTGAGTTACAACAACTCTGTTTTTTCTCCTGAGCCACTTGTCCTTGAGGTTAGCTCTGTGAGAGTCCTCAAAGGAGACGGCTGCCTTGTGAATGGTGGAGCGCCAGGTGTCACGGTCCGCAGCAAGCGAAGACCACTGGTGGTGGTCGATTTGGCAGGCACTAAGTGACTTCTTGAGACCGTCTTTGTATCTCTTCTTTGGTGTCCCTCTGTCTCGGTGTCCAGAGGTATAGGAATATCAGGTATAGGAATATGTTTATTGCTGCAGCGGTTTCAGCCTTTTTTTATGATTTGAATTGTAATCCCGTCACTGTCGTTTTCAACAGTATGACCTGATCCATGTAGGTAGTCGTCATCTGTACTTTGCAGGTCTAACCACAGTGTATACTTGTTTGTAAGGTATTGTCCAATCCTAACGTCATACAGATGTAAATCTTTACAAGCTATGTTTGCCGGTTTATCTCTAACCCTTCCACCAGCAAAATAATTTGTGATCTCGTCATAGTGCTGATATGGCAGCATTCCAGAAGCGTACACTTGATTTGGATGCCCTTCGATTGTACAGGACAAATGTGTAATCTTTGGATTGTAGAATTTTTCTGAATCCCGTTTGTATGGACTCGCTGGTTCAACAAACAACATGAGTATGCCTTTCAGTGACCTAGCAAGTGTGTTCAAGTTTATGTTCCACATTGGGTTGCTCTTGTCTTTATGCATTAAACTATGTCTAATCACCCTGTCATAATAAATCGGCAGTCTTGACTGGTATTGATTTTGAATGAGTCTAGCTAGTTCAGCATGTGTGACAATTTCATATTCCAAAGAAATGTTAGAGATCTTGTATGTTGCATTGAGATCAGATGATTTTATAACTTTGGAGTAGTCATTGAAAGTTAGTTCAAAACTCAGATGGTCATTCAGTGCTCCTTGGTAATAAGGCAAATGCGCTGTTAATATTTCAAACTCAAGTGGAATGTAAAATCTGGTTCCATATGTTTCTGCTAATATAACGTCCTTGGAGGTAGTAGTTGTTTTGTCTCCGGCGTTGATTCAAAGTTTACCAATGTTATCAGACTGTATGCCTTGATAAATACGATCTTCTCGTTCTTCTCTTGTGAGCCAAAGATCTTTGTAACAGTAGAACACATCAGCATCTTCAAGACTAAACACTTCCTGTCCTTCAAGTTTTACTTTAATAGTTCTAATAATTGCTCTGCCAAGATTGTTAACTAGTGTTCTGTTCACATCTGAATCTGATGATAGTTCAATATTAAATGCAAGGCGTGCAGTACCAGGAACAATAACGTCACTGGGGCCTAGGTTTGAAAACTTGACTGTAAGTCTATGGTACTTGGATTATTTGTGATGACAATCTATTGCCTTATGCCCTTAACACCAATGGGCTCACGTAGTTTTCTGTATGGGTCTAACTTTGATCCGTAAGACTGTGTCATTTTATTATGCAAAAATCAAAAATATTAATTATTAAAAACAATGGCAGCGGGAGGATTTAATCATGAAGATTTTGAAATGGATGACATGTATGATTTTGGTAATACAACAGATATGACAGATATGACTGGTACAAGAAATACTTACAGTTTATACCAGGAACATTTAGAAAGGAAAGTAAACTCCTTTTATGACAGTGTTCATGAGCGCCCAGACAACATAGACCCTAATCAGTTTGAACTTGATGGCAAGGGTCATTTATATTTAAATACTGTTGACAAAGAAAAAGTACAATTGACTAACAAAAGAGACCCTGGTAAGTTTAGAGCTTTAAGTACAATCAAAGGTGAAGGTGGTGTTGGTGCCTTGCGTCAACTTGGTATTGGAGGGTCTCCTGTACCACCGCTTGCGCCTCGACTGGTTAGTACCTTCCATGACATGCAAACAAGGTTACCAACAGGACAAGAAATTGAAATGGCAGCAGTAACAAGACTGCCAGAAATAGCAAACACGGTAATACAAGAAACCTCATTTACTGAAGGACAAATAAATGACACTATGAAAACAATAGATGACCCACCTTTGTCAATGAGAGAGATTATGGGCTTAGATAAATCATTGCAGTCAATCAGAAGTGAGATGGTAAACAATGTAGCCAAACTAGGTGAGCATGATAAACACATAGAACGTGAAAAAGAAAAACTGGCTACCGCAGACAATGGGAATCTTGACACAGAAATGAAAGAAAGAATACAACATAGATTAAATGATTTGCAGATAGAAAGATCAGGAAGGTTAGAAGCGATTTGCATTGGAAAAGAAAGACTGAAAACACAGGTCAACAGGATTAGAGAAACTATTCAGAAAATACTTCATGAAGACACAACTCTGGCTGAGAGATTGAAAACACTTTTCAGAGAGCAGGGTATCACAATTGCTAGTTTAATTACTGCTCTTGGATTTATTATCAGTACTGTTGTGTTGGCTGTCTCTGGAGGTGGCAGGGGTGGGGGGTGGGGGGTGGTAGCAGTCCAGCACCACTAGGTCCACCGGCCCCATCAGACCCAAAAGATTTACAGACGTGGGTTAAAAAAAACAATTATCACACATATCAGACTTGCTTAAGAAATTGGCTGTGAAAGCAATGGACGCCTTGCCTGGTATAATAGGCACAGTTGTCAGTTGGCTTATCAGTACTGCAGCAAAGGTAGTAGGGTTTATGGCATAAAATGTGTGGGTCTTTTTGGTTACAGTAGGAGGATTAATTACAGGATATTTAATGAAACAGTTAAAGAAGAAATAACCCTAATCCAGTAAGACCTATTACCAATGCAGTTCTCTCTGACTCATGTGTGCCAGAGGTTGGTGATGGTGTAGGAGACAGGGTCAGAGCCGGGGCTGTTACTGTCTGTACAGGTGATGATGTTACTGGGGCTGGTGTTATTAATGGTTTTAATGTCTGTTGGTGTGTGGTTGTTGCTCCCAAGATTACAGATTGATTGAGGCCTAATTTTTGACCAACACCTGCAACAATGATTTCATTATTATAATTTGTTATTGTCCCCATTTGTAATTGAAGGTCATATGGTAACATGTATAACCCGATGCCTGATCTGGCATATCTGAGAACGTCTTGGTAGCGTTGTATGCTAGATGGGAGATCAACCACTGAGTTGATTGAATCTTCTAGGTTTGCCAGAAACTGTTTTTGTGCTTCAAATTTGCCACTCCCGTTTAATATGTTTGATTTTGTTAGTGATTGTGCTCCTAATAAACACCACACATATGTTCTGATAGACTCATTTATGCGCTCGACTCCTGCTTGAGTAAATCCGTCACTCCTGTCTAAGACAAATGTGGTCCAGGCATTAGACTGTATCTGTTCTATTGAGCCTAACCATACTTGTGATTTTGATGAGAATGAAGTGTAACCAGGGTAGTGATCTTGTGGGTATTGCCTGTGACTCATAGCATAAAACAATGTACCCATGCCGTTGTGATCCTCAAGTTTTTGTGTGAAGTCATACCTGGGGCTTATGTTAAATTCATTACAGATGCGTTCAAATGCTTTCATATCCATGGGGTTGTTATACCTGTTGAAACTGGATTCAGTTGGTAGCGGGGTATGGAGTTCTGACAGTATTCTTCTAAGCTGGTAATACGTGCGGAAACGATACACAGATCTAATAAGTTTGTTTGAGTGATTGGGCGCCATCTTGTTTGAGCGACCACCACGTGTTTTGTGCTCCCAGTGTTTAAGTGCTTTTCGTTGGATGTACTGTGTTATGTGTGCTGAAAGTCTGCTGAGAATCGCATAAGAGTGTGCTGATGAGGATTGTATGCTTGTTTTTCGTCGGATCTGCTTGCTGCTGATTTGGTATCATATTGAATAATGTCTATCGTTTGTACTTTGTTTACGTCGCCATTTTGCCACCACGTGTTCTGTGCTCACCTAGTGTATTAGTGCTTTTCGTGGGATGTACTGTGTGCTGAAAGTCCGCTGAGTGTGCTGATGAGGATTTTATGCTTGTTTTTCATCGGATCTGCTTGCTGCTGATTTGGTGTCGTATTGAATAGTGTCTATCGTTTGAACTTTGTTTATGTTGCCATTTTGCCTCCCCCGTAGCGTGGCCGGTTGCGGGCCTTTTCCACTGCCCTGTTTTTACGTGCTACGCCTAGTGTGCGAAGTGTTCACTGTGTGAGTCTGTTCGCTACCTGCATCTATTGCTAGTTGTTGTTCGTGTTCCTACCGTCCTATACGTTTTACGTGTGCTGCCCTAAATTTGTTACTTCCCGTCGACATCTCGCCCCCCCCCCCTACCCCCCACCCCCACCTGTGATCTCGCCGCTGACCGACCGAGATTATTCCGCTTGTAATTTTTTCCCCCCCTGTATCCCTTCTGTCCTTTCAGTTTTGGTTTTTGCGTATTATCAGCGTCCCTCCCCTAACACACTCACACACACACCGGCACACACACACACCGGCACACACACACACACAGACACACACACACGCACACACACACCTACTGTACTTTTTCTCCCTTGCGTATTACTAGGTCGCTCCCCTACCACACCGCTCACACACACACACACACACACACACACACACACACACACACACACACACACACACACACACACACACTCACTCACACACACACACACACACACACACACACACACACACACACACACACACACACACACACACACACACACACCCTACTGCACCACGTCCCGTCTTTTCGCTTTCCTGTCCTCACAAACAATCATGCTCATCAGATACACACACCAACAACTGCTAACTCTATGTCGCCACGCCACCTACTGCGCGGCCGGTGCCGCCGACAGTGTTGTAAATGCCTTACGTGGCATCCGGTCGCGAAAGAGAGGCCGCAGGGGTGGAATTAGCAGAAGGCACGACTCACCATCACACCCACAACCACACACTTCTTCCCCTTTTCCCATGTCCTTCCACCCCTTCCGCCTCCCCCCCCCCCCCCCCCCCGCCTCCCCGTCTTCTCCCCATCACTCCCTTCTTCTCCCATTTCTTCTCTTGTCTTCCTCACCTACTGCTACCTGCTCTCGTCGGCCGCCTCCTCCCCCACCCTCCTCCCCCTCCCTCCCCCCACCCCCTCTTCTTTCGCCTGCTTTTTCCTCCTCGTCCCCTCCTCCCCCTTCACCCTCCCCCTCGCTCTTCCTCATCTTTTCCTACTCCCCTTTATCCCCCTTTCTCCTCCCCCCCCCCTCACGCATCCTCTTTCTTGCCCAGTTCTCCTTCCCCGTCTTTTCCTCCTCCCCCTCTCCCTCATCTTTCACCCTCCTCCTCCTTTGTCCTCTTCTTCGTCCGTTTCTTCTCCTTCTTCTGTCTCACCCAACCTAAGACTGTGTCTTTTCAATGCACAGTCTGTCTGCAAAGATAGCAAAGCCGACGTGATTTCAGATTTCATTCTAGACAAAGACCTAGATGTTGTCGTG
This sequence comes from Semisulcospira habei, assembly GCA_036245525.1. Taxonomy (NCBI): domain Eukaryota; kingdom Metazoa; phylum Mollusca; class Gastropoda; family Semisulcospiridae; genus Semisulcospira; species Semisulcospira habei. The sequence continues at coordinate 229,093,461 of BTPG01000001.1, read as the reverse complement.
ATCACCGAAACGTGGCTCCTCTCAGCTGGCGATGAACCCATCATCGCCAGCGTCACTCCGAGTGGTTACCGCCTGGCCTCCTTCCTACACGCTTCCAGAAGAGGTGGCATTGCCATCATCTACAGGGACTGTCTTTCCGCTCACCTCTCCTTCTCTCAGTCTCTACCTTTTGCTCATCCCTCTTTTGAATCTGTCGAGGCCGTAGCAACACTCCCTGGCCAGTCCCTCATCTTTTCATGTATCTATCGCCCCCCTCCAAGCTCTCAAAACAAACTCACAAACTCCATGTTCCTCACCGAGTGTCACGACACGGATTTTTTTCGTCTATTTTTGTAGGAGGGTAAGTTTAGAGGGGTGACAGGGTTCAGTTAGTCACCGGGTAGCGAAGCGTAGTGTGTAGTATTTGGCCTTTGCACGAGTTTTGCTGCTGTGCGAGGGTTGGGTGGACGGCGTGCAGCCACGTGGCCACCCAGTCTGAACGTCTTCGGGTGGTACCTGCTTCACGTGAATTTTTATCACGTGAGGTAGTGAGCAGTTTTTTTTGCCAATCTAACGGTATTAAAATTACTAGTCATTCGCATTCCACCAGCGAACAGGAACAGTCGTCTTTTTTCAACATAGTCTCTGAGGGGGGTTTGTGCGGGCGTGGGTTTCCATTTGCCACCGCCTCAAGTAGCTGTGTCGTCCTTCTGTGACGTCCCTACGAGACGGCCCTGGTTGAGCCCAGGGGTCGGTGTCCTGAGAAGAGAAGAGAGCTGCGACGACTTTACCCCTGGCTTGTCTTGTCTTGTTTGTCTTCGTCCTAGCCGGGGCGTCTTCAAAGTTGAAAGTAAGTGCACGTAACAATCTTTTAGTGGCCATTTGCTCGGGGGGGGGGGGGGGGGGGGGTGTTTGTGTTTGCTTGTTCGTTATTATTATGTTGGCTAGTGTGTATTAGGGGGCAGGCGTAGAATAGAGGAGAGTAGAGTGTAGAAGTGAATGCTAATTATTGTACGTTGTTTCTAGAGTAGTTAGCGGGGTTTAGGTACTGGGGGTTTAACGCCGAGTAGGCGACTGAGGTCGTCTCAGGAATTTAGCGTCGTAGGGGTGTAAATAACGGAAGTGAGTCAGGTGGTGACGTGTAAATATGTATTTTGAGGTTGCATTTATTGCGGGAGAAAGGTAAAGGGGATATGTTGAGGCTATTGTTGCGGGAAGCGTGGTGCAATTGTAAATATGTATTTTGTGGAGGTTGAGTTTATTGTGAGGGAAAAAGGTGAAGGGAATATAAAAGACGGCAGTTAAAGTTGCGGGAAGGGTGATGTGATTATTTTGTCTTCTTTTGTTAGTTATTCATATGAGTATTTTTGCACCTGTGTTTTAGTGCATCTTTAAATACGAAGAACTAATCAGCTGGTCTGCCACCGTGCTGTGGTATTGCGTGGAAGCTGACAGTGTCACTCGGCCTTGTGGGCTACGACACCGGACCTGGGTGCCTTCGCGAGTGTCACGGCACGCCTCGTATTTAGTCAGGTCGGGTCGTTCCATATAGTTCTTTCTAACCTGTTTACGTGAAGTTTTGTATAGTTATAATGTTGTAAAGAACGTTAGTATATTTCATCTCCTTGGAGCGGCTATATTGCGAGAGGAGTTTTGGTACAGTAACATTTGGAGTTATATTATTGTTTAAAGTAGCCTGTGTTACGGAAGACCTTATCGCGGAAGCAAGAGCGTCGAGTTGAGCTGCGCTCAACGGTTGTGCTTCCGGCGAGAAGGTCCCGTGACGTGAAGTATATTGTTTAGTCAACTTTCAGTTGTATTAAGTTAAGGACATTTGCTCCATTTGCATATGTGATATTGTTTAGTCTCCACTTGCATACGTGATATTGTTTATTCAGCTTACTGTCAGTCATGTTGAGTTAAGGACATATGTTCCATTTGTACACGCAGTATTGTTTATTCTAAAACATTGCTAGTCAAATAAGTCTTGTGTATTCTGAGGAATGCTAGTTAAAAGAGCCTTGTGCTGTCAATGTATAATTTGCTAGCTTAATTCGAACTTGTTGTTCTGATCCCTTTGGGGAGATATAGTAGCGTACGGATTGTATTCATTTTCTCGATCTTTATTTGAGTTAGTAAGCAAGCTTATTTGGTTCATATAATTTGTATTGTGCTATTCGAACTAGTGTGTTACTTAAGGAGCCACGTGCTGTGATAGACTCTCCGCGGAAGCAAAGGCGTTGGTATTACTGGCGTTAGCGCTTGACCCTTGTGCTTCCGGCGGGGTCTAGTGGCGTATGGTTTAAGCCTTTCAACCTGTTTTCTTTTATATTGTTTAGCAAGGATAGTAGATTTATTATATTGTGTTCGGTTGTACTTTAGTTAGGATATTTAGTTTATTATATATTAGTGTCCTCAGCCTGTTTTATTAGGGATATTTAGTTATTATATATTTTGTTATTTTGTATTGTGTATTAAGGGTATTTAGTTGGGGAGTTTGGACGTATGTGTGCGCGAATGTGACGGGTGAGCGTGTGTTTAGGATTGAGTGTGAATAGTTGGTTTTTGTTAGGGTATTTAATAAACGTCGTTGTTGTTGTTCCTCTGGTGTGTATGCTAGGTTTGTATTAGTGTGGGTTGGGTGTGTCTCGAGCGGTAGCGCTCATAGTTCGCACCCCGGGAGCGGGGTCGTGACACCGAGTTTGACCTCCTCGTCGACCACTATAGCACACGACCCGGAAAACACATCCTTCTTGGCGACTTCAACTTCCACTTCGACAAACCCGACCACCCTGACACAAAACGCCTTTGCACATCACTTTCAAACCACAATCTTACACAACACATCACCAAACCCACCCACCGACTCGGCCACACCCTCGATTGGATCATCATCCGCACCTCCGATCAACTCTTTCTCGACTCTGACACCTCCTCTGTGCTTCCCTCTGACCACCTCGCTATTCTCGTCTCCCTCAACCTACCTCCCCCCCAAAAAAACCAAAGCTCCTTGTCTCTCGTCGCAAAGTAAAATCTGTCAACCGAGAGAGCTTCTTCGACGAAGATGTCGACCTTTTCCTGGACCTCGATTCCTCTCCTGATTTTGCATCCCATTTGACTCCTCCCTTCGAAAACTTCTAGACACCCATGCACCTGTCACCACCTGCTCCATACCCAACCGACCCCCCCACCCCTACCCCTGGCTCACTGACGACATAGCTGAGGCCAAGCGCGAGCGCCGACAAGCAGAACGCCGCTGGCGCTCATCTGACCTCACCGTTCACAGACAGATCTTCCAAACAACTATATCCAAAGTATGCAAAATGATCTCCGACTCCAAACGTAAACACCTCCAAAACAAAATCGTGGAATCCACTTCTTCCAAAACCCTCTACGCTACCATGAACACACTCCTAGGCATTTCTAAAGACTCTCCTCTCCCCAACACACACAGCAAAGAAGAAATCCCGTCCGCTTTTTCCATCTATTTTTCCGACAAAATCCAAACTCTGCGCAACACACTCGACACTCTGCCTTTTCCGCCTTGCCCTCCCGACACCCCCTTTTCCGGCACCCCCCTCTCGTCCTTTCGGCCCGTCTCTCAGGACGAAGTCCTCAAGACCATAAAGTCCATGCCTTTCAAAACCTGCGAACTAGACCCTCTCCCAGCTTCTCTCTACCGGGACGGCCTTCCAAACCTTCTGCCCTTTATTACCGACATTATCAACAAATCTCTAGAGAACGGCTCCGTCCCTGATATCTTCAAGTCCGCCATCGTCGTCCTCTCCTCAAAAAACACAACCTCGACCCAAAAGAACTCAAAAACTATCGCCCAGTCTCCAATCTCTCCTTCCTGTCCAAGCTTCTTGAGAAGGTCGTTCTCAACCAGCTCAACCTCCACCTCGCCGACAACAACCTCCTCAGTCCTTTCCAGTCTGCCTATCGCAAACATCACAGCACTAAAACAGCCCTTCTACATATCTTAAACGACCTGCTTCTCTCCACCGACTCGGGCAACATCTCCCTTCTTACGCTACTCGACCTCTCTGCCGCCTTCGACACCATAGACCACTCTATCCTCCTCCGCCGCCTTCACCACTCCTTTGGCATCACTGACTATGCTCACTCCTGGTTTCTCTCCTACCTCTCCAACAGACAGCAGTCCGTCACCATCGTCTCCTCCAACCCAGTCACGCTCTCCTGCGGAATTCCACAGGGGTCAGTCCTGGGCTCGGTCCTTTTCACACTCTACACCTCTCCCCTGTCCAACATCATCGAGTCTCATCACATAAACTACCACCTCTACGCTGACGACTCACAACTACTAGACAAAGACAAACTCGACAACACTCAGTCACTACTGACTCGCACGGCTGACTGCTACGTAGACGTGAAAAACTGGATGACAGCAAACAAGCTTAAACTGAATGACGACAAAACGAAAGCCATGCTAGTAGGCACTCGCCAGAAACTTTCCCAGCTCCCTACCTCTCTCCACCTTCAACTCGACAGCACCCCCATCTCCCTCTCTGACTCGGCCAAAAACCTCGGTGTTATCCTCGATTCCTCTCTTTCTATGACCAGCTTCGTCTCCACCACGGCCCAGGCATGCTACTTCCACCTCCGCCGCATCAGTCAGATCAGAAAATACCTCACTACTGAAGCTGCCACCAAACTTGCTCTCTCTCATCCTATCTCGCATCGACTACTGCAACTCTCTCCTTTCCGGCCTCCCTCACTCCACCACTTTCACTCTCCAGCGTGTCCAGAACAATGCTGCCCGCCTCGTCCTCAGAAATAAAAAATCCGACCACATCACTCCTCTGCTCAAACTCCTTCACTGGTTTCCCATCCCCCAACGCATCCAATACAAGATTCTGTCTCTCTGCTACAAATCCCTAAACAACTGCGCTCCTGCCTATCTCTCAAACTTACTTCACCCCTACACTCCTCCCCGCTCCCTCCGCTCCGCCTCCGACCCTCTCCACCTCCACATCCCCGGCACCAAACTCAGCACTTTCGGCCCCCGCTCCTTCTCAGTATACAGTCCATCCACCTGGAACACTCTCCCACTCTCTGTCAGAAACACTCTCTCTCCTCCTTCCAGTCGGCCCTCAAAACTCACCTCTTTCAACAGTTCTAGCACTATACCACCACACTCCCCACCCGAAGCTGACTGTCGTAATGTATTTTACTATTTGTGGTACATGAGTCGTTGTCTAAAGCATGCGCATGCGTGCGTGAGTTGTGAGTGTGCGCTTAGAGTTATAATTATTATAAGATAAGCACATTATAAATACCGTAATTATTATTATTATTATTCAAGTGGTCTGTGTAAGAAACACCGCAGCCTGTAGTTGAACACAGTATGGCAAAGTTAAGTTGGTTTTGGAACATCTGTAGTGGACTTTAGGACCACTTTCTTGCAGTTGAATCGTCTGTTATTGGAGGGTTATGTATTGATCAAATGGATTTGGTACTTTCACTTGGAATAGATCTTGTTCGGACACAGCTATATCAAGCTGATTTAGTTGAATTATTTTCTGTTCATAAGTTGGTGCGACATTGTACTTGGCATCAACATTGAATTGAAATGCGTTTGTAGTAATGCTTGTTGGCAATTTAAATTCCATCCTTCTTTTTTATGAGATAATAAAAATGTTTATTACCTTAACAAATCTTGACACAAGCAAACCAGTGTGGTTAACTAATGGAATTAATAATCGTGATGGTAGCAAGACTGTAGCTATCCATGAAATGTTTTACACTGTAAAGTGGTTTAATGTAACAGATGATACAAGTTATTTTATAGCTGATGGCATTAATACCAGTATTTATTTACAATCTGGGTATTATGACTTTTGTACTTTAGCTGAATGGCTACAAAATGAATTTAAAATTAAAGCAACTTTAAATCCAGCTAACTTACTTGTTACATTGGAATTTCCAAAAGATAGTAAGTATTGATTATCAATTAGTCTTGGAAGGTTACTTGGTTTTTTTAGTTACGTTTCCAGATGAAGATTGGGAATCATTATCATCAACATTCGGTAGTCTACTAAGACCAAAAAAAGAAAAAAATAACAGGAATACACAGTATTAAATGTTCACTTAAAAGAACTAAACACAACTGAAAATGTTCACAATGGAAAGCCTTCATGTTTGTTGAGATGCTTGCCAACTGGAACTGCTCCGTATTGTAAAAGTGTGGCTGTTAGATTTCCTAATTTGCAGTTTAAGAAATTAGGTTCCAGTTTCTTTGAGTCACTGTGTATATCTGTAACTAATCAAGATGACAAACCAGTTGTGATGCATGATTTTAGTGTTGTGTTGGAAGTTAAATAATTTTATTTTTGTTATATAAAATGAGTCGTCTTGGTCCAAAGCGGAGAATTATACCAGTTGCGTGTCCGGTAACAGAGTTGAAAGATTTGGCTGATGTGCAGGATTTCGAAAAAGAGGGGAGGTGGGGGAGGTGTATGGTTTTGAATTTGATTTGACTGGCATGTACAAGAGGAAATTAATCAATGACATGAAAGACGGTGAATGACCGATTCCTAAACTTGGTCAGCTGTGTGATGTCACTGTACCTATTCCGCCTGTAAATAATGTGTCCTACAACTTAAAACATGTAAACATGGGTAATAAGTGGGTAGTTTCGCTTGTACCTACACCTGTAATTGCATCAACAATTGACTGGGACATAAAGTTTGAATTTATTAGTCCTTATGTATATACTGATGATGAAGGTGCCTTAGTGTTCAGAAAAGTTGTTAACTCTGGAACTTTGATTGTAAGCCTTGTTCCAAGTTTTGCACAAGACAACAATAGCAGAGATAAACTGAAAGTACAGGAGTACGAAAAACGGACGTATCTTCTTACAAATAGAAGTGGCAGATCTGATAAAGAAGTTGTGTTTGCACCAGCAAACTTTGCCATGGCAAAAGAAGTGACAATAGTATTTGAAATTATCATGAAATCTGTAGCTTCTGTAAAAGAGGCAGATATTGCACAGGGAATCAAACTTACATGGATGAAACAGTGCAAGAGTCATCAAAGGTCTTTATTGCTATTAAAAAAAGGTATTGATGTTATTGAGGTTTCGAGCAGTATTCCCGCTATCAAGATAGTGGTCGAAAAAACAACTTTCGTTCGTCTGAGTTACATAAAACTTGAACACAGATCTTGTTTCATTTTATTATGCTAGCAAATTATACACTTTTGATGAGTTGCAAAATGTAATCACTGATTAATAAATAAAAAAAAATATTTGTCCTAAAAAAATGGTATCCGCAACTATCGACTGAGACACTTGTAACGACACTTGTGCCTGATCTGCATGCATCAATTGTGCCTGATAAAACATTACAGGCAGACGCATTCCAATTAATAAATATTACAGAAGCATTGAAATATTTGGAAGGAGAGGAGGCGAGATTTTCCAGATGTAAAAGACGATATAAAACGGTTTTCAATTCTGTTCAAAACACATCTATGTTTGTGTATGTATGTTTCTCCTGCCTACTTCCTAAGTTCCGGAGAAAGACATGGGTTATATAAGAGACCTGATCCATTTGTTTGAGGATGGAAATGATCGTCTTATTCTATACCTGCGTATTTCTCTGTGGGCTGGCGATTGGGTGCCTGATAGGCGGGGGCAGGGGATCTAACTGTTGTATGTCCAGCGCTATGATTCCCCTTGGTTTGCATACATCTATAGCTGTTTGTGCTGTTTCAGCTGAATTATCTGTAGGGGGTATTGTTCTGTTTGCCACAGGAATTGGAAGTTTAATTGAAATTGCAATTGAGGGTGTTAGCGTTGCTACATGCCTGGCTTGCTTTGGTTTCGAAGCCCTAAACAAAAGATTTCATACAAAGTTACAGAAACATGAAGCATTGAGCACGCTCGTGGGTACGAAGCTGAGTAGTTTGAAACTTATTATCAGTAAAGCTTTGGTAGATAATTTTATTGATGATGATGAATTTAAGAGAGTGCAGGATGATTTGAATAATTATAAAAAACAGAAGTCAGAAATTCAAAATAAAATGCGTAGTCAATCACCTGTAAATGTTGAAGAACTGAAGGCCAGTTTTTTAGCAAAAGGAAAAAAGATCGGTGTTCAGGAAACCACAGAAAAACTTCAAGGACTTCTTTTAAACAAATAAAAATCAGATTTGGTAATCAATCAATATTTTTATCATATGCTTCACAGAGAGATGACATGTCATTTACACCACTTGTGCCTGATTATTTAGCCCCATCTGCTCCACCGCCAGAGTACTACTGAGAAAAAAAGTTTTTTCGTCCTTGTATCTTGTCAAATTTGTCTCAGTATCTTGGGACTGGAGTCAAGTTCTTGTAAGAACTTTATAAAAACTTAGGGTAAGTAATTAATAAGTTCTTATGGTAAGTAATTAATAAGTTCTTATGGCAACTCACTTAAGGTTACCTCTGCAGGTTCCTAAAAGTTAGTTGCAACTTGTTAATAAGTATAAAGTTTCACTTGGAACCACTTAGACAGGTGCACGATTAGGTGTTACTAAAGACAATAGTTATAGAGAGAGATAATAGGAGAATACAAATGTATCAAATTCAATAATGCCGCACCGATCATGCTCGCCACCTTTTCAAAAATCAACAGAGTGATTCGGTAATAATGGAGAGGTGATGGGGTGTCAGTGATTTTGTTATCGATAATGGCGACATTTATCAATCAGTGCGGCATTATTGAATTTTGATACTTTGTATTCTCCTATTATCTCTTTCCACTCTGAATGTTCCTACAAGATAAACGCATGTGAGCTCCAAACAATACAGTAGACTTTGGGATAAAATTCTTATCTTGTTAGGTTCTCAACCCATTAGACTATTATTCTCTCTCTCTCTCTCTCTCTCTCTCTCTCTCTCTCTCTCTCTCTCTCTCTCTCTCTCTCTCTCTCTCTCTCTCTCTCTCTCTCTCTCTCTCTCTGTCTGTTTGTCTGTTTATCTGTCTGTCTGTCTGTCTCTCTATGTCTCTCTCTGTCTCTCTCTGTCTCTCTGTCTCTCTGTCTCTCTGTCTCTCTCTCTCTCTCTCTCTCTCTCTCTCTCTCTCTCTCTCTCTCTCTCTCTCTCTCTCTCTCTCTCTCTAAACACTCACTTTGGGATCCTGTCAATTGGTGTGTGTGTGTGTGTGTGTGTGCGTGTGTGTGTGTGTGTGTGTGTGTGTGTGTGTGTGTGTGTGTGTGTGTGTGTGTGTGTGTGTGTGCGAGCGTGCGTGCGCGAATGTAACCTTCAGCGACTTGTGAACTTATATCTTAATGTAACACAAGCGACCTGTGGGTCTAATGCTTGTTTGTACTGTTAACATGTTGTTTTAGTGTTGTTTTTAATGTTGTAGTTAAGCAAGGACAAACACGAAAAGAGGCCTGTGTGCCTATTGTTTCCATCCTTGAGAAATAAAGTATCATTCATTCTCTCTCTCTCTCTCTCTCTCTCTCTCTCTCTCTCTCTCTCTCTCTCTCTCTCTCTCTCTCTCTCTCTCTCTCTCTCTCTCTCTCTCTCTCTCTCTCTCTCTCTCTCTCTCTCTCTCTCTCTCTCTCTCTCTCTCTCTCTCTCTCTCTCTCTCTCTTGGGCCTAAACACAGTCATCGCCGTCAGCACGCAGCCAGTTCCAGCCTGGCGCCCCGATTCCGCCAGGGTCAGGCTGTGACGAAAGTCTCCAGACTGGCGCCCCGATTCCACCAAGAGCAGGCTTTTGCAAAAGACTCCAGTCAGCACGATCCGAATCCTGCTGACCGTACACCAGCGCCGTTTGCGTATGGCGGTGGATCAAAGGGCCGGGGCTGCTCCAGAACACAAGCCACAGCAGCCCGGCTATGATCGCACCTCAACACTCATGGGCGCCCCTTCCTACATGGCAGGCGGTCGACCTGTGTACCCCTACCCCAACCCCCCAACTTCCCCTTCCCCCCTCCCCCCGCCGCCCCCACCCTCACCCCCCTGGAGTGCCGCAGCTTAGTGAGAGTGACTGCGCCGCCTTGTTTTCATTGCTTCAAAAGTTCAGCCTACGCGTCGGAAATTAGGACACGCGTCCCTAGGAGATAGTCATTTCGACAGTGTATGAATATTAGTAGGACACGCCCTTCCCATTTTGACAGCGTGTGTTTGAGTCGTGATTTGCATCAGTTTCTTCTTCTTTGATAAAGTTCCACTGTGCGCGTTTTTTGGACCAATTATTGACAGTAACTCCCAATCTGCTATTATCATTTCCGATTTAATTAACATTGTATTCACTTAGCGATTTTAAAAATTATTTATAGTTGCATCATTTTCTTAGACTTTAAATTTGTTCTTGTTTTTCTTTCTTCTTGTTTTTAAGTCGTCAGAATAGCTTTGTGTATTATGAACATTTTCGCAGGTGAACGTGCATAGTTCCTTCATAAGTTATTTTTCATTTGTTTTCTTTTACAGTTGCTGACTTTGTTATTTATTGTTGACATAACCAAGCAAAAAAGACGTAAACATTCCGCTGAACTCAGACTAAGCGCGTGATAAACATTGTGATTCTCCGCCGTGTATTGTTTTATTGCGCTTTTTAAGCATTCTATAAATATTGATATTAGTTGATTTTTTATGATTTTTTTTTCTTTTTTTTCTTTTTTTTTTTTGGGGGGGATTATTTTGTGTGACCATATTTATATTATATCTCTCGCTACATTTGCGTTTTTACCGACATGCAAAATCGTAATCTAAATACTGTTCCGAAACGAACAGACGAACTGAGAATTGGCCATCTTAACATATACCATCTAGTTAAAAAGGTGCCCAATTTATCTGTGTTCCTAAACACGCCCTTACATTTTCATATTTTTGGTGTGTCCGATTCAAGGCTTAAAAGTTCATTAAAGGATAACTCCATTTCTGTCCCAAACTTATCAGTACTCCGCAGAGATGCCTCAAGCCCTCAACATACTGGACTAGCAGTATATATACATAATTCAATACTTGGTAACGTCAAACGGCGACAAGACTTTGAGTCAGCTAAAGTGGAAAGCTTGTGGGTAGAAGTGAAAACATCTAAATTACACACCCCCCCCCCCCTCCTTATTGGCTTTATTTATAGAAATCCCGCAGCCAGCTGGGACTGGTATCATGACTTCGTAGCAATGATGGATAGCGTAAATCAAAATAAAGCTGACGTTGTTCTTTTGGGCGACTTTAATATTGATCTTTCTAAATCTAAAGGGTCCAATGCTGCATGGGCGTCAACAACAGCAGTATTTGGTTTAGAACAGTTAGTTAAAAACCCCACTATAACCACATGTACATCTTCAACCCAGATTGATCATATTTATGTGACAAATGATGATAAAATATCAAATGTACATGTTCCCTCCTTAGCTGTCAGCGACCATAACCTAGTATTTTGCACAGTCTCCATGTAACTAGACAAAGAGAACAAAAAGAGACATAAAACAATTAAATATCGTTCTTTCAAAAAATGTAATAACGGCGACTTTCTGCGGGATCTGCGCAATACTCCTTTCAGTGACGTTTATAACCACATTTCTCAAGACAGTGCCCTGTCGTTCTGGATGGATCTGTTCCTTGGGGTCCTAAATAAGCATGCGCCCATACGAGAAAAACGAGTTAAGCACTCTACCCTGCCACCCTGGTTAACAGTAGATATCAAATAGGCTATGTCATTTAGAAAAACAGTTTGATGAAAATAAGAAACAGCAAAATCGTGTTAAATACCTAGGGAGAGCGTCAAAAAAATTGTTATTCCAGGAAATGATTAGGGACAAAAAGATACAGCATCGGTTTGGAAAGCCCTGAATGTTATAACGAAGAGTAAATCAGCCCCTGAAATTCCATCCCATTTGTCAGCTGATATATTAAATAACCACTTCCTATCGACAGCTGAAACCCTTGCACAGTCAGCTGCAAGTAGTAACGCAGAGTACCAAGTTCCTAGTGGACTGGAAAAATACTGAGGCCAAAAATATACTGCAGACATTCATCATTCCTGATATTACCGTTGCTGAATTTATTTCTAGCATGCCGAACAAAAAGTCCACCGGGATGGATGGTATAGACAAAAATAAATCTGAAAATTGTCACTACCATATACGATAGAGGCACTCACTTATATCTTTAACCTCTGTATAAAACACAGCACGTTTCCAACTATTTTCAAAGAGGCCAAGGTAACTCCAATCCCTAAATCAAAAGATCTTGAAGATGTCAATAACTACCGTCCTATCTCACTTTTGTCGGCCCTGTCAAAGCCCCTTGAAAAACACATACAAAAACCTCGATTTTCTAGATAAGGGCAATTTTATAAATATTCATCAGTCCGGCTTTAGACCGAAACACTCATGTCAGTCAGCACTGACACACACTGTAGACAGCTGGCTGGAATCAATAAATAAAACTTGATGTCTGGAGCTGTTTTCTTAGACCTACAAAAAGCATTTGATCTTGTCGACCATGACATTCTCTTAAAGAAGCTTTTGCAGCATACCATATAAGTGAAACCGCCATAGCATTCTTTAGATCATACCTAAAAGACAGAAAACAAAAGGTATATACCCATGGAAAATACTCTAAACACAGACAAGTTAACTACGGTGTCCCCCAGGGGTCGAGCTTGGGACCTCTTCTATTTATAATATTCATTAATGATTTGCCTTTGCATATTACTAACACTGATGTCCACTGCAACCTGTTTACGGACGATACGAGCCTCCATGTTTCGGGTTTAAAAAAAAACAGCTGACATTAACCTTAGCTTACAAAGTAGTCTCAGCGAGGTTTCCGACTGGTGTAGAGTGAATCATATGATTCGTCATTCAGGAAAAACAAAGAGTATTTTAATCACTACACGACAAAAAAAAACCAACAACGCCGACCACAGCCGTTACATTTACAACTGAACGCTAAACCAATGAAACAACTCACAGAGTGTAAATTCTTGGGAATACAAGTTGACGAACAACTATGTTGGGAGACGCATATAAATACAGACTGTAAAAACATTGATAAAAACACTTTTCTGTTGTCCCAGCTTAGACAAGTAACGGATACACATACTCGTACACTGTTTTTTCATGCCCATATCAAGTCTCACGTTGATTATGCCTCCACAGTGTGGGACGGTTGTAGTGATGTTCACATGAACAGGTTAAACTCTTATATATAAAAGAGCTGTCAAAATGATAGATACGCATACCATTCCTACCATAGACACATTTAGACATCTAAACATTCTCGGCCTGCGTCAAGAACTTAATTTCAACAAATGCATTCTCATGCACAAGATATTAAATAACATGACACCGCAGTATCTAACCACCAAATTTATGTCACAGCAAGAACGCGAACGGACCTCAAGGAACAATACTTTACCCCTACCTCTTTAAAACTAGTTTATCATTTTCTGGACCGTTTGTATAGAACACTATTCCTGCACATTTGAAGACTATAGCCTCGCTTGGAATCTTTAAAACGAAACTTTTCGATTTCCTGTTGAGCCAAACAAAACATCACAGGGCATTTATTTAAACAAACTCTGATGGTTAATACTTTCATGTAATACATGCATTTATGTATAGTGTTTGTATGTGTGTGTGTGTGTGTGTGTGTGTGTGTGTGTGTGTGTGTGTGTGTGTGTGTGTGTTTGTGCTTGTGTTTATGAATGTGTGCATGGATATTACACTTTTACAACTGTGTGTATTTGTGAGATTCTGCGGGTGTGCGAACGCCTGGACGCGTGTTTCTATGTTTATTTCCACTTCTTCAACGATTTTTTTAAAAAGTTTATATTTCCTTATTTTGTTCGCTTCATATTTCTTTTTTCCCCAATTTAAAGATAGTATTTTGTGATTTGTGTCTTGTATGTAAAGTAGATTGGAATTTCATGGTCTTTTTTTTGCCGGCGTTGTCTTCCAGGTGAACTGCTTTCCACGTGAACTGCTTCATGACGGGCTTGGCGGAAAAGAGGGGTCAGTTGCATGAGTGAGCTTAGTCCTGCGCCAGCCACTAAGCAAGGCGCTACGCGATAGTGGAGCGTCTTGCTTAGTGGCTGGCGCAGGACTAAGCTCACTCATGCAACTCGACCTTGGTCTCTTCACCCCCTTTGCTGTAATCACAAATTGCGCGTCTGAAATCACTACACACTGACGGACTTTCTCTTGAGAAACACAGATGTAAATGGGGCCAGAATAAGCATACATAATACCAGACTAATAAGAGGTAAAAATCCTCATGAGTCTCAGCGACTACTGGGGCTGATGAGGGTTTCTGTCTCTTACAGCAGGGTGACATTCGCCTTGACTCAGCAATTATGGGTTTGAAACGACTAGATAAAAGATTAAATGAGACAGAATATAATAAAAAATAACGTCTTTTTACATAACAGGTGTGTTCCTCAGCTTAAACCCCTTCACTGCCGAGAAAACGTAAACACGGTCCAACTGTAAGAGGCTTAGACTCTCATGAGCCCCTGCGAATGCGGGGGCTCAGAACGATCCATGTCTCTTGCTGAAACCAATTTGTATCCGTGTACCGCAGATGGTGATGCCTTTCATCGTCGTTGAATGAATAACGATTTCGGGAACGAAATATACTTCCATTGGCAGGGAAGGGTTTAAAGGGACCTGATCTAAGCAATAAAAGGCCTAACAGTATGCAAAATCTTCTCTTACTTTTTAAAAATTAATTTTATTTATAAATGTTTGCAGTATGTCGCAAAATGCAGACATTTCTATTCTTCTTCCCCTTTGTACGTAGAAGCGTTCTTCATAAACACTTTACGTGTACCTACTCAAACGAATTGTGAATAGAAGTGTGGACCAGCCCTTGATCAGGCTAGACAACATTGATAGCCCATTGTATTGGCAAATTTTAGCAATCGAAGCCTTCCATGGTGCAGATATTAATGCAAAGAAAAGCACCTTATCTCTTTGAGCCGTATCAAAAGACAGTACATATAAATTTTGTTTGATTGTTTTTTCAATCATTGACTAGTCGGGCTGTATATATAATTTACCTTTCCGTCGCCCTAATGTGTTCACGCACCGCCAAGCGTCGCTGTAAGTGACGCTCTCCATGCATGATCATATCAGTGGCGTCTGCCGAGCTGGTTTCCTTGAGCTGCGCAGAATTGCTTCTCTCAGACCGTATCTCACAGAAGGTACGGCGTCAAGACTTGTAAATGCATTCATTACTTCCAGGCTCGATTATTGCAATTCTGTACTGGCAGGTTTACCGGCAGATCAGATTTCACGCTTGCAAATGATTCAAAACAATGCGGCGCGTCTCATCTTGAAGAAACGAAAGAGAGACCACGTTACGCCTCTACTGAAGCAGCTGCACTGGCTGCCCGTCAAATTCCGTTGCCAGTACAAAATTGCAATTTTCGCCTATCGGCATTTTGACGGATCTCTCCCGCCGTACCTCTCTGCCAAGCTGTCTGCCTATCAGCCATCACGCACCCTCCGTTCCTCCAGTGAAAAGCTGTTAAAAATCCCGAAGCTCAACATGAAAACTGTCGGGGAGCGTTCTTTCACCTTTTTCGCCCCAAGTGTGTGGAACTCGCTGCCAACGGAAATACGGAATCTGCCCACATTGTCACAGTTCAAGGCTCACTTAAAGACTTTTCTTTTTTGTCGGGCATTTAACACTTAGCTCATATTTAGCTAACTGTTGACTGACTGCCACCTATTCTGATCCCAGAGGAAGTGAATGTAAGGTGTGGGGAAGGGATGGGGTGGTTTAAAGTAGTGCATAATTGTGCGTGTGTGTCTGAGAGAGAAAGGGTGTGCTGTTGTGCATGCGCAGTGAGTCCAGTGTTTTCCTGGAGAACAGCGCTATACAAGAACTATGTATTATTATTATTATTATTATTATTATTATTATTATTATTACTTGAATTAAATAGCGACAGTCGACTTTTCTCAAGTTTCACTTATGACACTTTTTTTTATTTTTATTGTGGTCTCCTTCAAATGATTGCAGTGATAGTCGTCAAGGTCCAAGTTCGGGAGAGTGCATTTCAATAGGGGCCCATCGGGTCAAACTCGTGGATGAGAGCTGGTTTCTCTTTGGCTTGTTTGACGAAGACTGCTCCTTCACTGTCACCGTTTATTGTAAGTTGCTTACACAATGCGCGCCCGTGTGTGTGTGTGTGTGTGTGTGTGTGTGTGTGTGTGTGTGTGTGTGTGGTTTGTGTGTGTGTGTGTATGTGTGTGTGCGTACGTGCGTCCGTGTATGTGTATGTGTGTATGTGTGTGTGTGTGCGTGTCTGGTTTGTGTGTGTGTGTGTGTGTGTGTGCGTTTCTTGTGTGTATTAGTGTGTGTGTGTGTGTGTGTGTGTGTGTGTGTGTGTGTGTGTGCTTGTGTGTTTGCGTGCGTCATTTCGTGTATTAGTGTGTTATGTGTGCGTGCGTGCGCGCGTGCGCGCGCACGCGTGTGTGTGTGTGTGTGTGTGTGTGTGTGTGTGTGTGTGTGTGTGTGTGTGTGTGTGTGTGTACAATACTGATTTTTTTCGACGAATTTAATTTGTTTCCTACCGTTTATTTATTTACTTTTTTATTTCTGGCAGTTAGAAACAATTTTCAGGTTTTGAACGTAGTTGAGTCTTTACTGTTTATCAAATACCAGTTAAAGGGATTTGCTCCAGGCAATAAACGGCTAATAATTCACAATATCCGCATTACAAAATGTTCTCAGTCTGTCTTATTGCTATACACAGGGCTAACTAATGAAGTTATTTCGTAAAATGAGAGACATTTACTGTTATCTTTTGTACGTAGGACAGTATCCACTTTGCGCACAAGGTGTGCGCCTATATTCTCACAGGCAAGCAAGCAGGGTAGCAAAGTCTTAGTTGAGGCAAGACAACTTTGATGGCTGTTGTTGCTGTCCCGAAGTGTTTGATAAAATACTGCTCTTCTTTTTGCATTATGGCGTGTCCAGTCTGTGAGCACATTTCGAGTGAGCCTGTAAGGTAATTTTAAAACTAACTTCCTTCCTATCTTCTTGAATATATACTTATTTCGAGTTTTCTTTTTATAACGACAACATTTCCAAGGGACGGATACATTAACTCATTCAGCCCAGCGTACGTATCTCCCAAATTTTGGAGGCGTCATCTAATGACTATGCAACGGTTGCAGAGATGGATCGACCATGATAATTCAAGGGCAGTGCCAGATTAGCTTTACGCCAACTGGCGCCAAGCTAATCTGGCACTACCCTTCAATAATCATGGTCGACTTATCTCCTGCTGTAGTGCGTCAGGGCTGAATGGGTTAAGATGTGGCTTTCATTTGTTTCAGTGAACTTAGCGGGCTGAAAGATAGAACAGTATGGCTAGGGAAGATTGAGAGCAACAAATTAACTGATTCCAGTTAACTTATATTAAAAAAGATGCAGCCCTATAGTCAAAGACTGCCCAGTTTGCTGGAATCAATCATTCAAACAATGTAGCACAATCCCAAGATCAGCAAATTCCACACATTTTTGGCTCTCGTGCAAAGCAAAAGTGAGTCTATGTTTCTGGGCCAGCTGTCGTCCGTCAGTCGTCCTTCCGTCGTCCGCCGTCGTCCGTGGTAAACTTTAATGTTGGCATATTTTCTCGAAGACTATTTAAGCTACAGTCTTCAAACATGTCCGACGGATACTTTGTGGCAAGACCTTTTTACACATACCAATTTCCTTGACCTCTCGCAAAGGTCAATTCAATTCAAGTAACTTTATTTATCCCTTAAAGGGCAATTACATTTGTGTGGACGGGGGGGGGGGGGGGGGGGGGGAACAATCAAATAAAAGTCATTCAATAAACATTAATTAATATCAGGACATTCTGACATCCCATATGTACCTGATATTAACATTCTAAATCTGTAAGACTTATAATACTAATATTAAGACATATTAAAATTCTAAACTAACACAATTACTTAAACATTATTTAAAACTTATAGAGCATTATTAACGACATTATCAGCGAACACATTAACGTCTTACTTTCCAGTTACACCCTCTACAACTGTCCATCCAGGCCAGCGATACCCACGCGATGAAACAGCTGTATAAACACCCACACACACACACACACATCACACACACGCACACACACTTTTAACAGCTGTGTAGATTTACAAAATATTTAACAGTCGGACGGCAACAGGGATGAAAAACAGTTTCCTGCGGTTGGTTTTACATAATGGTTGTCTTTATCGGCGGCCAGACGGGAGCAATTAAAGAGGTCTTTTATCACGTGAGCATCACTAGCCAGGATGGAAGTAGCTTTTCTTACAATCTGACGATCGCAGAACACGGCTAAACTTCTCTGTTCTTCCCCAATGATCTTGGAGCTGAGATGAACAATTCTCTGAAGACTGTTTTTGTTTTTAACACTAAGATTTGGGAACCAGCAAATGAACGAAAAAGTCAGGACGCTTTCTAAGAAAGATTTGTAAAACAAAGTTAAAATGGTCCTGTCAACAGAGAAAGAGTCCAGCTTTCTCAGAAAATACAATCTCTGTTGGCCTTTCTTCACAACTCAGTATTGTCATCCCAACTCAGTTTATCATCGAAGATGGTGCCTAAGTATTTATACTTCTGGACAATGGCAACTTCCTTATCGTGTATAACAGTCTTACTGTGATACTGCTTGTTCATCCTAAAATCAGCAATAAGGTCACATGTCTTACCCACGTTAAGCTCTAAAAAAAATCATCGCACCATTGAACAAAGTCATACAATGAGGGTCCATGTTCATCAGATGACCCTTGCTGAAGGGAAAGTAAGGCGCTGTCATCTGAAAACTTGACAATGTAATTGTCAGCATGACCACTCCTACAATCGTCAGTGTACAGGATGTAAAGGAGTGGAGATAAGCAGCACCCCTGGGGGGACCCGGTGCACGTGACAGCAGTACTAGAGAAGCGACCATTAACCAAAACACGTTGTGGTCTACCGATAAGGAAATCTGTAATCCACAAAACAAGCTGTGGGTGAAGGTTGAAATTATACAGTAATCTCTGGGCTAACATGTGTGGCTGCATGGTATTAAAGGCAGAGGATAAGTCAGCAAATAAGATCCTGGCATGTGCACCAGGTCTGTCCAGATGAGTGTACAGTTTGTCTAGAATGAACAGCTTGGCATCTTCAACACCCTTTCCAGCCCGGTAAGCAAACTGCAATGGATCCATTTTACTGTCAGTTGCAGACAAAACAAAAGCTCGGACAATCTTCTCCAAAGTTTTCACGACAAGGGAGGTTAATGCAACTGGTCGGAAGTCGTTCAGTTGTTTTGGGTTATCTTTCTTAGGAAGTGGAATGACTGTTGAGGTTTTCCATGCGGAGGGAATAGAGCAGTTATCTAGGGAGAGCTGGAAAAGGTGTTGAAAAACACCACTAAGCTGTTCAGCACAGAACTTCAACGTCCTGCCACAGATCCCATCAGGACCGGCATTCTTGTTCACATTAATTATTTTCAAACACCTCTCAACACTCTCTTGTTCAATAACAATAGAGCCATCGTGTATCAGTGACTTCCTCAGATCAGCTACATCAGACGAAAAATCGCGCGTTGTTTCGAAACGGGTAAAAAAGGAGTTAAGAGCATCAGGCAACGTGTCGTCACTGAAGCCCGCAAGACCGATCTTCGATTTGTGCGTATCGTTGGCATTGTTGACAGCAGACATAATCTTTATGCCTTGTCAAGCGGCACGCAAATTACCACTAACGAGTTTCATTTCCACCTTGTGTTTGTATGCCAGCCTTGCCTGTCTGATCGCAGCTTTCACTTCCTTATTCACCCGTTTATTTTCCTCTGCCGTACCCTGATAAAAAAAAAAACTTTTCTTTTTGTTGATAACGTTGTTCGATTCTTTTGTTATTCACGGTCAAGGTTACATGGGATAAGGAAATAGGTCCAAAATGGTCATATTTTGACAAAATTAATTTGGTCTCAAATACTATTTTCAATTTCAAACCCAACCAGGGCCGGATCAGTTACCTCGAGGGGGGGGGGGATAAACGTGTGTGTGGAAACTCACCTAAACATCAAACAGGGATGAGGAGGGGGGGTCCAAACACCCTAAAAAGGGACTTTGTTATAGCATTTTAAAGAATTTGGGGTCTGAAGAGGGATGGGGGTGGGGGTGGAGGGGGGTGTTCCGGAACCCTTGGACTCCCCCCCCCTCCCAAGATCGCCCCTGCCAAAACAGGTGGTAAGCCCTTCCTGTGCATACTAATTTCGATGTCCCATGGGAAAGTTCCAGGGCCACAAGAGATCACTAAATAGGTCACCAATAGATATTTCTTGACGAAATTTGTTTTCTCGAATACTGTTTACAGCTTCAAAACCAAACTTTGGGTCCAGAGATGCCTGAAGGTAAGATATTCATATGCATGCTAATTTGGATGACCCTCAGAAAGGTCAAGGGTCACAGAGATCAGCAAATGTGGTGAAAAAAAGTAGAATTTTAGCTTTTATCAGCACTTTTACAAGACACCTGACAGAAAGGTAGCTGATAAGACCTTTCCATATATACTATTTTTGGTTCACAACTCGCAAAGGTCGAGCTTGGGCAGTGGGCAAGTCCTTAGGACTTGTTCGGGGAGTTAGGCGTCCCTGCCCACCACAGCCTTGGGCAGATGGGGCTCGTAAGCCTTGGATGGCAGACCATCTAGGAGAAGGAAAATTCTGAATCAAAACCTCCGCTGCCTTGTGTCACATCCTGACATGGAAAAGGCTTCAGGAGTAAACTTCGTGGAAAAATCTGGAGTCGGAGCCCCTAAGGCATTCCGTCGTTGCATTAAACATCGTTCTGGCATCTCCTGCGACGCCGCCGGTGCCACACTGTAAAGGCTCTGTCGTTCCTTTGGATCCATCAGCGTCGTGGAAAAGGGTGGAGGGGGGGGGGAGGGGGCGTGCTGAATGGGCAACAGCCTATCCTCCATATCACACCGCCCAAGCTTGCATCCGAAAAGCGTTCACCTACAACTTGGAGAGGACACTCCAGCTTTGTCTTTGGCGTAGACACAACACGGGGAGCAGCAGATACCGGTTATAAGCCATCGCTCATTTGGCGTAGAGCGCGGCGCCAAGGGTTACTTCCGACGTTGGGATTGTCAGATCTCAGGCCACGGAACACAGTGCCGTTTCCGTACTGTCTCTTAGCCTTAGTCAGTCCCAGTCATCCCCTAATATTTCAATCCCCTAAAAAATACTACCGCTTACCAGCTGCACATTTGCCATGCACAAAATACCAAAAAACCAGCACATTAACTGTCTCATGTTTTGGTTATGAACCTGATTCCTTACCAACCCCACACCCAACCACAGCTGAAATCAGCGTGCCCCTCAAATCCCTACGTCAACGGCAACTCAACATAGGCCCACAATTGTCCACTGGATAAGCTCAGGATGGTATGAATCAAAGCACCAAACATGCCTCCTCTTATCTAACTAGAAATTTCCAGCAAGTTCCAACATTCAGCCCTACTACAAATTTTCAAACGAGACATAAAGTTATTTTTAAAAACACCGGTCCTTGCACTGCCTGAACTGCCCAATTTGAATATGTAACATGACCCTCACTGGACAGCTACCGCCCGCCTCAAGCTGGGCAGCCCCCAGCCAGCACGGTGCTTGTCCTGCCACGGTCTGCTTTCTTCGTTGGGTGCATGAAATTAGGAACCATGTAACAGCAGATCGCAACCTCGCATCAGGCAACAACAGTACAGAGAGAAAGAGACCAACTCTAAAACTGGGAAGAAAGAGACCAGCTCTAAAACTGTAAAGTTGAAATGACCGGACAATGTTGACTGGACTTTCCGAAAACTATATCAGCGATGCCAGGAAAACCACTGTCATCAACGACGAGCTGAAGAGACTCAGTGTAGAGATAGCTGCCCTTCAGGAAACTCTACTAGCGGATGCTGGCACACTAAAGGAGAAGGACTATACGTTCTATAGGCAGGACAAGAGTTCTGACGAGCGGAGAGAGTACGGAGTAGGCTTTGCAGTGTGGAACTACATGGTGAGTATGGTTGAACTAGGCAGTAATGGCTCAGAGCGACTCCTCACTCTTCGCCTCAACACCACCGAGGGCCACATTACCCTTGTCAGCGCGTACGCACCGACACTGTTCGCCACGCCAGACGCCAAAGATAAGTTCTACGAGAACATCGTAACTATCACCAGGAGCGTCCCAAGAAAGGAACAGATTGCAGACCACGACTCCTAGCCTTCCTGCCTCGGCCAGTTTAGTGTGAGCAAGATGAACGAGAATGGGCAGCGGCTGCTTGAGATGTGCACCTATCACGTCCTGTGCATCACCGACTCCTACTTCAAAACCAAAACTCAACACAAGGTCTCCTGGAGACACCTGCGCTCCAAGCACTGGCACCAACTGGATATGATTCTGGTTAGGCGCGCCAACTTGAAGAACGTTCTTTACACACGCTCCTACTATAGCGCGGACTGCGACACAGACCATTCGTTGGTGTGTCGCAAGATCAGGCTGCAACCGAAGAAGTTCCATCGCACCAAGTAGCTAGGGAAACTCGCATCGATGGTAGCAAAATGTTCCAGCCCGACCTCGTGGAACAGTTTGCAGAGGCCTTACAGAAGAAACGTGAAACCTCACAGCCCGGTGACTCTGCCACAGAGAAGTGGGAAACCCTGCAGGACACCATGCACCGCACTGCCTTGGCCACCTTTGGGAAGAGGACATCGAAGACATAAGACTGGTACGAAGCCAAGTCAACCGAGATGTCCACCATCATCGTAGCTAAGCGAACTGCCCTTGCTGAGTACAAACGGTCACCCAGCAAAACAACCCTGCAGGTTCTCAGGACTGCCAGGAGCAAAATTAAACAGTCTGCCAGGCGCTGCGCCAACGAATACTTGACGGAGCTTAGTGAAAACATTCAGATTGCAGCCGTTACAGGTAACATCAGCGGAATGTACGACGGCATTAAGAAGGCCTCCAATCCTCCACCGGGGAAGTTATTACGGACAAAGGCCAGCAGCTGGAGAGATGGGTGGAACACTATTCTGACCTCTATCCCAGACATAACGTCGTGACCCCATCAGCTCTTGACGCCATCAAGTGCCTGCCTGTAATAGATGAGCTAGATGCAGTGCCAACAATAGAGGAACAGCAAAGCCATTGACAGCTTGTCCTCCGACAAAGCCCCAGGCAACGATGTTATCCCCCCCCCCCCCCCCGGATTTGATCAAGAACTGCAGACCACCCTCCTTCTCCTCCTGCATGAGGTCCTATTCCAGTGCTGGCAGGACGGAGAGGTACCACAAGACATGAGGGATGCTAAGATCATCGCCCTCTACAAGAACAAGGGCGAGCGGTCCAAGGTAGACATGGTCTCTCTCCGTCAACTCCAGGAGAAGTGCAGGGAACAAGACATGCCTCTGTATGTCGTTTTTATTGACCTCAACAAAGCCTTCGACCTGGTCAGTAGAGACGGTCTGTTCAAGATCCTCTCAAAGATTGGATGCCCGCCCGAACTGCAGAGTATGATAGAATCCTTCCACACCAACATGAAGGAGACAGTGCAGTTCAAAGGCAGCCCATCCGAACCCTTTGACGTATGCAGCGGAGTCAAACAAGGCTATGTCCTCTCCCCTACTCTCTTTGGGATCCTCTTCGCTGTCCTGCTCAAGCATGCCTTTGGTAATGCATCAGAAGGAATCTACCTGCGAACCAGATCAGATGGCAGGCTTTTCAACCTTGCACGCCTTAAAGCCAAGATGAGGATACGCGAAGCCCTCATCAGGTACATGCCGTTCGCTGACGATGCGGCAGTACCCAGCAGGAACTGCAGTCACTGATGGACTGATTCTCCCAGGCTTGCAATGACTTCGGACTGACTATCAGTCTAAAGAAGACTAACGTCCTGAGACAGGACACAGAGACACCGCCATGCATCACAACTCGAGTGTGGACAAATCCCAAGCTGAATGTGAAAACAAAGATGGCTGTGTACAACGCCTGTGTCATCAGCACACTGCTGTATGGCAGTGAGAAATGGACCACATATGCCAGACAGGACAGAAGACTCCACACCTTCCACCTGAGAAGCACCCGCCGTATTCTAGGCATATCTTGGCAAGATAGAGTGGCCAACACCGAAGTCCTGTTCCGCGCTGGCCTTTCCAGTATGTACACCCTGCTCAGACAACGCACACTGCGCTGGCTCGGTTACGTTCATCGCATGGAGGATGGCCGCATCCCAAAGGACATCCTCTACGGAGAACTAGCAGCTGGGAGAAGAAACACTGGTCGCCCCAAGCTACGATTTGTAGATGTCTGCAAGAGGGATATGAGAGCACTGGACATTGACACCGGGTCTTGGGAACGCCTTGCGGATGACCGTGAAAAATGGAGAAGTACCCTCCACCAACACCTCGAGTCAGGAGAAGAGAAGATGTCGAAAGCAGCAGCAGACAAGCGGGCACGCAGAAAGGAGTGCACAAACTCCATAAAACCAGCTACCTCGTACATTTGTGTCCTTTGCAGCATCGACTGCCACTCCCGCATTGGCCTCTACAGCCACAAACGATGCTGCTTCAATCAGATCAGAACAGCTAGGATGCGTTATCTATGGTCGATTCAGACCGACAGAGGTCCAATAATAATACTCGCAAAGGTCAATCGTCACGGGAGATTGACAGAAGTGTCAAAAACGAATAGTGTTTGAGAAAACGTGAATTTCGCAAGTATAAAAGTCAACCCTTTAGAACTGATCATTCATGCACGTGAACCTTTTAAGGGCTTTGCCATTCTTGTTCAACATTAGAGGTGAAAGAAAATATGCAAGGAAAAATGGGAGGTGAATTTTGGGGAAGTTCTACAGAGTCTACCTAAGTCTAACACCCGTATCCATTATTCCTTATAACATTGTGCAACATTATTGTAAGACATGATAAGAACATTTCTGAAAAATAAAATGCGACTGTTAGCTCTTCACTGCTTGGAGCAGGTCGCTTTAAAAACGAGTAAGCAATAATTTTGTTAATATAATTACGTTAACTCATTCAGCCCGACGGCCGTATTTCCCAAATTTTGGAGGCGTCATCTAATGACTATGCACCAATCGCAGGAGATGGATCGACCATGATAATTCAAGGGTAGTGCCAGATTAGCTTGGCGTCAGGCGTCAAGCTAATCTGGCTCTACCCTTGAATTATCATGGTCGACCCATTTCCTGCTGTAGTGCGTCAGGGCTGAATGGGTTAATAAGTTTATGTTTCTGCACAATGCAATGTTGTATAGTATAAGTAATTGGTAGCAAGGGTTTGCTGCACGCACCTTTGTAGGCCTGAGGGAGGTCAAAGGAACCATTGTACCCCGTTAAAGAAATCAAGAAGAAATCTTCGGACATGGATCACGCCAGATATGGCTGACGTCAAAGGAATATACATTTATACATAATAGACTTATGACGTAATTTAAAATCTTTTATGGCGTTGTCGTTTCCAGTAGTGTGCCTGTTGTTTGGAACAACACTAAGTATCGTTGTACTTTAGAACGTTTTGGTGATCTTTTATAGAACAAAACTTTCATCCAAGATGCATCACAAAGAGGGCTACAAGAAGTCCGCCATTTGTCGCTACAAGGGTTTTTATAGCTCGGTCACATGGTACGGTTTGCGCTAAAGCGATTGGTCGTGTGACGTAGGGATGAAAACAACTGCAATTCATAGAGATATTCAAATCTATTTAGATCCTTCCCTACGAAGCGCCAAGGCTTTTATCAGACATCGATACATGCTTATAAATCGTGATGTCGGATTCCTAAATCACAATAGTGTACATTTTGCTCAGGTATTGTTTTACTCTAGTCTTACCCGTTCAAATCTTGGTGGAATTTTCGCGCATCATGGCCAGACATAGGGAGCCCGGAGGAGTAGGAAAATTGGCAGAAGAGTCACCATCAGCATCGTGTGCTAGTGTAGTCACTTCCGCACCACAATTTAATGTTAGCTCCATGCAAATCGCATGAGTAAAACAAGTAAGGAAGCGGGGCGGCTGGTTCAAACTCGCTGCTGAAAATTGCTGATAGGTCGTCCACTGATAGTGTTTAAACGAGTTCAATGCCGCCGGAAGTGGTAATTTCTGTGCGACTGATTGTGGGGGTTGAAAATTATCCAAAGGAAGTAAATCCGTCCGTTACCTTTTTCATTTGAAAACAGTTGTTTCCAATCTGAACAGTTGTTTTGTCCGGCTGATCCATATACCTCTCCAGTATTTTACTTTTACAAAACGGAAGTAGTCTCTTCAATGTTAAGAAGTACCGAACGATAAAGAAACACGCTTAGAAAAGACGGGGACAACACAATTTATTAATATTTCGGGTAAATACCCTTTGTCAAAATAGACAAACAACCAGAGAAATCAGCCGCTACTTATCTTCTTTCGTAGAAGGGATGTGGCAACTGAAGGAGGTGACGTAAAAGAAAAGGAAAAGGAAGAACAAAATTGCGGAAAAAGTAAAAATGACGTCAACGAAAAAACTCATAAAAGAGAGACTCGGAGAGAAACAGAACACGAGAGACAAGAGTGTGTGTAAGCGCGCGCGGGAGCGAGCAAAAGTGAAAGCGTGTGTGTGTGAGGTCAGAGAGAGAGAGAGAGAGAGAGAGAGAGAGAGAGAGAGAGAGAGAGAGAGAGAGAGAGAGAGAGAGAGAGAGAGAGAGAGAGAGAGAGAGAGAGATGATGATGATGATGATGATGATGAAACTTTATTTTTCAACGGTAAAAAGTTTTGACAGAAAACAAATCGTCATTTTAAGAAAAGAAGGGAAACTATTAAATAT
This sequence comes from Semisulcospira habei, assembly GCA_036245525.1. NCBI lineage: Eukaryota > Metazoa > Mollusca > Gastropoda > Semisulcospiridae > Semisulcospira > Semisulcospira habei. The sequence goes on along the minus strand of BTPG01000001.1, from coordinate 229,066,644 downwards.
ATATGTACATACAAAACCCAATAGCATCATTATATACAGACAAAAAATAATACTCATCACACACACATGCACAGACGCACGCACGCGCGCGCTCCGCTCACACATACACCCACACGCACAAACAAACACGAGCACACACACGCACATGCGCACACACATATAAAAACCATCTGTATGAAATACATGAGGTACAGGAAATATTACAGTACTTGAGAAACGTACTAGGTCTGACTCATCAGGAAATCAAAAGGTTTTGTTTTAAAACTTCCTGGTGAGGTAATAGTTTTCAAATGTGCAGGGATAGAATTCCAAGCAAACGGACCAGAGAATGACATACTAGTTTTAAAAAGGTCAATTCTTGGCAGTGGTAGGGGTAAGGTATTGTTTCTTGAGGTCCGTTCACGTTCTCGGTGAGATATAAATTTAGTGATTAGATACTGGGGTGTCATATTATTCAGTATCTTATGCATATAGACGCATTTGTTAAATGTAAGTTGCTGACGCAGACCGAGAATGTTTAAATGTCTAAATTTGTCTGTGGTAGGGATGGGGCGTCTATCTATCATTTTTACAGCTCTTTTGTATATGGAGTTTAATCTCTTCATGTGGACATCACTGCAGCCGTCCCACACTGTGGAGACATAATCAACATGGGACTTTATATGAGCATGAAAAAACAATTTACGGGTATTTGTATCCGTTACATGTCTAAGCTGGGACAATAAGAAAGTGTTTTTAGCAATGGTCTTGCAAACAGCATTTATATGAGTCTCCCAGCATAGTTGTTCATCAACATGTATTCCTAAGAATTTACGCTCAGTGACTTGTTCAACAGGTTCAGTGTTTAATTGTATTTGTAATGGCTGTAATCGGCGTTGATGTTTTTGCCGCGTGGCGATTAAGATACTCTTTGGTTTTGCTGGGTGAAGAACCATATGGTTCTGTCTACACCAGTCAGATACCTCATTGAGACTGCATTGTAAACTATGGCTAATGTCCGTGGTTTTTTTTTTGCCAGAAACATGAAGACTCGTATCGTCAGCAAATAGATTACAATTAACGTCAGAATTAGTGATATGCAACGGTACATCATTAATAAATAGTATGAATAGAAGAGGGACCAAAATAGATCCCTGGGGGACGCCGTATTTTACATTTCCTTGCTTAGAGTATCTTCCATGGGCGTACACCATTTGTTTTCTGTCTTCGAGATATGATCGGAAGAATGCTATAGCGGTTGCGTCCAAGTGATAAACGGTTAGTTTATTTAGGAGAATGTCATGGTCCACAAGGTCAAACGCCTTTTTAAGGTCTAAGAAAACTGCTCCTGACATCAGGCTTTTATTGATTGATTCCAGCCAGCTGTCTACAATATGTGTCAGTGCTGACTGACAAGAATGTTTCGGTCTAAAACCAGACTGGTGAATATTAAGTAATTTACCTTTTTCCAGAAAATCAAGGAGATGTTTTTGAATGTGCTTTTCAAGGGGTTTTGACAAAGCTGACAGAAGGGAGATTGGACGATATTTATTAATATCTTCAAGATCTTTAGATTTGGGGATTGGGATTACCTTTCCTTCTTTAAGAATGATTGGAAATGTACTTTGCTTTATGCAGAGGTTGAAAATATATTTTAGCGATTCTACTGTATACGGTAATGAGATTTTTAGGGTTTCATTATCAATACCATCAATGCCAGCAGACTTTTTGTTGGGCATGCTAGAAATATATCTGCCGACTTCCGCAACTGTAATATCAGGGATGGTGAAAGTATTTGATATAGTTGTTTTTTTAAAGTGTTCTCTGAGAGAACTCGGCACTTCATACGGTTTACTGTTATTTGCAGCTGACAATGCCAATATTTCGGCTGTCGTTAACAAATGGTTATTTAATATATCAGCTGACATATGAGATGGGATTTCGGGTGCTGATTTACCCTTTCGTTATGACGTTCAGAGCTTTCCAAACAGATGCCGTGTCCTTTTTGTCTCGAATCATTTGTTGGAAAAAAGACTTCTTAGACGCTCTAACTAAATATTTGACACGATTGCGTTGTTTTTTGTATTCTTCGTACTTTTGCTCTTTTTACAGTTTGTCTCTAAATGACATGGCCTGCTTGATATCCGCTGTTAACCACGGTGGTATGGTGGAATGTTAAACTCGTTTTTCACGTATTGGCGCATGTTTATTGAGGACACTGAGAAACAGATCCATCCAGCACGGCAAGGCACTGTCAGGAGATTGCTGATCATAAACCTCAGTAAACGGAGCATTGTGCAGGTCCCACAGAAATTCGTCTTTATTAAAGTGTTTAAAGGAGCGATATTTTATAGTTTTATGTCTTTTAGTTTTTTGCTTGTCTAGTTTCATGGAGACGTTACAACATACTGGGTTATGATCGCTGACAGCTAAGGAGGGAACCTGCACATTTTATATTTTATCGTCATTTGTCACGTAAATGTGATCAATTAAGGTTGAGGATGTAGATGTGGTTCTAGTGGGTTTTTTAACTAATTGTTTTAAACCGAATAAGGCTGTTGTTGATGCCCAGAGACGTAGAGAGAGAGAGAGAGAGAGAGAGAGAGAGAGAGAGAGAGAGAGAGAGAGAGAGAGAGAGAACGGGAAGTACCCTTGGGCACGAAGTAGGCTGAGTGTCTAATACACAAAGCCTGCTAAACACCAACCCGAAGGCAAACTTTATATCACCTTCAAGTTGAGGACTACCTCGGGGAAAAACGGGAGGACCCCCGGAAAAAAAAACAGCATTTAGCACGGTATACAACAAGTAAGAAGTCATTGAAACAAAGCAAATAATCAATTCAGTAAGAGAATATTGGTATAAGTGGAGAGTACGTAGTTGTGAAACCGTCTTCAAGGGTAACTCAAAAAACGTTATTTAAAAAAACCGGGGATTTTTTTTTTTTTTTTTTTTTTTTTTTTTTGGGGGGGGGGGTGGGGGGAAGAAAGAAAGAGAGAGAGAGAGAGAGAGAGAGAGAGAGAGAGAGAGAGAGAGAGAGAGAGAGAGAATGAATGAATGAATGAATGAATGAATGAATGAATGAATGAAACTTTATTTTCCAAGGATAAAAGAATAGGTTTTCATTCGTGTCCTTGCTAAACACTACAAAACAAAATAACGTACATAAAATCACTCTCTTACACACACACTCACGCGCGCGCCGGTGTGCAATTGCCGCGTGCACAGGTTTGTGCCAGATTGGCTTGTAGCCTACAGGCGCCAAGCCAAGCCTGCACAACCCTCCACACACACACACACACACACACACACACACACACACACACACACACCGGCATAAGCATATCATGTACACATACGTTCTATCACTTAAAACTATACAACAGCAAATATAAAAAGTATAAAGGATTTTGTACATAAAACCGCTATTGTTCTCATCATAAAAATCAACACGGCTCACTCCAACCAACATACAACAGGCATACGCACACACACACTGGCACACACACGCGCGCGCGCGCGTGTGTGCAAGCACGTAGGGATGCGCGCGTGCACACACATACACATGCACACTCACACACACAGATAAACACACACCCGCGCACACACGCGATAGCGGCCTCCCCGCGCCACTAAACCGCGCACAGCTAGATGCTATAGTCTGCAGTAAACGTGCACACACATACACATGCACACTCACACACAGATAAACACACACCCGCGCACACACGCGATAGCGGCCTCCCCGCGCCACTAAACCGCGCACAGCTAGATGCTATAGTCTGCAGTAAAAGTAATGTCATGTATAGCGATCCCGAGAGAGAGAGAGAGAGAGAGAGAGAGAGAGAGAGAGAGAGAGAGAGAGAGAGAGAGAGAGAGAGAGAGAGAGAGAGAGAGAGAGAGAGAGAGAGAGAGAGAGATGATGATGATGATGATGATGATGAAACTTTATTACATAACGGTAGAAGTTTTGACAGATACAAATACGTCATTTTTCAAACTTGCCGTTTCTAAAGTAGGCCTACTACAACATGAAATATAATGAAGACAAACAGCAACAAAAAAATTTTACGCAAACAAAAATCATAACTAAATAAGTACAGACACACGCAGTACAGAAAATGATACTACTAAGGTAGTAATAAACAAATACAAAAAAGAAAGTAACACTCCTCAGCACAAATTACAAAGGAAAAAAATCATAGTACAGCAAAAACAAGCACAAAGTACCAAGAAACAAACATACATACACATAGAGAGAGAGACAGAGAGAGAGAGAGAGAGAGAGAGAGAGAGAGAGACAGACAGACAGAGAGAGAGAGACAGAGAGAGAGAGACAGAGAGAGAGAGATAGTCTGCAGTAAACGTGCACACACCTACACACACCCGCGCACACACGCGATAGCGGCCTCCCCGCGCCACTAAACCGCGCACAGCTAGATGCTATAGTCTGCAGTAAAAGTAATGTCATGTATAGCGATCCCCAGAGAGAGAGAGAGAGAGAGAACGAACGAACGAACGAACGAAACTTTATTTTCCAAGGATTGAGATATTAGGCGCGCAGGCCTTTCTTACAATCTGTCCTTGCTAAGCTACTTAAGGAACACCAACCAAACAACAAAAACTAACTAATAATAAACGTCACACACACGCATACACACACGCACACAGACACACGTATACATGTACTCGTGCACATGCGCACTTTTGTACATACACATACACACGTAGGTGCGCACATAATTATCTAACATATAAGTAGGTATGATATTTTGTGTACTATCAAAAACAAGTTAGAAAACTGAACAAACAATTTGGAGGCTAGATGAAAAAAAAATTAAAAAACATGAAGCGTATTATGTCAAAAAACAAAGAAGAAGAAAGGATCAGCATAACGATGTCTTAGGAAGGTAATCATGTACTCTACTTTTAAACAGAGAGAGGGACGTGGTTTGTTGAATAGTGGGAGGAAGAGAATTCCATAAAAGAGCACCTGAATAAGACAGGCTAGATTTGAACAGGTCTATACGGGGCCTTTTTATAGAGAGACTGTTCCTGGAGGTGCTGTATTTTTTTTTCAGTTGGCGAAAAAAGCCTAGATAAGTAAGGTGGAGCTTTCCCGTTAAGAATTTTGTGCATCAGTACACATTTGTTTAGTGCGAGGTGCTTAACCAGAGGGAGAAGTCCGATGGCCTGCAGCTTGGCATCAGTGGATAAAGACGGATCAGGGAGGATAAGCTTAGCAGCGCGCTTGTATAATGAGTTTATCTTCTTTAAGTGATTTTCACTGCAGCCATCCCATATTGTTGAGGCATAATCAATGTGTGGTTTAATGTAGGCATTAAAAAATAGTTTGCGCGTCTTAAGGTCAATGATCGTTTTAAGTTTGGAAAGTAGAAACAAATTTTTGGACAAATGTTTTCTCATATAATATAGGTGGTTATGCCAGCTTAGATCATCATCTATTATTACTCCAAGCAGGCGGTGTTGACTGACCTGCTCAACTGAGATGGAGTCCAAAGAAAGGTTGAGTGATGGAGGTTTGAGCTGATGTTTCTGGCGGGTTGTGATAAGCATGCTTTTTGTTTTTGTGGGATTTACAAGCATGCGATTTTCATTACACCACCGAGAGACTTCATGAAGACTCTCTTGAAGATTATTTGCAATTTCAGGCACAGAGAGAGAGAGAGAGAGAGAGAGAGAGAGAGAGAGAGAGAGAGAGAGAGAGAGAGAGAGAGAGAGAGAGAGACAGAGACAGAGACAGAGAGAGAGACAGAGAGACAGAGAGACAGACAGAGACAGACAGAGACAGACAGAGACAGAGACAGAGAGAGACGGGGGCGTGAGGGGAGGGGAGGGGGGAAGGGAGAGGAAGAAGTGGAAGAAAGGTAAGGGAAAAAGCGTAAGGCAGAAAGAGGGAGAGAGAGAGAGAGAGCAGAATAGGAGGGGGAGGCCCGAAGAAGTAGAGAAAGAGAGAGAGAGAGAGAGAGAGAGAGAGAGAGAGAGAGAGAGAGAGAGAGAGAGAGAGAGTGAGAGAGACAGAGAGAGAGAGATAGTCTGCAGTAAACGTGCACACACATACACACACCCGCGCACACACGCGATAGCGGCCTCCCCGCGCCACTAAACCGCGCACAGCTAGATGCTATAGTCTGCAGTAAAAGTAATGTCATGTATAGCGATCCCCAGAGAGAGAGAGAGAGAGAACGAACGAACGAACGAACGAAACTTTATTTTCCAGGATTGAGATATTAGGCGCGCAGGCCTTTCTTACAATCTGTCCTTGCTAAGCTACTTAAGGAACACCAACCAAACAACAAAAACTAACTAATAATAAACGTCACACACACGCATACACACACGCACACAGACACACGTATACATGTACTCGTGCACATGCGCACTTTTGTACATACACATACACACGTTCGTGCGCACATAATTATCTAACATATAAGTAGGTATGATATTTTGTGTACTATCAAAAACAAGTTAGAAAACTGAACAAACAATTTGGAGGCTAGATGAAAAAAAAATTAAAAAAACATGAAGCGTATTATGTCAAAAAACAAAGAAGAAG
>BTPG01000001.1:229047587-229055087 GCA_036245525.1 Semisulcospira habei | reverse complement strand
GGCATCACTCTGGTGAGGAGGACATCACTGCGGTCCCTCTGACGCACTAGGACATAGTCGATAAGGTGCCAGTGTTTGGAGCGAGGATGCATCCAGGTGGTCTTTCGACTGTCCTTTTGCTGAAAAGTAGTGTTGGTGATGACCAGTTGCTGCTCTGCACAGAACTCCAACAGTAGGCGGCCATTGTCATTGCAGTTCCCGACGCCATGCTTGCCGAGGACTCCTTTCCAGGCTTCAGAGTCCTGGCCCACTCTGGCGTTGAAGTCGCCAAGGATGATGACTTTGTCGTCTGCAGGGGTGCTCTGTATGAGGCTGCGCAGGTCAGTGTAAAACTTGTCCTTTTCAGCAGGCTCTGCCACGAGGTTTGGGGAGTACACACTGAGAAGGGTGACGTGTTGCTGGTGTCTCAGTGGGAGGCGCATGGACATGATGCGGTCTGAGTGACCCGTTGGTAGGTTTTCCAGCTTAGTCGCAATGGAGGTCTTGACCATGAAACCCACGCCTGAGAGCCGTCTTTCTGATTCAGGCCTGCCTGACCAGTAGAGGGTGTACCCAGCACCAAGTTCTTGGAGGCTGCCTTCGTCCGGAAGGCGTACTTCACTGAGCGCGGCGATGTCGATGTTTAACCTCCGCAATTCATGGGCAATGAGGGCGGAGCGACGTTCAGGGCGTCCGCTGTCTGCTTTGTCGAGCATGGTTCGGATGTTCCAGCATGCTACGTTGAGTCCGGTCGTGGTCGTCATTAGAGTGGATCCGTTATTCTTTCTTGTTTTTTGACCGCAGGAGAAGATGCCCGTTGACCGCGGCTAGCCAACTGCGTAAGATTGGGGACCACAGACTATGCCATCTGTGCCTGTCCAGGAGAGTTGTCCTATATAGGGTTGTATAATTTCCTGCGTTTAATTTTGGTTGTACTCTGCCCCAGATTGCAAGAGGGCAAATTGTATGAACTTTTACGAAATCTTACTGGAACATCATAAACATTGTCTGCTACTGATTATGTGTGTGTAATCTTCTATTATTGTCATTGAATTGTACAAATGTTAATTGAATTTCAATTAATCTTTAAATGTACTTTTTATAATCTCACTAGTAGATTTCACATTTTTCGTTGCCACAAGATATAGTGTGTGGTGTATGGTCCACTGTATATTATATATATATATATATATATATATATATATATATATATATATATATATATATATATATAATATATATATATATATATATATATATATATATATATATATATATATATATATATATATATATATATATAATTTAAAAAAAAAGAGACGCTTTCTCTCTCTGTGTGTCTCTCTCACTCTCGCACACACACACACACACACACACACACACACACACACACACAAACATTCTCACACACACAAACATTCACACACCTGAACACACGCGCAAGTTATCCCTGTACTGTAATGATTAGATTACGTCAGAGATTCTAGGTGTTTGAAGAGGCTGACCCTAAATGAGGTGAGCGTCTTTGCGTTTCTGATTTCTGCAGGAATAGAATTCCAGAATGAACTTCCCGAGAATGACAAACTGGTTTTGAATAAATCAATACGCGGCAGGGGTACTTTGAAATGGTGTCCATGTCTAGAAGCTACAGATATCCGTTCTGAGAAAAAAGAACTCAAGTACAGTGGACATGATTGCTTGTACAGCTTGTACATCAATACACCTTTATTGAACTGAAAGTGATGGGATAGAGGGAGCATTTTTAAAGTTTTAAGCTTTTCGTCAGTTGAGAGTTCGGGATCGGGAAATATAAGCTTAGCAGCTCTCCTATGTAGGGAGTTCAGCCTCTTCAAATGTACATCACTAGAACCATCCCACACTGTTGATGCATAGTCTATGTGCGATTTGACATGAGCATTGTAGAAAAGAAGACGCGCATCTGTGTCAGTAATTGTTTTCAATTTTGACAACATATACAGGCCGCTGGAAACCCTTTTGCACACATTATTAATATGCAGTTGCCATTTAAGCTGATCATCTATAGTGACCTCCAAGAGGCGGTGGTGTGATACTTGCTCAATTGGGCTGCCGTTTATACACAGACTAAGAGAGAGCGGGCATAGCTGTTGCTTTTGACGTGTGGTTATAACCATACATTCTGTTTTTGACGGAATCAGGGACATGGAGTTGGAATGACACCAGTCGGTGACCTCATGCAGGCCTTCCTGCAGACGCGTGCTAATTGCAGCTACATCTTTGTGAGGAGTATGTAGTGTGCAGTCGTCAGCAAACATGTCACAAGAAATATCGCGGCAACTAATATGCAGTGGAAGGTCATTGATAAATATGCAGAACAGCAATGGCCCGAGGACAGAGCCCTGAGGCACTCCGCTTTTGACGAGACCATACGAGGAGTAGGATCCATTTAACAGTACTCTTTGCTTCCTTCCGCTTAAATATGAAGTAACCAATGAGACAGCACCTGCATTGCAGAGATATGCTTGAAGTTTTGACAAAAGAATGTTATGATTTACAAGGTCAAAAGCTTTCTTAAAATCAATAAAGATCAACCCAGTTACTTGGGAGTTATTCATGGATGCTAGCCACGCATCAATAAGTCTTGTCAGTGCCGTGTGGCAAGAATGCTTGGGGCGAAAGCCGGACTGAAATACGTGCAAAAGACTGCGACTCTCCAAATATTGATAAAGGTGTTTGTGCACGTGTCTTTCAAGAGGTTTGGAAAGGCTGGATAATATTGAAATGGGTCTATAGTTATTAACATCAGACAGATCTTTTGATTTAGGCAAAGGGATAACCTTGGCTTGCTTCAGTTCTGATGGAAACATATTTTGTTGGATGCATAAGTTATAAATATACGTTACCGATTCTACTGTATAGGGAAGGGACAGTTTCAGTATTTTAGGGCTGATCTCGTCAGGTCCCGACGATGTTTTTGTTTTTCAGTGACCCGATCAGTTTTCCTACTTCATACACAGCTAGAGGCGGTATAGAGAAGGGGGGGGGGGTTTGTCCTTAGTCTTCTGCTTACAGAAGTTAAGCAGGGCCTCCGGGCATGTGTAAGACGCGTTACCGCTTGAGGGTATGATTGACTCGGCAACAGACAGAAAATGTTTATTAAAAGTGTCTGCAGTAATACTAGAAGGAATGGCTGACGATTTCTTGCTGTTACCTCGGGTGACGAGATTAACCGCGCGCCAGAGTGCGGCAGTATCTCTGTCTTCTTTAATCATTCGTTCAAAGAGAGACTTTTGAGCCCTGCGTACCATAGACTTGACACGGTTACGTTGTTTTATGTATTCGCTAAATAGCTTGTGTCTCCTTAAGTCATTTCTCAATCTCATAGCTTCGATTATTTCTTGGTTTAGCCAAGGCGGTAACGTGTGGTTTTTTTACCCGCTTTTGCCGCAAAGGGGCGTGTTTGTTAAGTACTCTTGTAAAGAGTCCATACCAAACAGCCAGAGCCTTTTCAGGGTCAGTTTCGTTATTAACGACATTAAATGGTGTTTGATCAAGGTCTGCTAGAAAAGCAGACTGATTAAACTGTTTAAATGAGCGATACGTTATAGTTGTGTGCCCGTTCTTACGATGCACTGGCAGTTTTGTTGACCATGAACACACAGTAGGAAAGTGATCACTGATGCTGAGGTCAGGAACACTAACCTTGAATACACTAAGGGGACGGTTGGTGTAAATGTGATCAATGAGTGTTGCGGTTGTTTTTGTGATCCTAGTAGGGGCCGAAACTAACTGTTCTAAGCCTGTTTATGTGGTGATGCAATCCCATGCGGTATGGGGCTTCAACATATCTATGTTAAAGTCGCCTAGTAGCAACGCGTCACAGTTAGGTAAGCCAACTTTTTCTACTGCATGCAAAAAATCATCGTACCATTCAAACTTGGCTGCTGGGTTACGATAACAAAAGCCGACGAAGACGGGTTTAGTTTTTGGAGCCCTAAATTCCAACCAAATGCACTCAACTTCCGGAGTTTCTAAGTCCTCACGCCTTTTTACTAAATGTTGGATTGAGTTATGGATGTAAACGGCAAGCCCAGTTTGACCAAGTACACGAGGGTCACGTCGAGTGATACTAAAGTTAGGTATGTGAACGGCTTAATCGCTTATGTCAGAGTTAAGTCGCGTTTCACTAAGACCAAACAGGTGGAATGGTTCAGACGAGTTTAGAAAAAAAAAAAACATTCAAATCGGCCACCTTGTTAAAAAGATGGTAGATGTTCAAGTGACCAGTTTGAAGGCTTCCGTGTGTCTGAGCATTATGGATCATGTTAAATTCTAATTCTCACAATTGAAGTGCAACACAATACAAAAATATAAACAGAGAGAATAAGAATAAAAGTGTCAAGGCAGTAAAACGCGGCTGAAGTTATAGCACCTCATATCAAACGTCACAAACGGTGTCCAACACAGAGTTATCAAATGAAGATCGCTTTTGATTAATAGTGTATCCACGTATGAATGCCACGCAAGCTGTCTAAATAGTGACTGTGGTATAGCACACGTATCAGATGTCACACGTGAAAAGAGTGTTCTGGTCAGCGGCACACTAGGCAGTGAAAAAAAAAATATAGGCCCTGAAATGTGTTGATAAGACCAGGCACACCGTCAGTGGGTGTGGATCTGAATGCTATCACACGATTTCCTCACGAATAATCCAAAGATATGGATGAGTGGCCGTAATTGTTAACCGTTACACGGACAACACCTTGAATTTTCTGCTGCTGGCACAATGTAGAATGATTCCCACAACGAAATAAACGGCTAATTGTTTACCGCTACAGCGGAAAACACCTTGTATTCTCCGTTGTAGCAGCAAACAAACACTGCTGGCACAATGCGGTAATATTCGATCCACGAAATAGTTATTTGATTCTGTTTACCGCTGCAGCGGAGAACACCTCGTATTTTCCGTTGTAGCTGTAACAACAACTGTCCCCCCCCCCCCCCAAAAAAAAAAAAAAAAAAAAAAAACAACCGAACTCCACGAAGTTGTGAACTATAGCGACAACAACACACTGTTGATCAACAAAGAATGCAGATAGGCCAAACGAGACCACCTAGTGTACTCACAGGTGGGCACAGGAGATAAACGCACACTCACTCCAACACACTTTTTAGTGAGTAGGGAATAATGAACGACTGCACAGCCTAGTACGCACGTACACTGTTCACAAACTGCGCCCACTGGGCGCCACTGAGAATGGACGCTGGGTAGCTCGGGTAGTACGGGACATACGTTCCATTTCCTGGTTGCTGGTGAACGGAAGATGGTGGGTAATTAGTCCAATGAGCACCGCTAGGGAGAGGTTGGTACTGCCACGGTGTCACAGGCGGATACATCAGTTGCTGTTGCTGCAGCCAGTCGGGGGCAACAACTGATGTATCTTGATGCTTCTGAATAGGCTGTAGTTGTAGATGCTGCTCTTGTAGATCCTATTGTTGCTGTTGCGGAGGTTGACGCTGTTCTTGTTGTCGTTGCCGCTGCTGTAGTTCATTTTGCTCCTGTTGTGGGCATCGCTGTTTTGACTGCTGTTGCTGATGGTGCTTCTGAACAGGGGATGACAAGCCCACCGGCGCCCGCCCCGCAGCAATGTCTGAGTAAAGCTGCTTAGCGGTTGTTACATTAGGAGATGTAGCGTCCCGTTGAGAGGTTGTTCGGTGACCATCTTCCCCGCCGTATTTGATGTTACCGGCCAGCCTCCGCGTGCCCACGTGGGACGGGTGGATAGGGTCAAGCCGGCCTTTGTTGTCCACTCGGTACAGCGCCTTGCGAGGTAGACCATTTGACGTGTGAAAGATGCCGGTGTTGTCTATAAAGGAAGCGCCCAGCTTCATACTGTAGAACCGTGTTTGCTGGCCGCACGCAGTATCCTTTAGCACCGGCTTATCTCTCTTGAAGGGGGTGGTGGGGGCGGTGGTGGGGCATTGCGTCACGATACTCAAGGGGAGGGATGAAGACTGAGATGCCATCGCGACTCAGACTTCCTGGTATGCTGTAACCTGGCACTCAACACCGTCGTCAGAGACTTAAACACAGGGGTGGGTGTGGAGGGCGGTGGGATCAGCAAACATTATGGCACCCATCAGGAAGTGCCAACGTGTCTACAAGGCTGTCTGGAGTGGAGTCAGGTGTGGAGATGGAGACGATACAGCAATTTATCACAGAGTCAGTAACGTAGTCCAGAGTCAGTAAGCCGAAAAACAAACATTGGCCTCCTAAATCTATGGTAATAGGTACTTATTCCCGACACACTGGCAATAGGGGGTTCACCAACGAACTGCATTAACCACAAGCTGACACGATGTGATTTTTGCAACAGTAGAAGTCAGAATAAATACACGTGAACTCACAACCACACTTTTTAAGCGTTGATTTCAATGTTAATTAAAGATTTTAAGGTTCCCTCGTACGAAGATGCTGGCATCAGATACAGCCAGGAATCCACACTGTCCCAGTACGATACAAACAATAGGAGATATGAAGTATGTCCACGTGTACACTTGAATATTTCACAATACCGCAACCGCGACACCACAATACTCCATACTACTCACAGACAGTAGAATAAAAATCACAGGTCACAAAATCTTACAGAATAAACTTAATATTCACAGTTCTCGGGGAAAAAAACAACAAACAGAAAACGGACTCTGTTCAGTATCCTCTATGCAATGACTAGGGCGTCACGGTTGGCTGCACGGCGGAGAGGAAGACTGACACGTCTTACTCCGCCGATGGCAGAAACAGACTGAGAGGCCTTTAACCCGAATGTCCGAGACGGAGTGGTCGGCCTGATTGAAATGTCGTCCGACCGGTCTGTTGTATTGGTTCTTGACCGACTGAAGATGTTGTTTGAAACGGTCGTTGATGGTTCTTTCCGTCTCGCCAACATAGAGTAGATCGCATTTCACACAGGAGATGACATAAATCACGTTGGTGGTTTGACATGTGAAGTATCTGTCTATGTTGAATTTGTAACGTGGACCATTCACCACGGTGGAATAGCAAATAAAAGGACACGTCTTTGCAATTAGGAACATTCATATAAAGTTATGTTATTTTTGTTGTTGTGAAATGAAGTTTTGTCACTAAACAAATGATATATATTTTTAGAAAAATCTTTCTTTCCTGTGATTTGTTTTCATGAAAGTCTACTTTTTCTTTGCAGTGATATCGACTCTTACAGTCCGATATCACTTTGATCAGTACTGCTCAGGGGCTGATCAGTTACCGAGAGGGGTGGGGAGGTTCCAACGTTTTGTTTGGGACCTTCAACCTGATACAAAAGGCCTCCCTGATGCCAGACCTTGCTTCCAGGGGCCGAAAAAGCGAAAAGCGCGCAGAGGTGGGGGATGGAGGAGTGGGTAAGGGGCGAGGGGGGATCGGGGAGGTGGGGGAGGGACATTACGACTCGGACACTTTGCTTAAGGTATTGTAGTGTGGAGGTTTGTTGTTTGTGTGTGTGTGTGTGTGGTTGAGAGTGT